>CM019829.1:99316977-99916977 GCA_009763385.1 Coix lacryma-jobi var. lacryma-jobi
TCATCATCCTCGATGATAAGCTCAGGCTCTTCCTCCTCATCTTACATCTTCAACGTGGACATCTTCTGCAGGTTCCACTCTACATTCTGGACTGGCTCTGTCCTACTTCAGGTTCCTCCATCCACGCTCATCCTTCGATCCTCAGCAACAGGTGGAATCATGGGGTGAAGTTGGTTGTACAGCTGATGTACCTCCTCATGAGTATATCATTGTACTGCTCAACCTGAGCGGTGTACTGCTGTAGTCCATGGAACTGGCTCTCTGCGACGTCCTCGCGGTCCCAAGCCTCATTGCGCTGTTCGATAGCGCGAACCGTGTTCCGATTGGCCTGCTCCAGAGAAGCTCGTGCCTCATAAAACTCCATGCGGGAAAGGTAGAAGTCATGCTCCATGTTCTCCATTTCAGCCTTCAGATTCTTGATTTCCTCCTTCAGCTGTTTGCGGGTGCGGCGGCGGAAAACGATGACCATTGGAGGATTTTCCAGTCTCTTCTCCGTGCGTGGCGCCAGCTGGTGACGCGGCACACCATTTGGTCCAGTCGACTTGCGGGCAGTCCGCTTGAGGATGACCATATCTGGACAAGAGGGTATAGGTGAGAAAGGCTAGCAAGAAAAGGTAAAGGCATACTAACCCAACCGACTTAGAGAGGAAGTTTTACCTTAAGTGATTATGACATGATGCATGATTCGTTCCTACGGAATCAAGGCAATGCAACTACTAAGGTAACGTACATAGGGCTTAAACAAGTTGTCTTGCTACTAGTTGCCAAAGACAAGATGAGATGAGAAAGACAAGATGAGAGGAGAGAAGCAATTTGGACTCAAAATAGTCAAGTTTAGTTTTTGGACTTAAAAACCTTTTGAAGTTTTCGCAAAAAGATTGCAACGTCGTAGTGAGATGCTCTGATACCACTCTGTGACGTAACGGCCCTAATCCCATGGCCCACCGATCACTATCAACCACTGACAGTCGATCCGTACAGCCAAGAGATTAAGACCGGGTTCGCCACTGGGCTACATCAGTGCCCGATGTCCGCAGGAATCATCTCACAATTCAGTTACAATCTCTTGAACATTTTGACAAATAATATCGGAGTAAATAGCGGAAGACTTAAATAACAATAGTTTTACAAACCAGTGTTCAACATAAACTTAAAGTGAAGTTATTACAGACCATAGTTCAAATAGATAGAGTTGACAGGGTAGCAGATGACAACAACTAAAAGATGTAGATACATCACCCAGCCCGAGGGTGAATAATCACTCATCGGCCTCATCGGCCTCTTCCTGAACCACAGTCACACAGCAGGGTCCAAGGCATACTGAGGGATCTGCCATACCTGCAACATGGGTAAAAGAACCCTGAGTACAAAGGTACTCAACAAGACTTAACCGACTAAAGAAGGGGAGAGACTCAGGAATGAAGGCTTAGGGTAGTCAAGGTAAGGCTTAAGCAAGATCAAGTATTTTGCAGAAAAGCATTTTTGTAAATCTTATTTTATTTTGAAAGATTCAGTATTCCTCAATTCTTCATCCTTCATGATTCATTTTACATTTCAAAACATTCCTAGTTGAGAACCACTCTCCGTTGAGAGTCAATGGAACAAGTCTCCATAACCGAGGAGCAACGTTAATCCGGATAAAGATACTCAGCTGAGGATCCCTATTCACACTGCATATGTAGCACCCAAGCTTGCATATGCCAACTCGTCTTCCACGATTCCTCCATTATTGGGCCCGGTCCTACGCCACCCGGAAGTACAGTACACCACTCCAATCCGGGACTCTAACCCACGTGGGTACATGCTACTTCCGCCATCTCTCCACTCCCAGTGCGCGGTTGTCAGTCCAATAATGGATTTCTCGGAGCCAGAGCTTTCCGTAGTATGTGAATAGTTGCAAGTCCTGCCCAGCAGGCCCCCATACGGATGGTCCCTAATTTTCCAGCCAGCAACTGTGCCTTGGTTATATCTCACCCAAGCGCAACAGTCCTGTCAGTTTTTCAACCCGTCCCGGTCGGTGTCAACTGTCGAGTCCCGGACTACGACATGACGGCACCGTACGCAAGGACAACCTCTCCTTCCCATTGACTAAGTACGGATCAGATACTTAGCCAATAGTGGGAGTAAACCAGAAATTCCCATAAATATTCTTAAGTGATCACACTTTTGAAATTGGCATTTTTATTGCAAATCTATCATATAGCATTGCTAAGCATTTTGCAATAGTTTTTGAAAAACAGGTGTCGGGTATTTCATTGGTCAAGGTAGATAATGCATCAGAGAGGATTTCACTCAACTCCTATCACCTAATGCAATAATTTAACTCAAAACATTTAAAGAAAACATTTATAAAAGCAAGGTAGGGTTAAATGCACCGGGGCTTGCCTTGGATGGCAAAAAGAACGGACTCGGGGTTGGAGTAGGTGTCGGAACTCGGGGTCGCCTCGGGGACAGATCCTTCGGTGGCTACCTCGACTTCAGTCCTTCTTCGTCAACTATACGGATGCAATGATGAATGCTCATGAGAATGATGATATGGACTTACGGTGCAAGACAATACCACTGATTCAAGATTACTCTTAGGCAAGGCATAAACGAAATCTAGGTTGAGCATAAAAGTAACCATTTCTTCCTTAAGCAAAATTGATTAAACTAGACTTTATCATAACTATCCTAAGCATCACAAACATCATAGACCAAAGGGTAGGGGTCTATGAACATCACGCAATCCCAAAGTCACTTCACAGGGCATTCACACTAACCCTAATCATTTCTTTCTATTTTTCTTAATTATTTAAAAAGGTCATTTTATGAAGGTGCTCCAAAAATTACCAAATAATCACACAAGTTCATTAGAGTACAAGTATATGGCAAAACAAATTTCATAATTTTTGGAGGTCATTAAGGTGCTCAATTAAATCTAGACATTTAATTAACAAAAGGCACTATTCCTTAATTAAAATAAAGCTCAAAAATCAACTTGCTCCAAAAGACTTCAAAATTTTACCAGAGACTCAGAAAGGCATAACTAGCACATAGAATTTATCTCCAGATTTTTGAGTTTATCTCCCTCAAAATACCACCTTCCTTTTCAATTAAAAGGGGAATTTTACATTTTTAAATCTTTGCAGAAAAGTCAAGTTTATATTTTTAAAAATACTCCAGAGCATAAAGAGTCTACTGTGAAATTTTCAGAATTTTTGGATCAACACAGAAAATCATACAAAAAGATGAAATATCAGAACTGTTCCCATTTTTAAAAGGAAAAGAGCACTGTGCTCGAGTCGAAACGGGGCTCGGGCGAATCGCGGAACTCTCGGCCGACCGAGGCCTGGCTGGTAGGCTCGGGCGAGACGGAAACCAAACGTTTCGTCCGAGGCCTGGCTCGACGAGGCGGAGGGTGCACAGGTTCTCCGGCCTGGCTCGAGCGAAGTGGTGAGGGTCTGTCCGCCGAGGCTCGGGCTCGGGCGAGACGGAGTGGAGCAGAGGCCGAGGCCTCGGGTGCTTACCAAGGATTGGAGGCAGGGCTCGAGGGTGAGGCTCGGCACGCGCTCGAGGGTGAGGCTCGACACGGGCTCGAGGGGCGGTGGTTCGGTGGAGCTCCTTCGGCGGCGAGCGGCGAGCGGCGCTCCGGCGACCCTGCGCAACACACGAGACCGCAAGGGTCTGGTCAGAGTCGCACAGGACCGAGGAACACGACACGGGGGTCGGTGGGGATGGTCGAGGCCGGAGGCGACGAATTTCACGAACCCGAGCTCGCCGGGTTTCTGCCGGAGATGGGAACGGCGAGGTTACGCCGGGCGATTGGAGGCGGTAGAGGTAAAATTGGAGGGTGGTGAAGCAGCACAAGAACACGGCGGAGCTTTTGAGCTAGGTGGTGGAGCGGCGGAGGCACTGGACTGTGCTGGCGACGGAGGAGGAGATGAGTGCGGAGGTCGGAGCTCCGGCGGGCTTATATAGCCGCGGCCAGGGCCGGTAGAGACCTCGGGGTGGTGTGGATGAGGTTTGCGGAGGCGTGCGCACTCGATTGCGCTCTGGCGGATACGTGGGCGTGCAGCCGGGGCTCGGGCGCAAGCTCGGCCGGCGATGGCCACGCGGCGGCGGCGCGGAGAGGACTGTAGGGGACGGGAGCGGGGCCAGCGCCGCGCGCGGGAGCGGAGGGAACAGGGCGACAGCGGCGGCAGGTTGGTGGCGCGTGGGGAGCAGCCGGGCGTGCGGCAGGCGCGGCGCGGGCGCCTGGCCGGGCCCCCCCTCTGTCGCTATGAAGAAGAGGAACAGTGTAGGGTGTAGGGTTTGACTTTTGGCTAGTTTCTGACTTTGCAAAATGCTCCAAAATTTGAACTGTGCGACAAAAACTCCCAATACCAAAGTTGTTCGGAAAAATGAGATCTACAACTTTGTCAAAAAGACATTTTCAAATTCCAAACAGTTTTTGAACAAAATTCAAAAACAGAAAAAGGGACACTTTTGAAATTTGAATCAATTCAAAATTACTTTGGATTTTATACTGAAACTAGAAAATCTTCAAACATGAAAGTTGTTCCTTTTATCAAAACCTACACTTTGCTATAATACACTTTTCCAGAAACTCATTAGTTTTTGAACTCTTTTTGAAAACTGAAAAGGGAACAAAAGTTGGGGTTTGATTGAATTTGAAATAACTCAAAACTTTGTACTGCAACTTGAAAATTTGTAAATACCAAAGTTGTTTCTCTTTGACAGCTCTACAACTTTGCTTTTGGACCAACCCCAAATTTTGAATAATTTTTAAATTACACCAGAGGGATAAAATCCAGGATTTGGAAATTAGGGTTTTGCAAAAGGGATTTGAAATCAAATTCTGATTTTTGAACTTTGGCCAACACAACAAAACTTCAAGACACCAAAGGAACAAGAATTACACAAAACTAATCACAGAGATGAAATTACCATTTTGCCCTAGTAGAGAGAAGTGGGCTAATTAGGATTTTTGCAATAGAGGTAATTCACATAAAATGATACACTTAGCAAAATGCATACACATGAAATCATGATCAAGATGCTTAATGATGATAATGATGATATGTCAAGTTAATTACAGTTAAACACCAGAGGTGTTACATGATCAAATCGAGCAAAGCATCCCTCACCAACAAGAGCCGAGCTTATCAATTGGATGACCCATGCTATGACATAAGGGAGGTGCCCCAACTATTGGTATCAAGGTCAAAGATCCTACACATGGTGTCATTCCAACACATATGGTGGTGTCCATCAAAAATGAAGACTCAAGTGTCAACCATCTACCCTAGTGTCACCCCTTGAGAGAAAATAGCATACTTTTTATGGTCATTGATGACAAAGGGGGAGAAAGTCCCAAAGATATGATATGATAGGGGGAGATGTGGCAAAGATATGGCAAGGACAAAGGGGAGAAAACAATAAAGATGAACATGGATCAAGAGGGAGCAAGATTGCAAAAGGATCAAAATTCTCGGACAATGAGAGCACACAAGTAGGGGGAGCAAGCTCATGAACTTGGTTGATTGCATTTTGATTTGAGCATATTCAGGTGACTTGCTTGCATAATGCATATGTTTTACATTTGATATATATGCTTGTGTGCAACATTTGCTAGAGCTAAGACTTGAATGATGATTGTTTTCCTTTATTTGGTATCTATAGCTTAGTCTTAGTGTAGCAAGTGGTAACTAGAACCTTGATTATAATGTTGATCTCATGTCGTATCTAGTTTCACTTGTCTCTAGCAAGATTGATGCTAAGGGTGAATTAAAAATGTGGTATATGAAGGACCGAAAGTGCAACCAGAAAGCGACCAGAGGGGGGTGAATGGGAGCTTCAAAATTTCCTTTCAGAAACTTGTTACTACTGATCCGAGAAACAACCCCAAGAGCAAATGTAGAGCTTGCAAGTGTCCACGACCCTAGATGTAGGGTGGATGCTTCCAAGAAGCACAGCGGGACACTACACAACTCTAGAAACCCAACGCAAAAGCCGGAGATCGAATCCGACGACAAACGAACGAGCCGCGGACGAAAGCACGCAGAACTGCCCTGACTGGTCTCTGCCTGCGTCCGGTCAACACCCACCGGACGCGTCCGGTCGATCAAAAACGAGTTTGGGACCTTATTGTTCTTGACCGGACTCACTGTGTTTGAGCGTCCGGTCACGAACCAAGCGTCCGGTCACAAATGACAAACCAAATGAACAGTGCTAGAAGCAAGTACGGTGACTGAGCAGAGGGTGCGTCCGGTCTAGTCATGAAGGCAACACGCTGAGCATTCAACGACCGGACGCACGGGGTCAGCGTCCGGTCAACCCGTGCCTAGCGTCTGGTCACCCCGACAGCCCCCTGTTCGTTCACTGATTCGATTCAAACTCTCCCAAAATGAAACCTCTAGGGTTCAAACTTGGAGAGATGAGTCACAAGGAGGATAGTGAGCTATCTCTAAGAAATCATGGCTCGAACCTATCTCCAAATCGATGAATCGAAGAATTTCGGGAAGGGGAGACAAAAAGCAACTCGAAATGAAAATCGATCGATCTACTAGCTCGTGAGGTTAGGGATGATTTCCTTCGGTGGAAAGAAGTGCCTCACGATCTAGAACATCTCTGTTCAAACGGAATCGCAAAAGACGCAACGAACAAAGAGATCGACTAATGGGAAAATCATGGAGAAAAGCAATCTGCGAAGAACAAGAACAAAACGCGAATCACCACCACGAATTTGCAACCGTGTGGCTACCACACGCTACAATAGTGAGATTACGGTCTCACTTCCTCAAAATCTCACGAACACAGAGGTATTGTTCTCTTCTCTATGGATCTCAGTTCGCTACAGCAGGGGAGAGGGAGAGCGGGAAAACCTAGAAGGCAAAATAGCAAATGGCTGAGATAGGATGGGAGGTGGGGTCTCCCTCTACTATCCTAATTCTAATCCCACTCTACCCCTAACTAATTACAGAGCGAGCCAGCTAAACCCTAACTGGACCAGGCCTATATCGTGGTAGGTGATGATCCGATGGCCACGCCCGCACAACTGGTAGCGTTGCCTCGACGCAACCTCACCGATTGCCGCCATGTGCTGCCACCGCTCTGCTCATCCTTTTCCCGGACTTCGCCCTCGGTTTTGAGGCCCAAATCGGGAAACCAGCCTTCACGACCAGCCCCCGGTTTTGAGGCCCAAACCGGGAAACCAGTCGACCGTAGCCTGAGTTTTGTGGCCCAAACTCAGCAAACCCGCAGCACCCAGGTTTTGAGGCCCAAACCTTGAAACCGTCCACAGCCCGAGTTTTGTGGCCCAAACTCGGAAACCATCAGCGCCCAGGTTTTGAGGCCCAAACCTAGAAACCGTCCACTCGGTGGTTTTTCTGTGGCTCAACCACCAAACCGAGCCGTAGAGGGGATGCACCGCCCGTGCACCCTGTCCACCGACACGTGTCCCCAGGTCCTCGACCCAGGCAACACCGTGCCCGCAAGTCTTTGCTTGTCGCTGTCCCAGGCTGCCAGCCACCACAGCTGATCCTCGGGCCACCAGTCCCTTAGTCCAAGCCTCACGTCCGCCCTTCGCCACTCTCGGTCCATCGGCACGGCACATCTCTACTTGACCTTCACCTTGCCTCTGATCACTGTATCCGTGCTCGACACCTGCACAACACAAGCCAAAGAACATGCGCATTATCCCAGTTGACAATCACTCATCACTTAGAGACTCGGCATACACCCATGTATCCGCAATCTCCCCCTTGATGAGTGCATTATCAACTACCAACACAAATCATAATAGAATAGAGGAAGGAAGGAAGAAGGAGAGAGAACTCGACCAAATGACCCAAAAGCATAGCAAAGCCAAAGAAGGTCAAGTGGAAAGAGCGAGACAACTTGGTTCCCAAAGACATGGGCAACGGCTCGACGCAACTAAGCAAAGCAAAACTAGCCCTCAAGAACAGGTAGAATAGGCTCAACACCACTTGCGGGAAAACTTGACACCAATTGGAAAATCAACTGAAAATTAAGCAAAACAGAGCTAGCCCTCAAGAAGAGGCAGAACGGGCTCAACACCGCTAGCGAGGAAGCTCGATACCAAACGGAGAAAGCTTGATACCAACTGAAAAGCATAACAGCAAAGGTGCTAGTTCCTCAAGAAAGAGGCAAGGGCTCAACACAACTAGCTACCAAAAATGCTCCGAACCAACTGAAGATGCTCAAAAACTCAGCATCAAGCAAAACGAGCAAACTCCCAAACTCCCCCTCAGTTGAACACTCGGAGGACATATGAATTGCAATTTCTCCCCCTTAGTTGAAAATGCACCAACAAGCTCGTTTCTCCCCCTTCCAAAATGCATATGAGTCAAAATGCAAGTTAGCAGCTTCAGAAATATAGTCAAGAAAATGTGAAGATGCTCTACAAAGTATAGTTCCAATGACACAACTAAGCACGCATATGCCAACAAAGGCTCAAACTGATCACCAAATACAAAATGTGAACATGTGAGCAGTTTTAGCCAAAAGCATTCACCATAACAATAGCACTAAGCATGTGTAGACAGGATGTCAAACAAGTGCTAAACATGTATACAGGGTGAACTACCCCTAGCAAAGTTCAACCATCATGCTATAGAATGAAACATAGACTTGTGTATCCAAATTTTATCGGAGTTGCAGCGGTTTAAATTACACAAGTTAAAATTTCAGCATGTGATTGCGAGAGGTTGAAAGCTTGTCATCGCCTAACTTTTCAACTGTGCGAAGCCTATGCATAAGCAATCAGAAGCTTAAGGCAACAATTTTGGTCATACACTACACAGCTAAAGTTTAACTCAAGTGCAATGAGAAACACTCTTGAAATTGTGATGTGCTGACAAGCAGTCCCGTCTCGATCTTTCCAATTCACTTAACTTGGTTCAAATTTTATCTTAGAATATGAGCATACCAAGCAAGTGAATGACTCAGAACTAGAGACATAGCAACCTAGCATAGATGAAAAGCACGAGTGAATTCTACACATCCTACACATGCTGGTTACATATCTCAATGGTGAACAGTTTCAAGTTTTATGTATATTAAGCAGGTTCACCATTCAAAAATAGCTCAGCTCACAAAAACATTAGTGATCAGAAAGAGCATAAGCTACAAGATAAAGCATCGGAGCAAATACTACACAGATCATAGCCACATTCTAAAGATTATATTCATGAAGCTCTGAATGTAAATATGCAAGATGAACTGCAAAGATGCATGAAGAAACCAAATGAAAAACACAAGGTCAGTTTGAGTCAAAAATGTTTCCCCCATCTAAAAGGGGAACACACACCAAGCTCACCTCTCAACCTAGCAAAAGTTGATTGGTCCAAAGGCTTGGTGAAAATATCAGCCAACTGATGATGAGTATCGACATGGCGAAGGTCGATATCACACTTTTCATAGTAGTCTCGCAGAAAATTAAAGCACACATCAATGTGTTTGGTCTTAGAGTGCAGCACGGGGTTCTTAGCAACGCTAATAGCACTCGTGCTGTCACAAAGCAAAGGACCACGAGAAAAGCTCAGACCAAAATCACGCAAAGTGGCCATCATCTAGAGCAACTGGGAACATCAGCTAGCCGAGAATTCCAAATCCCTAATTCTGGAGTGAAGCATAAGTACCTCATAATGCGCTTGACTGCCTGACGGTGCGAGGTGCGCGGCGATGACTGAAATCGCGTGCAAAGACACACCGCGAACTGAATGTCCGGGCGTGTCGCCGTCAGATACAGCAGCGACCCGATCATACTCCGGTACTCCTTCTGGTCTACAGCTTCTCCATCCACATCCGCATCCAGGGCCGCCGTTGTCGGCATGGGTGTTGGAAGAGGTTTGGCCTCACCCATGTTGAACTTCTTCAGGATGTCCTTGGTGTACTTGCCCTGATGCACGAACATCCCCTCTCGGGATTGCTTGATTTGCAACCCGAGGAAAAACGTCAACTCGCCCATCATGCTCATCTCAAACTCCATGCTCATAGTGTCTGCAAACTTGGCAACCAAAGCATGAGAAGAACCACCAAAAATGATATCATCCATGTAAATCTGGACCAAGAGAGTGTCATTGCCTTGCTTGAGGAGAAAAAGCGTTTATCCACACATCCCATTTTAAAACCCTTAGCAAGGAAAAAGTTTTTCAACCTATCATACCAGGCTCTAGGGGCTTGTTTCAAACCATACAAAGCTTTGTGAAGTTTAAAAACATGGTTTGGAAACTTGGGATTTTCGAAACCGGGGGGTTGTCTCACATACACTTCCTCTTCTATGTAGCCATTTAAGAAGGCACTCTTGACATCCATTGAAAAAGTTTGAACCCTTTGGATGCAGCAAAAGCCAAGAGAACCCTAATTGCCTCCAAACGAGCTACAGGAGCAAAAGTCTCCTCATAGTCTATCCCCTCCTTCTGACTAACCCCTGGGCAACTAGTCTAGCCTTGTTTCTCACAACATGGCCATCCTCTCCTTGTTTGTTTTTGAAACCCATTTTGTCCCAATAGGGTGACACTCAGGAGGAAGAGGAACCAAAACCCAAACCCGATTTCTCTCAAAATTTTCTAACTCCTCATGCATGGCATTGACCCAATTTGGATCAGATAGAGCGTGTCCAACATCTCGGGGTTCAAAATCAGCAACAAATGCAGAATGAGCAAAGTGAGAGATTTGTTGTGACCTTGACCGAGTGACACGTTCGCCGATGCTGCCGATCATCTGTTGAGGCAGGTGTTGGCGCTGGATGTGTTGTGGCACCTCCCGAACTGATGTAGCCTCCCCCACAACAGCAGCTGGCGCCTCCTCAGGTACAAAGGGTACTGCTCGAGGTGGCGGATCCCACGGCCCCCAAGAGGAAGAAGTGTCGGGGTCGTGAGTCATAGTAGAAGCCGCTCTTTGCGGCACAACAGGTGGAGGGGGTGCTGGATCATCCATACCTTCAGCACCCTCATCCTCGTCATCAAAAAGAGGCTCACCAACTTCATGATCACCTGCACGCTCAAAACGAGAAGGACAAACCATGGACTCATCAAAGGTGACATCGGATGTCTCCATGACTCGATTCGTGTCAAGGTTAAGTACACGATATGCGCGAGTATGAGTGCCATAACACAAAAACACACCGTCAGAAGAACGAGACTCAAATTTGTCCAGGTTGCCTTTTTGAGTATAAACAATGGCAACCAAAAAACTCAAAAAACTCACCTTGGGCAGTTTTCCAAAACGCAACTCATAAGACGTCTTTTTCAAGAAAGCTCGGAGAAAAATGCGATTGGAAATATAGCATGCAGTGCTCATAGCTTCGGCCCAAAATCGCCTAGGAGTCCTATGCTCATCGAGCATCGTCCTGGCCATCTCAACAAGGGTCTGATTCTTTCTTTCTACGACACCATTCTGAGGCGGTGTGTAGGGGGAAGAAAATTGATGCTCTAAACCCAAAGAGTTACAAAACTTCTCAAAATCCAAGAATTCGGAACAATTATCACTCCGTATTGCTCGCATTGAGTTCAAAGGGAACTCATTCTGAAGACGCAAAATCAGATTGCGAGCAAAAGAGAGAGTCTCGGTCTTCTCAGCTAAAAAAAAGACCCACGAATATCTCGAAAAGTCGTCAACAACAACAAGCACATACCACTTCCCCCCAATCGAGCTCACCCGAGCCGGACCAACAAGGTCCATGTGCAAAAGCTCTCTAGGGCGCTTAGTCATGACCTGAGTCACTGGATGGTGGGGAGCGGCAACCATCTTCCCATGTCTACAAGAATGGCAAACAAGATCCTTCTCCATATGCAACTTGGGCAATCCTCGGATTAGGCCAAGTGAACTAAGTCTTGCAAGCAAGTCGAAGCTCAAATGTCCAAGTCTCCTATGCCACTTCCAAAGATCAGAGGAGGAAGGTGCAGCCAAAAGACAACGAGAAGTGCCAAAAGACTCCGAGAAATTCGCACGAAAGACTTTTCCAAAGGGCGAAATCATACATACAAGATTGCCATGAGGATCCAAAATACGACTGAGATTCGGTTTAAAACAAATCTCATAGTCATCATCAAAGAGTTGCGAAACAGAAAGAAGGTTAAAATGCAAGTTAGAAACAAGAGCAACATCGCGCAACACAAAGTGCTCATTATCTTGCACAGACCCACGAGACAACACATTACCTTTGCTATTGTCGCCGAAGGTGATAAACTCCTTTCCGGCGATTGGACTAAGACTGGAGAACCACTTGGCGTTTCCGGTCATGTGCCTCGAGCAATCGGAATCCACAAACCAAACGTTCTCCAATCGTTTTACCTACATCAATAAAAAGACATAGGGTGAGCATACGATCCAACACTGGGGTTAGTGAAGTAAGGGGAATACCAGTGTTGGGCCGACTGCTCAAAAGAACGGTTAGCAGAAAAACCATTCCTAGCACGTCTACGGGAAGAGCTATCACCACGTAGAGGAAAACGTGGTCCGCTAAGGGAGGAGCGTCCATCGTGATACTCGAAACGCGGTGCGGGAAGACGCTCAACTATAAAGCCACCGCCACAGGGTCCATAGCCTACAACTGCAGGCTCCCGCCGGCCACGACCTCCTCGCGGCCTAGGCCTAGGAACATGAGGTTTTGGACCTCTAGGCCTAGCAGCACGCCTCTGAACATTCGGCACATGTACATCATGGAAAGGATGGTACATGTCCGTGTTGTTCATCTCCTTAGCACGGCGCGCCACTCTCTTGCGCCGAAAGCAAAACTCGCTCAAGTGTCGATCTCTCCCATAATGCTCACAATGGTACCTCACCGCTATCATAGGGGGTTGTTGGTACTCACGGTAGTGGGTGTGGATCACTTTGCCCTTCTGTGGCATAAGCTCCTCTTGGATGGGTGGCGTGGTGTCCAACTTGTTTTTCAAGTGGTTGGGCTTGGGATGCCATGTCTGTTTCTTTGGTGGAGCTCTCGGAGGTTCAACGAACACATCATCCTTGGAGTTGGGCTTGAGAGGCTCTTTGGGTGGAATCTTTGTAAGCTTTGTAAGAGATCTCACATGGGTTTAGACCACTCGACTCTCCAATCTTGCCAAAGGATGAAACATCAACACCCGGAGCAAAGCCTACACCTGGACCTCCAGCAGCACGCTTGAACTGGGAGATCATCATCCAAGCTGCGGCTCACCACTCGACACCATGACAAGATGGTCCGAAGGTATGTGTTTTCTTCCTCGGTTTGCATCTTGTCATGCTTCACATTGGCTATCTCCATCTCCAAGCACTGACAAAGAACACACTAGTCACACAAGTGCTACCCGAGTGGCTTCTCAAGAGACACAATCTTGGCATTATTCTTTGCCAACTCGGTTTGCAAGCCAGCACAAACTTGCACCACCCAACAGCGAGGATCTAGTCTTCAGCTCATCCACCTCTCCTACCAACGCCACATACTTACCTCAAAAGTGAGAAGGTCAGTCATGTGCGTGGTGCACATCTCGCACTAACCTCTCAGAAACGACCACGGTGGACTGGCAAAAGTCCTTCACCGTATCTCAACTTCTGCTAAACTCCTTGCGCTCTCTAGAGGATAAGTCATCTTTGAGACGGCGTACCTCAGCAGTCGCTTGGCATGCCTCATCATCTCCTGCTCATCGACTAAACGACCGTGAGCAGATCCAATTCTCACCCTCCGTTCAAGACCCTCGGTGGTCAAGATCACTGCTAGGTCCTCGTGCGCTCACCTTGTCCTCTCGTCATCGCCTCTAGCACGCCAGTATCTTGACTAAGGAGAGCGGCAGGAAGTTTCTCGACCTAAGCAGAAAGCTCATCGGGGGTCATAGATACCTGGGAGGTGTCGTCGTCATCGTCGTCGTTCCGAGGGGTCTCCTCTAGCTCGCTGTCGACCTCCTTGCCGAGGGCCATGGTGCAGAAGCCCTCGTCGTCGGCGAAGAAGCAGAGGCCGTTGAGCTTGTCCTCGATCATCTTCTTCTTCTCGGACTCGTCGTCGCTTGAGGAAGCGGAGTCGTCATACGAGTCATCGACGTCGCTGAGCGTGGCGAAGAAAGCACGCTGCTCAGCCTGGGCCTTATCCAAGTACTTGGTCTTGATGTACTCCTTGTTGAAGCCGCCCTTCCGCTTGTGCTTCACGGGGACGTACTTCTCCCTGCGCTTGCCGGAGTCGTACTTGTGCCCATGATCCGCCTTGCCGAAGACTTGCTTGTTCTTCTTCGGGCAATTGGCGATGAAGTGGTTGGGGTCGCCGCACTCGAAACATCTCGAGCATCCTCCTCCGCGGCGACGGTTCATGCGGTTGTTGTGGAACCGCGAGAACTGGTTGGCGAGCAACGCCAGCTCGTCATCCCCCATGAACTCCAGCTGCTCCTCTGTGACAGAAAGAAGAGAGGAAAGTGCAAAGCCTCCAGAGGTGTTAGCAGAAGAGCCAGAAACCAAAGCCATCGACGGGCTAGAAGGATTTTCATAAGAAGCCCTCACCATGGCATCAATCTCACTGGACTTAAGCTTACTAAAGAGCTCGTCGCACGTGAGGGTCTCATAGTTAGGCGATTCGATGATCGCCTGAACCTTGGAATCCCACACCGACCGATCAAGGGTATGCAAAAGCTTCAAAGCCCTCTCATGATCGTCGAAAGACAACAGCTCCTTGTTAGCCCTCATCCTGTTGACAATCGCCTGAAAGCGAGCGAATAAACTTTCTTTGCTCTCGCCAGGCATGTGTCGAAAGTTCTCATACTACTGCTTGTGCGACTCGAAGAGACGAGATTTGACCTGAGAGGTTCCCTCATGGAAACGCATGAGGGTCGCCCAAAAGTCACAAGCCGTGGGGAGGTGAGAAACGCGATCAAACTCAGACATGCTCAAACAGGAGAAAAGAGCATTACAGGCTCGGCTATTGGCATCGTGCTCATCGATCTGATGCTGAGTGGCACGAGCAGCCAAGACCACGTAATCGGCAGAGTTGCAAATATCCCAGATGGAAGCACCCAAACTCTGCAGATAGGCCGACATGCGTATCTTCCAATACGCATAGTTCGTCCCATCGAAAAACGGCGGTTTGCCCACGCCGCAATCTATGTCGCCTTCTGTGGATCTGGAACCGGCTAAGGTGGAAGATCCTTAACCTGCTCCGATATCAATTGAAGGACCGAAAGTGCAACCAGAAAGCAACCAGAGGGGGGGTGAATGGGAGCTTCAAAATTTCCTTTTGGAAACTTGTTACTATTGATCCGAGAAACAACCCCAAGAGCAAACGTAGAGCTTGCAAGTGTCCACGACCCTAGATGTAGGGTGGATGCTTCCAAGAAGCACAGCGGGACACTACACAACTCTAGAAACCCAACGCAAAAGCCGGAGATCGAATCCGACGACAGACGAACGAGCCGCAGACGAAAGCACGCAGAACTGCCCTGACCGGACTCTGCCTGCGTCCGGTCAACACCCACCAGACACGTCCGGTCGATCAAAAACGAGTTTGGGACGTTACTGTTCTTAACTGGACTCACTGTGTCTGAGCGTCCAGTCACGAACCAAGCGTCTGGTCACAAATGACAAACCAAATGAACAGTGCTAGAAGCGAGTCCGGTCACTGAGCAGAGGCTGCGTCCGGTCTAGTCACAAAGGCAACATGCTGAGCATTCAACGATCGGACGCACGGGGTCAGTGTCCGGTCAACCCGTGCCTAGCGTCCGGTCACCCCGACAGCCCCCTGTTCGTTCACCGATTCGATTCAAACTCTCCCAAAACGAAACCTCTAGGGTTCAAACTTGGAGAGATGAGTCACAAGGAGGATAGTGAGCTATCTCTAAGAAATCATGGCTCGAACCTATCTCCAAATCGATGAATCGAAGAATTTCGGGAAGGGGAGACAAAAAGCAACTCGAAACGAAAATCGATCGATCTACTAGCTCATGAGGTTAGGGATGATTTCCTTCGGTGGAAAGAAGTGCCTCACGATCTAGAACATCTCTGTTCAAACAGAATCACAAAAGACGCAACGAACAAAGAGATCGACCAACGGAAAAATCATGGAGAAAAGCAATCCGCGAAGAACAAGAACAAAACGCGAATCACCACTACGAATTTGCAACCGTGTGGCTACCACACGCTACAATAGTGAGATTACAGTCTCACTTCCTCAAAATCTCACGAACACAGAGGTATTGTTCTCTTCTCTGTGGATCTCAGTTTGCTACAGCAGGGGAGAGGGAGAGCAGGAAAACCTAGAAGGCAAAATAGCAAATGGCTGAGATAGGATGGGAGGTGGGTGTCTCCCTCTACTTATCCTAATTCTAATTCCCACTCTACCCCTAACTAATTACAGAGCGAGCCAGCTAAACCCTAGGGTTATTCTGGACCAACTCGTGGTAGGTGATGATCCGACGGCCACGCCCGCACAACTGGTAGCATTGCCTCGACACAACCTCACCGATTGCCGCCACGTGCCGCCACCGCTCCGCTCGTCCTTTTCCTGGACTCCGCCCCCTGTTTTGAGGCCCAAACCGGGAAACCAGCCGACCGTAGCCTGAGTTTTATGGCCCAAACTCATCAAACCCGTAGCACCCAGGTTTTGAGACCCAAACCTGGAAACCGTCCTCAGCCCGAGTTTTGTGGCCCAAACTCGGAAACCATCAGCGCCCAGGTTTTGAGGCCCAAACCTGGAAACCGTCCACTCGGTGGTTTTCTGTGGCTCAACCACCAAATCGAGCCGTAGAGGGGATGCACCGCCCGTGCACCCTGTCCACCGACACGTGTCCCTAGGTCCTCGACCCAGGCAACACCGTGCCCGCAAGTCTTCGCTCATCGCTGTCCTAGGCTGCCAGCCACCACACCTTGCCTCTGATCACTGTATCCGTGCTCGACACCTGCACAACACAAGCCAAAGAACATGCGCATTATCCCAGTTGACAATCACTCATCACTCAGAGACTCGGCATACACCCATGTATCCGCAGTATACACGCTACAAAGGTACAATTCTATCTTGTATACCTTAGCATCACTTAGTAGTACTAACACTCCCACAAAATTTATATTTATGCATGTGTGCAAGCTTGAATCCAAACCATTTGAGCACACATGTAGGGGGAGTTAACACTACCAAGTCGGGTTGTATGGTGCTTATCCAAATCTTTTCATATAGTCTTAATGTTGGATAAGTAACATAGAATCCAAACCAAGTTAGCAATTTACATTCTTGTAAAGTGCTAGCTTGGAATAAGCTTAATTTCCATATCTTTGTAGAGTTATCATCAATTACCAAAAATGGGAAGATTGAAAGGTCCTAGTTTGGTTTTGGTAATTGAGTGACAACTTAGGTGGACTAATATGTGGTTAAGTGAATTACACAGGTGATTAGTCCACAGGTGATCATGTGTGAGCAACATATGCCATGAAGGTGAAATGGCTTGAAGGATGTTGTAATGCTCATGCATGTGATGATGAAGAATGAGCTTATTGCATATGTGACTTGACATGTGGTCATATGGCTAAGATGGTGAAGATCAAGGCAAGGCTTGGCTTGATGGACCGGTTGCGGAAGTGAAGGGCAAGTTGGAGGCTTTGAAGCCGCTGGTACCAAGTGTCGGGAGGCTTGAGCAAAGACTTGGCGCCGAAGGACCGAAGCAATGGTGAAGAGCAAGTGAGGTCAAGATCGATGTACCATGGAGGCCATGTGATGATATGAAGTGGATCATATCATTTGATCTAGGTTGTTGCATGTGTTGCATCAACACCGATGGAGATGGAATGGAATGCGCAAAGCAAAGGTATATTTGTAGGGCATTTCATTTCACCGGTCATAGGTGTGTAGAGAATTTGATGACCGGGTTTAGGATAGATGGTCGTACTATCAAGAGGAGCAAGCTTGTTTGCATATCGGACATCTAGTGCCACTTGAGCGATCTAACTTTGCGATGTTACTAGAATCGAGTGGCATGGTAAGTGCAAGTGCTAATCCTTTGAAAAATGATTGTGAAAATGCTAACGCTCATACACATGATGTTGTACACTTGGTGGTGTTGGCACATTTGCAAAGGATAAGTTGTTTGGAAAAGGATTCAGTGGTTTTCGGAGGTGAAGTGCTATGCTCGAGGAGAATCGAACGCTGGTCCAAGGGGCATCGGACGCTGGGCCATGCGTCCGATGGCGAACCCTAGCTGATGTCTTTTGTTGAAGGAGCATCGGACGCTAGCAACGGATGCTGTGGATTCACTGTTGCAGAGTCTGATGTAGGTGACATGGCGCGAGCTAGTTTTCTAGGGAGCATCGGACGCTGGCCTGCGTCCGATGCAGAACCTCCTGACGCGTCCGATGTGGTTGGGAGAGTACTGGAACCTCTCTGGTGTGTCAGCAGACGCTGGCCCTTAGCATCCGATGCCAAGGGTCCGGCGCGTCCGATGTGAGGGTGATCTTGCGCAGATTTGAGCAGAGGCATCATAGCGTTCGATGCAAGGCATCGGCGCGTCCGATGCCACTTTATCTGGCGTGTGTTGTAGCCGTTGGGATCGCTCGACCGATGTTCAACGTGGGGGACACGTGGCGAGCATCCAAGCATCGCACGTTGGCCTCAGCGTCCGATGGTCCCGATCCGGAGCGTCCGATGGTGGCGCAGGTTGCTCAGTGAAGGAGCAACGACTAGTTAGCCTTTGGAGGATATATATCATTGGTGGCTAGCCTTGGGCTGGTTGCTGAGCACTCTAGAGCCTTTGTGGCTTGGGTGGATGTTCTTGGGAGCCCTCTAACTCGCTTGTGCTTGCTAGTATGCGAATCGATAGTGAGTGAGTGATCGCTAGTGCGTTGCATTGAGAGATTGCATCGAGTGGCACTAGGTGGTCGAGTTGCAAGACAGTGGTGCTTATTACTCTTCGAAGTTGCCACCTCCTAGACGGCTTGGTGTTCGAGTCTCCGTCGTGAAGCCCGCGTCAATATTGTGCATGGCTCCGGAGAAAGCTTTGTGAGGGGTATTGTGCTCGCCCCGCAGGAAATCGCGAAGAGCAACTCTAGTGGAGAAGAGGTGCGAAGAGCGCCAAGTGGTCCGGCCAGATCGGAAGCTAGAGCTCTTGGTGAGCACTCCATAGTGGAGAGTGTGACTTAAGGGTCACCACTAGCAAGAGGATCGGCGGCAACCTTGGGCTTGCCTCAACGGGGACTAGCTTGGTGGCGACCAAGTGAACCTCGGGATAAAATCACCGTGTCAACCTTGTTCATCCCGTTGGTTTGCATTCCCCATACACAAGCTTGTATTTACTTTCATATATATTGTGCTTGTGTAGTTGCTCTTGTAGTTAGTTAGCTTGTGTAGCTTGCTAGTTACCTTCTTTGTTTGTGTAGCTTAGAAGTAGCTCTCTTGCGTGACTAATTGGCTTGAGTAGCCTTGTTAGTCACATTGCTTAGTTTGTGTAGCTAAGTATTTTGAGCTCTCTAATTTGGCTTGTGTAGCCTTGTTATTGAGCATTGCTAGTGAGCTTAGGAGCTTTGTGCTTTGCTTACTAGATTGTGTAGGAGCTCCCTGGTGCTTGAAGTACTTGTTGCATCGGTTTGTGTGACCTTGCAAGCTAGATTGATTAGGTGAGCTTTAGCTACCCCGACACCTTGTTTGCTTTGTTTAGGATCTTTTGTAAGGTGTCATAGAGTATAAGTAGAGGGGTGTAGTCTTGGCTAGACCGATAGTTTTAATTCCACATTAGTTTCGGTTAGCCGGTGCGTTTAATTTTAGAAAGGACTATTCACCCCCCTCTAGTCCGCCATCTTGACCCTTCAGCGGTGGATCCCTTTATGGCGTCGGTTTGGTGGTTGAGCCCTAGAAAAACCACCAGGTGGATGGTTTCCAGGTTTGGGCCTTAAAACCTGGGTGCTGGCCGGTTTCCGAGTTTGGGCCTCAAAACTCGGGTTGAGGACAGTTTCCAGGTTTGGGCCACAAAACCTGGGCGATGGCAGGTTTCTGAGTTTGGGCCACAAAACTCAGCCTGAGGACTGGTTTTCCGGTTTGGAGGGAGGGGCTGCCTCTCCTAATATAGCCCAGGTTTGCACGACGCTCCTCTCTCTTGCGCCGAAAGCAAAACTCCCTCAAGTGTCCATCTCTCCCACAATACTCATAGTGGTACCTCACCGCTCTCATAGGGGGTTGTTGGTACTCACGGTATTGGGTGTGGATCACTTGGCTCTTTTGTGGCATGAGCTCCTCTTGGATAGGTGGCATGGTGTCTAGCTTGTTCCTCAGGTGGTTTGGTTTTGGAGCCCTTGTTTGTTTCTTGGGTGGAGCTCTAGGAGGTTCCACAAACACTCCATCTTTGGTGTTAGGATTAAAAGGCTCTTTGGGTGGAATCTTGGTCAATTTGGGAGTAGTGGTGGAGTTGGATTTCTCACAAACCCTGCTAGGGATGTGATCATCAGTGACGTACTCCTTTCGTCACTGTATATGAGCAAATCGTCACCTAGTTTAATCTGTGACGATTTTGTGACGAAAATCATATCGTCATTGGGGTGGCGTCACATTTGTTCTATTGTGACGAAATGATAATTTTGGTCATAGATATGCTTCCTTTTTGTGACGAAAAGGTTGTGGTCACGGATATGATACCTTTCTGTGACGATCGGTTTTGGTCAAGGATGGATCCAGGTTTTTGTCATAATCCGTCATACGATGTCGCGCCGTAACGACGTCGTTAACGGCGTTTGTAACCTGTGACGGTCCGTTTTGGTCACAGATTGAACTCTGTTTTCGTCATAACCGTCCGTTTGGAAGGCCCGACGGCGCTTGCCACGTAGGATGCTGACATGGCTGATGACATCATCACTGACATGTCACGTGACGTGGTGATGATGCCACGTAGGATGCTGACATGGCTGATGACGTCATCGCTGACATGTCACGTGTTGTGGGGATGACGTCATCGCTAGCCCGACTGCTACATTTGTTGCCACGTGGACCAATCATATTCTACCACGTGGCTTGGTTTGATTGGTTCTTATTTCGTCACAGATTGCAGTTTGAAATAGTCAATGAAGATGAAAAAGTTTAGTCACAGATGACGATTTGTAATCGTCACTGATGATGATACAGTTTTGGTCACATTTTGCAATTTATAATTATCACTGAAGATGCCATCATTTTTGCCAGAGAAATACAGATACTCATTTAATTGCAATTTGAAAATGATACTAGAAAGACCAAATAATTCCATACTTAATAAAATAGCATTCCAACGAGCATACAACTCAGTTCACAATAACACCACTTAGCAAACACATCAGTTCATAGAACATTACAGCATATAATAAAAAGTTGCCAACCAACATTACAACATATAATAAAAAGTTGCCAACCACAAGCAACTTAAGTTTGTCTTCCCAAAATGAACAGCCCAAACAGAAAGGACCGAACGGACCTAAGATGCCGCCTAGAGGGGGGTGAATAGGCGTTTCTGAAAAATTAACACCTTAAATGCGGAAGCGATTAGTATATGAGCTTCCAATTTCTTGGAAGCTCTCAATCGGAGTAAATCAACCCCACAAGAGACAAACACACAGTATATGAAAGATATACAATGAATATAGAGTCAAGTCCCTGCACCACAAATGAATTAGATCAAGATATAAAAGTTTCTGCACAGAGAGCTAATATCGGACACGTCCGGTAGGGATACCGGACACGTCCGGTAATCCCTAAGTCGCTGAGCCTCTATGCAATACTGGATACGTCCGGTAGCAGTACCGGACACGTCCGGTATTTGCGATTTCGGCACAGAGCTCCAAATCGTCTCCGGATTCTTCACAACTTTCACACACCCTGCAGAGATACAATATATATATGCACAACACACAGAACCTGCAGGGAAAGTTTGAGCCACACAAATATCGAATGTAATAACAAGAGGAGACACAATATTTGTTTTACCAAAGTTTGGCACCCCCTCGGGTCCTACTCTCCGTTGAGTCGGCTGCGAGCTACCACAAAGGTGGGCTCTAGAGGACACCACAGGTCACTCTAGCCGTGGTCTATTTCATCCGCAATGCTCCTTCCACTAGTTGATCTCTTTTGAGGAGAGATCGAACCTTCACAAACTTTCCGAGGCACTCCACAAAGCTCTTGGGTGCTCAATGGCGACGCCTAGCCGTCTAGGACCGTAGAATCCAAGAGTAACGAATGCACACAACAAGATCGATGATTTGCACAAGTGCTCAAGGTGGCTTGCTCTCTAATTTTGAATCTCTCTCAACCCACTAATTGATTTGGCAATTAGAAGTCAATCACTCACTAAGAGAGGGTTGGAAAGTGTTTTGGAAGCTCTAGAATGGGTATAGAAGTCAGTAGAATTAGCAGCCCTCAAGAGAGAGGGCTTGGGGGTATTTATAGCCCCACCCACGAAACTAGCCGTTTTCTAGCCGTTGGTTTGAAACGTGAAGGTCGAAACTTCCGGTTCCGACGTTCACTAGAAACACTGTTCATAGAGGTATAACGGCTACTTTTCAGTCAGTGTCGGAAGTCGGGTCGGAACTTCCGACACGTCGGAACTTCCGGGAGATAACCGGAACTTCCGACGAGCTTGCGGCGGGGAGGTTGAGTAGGTCGAGATCCCACTGTCGGAACTCGCGTCGAACTTTCGACGCTAACAGTGTCGGAACTCGGGTCGGAACTTCCAACGCTGGGAGTGTCGGAACTCGAGTCAGAACTCGGGTCGGAACTTCCGACGCTGGCAGGACAGCAAAGCTTTTCTAGTTGCTGAAAATCCCATTGTCGGAACATCCAACTTTAAGGTCGGAACTTCCGACGCTGGAAGTTGACAGCAACCTCTCCAAGTGTTCGTTAAGTGATTTTGTGTCTCTCTTTTGATTTTATTTTAAACTTGAGCACTTCTGAAGAATCATCTACTCTATGTTGCATCCCTCTTAATAGTATGGCTTTCCTAATCACTCAAGATGAATTGAAAAACAAGTTTTAAACCTCTTGAGTTGATCTTTATCGAACCAAAGCCGCTTCTCTTTCACCTTCTTCATTTAGAGGAATGCTTGTCATGATTAGAAGTAGATGTCCCTCGAGCATAGCCAACTTGAGCATGTGACTTGACTCCATTCAAGTGATATGATGAAATCCCAAATGTGTCAAGTCACTTCAATCAATATTGTTGCTAGGAATGTTGATTCTCCACTCAATGTAATCTTCAAGCTTGATTGATCCTTCGACTAAATGCAAGTACCTTCTTCTTCACCCTAGCTAGGTTCTTCGGTCGCCAAGCCGTCGCTTGCCCTTCACCCATGCTTAGTACCTCGAAGACTCTTTCCTTGCTATCTTCATCATCTTCAAGTCATTCAATCACATTTTGCTTTAAATCCTTTGTTAGCACACATATGAACCATGATTATCCCACAATAGAGTAGCCTTTTCATCAATGTCATTTTCATTGTTGTCTTGTTCTTGTGACATGAATATCATACAACAATCCATCATTTTGGCTATGCATTTCATTTCAAACACATTGTGAGATAAGCTCATTCCTGTGTCACACTTAGCAAACACATTAGACCTTTAATCAATGATGTCATCAAGTCATCCAAAATATACTTAAGTGCAACATGCACTTTCAATCTCCCCCTTTTTGGTGATTGATGACAACCTTGATTAAAGCTTACAAAAGGATAAAACATTTAAGCTTGTTGGGTTCAATGATTTATGAAAAGCTCCCCCTTGATATGTGCAATATGAATTGAATTCATAAAAGACCTCAAAATGTCAATTTGCACATACCAAGTGGAGTTGGAAACTCCCCCTAAATCATTGCATCCGATGAGTGCAAGAGTAAATAAATCAAATGAAATACATATGACATGGTATATCTCACAAAGATCAAAATAAAGACAATACACCATTCATAAAGCTATACTACTCAATCAAGCATGGATCATATGAAATTAAATGCATAAGTAAAAACACACACATAGCACTCATCACAATAGTTTCCCAAATCCATAAGCCACTAAGATAGATATGGAAATAAAGATACATGTCTCACATGATACAACTCGAACCATCAGCAAACTGAGACTAGTACATAACTGATCTGACACATGTGATACATGAACTAGTCTGATACATGTCTGATACATCAATGAAGCTCAACTCAACTCAACTACAGCTGCAATACATATCTCCAGATACAAGAATAGAACATATGAAGCATCTCTGAAGCTTTAATCATCACAATCTCTCCCCCTTTGTCATCCATCACCACAAAAGGTCTGACAAGAAGAACAAAAGAACAAAAAGGGGCTGCAAGCTGTAGCTGTCGCTGGAGGTCACTCATCGTCACCGTCGTCTCTGCCCTGACCGTCGCCCTCGCCATCTGACCGGGGAGCACCTGAAGGACGAGAACCACCCTGGCCAGGGTCACCAAGACCGCTCTGGAAGTAGGGATCCTGAACGTAGGAACCCTGCTGGTGCCCGTACCCAAAGATATCCTCCCACCAGAAAGCAGCTGACTCCTCTGCTGCACTAGGACGAGCTACACCCTAACTAGACTGTCCACCAAGAGGCAGTCTCTGCTGAGAAGAAGTGTGGGGTGCCTGCTACTGTGTCTCCTGTTGTGGCTCCTGCTGCTGCGAGTGACGGTCGAAGTGCTCCTGGTACTCCCTCTGGTACCTAGCCTGCTGCTCCTCAAATGACTCAGGCTCCTCGTCAGTGTCCTCAAATGGAGGAGACCTGGGTGGCTGAAACTGAAAGTGCTCATGCAACATCTTCATCGTCCTCGAGTCCTCTCTCCTGGCCCTCCTCTCGTGATGTTGCTTCCTCTTTACCACATTGATGTCCTTGCACATTCCAAATATAGCACTGAAAAACTTCTTGATCGGAGAGGGAGGGCTGCCACGGCGTGAAGCTGAACGTGGAGGTGCACGTGGCGGAGGTGAAGCTGCTCCTCTTGCACCTGCTGTAGGTGCGTCCTCTGCTGGTGCTGCTCCTCCTCCTGGACCTGGTGGCGGGGTGTGTGTCTTTGTCAAGTCCATAGCAAGCCTCAACACCCTGTGACGACAGTCATAGTCAAACGTGTGTCCTGTCACCTGCTCAATCATATGCATGATGTACGGAGCAAAGCCACAGCCCTTGAGGGGCCTCTCACCAACACTCTTGATCTCGCTCCATATAAAGTCAAAGACACTGAAGGGTCTAGCACTTGGAGCCATCCTCTGAAGAAGGTTCTTGGAAGAATCTGCAACTGTCCCCTTGTCTCCACCCTTGCAGTCAATAGTCCTTCTGAAGATCCTCTCAAGATACTTGTAGGTAGGGTGAAGACCTAGAACCTTCTCAACCACTCCTGGACCACCTGCTGGATACATAAATCCCATCTGCTCTGGTGGCAGTGCAAGCTCTATGTGAATCTTGTCCTTGTGGAGGTCCTCCTCTTTGAAACCAAGGCAAGCAGCAAAGGCCTCGTACTCTACACTGTACCAGGCTCCCTCAAATATCCAATGCATTCGACTCGAGTCCTCCTCAACAAACAGAGTGGCGTAAAACTGAGATATAGCCTCTGAGTTCCAATCATGCTGAAACTTCATAATCTGATACGCACCCACTCGCTGACAGATAGCAATAGCATGATCTATGGAGTCCTTCTCGAGCTCTCTGAAAGCTGCCCAATCCGCCCACTCAGACCTGACAATCACTGGGTTCATGGATAGGATCACACTGGTATAGAAATATGCGTGAAACTGTGTGTGAAACTTGTAGTCATACTGTACCTTGGGCAAACCTCTGGGATTGATCCTCCTCTGATCTCTAACAAGTCTGGTCTTCCCCTTTCCCTTGTAGTTAACTCTAGCAATGTACTGAGGGACATGAGGGGCATGAATTTCTAGCATCCCATAGTTCATATGTTGACCACCCTAGAAACCCTGCTGATAAAGAGGATCTGCTGCCTCTTCCTCATCATCATCATCTTCTTCTTCCTCCTCCTCAATCTCCTCCTCCTCATCTATGTCCGTGCTCTTCCTCTTCCTGAACCTGTACTCCTGCAGATCACTATCAGGAGAAGAGTCAGAGCCTCCCTGAGCTGCTGCCCTCACTAGCCTATGTCCAGCTGAGCTGGTCCCTGTCTCATGCCTACCTTCTTCTGCCTCTCATGGCGAGGGTCATGCCTGCCCTTGCTCCTCGGCTCTATGTGCTCACTCATAGCAGTTGCCCTGAATCCACAAAGATATCTAGGAACAATATTAAGAACCAAGGTCAAAGTATATCTCATTTAATTATATCGCTATAACACAATCATTTATCCGAAGATTTGCCGTCACCTAGTCCAACATATGACAAAGGTTTGCAAATACATCATAGACAAATAATAGTATCACAGGATATAATATCTAGTTGGATTGTAATCAAACTGCAGGCAAAGCCTGCACTGCCTGGCCATACCGGACACGTCCGGTATGTGCGCAACAGGCAGCCCTATCTAGGGTTTGAATCCAAATCAACTCCGATTCAATCCAGACTTTGAGCACTACTTCTAGGCATCCAATGCAGCATATTGACCAAAGGGAACTTCGAACGATCTTGAATCCAATAGATCGGACGAGGTCCGGGATTTGAATACCTTGGGGATGGAGAAGAGGATGAGATTCTAAAATCCAAAACTTGGGGCCTTCAATCTTGATGCAAGGCCTCTCCAATCTCTTCTCCTTCACTTTTCCACGAATGAAACGACGAGGCTCGGATTGAGGTGTGAGAGTTGGTTTTGGCTGTTTGAGGGAAAGAGAGAGAGAGAAGGAGAGGAGAAATAACTCTTGGCTGGTCTGGGCTGCTCCATTAAGTCACGCGCATACCGGACACGTCCGGTATGTGATGACTCTGTCCATTTTGACCAGAAACCATATTGTCTCTTTCTATCTCTTTCTTTGACCATCCTTAGACCAAATTAAATATAGACCTTTGATCCAAGTGTTTTGCAAACATACTTAATCCAATATTCTCAAATTCTTATTCTCTTTTCCAAAATAGATCATATAGGAGATTTGAACAGAGAGAGACATGGTGGCTTATGAACTTGAGAGAATCATGTCATAGGTGATTAGCCAAACAATCAACCAAGGGGAACAATAATCACACTATGACATGACTAGGTCACAAAGACCAAAGAGGATCAAAGATTCGTAAATCCGTACCACCTATGCATGCTAGTAAGGTGTTTTGAAAAGATCTATCTTATCACAGACAAATGCACACACTAGCATCTAGTAGAGCATATCATGCACTTTCAATGCATATTAGTTAAAACATACCTTTGCCTTGAGCCCACGAAATCCACTAAGTACAACCATGACATGGTGATGATTTGTTGACCTTCTTTGTCAAGTAGCCATGTCCTCACTAAGAGATCTATTTATCATGATGAACTACAACATATACTAGATAAATCTCATTAGTTCACAAAAGGCGCAAAATAGAAATTGATCTCCCCCTAAATTAGTGCTTCAAGTATTTGAATTCCTTTCCAAGCACTTTCATTCCATTAGGAATGTGAGAGTCATATTTCAACTTTGGCCAACACAAGATAATTTGCTATAAGGTAAGAATAATAAGTTGTATGCACAAATTACTTGAGAAACAACAACATATAAGATCTGAGTTAAGATGATAATCATAACACAAATATAAATATACTCAAATCTTATGTAGGCTCAAATGGGCAGCTCACTGCCATACCGGACACGTCCGGTAGGCATACCGGATAGTGCAGAGATGTTCTCTGTCAGCAGTGCTGGTTCTAGGTCGGAAGTTCCGACAGTCAGGACTTTCGACATGGGTCAGCACTTCCGACAGAGAATGATTTGAAGTCATTTTGCCATTTCCAACTTTTCACATATTAAACAAGTTATGAAATAGTAGGCATGAATGGTGAAAAGATGGCTATCCTACCAAGTTTAGGTACTCTATGTCATGGTGAAGATGAAGCAAAAGATAAGATAAACATAGATTACCAACGGGTCAACCATATAAGAAATTATGATGAACATTGGTTGATAGGTTGAGTTAGAATTTCCAAATTTGCTTGCTCAACCACCCCGAAGGCCTCCAAATCACCATGGGTACCTACATCAACATCCTAAGCACATCTTGGTACCCAACTCTTGTTGGGTCCTCCAATGTTAGTCAACAAGTGCCTAGGCATCCAAATGGCCTTAGTGCTAGTATGTGGTGAACACATCACCTTACTAGTGCTAAGTCCCTTTGTGGCCTTCCTAAGCACATTATCATTTACAAATGTGTTCGGCTTAGGATGCATACCATTTGGGCAATCATAACTTAGATGCCCCTTTCTCCTACAAGCATAGCAAATACGCCCATTGTTTGCTTTTTGCTTGTCTTGCTTGTTTGGGCATTGATTCACCAAGTGACCTTCTTGATTGCACCCATAACACTTTCTTGTTGCTACTAAAGCCCTCTTTGTTGAATCTTGAGCTAGGGTGCATCTCTTGCTTGAATGACATGAAGTGTCACACTTCACATCACCTTTTGGACCATCTTTCTTCACTTGATTTGCCACCTTGGTGGCTGCCCTCTTCTCAGACGCTTCACATTTGTCGGCCCATGTCTTGTGTGGACACATGGCACTCTCATGACCATATGTCCCGCAACCATAGCAAAGCATTTTCTTGCCTTTCTTGCTCTTGGTTGCTTTTTCTTTGGATAGGATGAGATTATTTTGTTGGACTTTGGAGGAAGCACGGTTTGAACCCTTCTCAAGCTTCTTCACCATGTAATCACGGTTATCTTGAGAAGGTTGTGCTTTCTCCTCATCCTTCAATCTAATCACATCCTTCTTTAGACTTTCCACTTCTTCGATGAGCCTAGCATTTTCTTTAAGAGTTTGCTCAATCGAAGATTGGCTTGCTTGAGAGGCACACTCATTAGCACAAATAATATTTAATTGAGATGGTGCACTAGTCAGTGTAGTTGTGTTAGGTTGAGAAGATTTTACCATAGAAATCACAATCTCATGTGCTATCTCAAGCATGGCATTTGATTCTACTAGCTTCTCATGTGAGCACTTGAGATGGGAGAAGTCCTCTTGTAGGAACTTGTGCTTAAATGAGAGATCACTCAATCTTGCTTTGAGCTTGTAGTTTTCCTTCTCTAGTCTTTCCACATTAGAGAGAGAGTTAGTAGCTAAAGCATGCTCAATTGACAATTTGTCATACCTTTCATTTAATGGCTTTAGCTCTTCTAATTTGGAGATGAGGAACTTTTCTTGATTTTGAAGGGATTGCTCTTGCTCCTCCACCTCCATCTCTAGCTCATCATTTTTCTTCAAAACTTTGATGAATAAGAGCTTGTCTTCATACTTGAGATAATCAAGAGAGTCATCATCTTCATCATCCTCATCACTCTCTATTTGACTATCTCTTGATGTCTTCTCCTTGATTCCACCAAGAATCTTCTCTTGATCTTTCTTGGTTGCTTTCTTCTTGTTCTTCTTGGCCATGAGACACAAGTGATAAGTGTCACGAGGTACTGATGTTGACTCATCACTTGGTCGCCACCGGGGTTGAGAGTCGCTGCTGTCTGCCCCCTGCTCCCTGTCTGCTAAGCATACACCGGACACGTCCGGTAGGCGTATCGAACACGTCCAGTATGTGCAGACAGTGCCCGCAGCAGCAGCAGCCTGCGCCTCTCGATCCGGCTCATCTTCCTTGAGGCTTCTTCACATGATGATGATTCGGTGGACTCCATTTCTAATGAATCACAATCATGTGCTTCATCACATTTGGACTTTCCATATAGGTTGGCAAGTCTAGTCCAAATGACATGAGCACTCTCCGACGGAGATTCTCCATTGTAGATACCCTCCTCAAGAACCTCTGCACTCAATAAGTTTAACAAGATTAAACACGCATGAGCATTGAGTTGCACACATATCTCTTCCTCTTTTGTCAAGTTCTTATAGTTTCTCCAATCAACTATAGAAAGAGATATGCTAGCATCCACAGTATGCTCAACAATGGGGCTAATAGCCCGAAATGCATTGAGTACATAAGATGACCAAGATAGAAAGTTTGAACCATCATTTTGGAGAAGCACCACGTCCGTCTCCATAGGCGAATCCATCCGTTCTCAAAAGCGGTGAAGCTCAAACGTGAGTCTGAGCTTCGATACCAATTGAAAGGACCGAACGGACCTAAGATGCCGCCTAGAGGGGGGGTGAATAGGCGTTTCTGAAAAATTAACACCTTAAATGCAGAAGTGATTAGTATATGAGCTTCCAATTTCTTGGAAGCTCTCAATCGGAGTAAATCAACCCCACAAGAGACAAACACACAGTATATGAAAGATATACAATGAATATAGAGTCAAGTCCCTGCACCACAAATGAATTAGAGAAAGATATAAAAGTTTCTGCACAGAGAGCTAATACCGGACACGTCCGGTAGGGATACCGGACACGTCCGGTAATCCCTAAGTCGCTGAGCCTCTATGCAATACCGGACACGTCCGGTAGCAATACCGGACACGTACGGTATTTGCAATTTCGGCGCAGAGCTCCAAATTGACTCCGGATTCTTCACAACTTTCACACACCCTGCAGAGATACAATATATATATGCACAACACACAGAACCTGCAGTGAAAGCTCGAGCCACACAAATATCGAATGTAATAACAAGACCAGACACGATATTTGTTTTATCGAAGTTCGGCACCCCCTCGGGTCCTACTCTCTGTTGAGCCGGCTGCGAGCTACCACAAAGGTGGGCTCTAGAGGACACCACAGGTCACTCTAGCCACGGTCAATTTCAGCCACAATGCTCCTTCCACTAGTTGATCTGTTTTGAGGAGAGATCGAACCTTCACAAACATTCCGAGGCACTCCACAAAGCTCTTGGGTGCTCAACGGCGATGCCTAGCCATCTAGGACCGTAGAATCCAAGAGTAACGAATGCGCACAACAAGATCGACGATTTGCACAAGTGCTCAAGGTGGCTTGCTCTCTAATTTTGAATCTCTCTCAACCCACTAATGGATTTGGCAATTAGAAGTCAATCACTCACTAAGAGAGGGTTGGAAAGTGTTTTGGAAGCTCTAGAATGGGTATAGAAGTCAGTAGAATCAGCAGCCCTCAAGAGAGAGGGCTTGGGGGTATTTATAGCCCCACCCACGAAACTGGCCGTTTTCTAGCCGTTGGTCTGAAAACGTGAAGGTCAGAACTTCTGGCCTAGATCTCGGAACTTCCGACGTTCACTAGAAACACTGTTCATAGAGGTATAACGGCTACTTTTCAGTCAGTGTCGGAAGTCGGGTCGGAACTTCCGACACGTCGGAACTTCCGGGAGATAACCGGAACTTCCGACAAGCTTGCTGCGGGGAGGCTGAGTAGGTCGAGATCCCACTGTCGGAACTCGTGTCGGAACTTCCGACGCTAACAGTGTCGGAACTCGGGTCGGAACTTCCAACGCTGGGAGTGTCGGAACTCGAGTCGGAACTCGGGTCGGAACTTCCGACGCTGGGAGTGTCGGAACTCGGGTCGGAACTTCCGACGCTGGCACGACAGCAAAGCTTTTCTAGTTGCTGAAAATCCCAGTGTCAGAACTTCCGACGCTGGAAGTTGACAACAACCTCTCCAAGTGTTCGTGAAGTGATTTTGTGTCTCTCTTTTGATTTTATTTTAAACTTGAGCACTTATGAAGAATCATCTACTCTATGTTGCATCCCTCTTAATAGTACGGCTTTCCTAATCACTCAAGATGAATTGAAAAACAAGTTTTAAACCTCGTGAGTTGATCTTTATCGAACCGAAGCTGCTTCTCTTTCACCTTCTTCATTTAGAGGAATGCTTGTCATGATTAGAAGTAGATGTCCCTCGAGCATAGCCAACTTGAGCATGTGACTTGACTCCATACAAGTGATATGATGAAATCCCAAATGTGTCAAGTCACTTCAATCAATATTGTTGCTAGGAATGTTGATTCTCCACTCAATGTAATCTTCAAGCTTGATTGATCCTTTGACTAAATGCAAGTACTTTCTTCGTCACCCTAGCTAGGTTCTTCGGTCGCCAAGCCGTCGCTTGCCCTTCACTCATGCTTAGTACCTCGAAGACTCTTTCCTTGCTATCTTCATCATCTTCAAGTCATTCAATCACATTTTGCTTTGAATCCTTTGTTAGCACACATATGAACCATGATTATCCCACAATAGAGTAGCCTTTTCATCAATGTCATTTTCATTGTTGTCTTGTTCTTGTGACATGAATATCATACAACAATCACTACTATAGAATCGGCCTTTAGCCCCGGTTGGGAAGGGGCTTTAGCCCCGGTTTTCCAACCGGGGCTAGCAATCCGGGACTAAAGGTCCCAACCTTTAGTCCCGGGCCTTCCCAACCGGGGCTAAAGGCTCCCACGAGGAAAAATAAATGTGCATTTGTGAGATTCGAACTCAGCACCTCTCGCCTCAGGCACGCCTACCAACTGAACTACACAACCCACGTGATGTAGTTCTGGATGTTTTCCTTTTGAATCCACTCGGGAAGGGCCTTTAGCCCCGGTTGGTAACACCAACCGGGGCTAAAAGGACCTTTAGTCCCGGTTGGTAACACCAACCGGGGCTAAAGGTTCACCCTTTAGCCCCGGTTGGTATTACCAACCGGGACTAAAGGTTCAGGACCTTTAGTCCGGGTTGATAATACCAACCGGGACTAAAGATTCACCTTTAGCCCCTGTTGGTGTTACCAACCGGGACTAAAGCTCTTTAGCCCCGGACGCAATTTTTTACCGAGGCTAAAGCTCAATTGAAAGATCGTCCAAAGGCCTGTTCTCTAGTAGTGAATCCATCATTTTGGCTTTGCATTTCATTTCAAACACATTGTGAGATAAGCTTATTCCTGTGTCACACTTAGCAAACACATTAGACCTTTAATCAATGATGTCATCAAGTCATCCAAAATATACTTAAGTGCAACATGCACTTTCACAAACACAGGAGCACTGACCACGAGCTCTCATGTCAACGAAGAAGCATTACCATGCAAGGATAAGAGCTTCTTGAGCAGCGCATTAGTCTCCTCCAACTCCTTGTTGTTCTTCTCGGTCAGCATGTGCATAGATTTGTGAATGTCCACAAAAAATCCATGTAGTAGCAATTCAGTTGCAGACCTGAGCAGCGCATTGATATGTTGATTTATTCTTTGATGATAGGCTTCACGACGCCTCTTATTAATTGCATCATTTTGTTGTTGCCATCGAACTCTATCCCTTTCCCTCCTGCGCTCTTTAGCATCGGCTGCACTTAATTTTGAATTATTTAAGCTAACATATACATAGTACATGCCATGTAATATTTGACATATTGTTATCAGTTGAGAACTATTAATAAAGCAAATGCATAATGAAGTAAGCCAAAGGATATGAGATCGACGCAATACCACATCAGCTATGACAATATCAATCTCTCCGACAAAAAATTCTCTCCTCTTCTTGTACTTGCAATTCCTGGAGTCAAAAAAGAGTGATCTAAACAAAAAGAGTGGAGTCAAATTAGCACTATGCATGCAATTAATCATTGCAGAATAATACACAGAATTTGCCAAGAAACCTTCTTCCTGACTCCCATTTCTGGCAGACAAGGATTATTGGATTAGAGGAGCAGGCAAGGTAGCAAGGAGGCATGTGAACCAATGACGTTGCAGCAGAGGAGCAGGGTCGGTGGCAGGCATGAGACGAGAGGGAGCAAGCAAGCAATAGCTGGAGACTATACAGGTGAAAACCTAATGGAAAAAAACCATAGTGTAGCCATAAATTATCCCGCAATTTAAAAAACAGTGAAACATATTCTTCCCATCATGTGATATGATGAAAAAAATACATGGAACTCAAATAACTTATATGTATCCTGCAGTTTAAGGTACACACTTAATGAACCAGCTAATATTAAATCACACTAAATAATTAATGTTTATACTTACATTCCTCTAGACTGATATTTATTATTAATTTCCTGCAAAAGGGAAAACTGACTCTTCGACTTTTGCAATCAACAAATATTTTATTTCAATCTATGGGAACTGATGACACTAAGCATTGGCCATGACACACTGGGAAGATGTATATAAATACAACAACTCAAGTAATACAGTTACTAAGTTCAAATAGGACTGGTAGACAACTGTCAAGGGCCTCAAACCCCTGGGTAGCAGGACCTCGGCTACGTAGTTCGTGTAGCTGCGATCCGTCTTCTCCGGCGAGGTTTATTCCTCCGCCGCAGGCTTAGCGTAATTGGAAGGGAGAGATAGGTTTAGGGATAACTTCTTTTCTTAATCCTCCAAATTGTTCACCGAGTACAATATAAAGGCCTCAGGCCCAACAAACCAGCGCCATGCGCTCCTAAAATTAAGGAAATAAAACAGCAATTAATCCTAAAGGAAAATCAGCCACGCTGGGCCTGATCCGCGCGATCACCGCGCTCTGCCGCGCGTCGCACATCCTTGGCGCGCCGGCGTCTTACGTACGCGCGGCCCCACATGACATCTCTCCCCCCCCCCCCGCCCTCGAGGGCTAGCTCATCCTCGAGCTGGAACGCAGGGTAGCGCTCGCGAAATGTGTCGATGTCCTCCCAAGTTGCAGACGTCGCGGTCTCCCCCTTCCAGTGAACCAGCACCTGATGAACACCGCATGCGAGCCGAGAACGCACCACCTGTTCCGGCTCAGGCTGGACCGCTCCGTGATGAGTGTCCGGCAGAGCAGGAGGGGCCGCTGGCATAGGGCCGATGAACTTCTTCAGAAGGCCAACGTGGAATACATTGTGCAGCTTGGCACGTGGTGGAAGCTCGAGACGAACGGCGACGGGGTTGATGACCTCGATGACGCGGTAGGGGCCGTAGAAGTGAGGCTTCAGCTTGCCCTTGCTGACCTGAGGCAGGGAGGCCGGGGCACGATGCCGAAGGCGAAGAAGCACCAGATCGCCCACAACATAAGTGACGGGACGGTGCAGCTTGTCGTAGTACTTCTTGTGCATGGCCTGTGCCTGCTCAAGGCGGTAGCGCACATCTGCCAGGAACTCCTCCCTGTCCGCCATGGTACGTACGACGGCCGCCACCCGCGTCTCACCCGGTTCGTAGACCGAATAGTAGGTGGGTCGTGGCCATATACCACCTGAAACGGCATGTCGCGCAGTGACGTCTGGTAGGCGGTGTTGTAGACGTACTCGGCGCACGGCAACCAACGAACCCACCGACGGGGACGATCACCGGTGAAGCAACGCAGGTACATGACGATGACCCTGTTGGCAGCCTCAGTCTGTCCGTCGGACTGCGGGTAGAACGCAGACGTCATGTGCAGCTTGGTGCCCATGAGTCGCATAAGCTCCCGCCAGAATGTCGAGGTGAACACCACATCTCGGTCGGACACCAAAGATTGTGGGATGCCGTGGAGGCGCACGATATCTGCGAAGAAAGCCTGTGCCACGGACTCTGCAGTGTAGGGATGAACCAAAGGAAGAAAGTGGCAATATTTGCTGAAACGATCAACCACTGTCAAGATCACCGACTTTCCACCAACGCGAGGGAGAGCCTCCACAAAGTCCAGGCCGAGGTCACTCCAGACGCCTGACGGCACCGGCAGTGGCAGGAGCAGACTGGCCGGGTGCAGGTGCTCGGACTTCTACCTCTGGCACGTATCACACGCGCGCATGAAGTCCTGCACCACGCGGCGCATGTCGGGGAAGTGGAAGTCGCAACGGAGCCGATGCAGAGTGCGCTGAACACCTTCGTGGTCGTCCTCATGTACGGCGGAGAGCACCTCCTGGAGCAGCGGCGAGGTAGGCGGGACGTAGAGTCTGGCGCCGAAGGTCACCATGCCGTCGTGCAGACCCCACGGCGCGCCACGGGAGCCAGCCAGGACCACGTCACGGATGGCGACAAGGGCGGGGTCCCTGGCCTGGGCCTGACGTAGGCGGTCAATGTAGTCGAAGCGGGGGGCCGAGACCGCCAGCACCGTGCCCTCCTCCGTGTCGCGGCGCGAGAGCGCGTCGGCCACCACGTTGGAAGAGCCCTGCTATTATTCCACGGCGAAATCGAACCCGAGCAGCTTCCCCACCCAGTGATGTTGGAGGATAGTCGCTAGGCGCCGGTCGAGGAGGTACTTGAGGTTGAAGTGGTCGATGCGGACCACGAACCGGCGCCCCCAGAGGCACGGCCGCCAATGTCGAATGGCGAGGACGAGGTCGATCAGCTCCCTCTCGTACGCTGCGAGGGCGCGGTGGCGTGGCGCCACGGGCTGGCTGAAGAAGGCCAGTGGGTGCTTGTCCTGTAGGAGCACCATGCCGAACCCATATGTAGAGGCGTCACACTCGACGACGAAGGGCTGCGCGAAGTCTGGCAAGGCGAGCACGGGCGCGGACGTGACAGCGTGCTTCAGCGCCTGAAACGCAGCAGCGGCCTCCGCTGTCCAATTGAACCCGTCCTTCTTAGTGAGCGCCGTGAGGGGTGCAGCGATGATGCCGTAGTCGTGGACGAACTTGCGGTAGTAGCCCGCAAGGCCAAGGAATCCCCGCACCGCGCACGCCGATCGCGGTTGCGGCCAATCCAGGACCGCCTGCACCTTTGATGGGTCCATGGCCACGCCCGCGGCGCTGATGATGTGCCCCAAGTAGGAGATGGAGGACACGCCGAACGCGCACTTGGAGCGCTTGACGAAGAGCTGATGTTGCCGAAGGACGAGGAGGACAGCGCGGAGATGACGCAGGTGGTCTGCCCAAGAGGCACTGTAGATGAGTATGTCATCGAAAAACACAAGGACAAACCGACGGAGGAAGACGCGCAGGATGTCGTTCATGAGCGCCTGGAATGTCGTCGAGGCGTTGCACAGCCTGAACGACATCACCAGGAACTCGTAGAGACCGTCGTGGGTGCGGAACGCGGTCTTGGCGATGTCGTCGGGGTTCACGCGGACTTGATGATAGCCCGAGCAAAGGTCCAGCTTGGTGAAGAATTTGGCGCCGTGCAGCTCGTCGAGCAGCTCATCAACCACCGGGAACGGGTACGCGTCCTTGACGGTGAAGGCGTTGAGCGCTCTGTAGTCGATGCAGAACCGCCACGACTCATCGGCCTTCTTGACGAGGAGGACCGGGGACGAGAATGCCGACGTGCTGCGACGGACGAGGCCTTGTTCCATCATGGCGGCGCACTGCCGTTCCAACTCATCCTTGTGGGCGACTGGGTAGCGGTACAGGCGGACGGCCACCGGAGCGGACCCACGGAGGAGGTGAATGGAGTGGGCATGGCCGCGCTTGGGGGGCAGGCCCTTGGGCTCCGCGAACACATCGGCGAAGGAGGCGAGGACGTCGTCGAGCAAGGGCCTGTCCCCGAGCGGAGTAGCAGCAGACTGCATGCCCGTGTCCGCCGATGGCTGTTGCCCAGCCGGCCCAGCAGCCGTGATGGTTGTTGCTGCTGGAGCAGCCCGCGATTCCACGCTACGCCAGCAAACGTCGCGGCCCTGCTGGCGGAACGCCATGGTCCCAGCCGCAAAATCCCAGGCGATCCGCCTCGGGTGGCCATCCACTGAGTGCCCAAGACCATGTCATACCCGGCCAGAGGCATGACGTACAAGTCGACGTGGAACGCCATGCCCTTGATGGAGATGGCCGCTTGCCGGAGAACGCCGGGGCAGGGAACCTTCTCGCCATTCGCCACCGTTGCCGTGAGCCGGGGGCGCGGCTGGACAGGCAGCCCGGTGCGTGACGCCGCCGCCTCGCCAATGAAATTGTGGCTGGACCCGGTGTCGACGAGCGCGACGAGGGAGGCAGCACCCAGGTTCACGCGAAGCAGCAGCGTATTGCCGCTGGGGACGCCAGCCACCGCGTGCAGGGAGAACACCGGGGCCTCAGTGTCGGCTGTCTCTTCGCCGGCGGCGTCGTCGTCGTCCTCGACAAAGCTGTCCAACAGGAACAAACGTTTGCAAACCTTGTTGTGGCCACGGCTGTACTTTTCATCGCAATTAAAGCACAAGCCAAGGCGGCGGCGCTCCACCTGCTCGGACTGAGTGAGGCGCTTGACGGGCCGGCCTTCGACGGTGACGTTGGGCGCCGGCACCTTGGGAGCAGGAAGGCCAAGGAGTTGGCCTGGTGCTGGGAGGAGGCCGCGACCAGCTGCACGGGGGGGCGGGGCTGGCGTGTACTGCTCCATGATTTCCATCTGGCGCGCCAGGCTCATGGCGGCCGCCAACGATTGGGGGTTGTGGACCTGCACCGCGAGGCTGAGCGGAGGTAGCAGCCCCCCAGTGAACAGCTGAACGCGCTGCGATTCCTCCAGGGGTCCGGCGCGAGGAAGGAACGCCTGAAACCGGGCCTGGTATTCAGCGACGGTCCCCGTGCGACGGCAGTCGGCGAGCTCGAAGAGGGGCGCAGACCGAAGGGGCGGCCCGAACCGCAGGTTGAGGAGCTCGTTGAAGCGGCGCCAGGACGGCGTGCCCTCATCCGTCTGCACCTGCATGTACCAGAGTTGCGCCTCGTTGTCGAGGTTATACGAAGCCATCCACACCTTCTCCTCCTCCATGATCCTCTGCTGGTAGAAGTACGACTCGCAATGATTGAGGAAGATAAGGGGGTACTTGGTGCCATCGTACTTGGGGAAATCCATCTTTTGGAACTTCGGTGGCCCGTCATGGTGCTGTTCGCCCGGGAACTGCTTGGAGCCCGAGGACGAAGATCGGTCCGCAATGAGGGCGGCTATGGCGTTGGCGTTGGCCGCGACGGTGGCCTGCAGATCCTGGATGGCGTCGGTGAGCTTCTTGATCGGATCAGAGGCGGAATCACCCATGGCAGCAGCGGATGCGGTGGTGGAGGCAGCGGCTGACGGTGGAGAGGCGGGCTGGGCAGGTGGGGGCGATGGCGGGCACGCGGCGTCGGAGGCAGGGGAAGATCGGGACGGCGAGGAGCGCCTGGATCGCGATACCAGGTTGTCAAGGGCCTCAAACTCCTGGGTAGCAGGACCTCGGCTACGTAGTTCGTAGCCGCGATCCGTCTTCTCCGGCGAGGTTTATTCCTTAGCGTAATTGGAAGGGAGAGATAGGTTTAGGGATAACTCTTTTCTTAATCCTCCAAATTGTTCACCGAGTACAATATAAAGGCCTCAGGCCCAACAAACCAGCGCCATGCGCTCCTAAAATTAAGGAAATAAAACAACAATTAATCCTAAAGGAAAATCAGCCACGCTGGGCCTGATCCGCGCGATCACCGCGCTCTGCCGCGTGTCACACATCCCTAGCGCGCCGGCGTCTTACATACGCGCAGCCCCACATAACAACAACACCCTCCATAACCAAGGAGGTAAGCTTGTTAACTATTGTGACATTACACAACTATACAAATACAATGAATTTTTTTTTTGCGAGACCTAGTTACAGACGCAGACACTCACAAACACGAGCACGCATTCACCCTACCCCTACTATGAACGCACGCACGCACACCCTACCCCTATGAGCACCTCCGAAGAACCGAGTTGGACCGGCAAATCTCGAGATTGACGAAGTCACCACAGGCGTCTCGCTGTCGACGGGCACGTCGCCTACCACTGAAAGAATAGAGTCGTTAAATCCTGGAATAAATCCAGCAAAATGCGAACAATCTCGCTGTCGACGGGCACGTCGCCTACCACTGAAAGAATAGAGTCGTTAAATCCTGGAATAAATCCAGCAAAATGCGAACACCCGTGTCAAGTCGAGGACTTGAATCCGGGTGGGCAGGTTCCACCACAAGGAACCCAACCAACTGAGCTACGCTCAGTTCGCACAAATACAATGAATTTGTGAGCAACACGTACCTATCTTGTCCCTTGTACACCCTCTCACCCCCACCAAAGTAGCTCCATCATTGTTCCCAGTCGTCAATCGTTGCCAGGACCCTTCTGCACCTTCTCATCTAAGAAATTGTGGTTACCCACTTTAGGCAAACTGAATTTCTAGCCATATTATGATATAAAGAGATATATCATCACAAGGCGCCTGTGTACCTCAAAATATTGATTCCAAGCACTCGTCTTCCCAATTCCCAAGGCTGATGTGCTCCTCTCGGGTTACGTCTGACCTGTGCAGGATAACAACCCACATACTGTTTTCTTCTTTGCCAGCTCCTCTTCCCACAACGAGTGGCTATTGGTTAGATAGCCATGTAGCTGCTGCACAACAATACACTGCTACAGAACAGGGTCACAGAACAGGGTCATAGGCCGATTCTCAAAATCGCCTTTAGTCTCGGCGTTTTTGTCGCCCGGGACTAATAGACCCTTTAGTCCCGGTCGCTAACACGAACCGAGACTAAAGGGCCTGCCCCAACGGCTACTGCGCAGAGCTGCCGGGGCAGGGACCCTTTAGTCACGGTCCGTGTTACCAGCCGGGACTAAAGGGCACTCTTTAGTCCCGGTTGGTGCCATGGACCGGGACTAAAGATTTAGCCACGGTTTGTGGCTTGCCCCGGGATAAATGATCACCTTTTAGTCCCAGTTTTTAATACGAACCGGGACTAGAGCTCCTGGTTTTATAACCAGCCAACTTCTTCCTCCCCGAGCCAGAGACATTCAAATTTCAGTGAGCTTCTTGCTTGTTCTTGCTGTTGCTATTGCTTGTTCTTCATTGTTCTTCGTCTCCGGCGTCAATTAGTGATCTTCTTCGACTCCGTCATCGTCTCTTTGCGTTTAGAGGTAACTATTTTCATCTCCTACCATGTCTTTTGAATATGAGAGGAATTTAATTAAAATATATACTTTGCAAGAACAAGCATAGAGAGTTAAGTAGTTTAAATTGGTTCATCACAATCACTTGATAGTTTTCTACTGCTAGGTAGTATCCATTCTATATTTCATACTTATGCAAGACGAGTAATATTGAATTTTAGTGTCTTTTTAGTATATTTTCTTTAGAAAAATGTGGAATTTATAATAGTTTGCAACAATAAATATAGAGAGTAGATAATGTGGAAATTGGTATTGTTGTATCATATTTTTCGATTATCTAAACAAATAGAAAAATTTAGAGTCTTTTTTATTTATAATTGTTTAGAAAATTAGGAATTTGCATGTAATAGTTTAAAAATGAGCATGGATATAGTAGATGGCAACCGTGACCGGGTCCTCAGCCTCTCATCATCGGGATCCGAAGCGTTTGCGGCCGGATCTTCCTCTCATTGCTTGCGGCGAGTGTAAGCAGAAGATTGTGAAGGAGTACCGAGTGAAAAAAGAGGGAATCAACAAGGGTCGTATATTCTACAAGTGTCCGGACCATGAGGTGGGTTATTATTTACCCGCATTTAATTAATATGGTTCATTCGTATCGGTTTTGCTTGATGATGTTGTTTAAATTTCTTATTCTTTGTTCTAATTGCAGTGGGAGGGCACCGGCGGATGTAAAGGTTGGTACTGGGAGGAAGAGTACATTCAGCACGTACGAAATTCTGTTGCACAGGAGGTTGCCGCTGAAGGTGATGAGGTAGTGAGTCAGCGGCAGCAGCCCATTCATGCTGATGAAGCGAATGATCTGTCTATTTTAGTTGGGATCGGGCGCGATCTAATTATGTTGCTTGAATTAATCAATCATGTGATGTCATGAGTGTTGTGCAATAACATGAGAAACTACTAAGTGCATGGTTGTAATATTTAATGCAGATGTTGTCACGTAATTGGATGTATAATGTCGATCGCCGCTCCAAAGAGTTCATTGTTGGCGTGCACTATTTCTTAGGTGTGGCTGAGGCAAACAAGCAAGATGGTTTCATGTGCTGCCCATGCGCCATCTGTAAGAATTTGAAGGAATATTCATGCCCAAGGACTCTTCATACGCATTTGTTGAAGTCGGGTTTCGTAACAAACTATATTTGTTGGACGAAGCATGGAGAAAGCGGGGTTGTAATGGATGATGGTGAAAAAGGTGAAGAAGAATTGGCCCATGCTGATATTATTGCTCAGTACGGTGCCTTTGATGATGATGCAGTGGGGGGAGATGGTGAAGAAGATGCGGCAGCGACAGAAGATGTGACAGCTGATGTTGATGCTCTTGGTGATGCCATTCGTGATGCACAAAGTGAATGTGAAAGTGACAAGGAGAAGGTCAAGTTTGAGCGCATGCTAGAGGATCATAGGAAATTGTTATATCCCACTGCTGAAGATGGCCAAAAAAAGCTGGGTACTACGCTGGAACTGCTGCAATGGAAGGCAAAGAATGGTACATCCGATAAAGCATTTGGGCAGTTATTGAAGATAATGAAAAAGATGCTTCCGAAAGCGAACGAATTGCCCACCACTATGTACGAAGCAAAACAGGTTGTCTGCCCTTTGGGATTAGAAATCCAGCAGATACACGCATGTCCTAATGACTGCATCCTGTACCGTGGGGAGGAATATGAGAATTTGGATGCATGCCCGGTATGTGAAGCATCACGGTATAAGATAAGGCGAGATGATCCTAGCGACGTAGAGGGTGAAGAACGTCCAAGCAGGAAGAAAATCCCTGCCAAGGTTATGTGGTATGCTCCTATAATACCACGCTTGAAACGTTTGTTCAGAAATAAAGACAATGCAAAGATGTTGCGGTGGCATAAAGAAGACCGTAAGGTAGACAATTTGCTGAGGCACCCAGCTGATGGATCCCAGTGGAGAGCGATAGATAGAGAATTCCCAGAGTTTGCAGATGAGGCTAGAAACTTGAGGTTCGCTTTAAGTACGGATGGTTTTAATCCTTTTGCGGAGCAAAGCAGTAGTCATAGCACTTGGCCAGTTACTCTATGTAGCTACAACCTTCCTCCGTGGTTATGCATGAAGCGGAAGTTCATTATAATGTCGTTGCTCATCCAAGGGCCGAAGCAACCTGGCAACGACATCGATGTCTACCTGAGGCCATTAGTTGAGGAACTTCTACTTCTATGGAGCAAACCAGGCATACGCGTGTGGGATGAGTACAAACAGGAACACTTTGACCTGCGAGCCTTATTGTTCGTAACAATCAATGATTGGCCGGCTCTAAGTAATCTTTCAGGCCAGACAAACAAGGGATATAATGCATGCATACACTGTTTTGAAGACCTTGATAGTTTATTTTTGAAAAAGTGTCGGAAGGTCGTGTATGTTGGGCACTGTCGGTTTCTTCCTGTGGGCCACCCAGTAAGAAAGAAAGACAAACATTTTAAAGGTAAGGCAGACCACCAAACCAAGCCTCGTAACCGAACCGGAGATGATATACTTGAAATGGTGAAGGATACGAAAGTAGTATTTGGAAAGGGACGGGGCAGCGAACCTGTTCCTAAAGACACTTTGGGACACGCACCCATGTGGAAGAAGAAGTCCATATTCTGGGAGCTACCCTACTGGCATGTCCTAGAGGTCCGCCATGCGATCGACGTGATGCACCTGACAAAGAACCTTTGTGTGAACCTGCTTGGATTCATGGGTGTCTACGGAAAGCCTAAGGATTCATTTGAAGCACGACAGGACTTGCAGGGCATGAAAGAACGAGACAACTTGCATCCAGAGAAGACAGATGACGGGCGCCAGTACTTAAGCCCTGCTAGCTACACTCTTAGCAGAGAAGAAAAGGAAAGCATATTTGAATGCCTTAACAGCATTAAGGTCCTATCTGGATTCTCCTCCAATATAAAGAGAATAATTAATGTGCCAGAGAAGAAGTTCCAAAACTTGAAGTCCCATGACTGCCATGTGCTTATGACCCAATTGGTTCCTGTTGCTCTAAGAGGAATTCTACCTCCACATGTACGTCTAGCCACCGTGAAGCTATGTGCATTCCTCAATTCAATTTCACAAAAGGCAATCAATCCAGAGGAACTTTCTACTTTGCAGAATGATGTCGTTCAATGTCTTGTCAGCTTTGAGTTGGTGTTCCCTCCATCCTTCTTTGATATCATGACACACCTCCTAGTTCACCTGGTCAAGGAGATCATTATTCTCGGTCCTGTGTTCCTACACACCATGTTCCCATTCGAGAGGTTCATGAGTGTCGTGAAAAAATATGTTAATAACCGTTCTCAGCCTGAAGGAAGCATCGCCAGGGCTACGGAACAGAGGAGGTCATAGAGTTTTGTGTGGACTTTATTCCAGACCTTGACCCGATTGGCGTTCCTGAATCGTGACACGAGGGCAGACTCAGTGGCAAGGGAACACTAGGGAAGAAAATATATATCGGTACAGGAGACGATTACTTCGATAAAGCACACTACACAGTTCTACAGAACTCCTCATTGGTAGATCCATATATCGAGGTACATAAGGATTTCCTTCGATCCAAGTGGCCCGGGAAGAGTGAATCTTGGATTACACGTCAGCACATGCAAACCTTTGGCGATTGGTTGCGAAAACAATGTCAGGGTGATGACAACATAGATGAGCAGCTTTATTTGTTGACCAGACAATCATCGTGGCATATCAGCATGTACAAAGGGTACGAGATCAATGGGAATACATTTTACACAGTAGCCCAAGACGCAAGGAGCACCAACCAAAACAGTGGTGTACGCGTGAATGCCATGGATCCAAATGGGAACAAACAAACATATTATGACCGCATACATGACATATGGGAACTAGAGTACGCACCTAATTTTAAAGTCCCTTTGTTCCGGTGTAAATGGGTCAAGATGACCGGTACCGGAGGTGGAGTAACATTCGACAAGGAGTATGGGATGACATCAGTGGACCTCAACAATATTGGGTACAAAGACGAACCATTTGTCCTTGCCGCAGATGTGAGTCAAGTGTTCTATGTGAAAGACATGTCTACAAAACCAAAAAGATGGAAAAATGATAACAACTCGATCGTCAACGAGCCAAAGCGCCATATAGTTCTTTCAAGGAAAAGAAACATTGTCGGAAATGAGGACAAGTCAGACATGTCAGGTGATTATGAAAGAGATGATCGAATTCCGCCATTCAAAGTGAACAAAGACCCAAGCATTTTGTTAAACAATGAGGAAACTCCATGGTTAAGGAATGATCATAACCAAGGGACATATGTCAAGAGGAGGTTCACAGTTGTGCCCGCTTAATAGTGGGTTGTAAATATATTATGTAATAATTAATTAATTAAGACTTCATTTATTTGATAATGGATTTATATATACATTTAGTAGTAGTGATCATTGATTTATGTGCTTCTCTAGATGTGAATCTCATACTAATTTTTAAAATATTTGATAATGGATTTATATATACATTTAGTAGTAGTGATCATTGATTTATGTGCTTCTCTAGATGTGAATCTCATACTAATTTTTAAAAGAAAGTATATCAAATATTCAATTTTCTGTTCAATTAGAAAGATTTAAGATATATTTAAAAAAACTAAATTTAAAAATCTAAAACTACTGCATCGGTCGCGTATAACAAAATTGGGCAATGATTGTTTAGGTTTTAAACAAAAGATTAACGTCCAAATGATATGAAAATAAATTTTCTATTGAAAGCCAATAATTTTTTAAATTTAAATTGAACATTACATTTTTGCATTAACCAAATATGAATGGTTATTTATATTTATATTCGTTATTATAAAAAAAGAAAAGAATTTATGCTACAAAATTTTCTACTATACAATAAGGTTAAAGGATATACAACTGTTATTTTTAAGTAATTTTATGCCTACTGTTCAATTTTACTATGCAATTAACAAGAATTACAACATATTTATATAGTGGAAACTTAATACAAAACCCAAAATACTGAAAACCCAAATCTGTGGCGGGAAAGAACCCTTTAGTCTCGGGCCGTATTACGCACCGGGACTAAAGACCCCTTTAGTCCCGGTGCTTAAGCCCGCCCGGGACTAAAGGTCCAACCCTTTAGCACCAGGGCGTATTACGCACCGGGACTAAAGACCCTTTAGTCCCGGTGCGTAATATGCCCCGGGACTAAAGGTCCTCCCGCGTATATAGGGCACAGGGCACAGTGCCCTCCAATCTTCCCGGCCAGATCGACGTTTGCCCCGCGCCGCCGCCCTCACCTCGCCGACGAGCCTCTGTCCGCGCCGCCGTCCTCCTCGCCGTCGAGCTCTGCGCCGCCGTCCTCCTCGACGTCGAGCTCCGCGCCGCCGTCCTCCTCGGCCTCACAGCCCTCCGCCGCCGTCCTCCTCGGCCTCGCCGCTGTCCTCCGCGCCGCCGCCGCCGTCCTCCGGGCCGCTGCCGTACGGCCTGTGCGTGTGTGTGCGTGTGCAGTGTGCGTGGTGTGTGTAGCAGTGTCCAGCAGTGGGTGTGTGAGAGTGTAAAAAAAAAGAAATGAAAAAGAAATATATATCTAGAAACTAAATATAGAAAGTGACATATAAATAGATATATATAGAAACTAAATATATATATGTATTTAGAAATAGAAAGTGATATATATAAAATAGATATAAATAGATATATATATTTATAGATTATTTTCTATTTAACTTTTTCATTTCTTATTTTCTAGAAATAGATATATACAAATAATAAATATGAATAGATATATTTATAGAAAAAGGAAAATCATATATATGTTTTTTAACCTAACAAATATGTGTTCGACCTGTAGTCCTGGTGACCGCTGCACCGACCTCGCCGCCGTCCACTGTCATCCGCACCGTCGTCATCCTCGCTGCTGTCCGCCGTCGTCGTTCTCGTCCACGGTGTGTAAATCAAGTGACAAGGATATGTTTAAACATGTATTTATTACTCTTAGAAATATGTGTTTATAGAAAATCATGTGTCATGTCGGAACATGTATTTATTACTAATACGAATATATGTTATAGTCATGTTATTTTTATGAATTGTCATGTTATTTTTATGAATTGCCTAAAACTCGAAACCCTAAAACCTAAAACCCCAACCCTAAACCCTCGAACCTAAACCACTAAACCCTCAAACACCGAAACCCCGAAACCGTAAACCCCGAAACCCTAAAACCCGAAACTCCGAACCCCTAACTCTAAACCCTCAAACCCCTAAACCCCGAAACCATAGACCCTCAAACCCCTAAACCCCGAACACCTAAACCCCGAAACCCTAAAACCCAAAACCCCGAACCCCTAACTCTAAACCCTCAAACCCGTAAACCCCGAAACCCTAAACCCTCAAACCCCTAAACCCCGAAACCCTGAACCCGAAACCCTAAAACCCGAAACCCCGAACCCCTAACTCTAAACCCTCAAACCCCTAAACCCCGAAACCCTAAACTCTCAAACCCCAAAACCCCGAAACCCCGAACCCCTAAACCCCGAAACCCTAAAACCCGAAACCCCGAACCCCTAACTCTAAAGCCTCAAACCCCTAAACCCCGAAACCCTACACCCTCAAACCCCTAAACCCCGAAACCCAGAACCCTAAACCCTAAAACCTGAAACCCCAAACCCCTAACTCTAAACCCTCAAACCCCTAAACCCCGAAACCCTAAACCCTCAAAACCCTAAACCCCAAAACCCCGAACCCCTAAATGCCAAAACCCTAAAACCCGAAACCCCAAAACCCCTAACTCTAAACCCTCAAACCCCTAAACCCCAAAACCCTAAACCTTAAAACCCCTAAACCCCGAAACCCTGAACCCCGAAACCCTGAACCCCGAAACCCCAAACCCCTAAACCCAGAAACCCTAAACCTCGCAACCCCGAACCCTTAAACCCCGAAACCCTAAACCCCAAAACCCCGTACCCCTAAACCCCGAAACCGTAAAACCTGAAACCATAACCCTAAACCCTCAAACCATAAACCCCGAAACCCTAAACCCCCGGGACAAAAGCCCCTCTCGGGTATATAGGGCACAGGGCACAGTGCCCTCCAATCTTCCCGGCCAGATCGACGTTTGCCCCGCGCCGCCGCCCTCACCTCGCCGACGAGCCTCTGTCCGCGCCGCCGTCCTCCTCGCCGTCGAGCTCTGCGCTGCCGTCCTCCTCGTCGTCGAGCTCCGCGCCGCCGTCCTCCTCGGCCTCACTGCCCTCCGCCGCCGTCCTCAGCGCCGCCGCCCGCGCCGCCGCCGCCGTCCTCCGGGCCGCTGCCGTACGGCCTGTGCGTGTGTGTGCGTGTGCAGTGTGCGTGGTGTGCGTGTGTAGCAGTGTCCAGCAGTGGGTGTGTGAGAGTGTAAAAAAAAGAATTGAAAAAGAAATATATATCTAGAAACTAAATATAGAAAGTGATATATAAATAGATATATATAGAAACTAAATATATATGTATTTAGAAATAGAAAGTGATATATATAAAATAAATATAAATAGATATATATATTTATAGATTATTTTCTATTTAACTTTTTCATTTCTTCTTTTCTAGAAATAGATATATACAAATAATGAATATGAATAGATATATTTATAGAAAAAGGAAAATCATATATATGTTTTTTAACCTAACAAATATGTGTTCGACCTGTAGTCCTGGTGACCGCTGCACCGACCTCGCCGCAGTCCACTGTCATCCGCACCGTCGTCATCCTCGCTGTTGTCCGCCGTCGTCGTTCTCGTCCACGGTGTGTAAATCAAGTGACAAGGATATGTTTAAACATGTATTTATTACTCTTAGAAATATGTGTTCATAGAAAATCATGTGTCATGTCGGAACATGTATTTATTACTCTTTACGAATATATGTTATTGTCATGTTATTTTTATGAATTGTCATGTTATTTTTATGAATTGCCTAAAACTCGAAACCCTAAAACCTAAAATCCGAACCCTAAACCCTCGAACCTAAACCACTAAACCCTCAAACACCGAAACCCCGAAACCCTAAAACCCGAAACTCCGAACCCCTAACTCTAAACCCTCAAACCCCTAAACCCCGAAACCATAGACCCTCAAACCCCTAAACCCCGAAGCCCTAAACCCCGAAACCCTAAGACCCAAAACCCCGAACCCCTAACTCTAAACCCTCAAACCCCTAAACCCCGAAACCCTAAACCCTCAAACCCCTAAACCCCGAAACCCTGAACCCGAAACCCTAAAACCCAAAACCCCGAACCCCTAACTCTAAACCCTCAAACCCCTAAACCCCGAAACCCTAAACTCTCAAACCCGTAAACCCCGAAACCCCGAACCCCTAAACCCCGAAACCCTAAAACCCGAAACCCCGAACCCCTAACTCTAAAGCCTCAAACCCCTAAACCCCGAAACCGTACACCCTCAAACCCCTAAACCCCAAAACCCTAAACCCTCAAAACCCTAAACCCCAAAACCCCGAACCCCTAAACGCCAAAACCCTAAAACCCGAAACCCCAAACCCCTAACTCTAAACCCTCAAACCCCAAAACCCTAAACCTTCAAACCCCTAAACCCCGAAACCCTGAACCCCGAAACACTGAACCCCGAAACCCCGAACCCCTAAACCCCGAAACCCTAAACCTCGCAACCCCGAACCCCTAAACCCCGAAACCCTAAACCCCGAAACCCCGTACCCCTAAAGCCCGAAACCGTAAAACCTGAAACCATAACCCTAAACCCTCAAACCATAAACCCCGAAACCCTAAACCCCCGGGACAAAAGCCTCTCTCGGGTATATAGGGCACAGGGCACAGTGCCCTCCATTCTTCCCGGCCAGATCGACGTTTGCCCCGCGCCGCCGCCCTCACCTCGCCGACGAGCCTTTGTCCGCGCCGCCGTCCTCCTCGCCGTCGAGCTCTGCGCTGCCGTCCTCCTCGTCGTCGAGCTCCGCGCCGCCGTCCTCCTCGGCCTCACTACCCTCCGCCGCCGTCCTCCTCGGCCTCGCCGCCGTCCTCCGCGCCGCCGCCCGCGCCGCCGCTGCCGTACGGCCTGTGCGTGTGTGTGCGTGTGCAGTGTGCGTGGTGTGCGTGTGTAGCAGTGTCCAGCAGTGGGTGTGTGAGAGTGTAAAAAAAAGAAATAAAAAAGAAATATATATCTAGAAACTAAATATAGAAAGTGATATATAAATAGATATATATAGAAACTAATATATATGTATTTAGAAATAGAAAGTGATATATATAAAATAAATATAAATAGATATATATATATATATTATAGATTATTTTCTATTTAACTTTTTCATTTCTTCTTTTCTAGAAATAGATATATACAAATAATGAATATGAATAGATATATTTATAGAAAAGGAAAATCATATATATGTTTTTTAACCTAACAAATATGTGTTCGACCTGTAGTCCTGGTGACCGCTGCACCGACCTCACCGCCGTCCACTGTCATCCGCACCGTCGTCATCCTCGCTGCTGTCCGCCGTCGTCGTTCTCGTCCACGGTGTGTAAATCAAGTGACAAGGATATGTTTAAACATTATTTATTACTCTTAGAAATATGTGTTCATAGAAAATCATGTGTCATGTCGGAACATGTATTTATTACTCTTTACGAATATATGTTATTGTCATGTTATTTTTATGAATTGTCGTGTTATTTTTATGAATCGCCTAAAACTCGAAACACTAAAACCTAAAACCCTAACCCTAAACCCTCGAACCTAAACCACTAAACCCTCAAACACCGAAACCTCAAAACCCTAAACCCCGATACCCCGTACCCCTAAACCCCGAAACCGTAAAACCTGAAACCATAACCCTAAACCCTCAAACCATAAACCCCGAAACCCTAAACCCCCGGGACAAAAGCCCCTCCCGGGTATATAGGGCACAGGGCACAGTGCCCTCCAATCTTCCCGGCCAGATCGACGTTTGCCCCGCGCCGCCGCCCTCACCTCGCCGACGAGCCTCTGTCCGCGCCGCCGTCCTCCTCGCCGTCGGGCTCTGCGCCGCCGTCCTCCTCGTCGTCGAGCTCCGCGCCGCCGTCCTCCTCGGCCTCACTGCCCTCCGCCGCCGTCCTCCTCGGCCTCGCCGCCGTCCTCCGTGCCGCCGCCCGCGCCGCCGCCGCCGTCCTCCGAGCCGCTGCCGTACGGCCTGTGCGTGTGTGTGCGTGTGCAGTGTGCGTGGTGTGCGTGTGTAGCAGTGTCCAGCAGTGGGTGTGTGAGAGTGTAAAAAAAAGAATTGAAAAAGAAATATATATCTAGAAACTAAATATAGAAAGTGATATATAAATAGATATATATAGAAACTAAATATATATGTATTTAGAAATAGAAAGTGATATATATAAAATAAATATAAATAGATATATATATTTATAGATTATTTTCTATTTAACTTTTTCATTTCTTCTTTTCTAGAAATAGATATATACAAATAATGAATATGAATAGATATATTTATAGAAAAAGGAAAATCATATATATGTTTTTTAACCTAACAAATATGTGTTCGACCTGTAGTCCTGGTGACCGCTGCACCGACCTCGCCGCCGTCCACTGTCATCCGCACCGTCGTCATCCTCGCTGCTGTCCGCCGTCGTCGTTCTCGTCCACGGTGTGTAAATCAAGTGACAAGGATATGTTTAAACATGTATTTATTACTCTTAGAAATATGTGTTCATAGAAAATCATGTGTCATGTCGGAACATGTATTTATTACTCTTTACGAATATATGTTATTGTCATGTTATTTTTATGAATTGTCAAGTTATTTTTATGAATTGCCTAAAACTCGAAACCCTAAAACCTAAAACCCTAACCCTAAACCCTCGAACCTAAACCACTAAACCCTCAAACACCGAAACCCCGAAACCCTAAAACCCGAAACTCCGAACCCCTAACTCTAAACCCTCAAACCCCTAAACCCCGAAACCATAGACCCTCAAACCCCTAAACCCCGAACCCCTAAACCCCGAAACCCTAAGACCCTAAACCCCGAACCCCTAACTCTAAACCCTCAAGCCCCTAAACCCCGAAACCCTAAACCCTCAAACCCCTAAACCCCGAAACCCTGAACCCGAAACCCTAAAACCCGAAACCCCAAACCCCTAACTCTAAACCCTCAAACCCCTAAACCCCGAAACCCTAAACTCTCAAACCCCTAAACCCTGAAACACCGAACCCCTAAACCCCGAAACCCTAAAACCCGAAACCCCGAACCCCTGACTCTAAAGCCTCAAACCCCTAAACCCCGAAACCCTACACCCTCAAACCCCTAAACCCCGAAACCCTAAACCCTCAAAACCCTAAACCCCAAAACCCCGAACCCCTAAACACCAAAACTCTAAAACCCGAAACCCCAAACCCCTAAGTCTAAACCCTCAAACCCCTAAACCCCAAAACCCTAAACCTTCAAACCCCTAAACCCCGAAACCCTAAACCTCGAAACCCTGAACCCCGAAACCCCGAACCCCTAAACCCAGAAACCCTAAACCCCGCAACCCCGAACCCCTAAACCCCGAAACCCTAAACCCCGAAACCCCGTACCCCTAAACCCCGAAACCGTAAAACCTGGAACCATAACCCTAAACCCTCAAACCATAAACCCCGAAACCCTAAACCCCCGGGACAAAAGCCCCTCCCGGGTATATAGGGCACAGGGCACAGTGCCCTCCAATCTTCCCGGCCAGATCGACGTTTGCCCCACGTCGCCGCCCTCACCTCGCCGACGAGCCTCTGTCCGCGCCGCCGTCCTCCTCGCTGTCGAGCTCTGCGCCGTCGTCCTCCTCGTCGTCGAGCTCCGCGCCGCCGTCCTCCTCGGCCTCACTGCCCTCCGCCGCCATCCTCCTCGGCCTCGCCGCCGTCCTCCGCGCCGCCGCCCGCGCCGCCGCCGCCGCCGCCGTCCTCCGGGCCACTGCCGTACGGCCTGTGCGTGTGTGTGCGTGTGCAGTGTGCGTGGTGTGCGTGTGTAGCAGTGTCCAGCAGTGGGTGTGTGAGAGTGTAAAAAAAAGAAATGAAAAAGAAATATATATCTAGAAACTAAATATAGAAAGTGATATATAAATAGATATATATAGAAACTAAATATATATGTATTTAGAAATAGAAAGTGATATATATAAAATAAATATAAATAGATATATATATTTATAGATTATTTTCTATTTAACTTTTTCATTTCTTCTTTTCTAGAAATAGATATATACAAATAATGAATATGAATAGATATATTTATAGAAAAGGAAAATCATATATATGTTTTTTAATCTAACAAATATGCGTTCGACCTGTAGTCCTGGTGACCGCTGCACCGACCTCGCCGCCGTCCACTGTCATCCGCACCGTCGTCATCCTCGCTGCTGTCCGCCATCGTCGTTCTCGTCCACGGTGTGTAAATCAAGTGACAAGGATATGTTTAAACATTATTTATTACTCTTAGAAATATGTGTTCATAGAAAATCATGTGTCTTGTCGGAACATGTATTTATTACTCTTTACGAATATATGTTATTGTCATGTTATTTTTATGAATTGTCATGTTATTTTTATGAATTGCCTAAAACTCGAAACCCTAAAACCTAAAACCCTAACCCTAAACCCTCGAACCTAAACCACTAAACCCTCAAACACCGAAACCCCGAAACCCTAAACCCCGAAACCCTAAAACCCGAAACTCCGAACCCCTAACTCTAAACCCTCAAACCCCTAAACCCCGAAACCATAGACCCTCAAACCCCTAAACCCCGAACCCGTAAGCCCCGAAACCCTAAAACCCAAAACCCCGAACCCCTAACTCTAAACCCTCAAACCTCTAAACCCCGAAACCCTAAACCCTCAAACCCCTAAACCCCGAAACCCTGAACACGAAACCCTAAAACCCGAAACCCCGAACCCCTAACTCTAAACCCTCAAACCCCTAAACCCCGAAACCCTAAACCCTCAAACCCCTAAACCCCGAAACCCCGAAGCCCTAAACCCCGAAACCCTAAAACCTGAAACCCCGAACACCTAACTCTAAACCCTCAAACCCCGGAACCCCGAAACCCTAAACCCTCAAACCCCTAAACCCCGAAACCCAGAACCCTAAACCCTAAAACCCGAAACCCCGAACCCCTAACTCTAAACCCTCAAACCCCTAAACCCCGAAAACCTAAACCCTCAAAACCCTAAACCCCGAAACCCCGAACCCCTAAACCCCTAAACCCCAAAACCCTAAAACCCCAAACCCCCTCACTCTAAACCCTCAACCCCTAAACCCCGAAAACCCTAAACCCTCAAAACCCCGAACCCCTAAACGCCAAAACCCTAAAACCCGAAACCCCGAACCCCTAACTCTAAACCCTCAAACCCCTAAACCCCGAAACCCTAAACCCTCAAACCCCTAAACCCCAAAACCCTAAACCTTCAAACCCCTAAACCCCGAAACCCTGAACCCCGAAACCCTGAACCCCGAAACCCCGAACCCCTAAACCTGAAACCCTAAACCCCGCAACCCCGAACCCCTAAACCCCGAAACCGTAAAACCTGAAACCATAACCCTAAACCCTCAAACCATAAACCCCGAAACCCTAAAACCCCCGGGACAAAAGCCCCTCCCGGGTATATAGGGCACAGGGCACAGTGCCCTCCAATCTTCCCGGCCAGATCGACGTTTGCCCCACGCCGCCGCCCTCACCTCGCCGACGAGCCTCTGTCCGCGCCGCCGTCCTCCTCGCCGTCGAGCTCTGCGCCGCCGTCCTCCTCGTCGTCGAGCTCCGCGCCGCCGTCCTCCTCGGCCTCGCCGCCGTCCTCCGCGCCGCCGCCCGCGCCGCCGCCGCCGTCCTCCGCGCCGCCGCCCGCGCCGCCGCCGCCGTCCTCCGGGCCGCTGCCGTACGGCCTGTGCGTGTGTGTGCGTGTGCAGTGTGCGTGGTGTGCGTGTGTAGCAGTGTCCAGCAGTGGGTGTGTGAGAGTGTAAAAAAAAAGAAATGAAAAAGAAATATATATCTAGAAACTAAATATAGAAAGTGATATATAAATAGATATATATAGAAACTAAATATATATGTATTTAGAAATAGAAAGTGATATATATAAAATAAATATAAATAGATATATATATATATTTATAGATTATTTTCTATTTAACTTTTTCATTTCTTCTTTTCTAGAAATAGATATATACAAATAATGAATATGAATAGATATATTTATAGAAAAAGGAAAATCATATATATGTTTTTTAATCTAACAAATATGCGTTCGACCTGTAGTCCTGGTGACCGCTGCACCGACCTCGCCGCCGTCCACTGTCATCCGCACCGTCGTCATCCTCGCTGCTGTCCGCCATCGTCGTTCTCGTCCACGGTGTGTAAATCAAGTGACAAGGATATGTTTAAACATTATTTATTACTCTTAGAAATATGTGTTCATAGAAAATCATGTGTCTTGTCGGAACATGTATTTATTACTCTTTACGAATATATGTTATTGTCATGTTATTTTTATGAATTGTCATGTTATTTTTATGAATTGCCTAAAACTCGAAACCCTAAAACCTAAAACCCTAACCATAAACCCTCGAACCTAAACCACTAAACCCTCAAACACCGAAACTCCGAAACCCTAAACCCCGAAACCCTAAAACCCGAAACTCCGAACCCCTAACTCTAAACCCTCAAACCCCTAAACCCCGAAACGACCCTCAAACCCCTAAACCCCGAACCCGTAAGCCCCGAAACCCTAAAACCCAAAACCCCGAACCCCTAACTCTAAACCCTCAAACCTCTAAACCCCGAAACCCTAAACCCTCAAACCCCTAAACCCCGAAACCCTGAACCCGAAACCCTAAAACCCGAAACCCCGAACCCCTAACTCTAAACCCTCAAACCCCTAAACCCCGAAACCCTAAACCCTCAAACCCCTAAACCCCGAAACCCCGAACCCCTAAACCCCGAAACCCTAAAACCTGAAACCCCGAACCCCTAACTCTAAACCCTCAAACCCCGAAACCCCGAAACCCTAAACCCTCAAACCCCTAAACCCCGAAACCCAGAACCCTAAACCCTAAAACCCGAAACCCCGAACCCCTAACTCTAAACCCTCAAACCCCTAAACCCCGAAAACCTAAACCCTCAAAACCCTAAACCCCGAAACCCCGAACCCCTAAACCCCTAAACCCCAAAACCCAAAAACCCCAAACCCCTCACTCTAAACCCTCAAACCCCTAAACCCCAAAACCCTAAACCCTCAAAACCCCGAACCCCTAAACGCCAAAACCCTAAAACCCGAAACCCCGAACCCCTAACTCTAAACCCTCAAACCCCTAAACCCCGAAACCCTAAACCCTCAAACCCCTAAACCCCAAAACCCTAAACCTTCAAACCCCTAAACCCCGAAACCCTGAACCCCGAAACCCTGAACCCCGAAACCCCGAACCCCTAAACCCTGAAACCCTAAACCCCGCAACCCCGAACCCCTAAACCCCGAAACCGTAAACCTGAAACCATAACCCTAAACCCTCAAACCATAAACCCCGAAACCCTAAACCCCCGGGATAAAAGCCCCTCCCGGGTATATAGGGCACAGGGCACAGTGCCCTCCAATCTTCCCGGCCAGATCGACGTTTGCCCCACGCCGCCGCCCTCACCTCGCCGACGAGCCTCTGTCCGCACCGCCGTCCTCCTCGCCGTCGAGCTCTGCGCCGCCGTCCTCCTCGTCGTCGAGCTCCGCGCCGCCGTCCTCCTCGGCCTCGCCGCCGTCCGCCGCCGTCCTCCTCGGCCTCGCCGCCGCCCGCGCCGCCGCCGCCGTCCTCCGGGCCGCTGCCGTACGGCCTGTGCGTGTGTGTGCGTGTGCAGTGTGCGTGGTGTGCGTGTGTAGCAGTGTCCAGCAGTGGGTGTGTGAGAGTGTAAAAAAAAGAAATGAAAAAGAAATATATATCTAGAAACTAAATATAGAAAGTGATATATAAATAGATATATATAGAAACTAAATATATATCTATTTAGAAATAGAAAGTGATATGTATAAAATAAATATAAATAGATATATATATATTTATAGATTATTTTCTATTTAACTTTTTCATTTCTTCTTTTCTAGAAATAGATATATACAAATAATGAATATGAATAGATATATTTATAGAAAAAGGAAAATCATATATATGTTTTTTAATCTAACAAATATGTGTTCGACCTGTAGTCCTAGTGACCGCTGCACCGACCTCGCCGCCGTCCACTGTCATCCGCACCGTCGTCATCCTCGCTGCTGTCTGCCATCGTCGTTCTCGTCCACGGTGTGTAAATCAAGTGACAAGGATATGTTTAAACATTATTTATTACTATTAGAAATATGTGTTCATAGAAAATCATGTGTCTTGTCGGAACATGTATTTATTACTCTTTACGAATATATGTTATTGTCATGTTATTTTTATGAATTGTCCTGTTATTTTTATGAATTGCCTAAAACTCGAAACCCTAAAACCTAAAACCCTAACCCTAAACCCTCGAACCTAAACCACTAAACCCTCAAACACCGAAACCCCGAAACCCTAAACCCCGAAACCCTAAAACCCGAAACTCCGAACCCCTAACTCTAAACCCTCAAACCCCTAAACCCCGAAACCATAGACCCTCAAACCCCTAAACCCCGAACCCGTAAACCCCGAAACCCTAAAACCCAAAACCCCGAAACCCTAAACCCTCAAACCCCTAAACCCTGAAACCCTGAAACCGAAACCCTAAAACCCGAAACCCCGAACCCCTAACTCTAAACCCTCAAACCCCTAAACCCCGAAACCCTAAACCCTCAAACCCCTAAACCCCGAAACCCCGAACCCCTAAACCCCGAAACCCTAAAACCTGAAACCCCGAACCCCTAACTCTAAACCCTCAAACCCCTAAACCCCGAAACCCTAAACCCTCAAACCCCTAAACCCCGAAACCCCAGAACCCTAAACCCTAAAACCCGAAACCCCGAACCCCTAACTCTAAACCCTCAAACCCCTAAACCCCGAAAACCTAAACCCTCAAAGCCCTAAACCCCGAAACCCCGAACCCCTAAAACCCCTAAACCCCAAAACCCTAAAACCCCGAACCCCTCACTCTAAACCCTCAAACCCCTAAACCCCGAAACCCTAAACCCTCAAAACCCCGAACCCCTAAACGACAAAACCCTAAAACCCGAAACCCCGAACCCCTAACTCTAAACCCTCAAACCCCTAAACCCCGAAACCCTAAACCCTCAAACCCCTAAACCCCAAAACCCTAAACCTTCAAACCCCTAAACCCCGAAACCCTGAACCCCGAAACCCTGAACCCCGAAACCCCGAACCCCTAAACCCTGAAACCCTAAACCCCGCAACCCCGAACCCCTAAACCCCGAAACCGTAAAACCTGAAACCATAACCCTAAACCCTCAAACCATAAACCCCGAAACCCTAAACCCCCGGGACAAAAGCCCCTCCCGGGTATATAGGGCACAGGGCACAGTGCCCTCCAATCTTCCCGGCCAGATCGACGTTTGCCCCGCGCCGCCGCCCTCACCTCGCCGACGAGCCTCTATCCGCGCCGCCGTCCTCCTCGCCGTCGAGCTCTGCGCCGCCGTCCTCCACGTCGTCGAGCTCCGCGCCGCCGTCCTCCTCGGCCTCACTGCCCTCCGCCGCCGTCCTCCTCGGCCTCGCCGCCGTCCTCCGCGCCGCCGCCCGCGCCGCCGCCGCCGTCCTCCGGGCCGCTGCCGTAGGGCCTGTGCGTGTGTGTGCGTGTGCAGTGTGCGTGGTGTGCGTGTGTAGCAGTGTCCAGCAGTGGGTGTGTGAGAGTGTAAAAAAAAGAAATGAAAAAGAAATATATATCTAGAAACAAAATACAGAAAGTGATATATAAATAGATATATATAGAAACTAAATATATATGTATTTAGAAATAGAAGTGATATGTATAAAATAAATATAAATAGATATATATATATTTATAGATTATTTTCTATTTAACTTTTTCATTTCTTCTTTTCTAGAAATAGATATATACAAATAATGAATATGAATAGATATATTTATAGAAAAAGGAAAATCATATATATGTTTTTTAATCTAACAAATATGTGTTCGACCTGTAGTCCTGGTGACCGCTGCACCGACCTCGCCGCCGTCCACTGTCATCCGCACCGTCGTCATCCTCGCTCCTGTCTGCCATCGTCGTTCTCGTCCACGGTGTGTAAATCAAGTGACAAGGATATGTTTAAACATTATTTATTACTCTTAGAAATATGTGTTCATAGAAAATCATGTGTCTTGTCGGAACATGTATTTATTACTCATTACGAATATATGTTATTGTCATGTTATTTTTATGAATTGTCATGTTATTTTTATGAATTGCCTAAAACTCGAAACCCTAAAACCTAAAACCCTAACCCTAAACCCTCGAACCTAAACCACTAAACCCTCAAACACCGAAACCCCGAAACCCTAAACCTCGAAACCCTAAAACCCGAAACTCCGAACCCCTAACTCTAAACCCTCAAACCCCTAAACCCCGAAACCATAGACCCTCAAACCCCTAAACACCGAACCCGTAAACCCTGAAACCCTAAAACCCAAAACCCCGAAACCCTAAACCCTCAAACCCCTAAACCCCGAAACCCTGAACCCGAAACCCTAAAACCCGAAACCCCGAACCCCTAACTCTAAACCCTCAAACCCCTAAACCCCGAAACCCTAAACCCTCAAACCCCTAAACCCCGAAACCCCGAAACCCTAAACCCCGAAACCCTAAAACCTAAAACCCCGAACCCCTAACTCTAAACCCTCAAACCCAAAACCCCGAAACCCTAAACCCTCAAACCCCTAAACCCCGAAACCCAAAACCCTAAACCCTAAAACCCTCAAACCCCTAAACCCCAAAAACCTAAACCCTCAAAACCCTAAACCCCGAAACCCCGAACCCCTAAACCCCTAAACCCCAAAACCCTAAAACCCCGAACCCCTCATCTAAACCCTCAAACCCCTAAACCCCGAAACCCTAAACCCTCAAAACCCCGAACCCCAAAACGCCAAAACCCTAAAACCCGAAACCCCGAACCCCTAACTCTAAACCCTCAAACCCCTAAACCCCGAAACCTTAAACCCTCAAACCCTAAACCCCAAAACCCTAAACCTTCAAACCCCTAAACCCCGAAACCCTGAACTCCGAAACCCTGAACCCCGAAACCCCGAACCCCTAAACCCTGAAACCCTAAACCCCGCAACCCCGAACCCCTAAACCCCGAAACCGTAAAACCTGAAACCATAACCCTAAACCCTCAAACCATAAACCCCGAAACCCTAAACCCCCAGGACAAAAGCCCCTCCCGGGTATATAGGGCACAGGGCACAGTGCCCTCCAATCTTCCCGGCCAGATCGACGTTTGCCCCGCGCCGCCGCCCTCACCTCGCCGACGAGCCTCTGTCCGCGCCGCCGTCCTCCTCGCCGTCGAGCTCTGCGCCGCCGTCCTCCTCATCGTCGAGCTCCGCGCCGCCGTCCTCCTCGGCCTCACTGCCCTCCGCCGCCGTCCTCCTCGGCCTCGCCGCCGTCCTCCGCGCCGCCGCCCGCGCCGCCGCCGCCGTCCTCCGGGCCGCTGCCGTACGACCTGTGCGTGTGTGTGCGTGTGCAGTGTGTGTGGTGTGCGTGTGTAGCAGTGTCCAGCAGTGGGTGTGTGAGAGTGTAAAAAAAGAAATGAAAAAGAAATATATATCTAGAAACTAAATATAGAAAGTGATATATAAATAGATATATATAGAAACTAAATATATATCTATTTAGAAATAGAAAGTGATATATATAAAATAAATATAAATAGATATATATATTTATAGATTATTTTCTATTTAACTTTTTCATTTCTTCTTTTCTAGAAATAGATATATACAAATAATGAATATGAATAGATATATTTATAGAAAAAGGAAAATCATATATATGTTTTTTAACCTAACAAATATGTGTTCGACCTGTAGTCCTGGTGACCGCTGCACCGACCTCGCCGCCGTCCACTGTCATCCGCACCGTCGTCATCCTCGCTGCTGTCCGCCGTCGTCGTTCTCGTCCACGGTGTGTAAATCAAGTGACAAGGATATGTTTAAACATGTATTTATTACTATTAGAAATATGTGTTCATAGAAAATCATGTGTCATGTCGGAACATGTATTTATTACTCTTTACGAATATATGTTATTGTCATGTTATTTTTATGAATTGTCGTGTTATTTTTATGAATCGCCTAAAACTCGAAACACTAAAACCTAAAACCCTAACCCTAAACCCTCGAACCTAAACCACTAAACCCTCAAACACCGAAACCCCGAAACCCTAAACCCCGATACCCTAAAACCCGAAACCCCAAACCCCTAACTCTAAACCCTCAAACCCCTAAACCCCGAAACCATAAACCCTCAAACCCCTAAACACCAAACCCCTAAACCCCAAAACCATAAAACCCAAAACCCCGAACCCCTAACTCTAAACCCTCAAACCCATAAACCCCGAAACCCTAAACCCTCAAACCCCTAAACCCCGAAACTCTGAACCATAAACCCTAAAACCCAAAACCCCGAACCCCTAACTCTAAACCCTCAAACCCCTAAACCCCGAAACCCTAAACCCTCAAACCCCTAAACCTCGAAACCCTAAAACCCGAAACCCCGAACCCCTAACTCTAAACCCTCAAACCCCTAAACCCCGAAACCGTAAACCCTCAAACCCCTAAACCTAGAAACCCAGAACCCTAAACCCTAAAACCAGAAACCCCGAACCCCTAACTCTAAACCCTCAAACCCCAAAACCCCGAAACCCTAAACCCTCAAAACCCTAAACCCCGAAACCCCGAACCCCTAAACGCCAAAACCCTAAAACCCGAAACCCCGAACCCCTAACTCTAAACCCTCAAACCCCTAAACCCTGAAACCCTAAACCCTCAATCCCCTAAACCCCGAAACCCTGAACCCCGAAACCCTGAACCCCGAAACCCCAAACCCCTAAACCCTGAAACCCTAAACCCCGCAACCCCGAACCCCTAAACCCTAAACCCCGAAACCCCGTACCCCTAAACCCCGAAACTGTAAAATCTAAAACCATAACCCTAAACCCTCAAACCATAAACCCCGAAACCCTAAACCTTCGGGACAAAAGCCCCTCCCGGGTATATAGGGCACAGGGCACACTGCCCTCCAATCTTCCCAGCCAGATCGACGTTTGCCCCGCGCCGCCGCCCTCACCTCGCCGACGAGCCTCTGTCCGCGCCGCCGTCCTCCTCGCTGTCGAGCTCTGCGCCGCCGTCCTCCTCGTCATCGAGCTCCGCGCCGCCGTCCTCCTCGGCCTCGCCGCCGTCCTCCTCGCCGCCGCCGCCGTCCTCCGGGCCGCTGCCGTACGACCTGTGCGTGTGTGTGCGTGTGCAGTGTGCGTGGTGTGCGCGAGCTCCGCGCCGCCGTCCTCCTCGGCCTCGCCGCCGTCCTCCTCGGCCTCGCCGCCGTCCTCCGCGCCGCCGCCGCCGTCCTCCGGGCCGCTGCCGTACGACCTGTGCGTGTGTGTGCGTGTGCAGTGTGCGTGGTGTGCGTGTGTAGCTGTGTCCAGCAGTGGGTGTGTGAGAGTGTAAAAAAAGAATTGAAAAAGAAATATATATCTAGAAACTAAATATAGAAAGTGATATATAAATAGATATATAGAAACTAAATATATATGTATTTAGAAATAGAAAGTGATATATATAAAATAAATATAAATAGATATATATATTTATAGATTATTTTCTATTTAACTTTTTCATTTCTTCTTTTCTAGAAATAGATATATACAAATAATGAATATGAATAGATATATTTATAGAAAAAGGAAAATCATATATATATTTTTTAACCTAACAAATATGTGTTCGACCTGTAGTCCTGGTGACTGCTGCACCGACCTCGCCGCCGTCCACTGTCATCCGCACCGTCGTCATCCTCGCTGCTGTCCGCCGTCGTCGTTCTCGTCCACGGTGTGTAAATCAAGTGACAAGGATATGTTTAAACATGTATTTATTACTCTTAGAAATATGTGTTCATAGAAAATCATGTGTCATGTCGGAACATGTATTTATTACTCTTTACGAATATATGTTATTGTCATGTTATTTTTATGAATTGTCATGTTATTTTTATGAATTGCCTAAAACTCGAAACCCTAAAACCTAAAACCCTAACCCTAAACCCTCGAACCTAAACCACTAAACCCTCAAACACCGAAACCCTAAACCCCGAAACCCTAAAACCCGAAACCCCAAACCCCTAACTCTAAACCCTCAAACCCCTAAAGCCCGAAACCATAAACCCTCAAACCCCTAAACCCCGAACCCCTAAACCCCGAAACCCTAAAACCCAAAACCCCGAACCCCTAACTCTAAACCCTCAAACCCCTAAACCCCTAAACCCTCAAACCCCTAAACCCCGAAACACTGAACCCTAAACCCTAAAACCCGAAACCCCGAACCCCTAACTCTAAACCCTCAAACCCCTAAACCCCGAAACCCTAAACCCTCAAAACCCTAAACACCGAAACCCCGAACCCCTAAACCCCAAAACCCTAAAACCCGAAACCCCGAACCCCTAACTCTAAACCCTCAAACCCCTAAACCCCGAAACCCTAAACCCTCAAACCCCTAAACAGCGAAACCTAGAACCCTAAAACCCAAAACCCCGAACCCCTCACTCTAAACCCTCAAACCCCTAAACCCCAAAACCCTAAACCCTCAATACCCCGAACCCCTAAACGCCAAAACCCTAAAACCCGAAACCCCAAACCCCTAACTCTAAACCCTCAAACCCCTAAACCCCGAAACCCTAAACCCTCAAACCCCTAAACCCCGAAACCCTGAACCCTGAAACCCTAAACCCCGCAACCCCGAAACCCTAAACCCTGAAACCCATTACCCCTAAACCCCGAAACCGTAAAACCTGAAACCATAACCCTAAACCCTCAAACCATAAACCCCGAAACCCTAAACCCCGAAACCTTAAACCCTAAACCCCGAGACCCCAAACCATAAACCCTTAACCCCTAATTAAACCCCTGGTTTTCGGTTTTCGTTTCACATACATGTATAAAGCTCCTTTAAGTGTTCGATCATATTGTATATATATTTTAATATTCACAGAAATGGCCGACCCAAATGAGAATGTGATGGAGGAGGAAATGATGAATATCATAGCCGGCGACGATGACGGGAGTCAATACTTATTGAATTACGAAGACATGACCATGCATGATGAAAATCTCCCTGAACAACAAGTTGAGATGGAAGAAGGCAATACAGGCGAGGTATATATACAATGTGTCGTGTTAGGGTTTGCATTTACTTTATTACTTGATTACGTTTTATGTCAACTTGTATTAGTGTTTCATCTTCATGTCTTTACCTATATGTAGCCCTCTGGATCGACGTCTGTGACAGGGCAGAGCAGACCAAAACGAGGGCCGAAGAGGCCGTTGAAGGGCCGTCATGTAATCTCCGAATTCGATATGGCTACAGGCCAACCACTAGGACCCAATGCAAAGAAATATGTCTTTCACTGTGGGTTCCTTGTGAGAGATCGGATTCCGATAAGTGCCCGTGAATGGAAAGAGAGGCGAAGTGCTCCCGAGATCAGTTATGTCTCCAATCTTGACAAGCAGCTAGTCTGGGATGAGATCCAAGCTCATTTCTCGTTTGACACGGATGATGAGGAGCTGCTGAGGCGAATTCGGGAGTGGACAATGAAGAAGATGGCCACACTTTTTCAGGACTGGAAGAAGAAATTATACCACACCTTTGTGCTGAAGAACGAGACGCCAGATTTCAACTCTAAGGCGTATGTCAAGATAAGGGCCGATTGGGATGAATTTGTACAATACAAAAGATCACAAGAGAGTGAGGCCCGGGTCAGAGTAAACAAACTGAATGCAGCTCAGAAGAAATACCACCATCATTTAGGATCAGGTGGCTATAAGACTGCCCTTCCAAAGTGGGAGAGACAAGAACATGAGATGCTTGCCAGGGGGTAGTCCCAGAGACAATAAGAAGAAATTGGAGTGAACGGTCCAGAAATTGGTTCTACGCTCATGGGGGAACCATAAACCCTACTGATGGGGAGCTTGATTGGGTCCCGCAAATTTCAAGAGCAGCACATAGGCTAGTTCAAGCACGAAATGCGGTGTTGGCTGGCGAGTTCAAGCCCAACAGAGAGAAGGATGAACTCACGTACACGCTGGAGAATCCTGAGCACGGTGGGCGTACGAGAGGCTTTGGGGCCGTTTCGTGGCTACATTCCTTCGAAGCAGATCGAGAAAGTTATAGAAGCCGCCAAAGAAAGAAGGACGAGGAGGCAGAGCGACTCTTCAAGTTGGAGGAGTATGTTCTTCAAACACAAGAGCGTGAGAAATCTCGTGAATAATGGATGCAGGAGGAAATCAAAAGGCAAGTGCAAGCGGTACTTAGTCAAATGACGAGTGGGCAAGGTACATCATCACAGCATCCTCAAGCGAACATTAGCCCCCCAGGTCAGATGAAAAGCAGCTGCGCCTCCACGGAAGTACCAACCATTCAGGATGACTCCAAGCTACGCTTTCCCGTGGATGACGTTAAAGAACCTTTTACTACTTGTGAGCTGCACATTCCAGATGGAAATGCCACGAAAAAGGTGGCTGTCGGTGTTGTAAACCCTATCGACCGCACAAGAACACCAAGAATCCATGGTCAACTAGTGCCAGCCGGATACGCTAGTGTTTCGGTGGATAGGGTTGAGACAGGTTGTGGCAGCGTGGCACTGGAAATCGAAGGGGGAGATGGGGAGAAGACTTTAGGTGAAGCAGAGAAGACATTTATTTGCTGGCGCAAGCGCTTCATTATTATTCCTGGAGTGTCACCGCCGCAACGTCCTACTGATCAAGATCCTCACCATAGGCAGTGTGCGCGTGAATGAGAAACAATTTTTATTACACTAACTTCCTATATGTATATATTAGTTGGATGCTCACATCATTCATTGTTTTGCGTAGCAGGAACTATAGTCCAGTTCGTCATTATTCCCCAGCGCATCAGAGTGCTGCGGGCGGTGACGATGTGTTGGAGGACACGGCTTCAAACCCATCTCCTGCACAAAGATCTCCACCGCGGGCTCCAACATTGCCACCAGCCCCACCATCTCCTCCACCGCGGGCGCCAATGCCACAACCTCCACCGCGGGCTCCAACACCGCCACCGGGTCCACCATCTCCTCCACCGCGGGCTCCAACACCGCTGCCTCCACCATGCGGCCCTAAGAAGCGGTCCGCTGCCACAGAACCAAAGGCCCCACCTCGAAAGAAGAAGTCTCCTGCATCAGGAAAAAAAGCCCAAGAGAAATTAGCTTATGAAAAGACTGATGAGGAGTTAGAAATTTCAGTGAAAAAGATGTGCGGAATTTTTTAGAGGAATGTGACGCCGCTGCTAAAGCGAAGAGGAACCCGGAGAAGCCTTACCTCTTGTTAAACCCGCAAGAGTTAAGGAAAAGGGTGGACCAACATGGTATCAAGATGCGTGAAGCCTGAAAGGCTCCGCGAAAATCAGATTACGAACGCTCTCTTATGAAGTCCGCAAAAGAACAACAATCCAGCAAGAAGAAAGTGGGAAAGAGTGTTCCACAGCTCGGGGAAACATCAAGACCTTGTCCCCGTTAGTTGTGCAAAATCAGTATGGTTCAAACATGGGCCGAGTACAGAGGAAATCTGGAGAGACCACTTTGTCTGAGATGGACTCAATGGACAATTTTTTTATTGACAGCGGTCTCCCGTAGGACACCATTAAAAATATTGCTACTGGGCTGGAGTTTCCACGAGCGGAAGTAGTTGATGAATGGAGAAGAAATTTTGCACTGGGCAGGAGTCTAATGAACCCAATCACTTACATGTACTTGGTACGCAGATGTTTGCAATCAACCAATGGTGCATGAAGGCTTCTAAAGACGGTGATGTCAATTGGATTTCTGTCCGAATTCGGAACCATCACTACTTCCGTGGCGATGACCTAATCTTAGTCCAGATGGAGGAATTACACCAGCTATGTCATATGGACGCACTGGACAAATCGCTCCTTAGCTGCTACTGTTTGTAAGTGTTTCTTTTATAGTTTTCATTGAACTCTCTAGTATGTGTATATAGTAGTATTCTTACACACATACTTGTAGATCGACTCGATATTTTGTAGGTATCAGATGACTCAGCTCAGAGATAAACACGACAATTCTATTGGGTTTGTTGATCCATATGTTGTTTTTAAGGCTCCAAACCCTTCAGCGACTTGGAGCGATGAGTCGTGTACGAATCTCATGAGGTTCTTCGTGAACCAAAAAGATAGAGAAAGAATTCTCTTCCCATACAACTTTAAGTGCGTGAGACATATATAGTTCATAATAAGTATGTGCACATTTTATTTTACTTAACCCTAATAATATATATATGAATCATGTGTATGAACAGCTATCACTGGATATTGATGGTCATCGATCTCAAACAAAGCAATGTGTTAATCTATGACTCGTTGAGCAAACCACAAGCAGATTACCAAGATATGATAGACATCCTCCAAAGGTAATTTTTCGATCCCTACCTTGCATGCTTATAGTATAGACTAAACTTGTATATGTATACTAATTAAATAATGATCCAACTATTAATGTTTCATTGGCCGGATTAGGGTTTGAGAAAAATTCATTGCTCGGGAACATATGAGTCAGTGTAAGGCCCCACTTACAATAAAGCCACGACTACCAGTAAGTTTACACCTTCGTCAATGTACGTGTATCTTTATTATATCATGTCATATATCATATCTTTATTACGAGTTGAATCTTTTCATTCTACAGTGGATTTTGAGACAAGAACAGGGCAACAACTTATGCGGATTCTATGTTTGCGAGTATATGATGATAGAATCAAATAGCATTCGTGAAGAAATCATCAAAGTACGTAACCTGTTTCTTTTCATTTTTTATAGACTTAATATTGATAATATAGATATAACTAATATCTTCTTTAATTCCAATTGAAGACTGACTGGTTGAAGCAAAAAGTGATGCTACAAGGCCAATTGAAAGCAATACAAGAGACAATAGCAGGATTTCTTCGGGAACAAGTCATAAATCCAAAGGGTGAGTTCTACTATAATACCAACGAGAAGTTGATTCCAAACAATGATGATCATTTGTATGCCCTGTAGATCTTTAGATGGAGTACAACTTATAATAGGTTTACAGTACTAACTTTGGAGTACAACTTGTGTAGATATATATTTGGACAACTTCTATATGTATATTGCTTGTAATTTTATGTACATATATTTATATATATATAGTTCTATAGTTCAATTATATATGCATGCAATAAGCTTATTGTGTTATGTTGCTAATATATTAGCAGCAAAGAATATATATTGAAAAACCTATTAAATAAATAAACAAAACTGAAAACAGAACTGAAATGAAAATAAAAAGAAAAAAACCAGGGGACCCTTTAGTCCCGGCTGGTAATACCAGCCGGGGCTAAAGGGTGCTGCTGCGTTGCACCGCTGGTAGCACCCTTTAGTCCCGGCTGGTATTACCAACCGGGACTAAAGGGTGGGCTTTAGCCCCGGTGGCCGGAGCCGGGACTAAAGGGGGGGGGGGGGGCTTTAGTCCCGGAAGCGTAGTCCCGGCTCGGCAACCGGGGCTAAAGGCCCTTGCCGACCGGGGTTAAAGGCATGTTTCTATAGTAGTGATAACATGCACTGTCAGTAACTGTCATGCATTGTGAAGGCACGACACCAACATGAAAAGAACACATGAGGCAGCAGCTATTGAGCCAACAACGCTATCACTAAATAAGACCTGTTTGCATCTGATCAATAGGAGTCTTAGGGATATTTGGAGCACTAACAGGTCCTTGAGGTTCGTTTGACTGATCACGTGGATTTGGAGGTGGTGGGAAGGCCAGCATATTGACAAATGAGTTTCATCCAACTCTGCGGTTGCAATTACACCAACACATCAACATATTAAATTTAGAATTGAGCTGAATTCTTGAGGAAGCATGCCACTGAAATTGTTTTTTGCAATATTTCTGTTTGAATGTTGATCATAGTACATAACAAGTTATAAGATAAAATTTCATAAGAGGAAAATTAGCAGTCATATCGTCAATATGTGGGAAGGTACTTATAGTGTCGCAAGGCTTATGTTGCTGAGCACATCAACTATGCCTGATAATTAATTGTTTTGCATATAACTGCATAACAGGGAATAAGAAAATTATCAGAAGCATGAAACAGAAATACAAATGGGGGAACATCTGAATACTTATAGGCTAGAAAGTTTTGACCGAGAGCCCATTGATAAAGGAATATAAAGTACCTACAGACAACACTCTTTCAGTAAAAGCTTCTCAAATCGTGGATTTTGATATTGCAAATAATGAAAACACAACCATTTAGCAGCTTCAAAGGACATTAGCCTATATACACGGTTCGAAAAGCAGTAGAACTAAATTGTCTGCCCTTCATTTAATAATACAATATACTTTGTATTAATCTTTCTTCTAACAAGCATTATTTTGTGTGCATTCTAGTCAAGAATCAGAAAGAAAAAAGGGCGCTTCAAATCAGGGAATCACAAAAGTCGCGCATGGTGGAAGAACAACATAAGTTCTTGGTTCAGTGCAAAAAAACATAGATCTGCAGGTGCAGATCCAATAAAGGACATGCCAACCTTTGGAAAGGATCGAACTTAGCAGACATAATACATGTACACATATTAATTAGATCAGATCTGAATATAATTAGCCAATTAGCTAAAGATAGGGCTTGGGTGCACAGTTTCGCACAACAGGAAGGAAGAGAAGGATCGGCACATCTGGTGGTGCTCCTCGCAGGACAGAATGTCAGGATGGAGATGGAAGTGTGATAGGAGCACAAGATCGATGAAGACACGAGCCAGTTCGGGGTGAAGGACTCACGACATGCCGGCTTCTGTTGGTGTCTGGCCGGCCTGCAAGATCACGATGGCGGCGGCCGGGTTTGGCGCGCGGTCAAGCCGGATTGGGGAGAGGGCCACGGGCACGCCCTGCCGGATTCTGCTGCTGCCCGGTTGGTCTTGACGACCAAGATGGCGGCCGGGATCATCACCGACGGGACTTGGCGTTGGCAGAGGGGCGGTAGGGATCGGGATGGCGGCTTGTAGGGGAGGGAAGGCCGTAGGGGACGAGCGGCAGTGGACTGCGAGGGCGAGGCAGCAACCATGGCGATGGTGGAGGACGGGTCCAGGGCAGGGGCGGTGCGAGTGGAGCGGCTGAAGGGGAGTTGGCAAGGCGGAACTCGATTTGATTTGCAGCGGAGATGGAGGACCTTCCTTGGGCGTGAGCGGAAACAATATGCGGGAGAGATGTAAAATAAGAGCATCTCCAACAACTTCGTAAAATTGACTTGTCAAATCTGGTGGTTTGGCAAGTTGCTAAATTATATAGCGAGTGAAAAAAAGCTCTCTCTCCAACAACTTGCTATTCCAACTTGGTAAACTTTTGTATTTGCGTAAACATAAAAGAAAAAAATACTTTTGCATCAGGAACCCTGCACTTTTAACTAATCAAGAAAGCCCAGATCTAAAAACTTCCCTCTCTAGCAACTTCCCTCTCTAGCATATTTGCAAAGTGAACACATCAAAGAGTTCTATTTACGCGCTAGGTCCTTCTCTTCTTGATGGTCGCAGTTGCAACAGCGAGCAGCAGCAAGTGTTCATCCGATAAATAACGAGCAACAAATTTTTTTTGCCTCATATCATGGAGGTGTCAAATCAATGAACAGGAGCATGCACACGTCCATCGTTTTACAGCATAATGAATCAAGTAAAAAAAGAAATAGCAGGTAGCATCCAGGTTGCATCCATCGGCACTTGCAGGTCATTCAGTACCATCCAGCGACAACAACTACAGGGTAATTGTAGCAACAGTTGCCTGCTATCTAGTGACAGCAATTGCATCGCCCTAGCGAGTGCCCTAGCGAAAGAAACACCGTACCTGATGGACGACGGTCTGGCAGTTTGACATCGTAGACAAAACGGCGGCGGCGTGACCTTCTGGTGGCGCGAGTAGCAGCGACGGGAAGAGGCGAGGTCACGGATCGGTTTCACATCGATACGGAGATGGCGGCGTGACCTGTTCTGGCGGCGCGAGCAGCAACGACGGGAAGAGAGGGGAGGTCGCAGATCGGCTTCACGTCGATAGGGAGACGGCGGGGGAAGACGCGCTCGCGATAGCAAGTGAAGACCGCGCGCGGAAATTTCCGCGTGCGAGACCTCTCGATGGTAACTTTGCATAAATAGCAAGTTTTTTGGAGGAGTTGTTGGAGAGGTATTTTTATGCTTTTGCTAAATTTATAAGGATAGAACCTGATTCAAGGAGTTGTTAGAGATGCTCTAAGGAAGGTATCGCACAGGCAGACATCGGGGCTGCGAGCGGAGGTATGGCAAAGGCAGGACAACGAGACGACGATCGATTGTCGCACCAAAAAATCGCACACGTATAGTTCTCAAAAAAATGTCCACGTTTACGTAAAAAAAGATTCAAATAGTTCGGAGAAAGTGGCAGCACACATTCCCTAGAAGGATGGACATCTCTCACTTAGTTACAATGGTATATGTGAGTGATGGATGACTCTGTGAGGATGTGCATCACCACAATCTCAGAATGATTTGAATTTTTTACAATAATATACATCAAAATGGAGTGTCCATGCAAGTTTTGAGATTTTTCTAGTTATTTTAGGGGTTTTTCGCAATTATACTTGAGTAAATAAAAAAATTACTTTAATAGAAAAACTATTTCTAAAAATTGCACAGATGCACACAACATCATGGGACACCTTCATTATCATCCAAAAAGGATTCAAATGATTTGGAGAAAGTGGTAGTACACATTCCCTAAAAGGATGGACATCTGTCACTTAGTTGCAATGGTATGTGTGAGTGATGGATGATTCTATGAGGATGTGCGTCACCACTTTCTTAGAAAGATTTGAATTTTGTTTTACAACAATATACACCAAAATCGAGTGTCCATGCAAATTTTCAGATTTTTATAGTTAATTTAGAGGTTTTTTCCATTTATACTAGAGTAAATAAAAAAAGGTACTTTAATAGGAAAACTTGTTCTAAAAATTGCACAGATGCACGCAACATCATGGGACACCTTCATGATAATCCCAAAAAAGATTCAAATGATTCGGAGAAAGTGGTAGTACACATTCCCTAGAAGGATGGACATCTCTCACTTAATTACATTGGTATGTGTGAGTGATGGATGACTCTGTGAGGATGTGCATCACCACTTTTCTCAGAATGCACTAGTAGAGGATGGGCCTTTAGTCCCGGGTCCTAGGGACCTTTAGTCCCGGTTCTGGACCCGGGACTACGGTTCCGGGACTAAAGGTTTGCTACAGTATTCAACCCGGGACTAAAGGTTTGGAATAAAAACGAAAAAATGTTGTGGCTGTGGAGATTCGAACTCAAGACCGCACAGTTAGCCTTCACGTGCGCGCGTTACCAACTGAGCTACACTACACATCTAACAGAATAGGATACTCCTTCTTTTTAAATTGTGTCTGGAAGGACCTTTAGTCTCGGTTGGTGTTACCAACCGGGACTAAAAGGTCCTTTAGTCCCGGTTGGTAATACCAACCGGGACTAAAGGTAGGACCTTTAGTCCCGGTTGGTATTACCAACCGGGACTAAAGAACACTGACCCTTTAGCCCCGGTTGCCTCTCGGTTGCCTCGAGGAAAAGGAACCTTTAGTCCCGGTTGGTGTTACCAACCGGGACTAAAGAACTTTTAGCCCCGGACACAAAAATATTCGAGGCTAATGTCCGAATCTGTCTATCGCCCAAAGGCCATTTCTCTAGTAGTGATGATTTGAAATTTTTTTTACAATAATATACACCAAAATGAAGTGTCGATGCAAGTTTTCAGATTTTTCTAGTTACTTTAGGGTTTTTTTCCATTTATACTTGAGTAAATAAAAAATGCTTTAATAGGAAAACTAGTTCTAAAAATTGCACAGATGCACATAGCATCATGGGACACCTTAATGATCATCCAAAAAAGATTCAAATATCTGGTGCTTGTTCAATGGTTGTGTTTAGTAGCTAGTTTTGAAGAGGAACCAATACTCACGTCCGGGGCTTGGATTCATATCTACTCACTAGGTACACATGACAAATCTTACTCTGTGGCCCTGGACCTGTGATCCATTCAGTTAACAGACACACCATTCAATTATCATGTTCATACCTTACAAATAGAGTAACTCACTTTTTCAGAAGAATGGTTGAGTAGCACAGTGGTAAGGTTGTTACCCACCTAACGCCAGGTCATGAGATCAAAGCTCCACCAGCGCATTTTTTTGCCAAAAAAATGGTCTAGCCGACTGTGTACACCTGTGACCCAATATAAAAAAAGGTCGACCGGGCCATCTGGCCCACGCATCCAACGCCGTCAAGTGTTACAGGTGGCAAACTAGACACGTAACTATGACGTTAGAAAAAAATGATCTGTGACCAATTCGTTTCATCACTACATGGGCCACACGAGGCAAATTACCTATGACCATATCAAAATATAATATGTGATGAATATTTTCATCATTACAATATAGCACACCGACAACATGATCTATGACGATTTCCATTTGGTAATCGATGACGTTCCTCTCATTTTCGTCACTCAAAGTCAAGCCAAAACTTCGTCACTTGTACCTTGTGACGAAAAGGAAAATTTCATCATCGAAAGGTATCATTTGGTGACGAAACTTACCAGCGTCACTAGCAAATCGTCACTGATGATCATATTTCTAGTAGTGAGACTACTAAACTCACCAATCTTCCCGAAAGAGGTAGCACACTCAACAACCTGAGCAAAGCCAACACCTGGACCTCCAGCAGCACGCTTGAACTGGGCGATCATCATCCCAAGCTGCGGCTCACCACAAGACACCCATGACAAGATGGTACGAAGGTATGTGTTTTCTTCCTCGGTTTGCATCTTGTCATGCTTCACATTTGCAATCTTCATCTCCAAACCCTTACACAAGACACACCTAGACACACAAGTGCTATCCGAGTTGGCCTTCTCAAGAGACACAATCTTGGCATTCTTCTCTGCGAACTCGGATTGCAAGCCTGCACAAGACTTGCACGCACCCAGCAACACCAGTCTAGCCCTAAGCTCATCCACCTCTCCAACCAAAGCAACATACTTCCCCCTCAAAGTGAGAAGGTCAGTCATGTGCTTGGAGCACATCTCACACTCATCCTCCTCAGTCACGACAACGGTGGCCTTAACAGACTCAAGCTCCTTCACTGCATCCTCCCACTTCTGCCTAAACTCCTTTCTTTCTCTAGCAGCACGTCTAAGCAACTTATCTTGACTGAGAAGGGCAGCAGTAAGTTTATCGACCACAACAGAAAGCTCATCGGGGGTCTGAGGTACCTGGGAGGAGTCCTCGTCATCGTCGTTCTGAGGGATCTCCTCAAGCTCGCAGTTGACCTCATCATCGAGGGCCATGGTGCAGAAGCCCTCGTTGTCGGCGAAGAAGCAAAGACCGTTCAGCTTTTCCTCGATCTTCTTCTTCTCGGACTCATCATCGCTTGAAGTAGTGGAGTCGTCGTCCGAGTCGTCGACGTCGCTGAGCGTAGCGAAGAAGGCACGCTGCTCGGCCTAGGCCTTCTCCAAGTACTTCTCCTTGATGTACTCCTTATTGAAGCCACCCCTCCGCTTGTGCTTTGCGGGGACATACTTCTCCTTGCGCTTGCCGAAGTCGTACTTGTGGTCGTGATCCGCCTTGCCGAAAGCTTGCTTGTTCTTCTTTGGGCAATTGGCGATGATGTGGTCCGAGCCTCCACACTCGTAACAGCCACCTCGTCCTCCTTCGTGGCAACGGTTCATGCAGTTATTGTGGAACCGCGAGAACCGATTGGCAAGCAGAGCCAACTCATCGTCTGCCATGAACTCCAACTGCTCCTCTGTGACAGAAAGAAGAGAGGACAAAGCAAAGCCTCGAGAGGGGTTAGCAAAAGAGCCAGAAACCAAAGTCATCGACAGGCCAGAAGGATTTTCATAAGAAGCCCTCGCCATGTCGTCAATCTCACTGGACTTGAGCTTACTAAAGAGCTCGTCGCACGTGAGAGTCTCATAGTAAGGTGATTCGATGATCGCCTAAACCTTACAGTCCCACACTGACCGATCGAGAGTATGAAGAAGCTTGAGAGCCCTCTCATGATCGTCGAAAGGCAACAACTCCTTGTTAGCCCTCATCCTGTTGACAATCACCTGAAAGCGAGCGAATAAACTTTCTATGCTCTCGCCAGGCATGTGTCGAAAGTTCTCATACTCTCGCTTGTGCGACTCGTAGAGATGGGTTTTGACTTGAGTGGTTCCGTCATGAAAACGCATGAGAGTCGCCCAAATCTCCTGAGCCGCAGCGAGATGAGAAACGCGATCAAACTCAGACATGCTCAAACAGGAGAAAAGAGCATTACGAGCTCGGCTATTGGCATCGTGCTCATCGATCTGCTATTGAGTCACACAAGCAGCCAAGACCACATAATCAGCAGAGTTGCAAATATCCCAAATAGAACCACCCATACTCTAGAGATAGGCCGACATGCGTATCTTCCAATACGCATAGTTCGTCCCATCAAAAAACGGCGGTTTGCCCACGCCGCGATCCATGTCACCTTCTGTGGATCTGGAACCGGCTAAGGTGCAAGATCCTTAACCCGCTCTGATACGAATTGGAGGACCAAGAACGCTACCAAAAAGCGACTAGAGGGGGGGGGGGTGAATGGGAGCCTAAAAATTTCTTTCAAAACTCTGGCCTCTGTCCCAAAAATCAACCCCCAAAGCCTAAGAGCAAAATGTGATGCCCACGACCCTCAGAAAGAGAGTGGATGATCCCAAGGATAACAACGAGGCACCACAAGAACAAGCAACTCGAGACTCTCAAACTCCGAGTCAAGTTCAAGCGCAAAAAGCCACTTCCGAACATAGATGAAGGGCTACGTCGGAATTCCTCCAAATACCTATGCTAACATGTAGCAAAGGTTCCTAGGTGAACTCTAGGAGCAAACGAGAAGTCTAAAAACGAAGCGGAAAAGCCGAGAGAGCAAATGCACTAAACAGTGCTTGACCGCGGATTCCCGGACTGTTCGGACTCCCAGTCTCGGACTGTCCGCGCCTGTGCCGGACTGTCCGCGAGCCTGTGGTGCACTGTCCGCCGGCCAAAAGAGCAAAACAACACGTTTGCTGAACACCCCCTGCTCGGGCACGGACTGTCACCTTAGCCGGTTCCAAATCCACAGAAGGCGACATGGATCGCGGCGTGGGCAAACCGTCGTTTTTCGATGGGACGAACTATGCGTATTGGAAGATACGCATGTCGACCTATCTTCAGAGCATGGGTGCTTCGATTTGGGACATTTGCATATGTGGTCTTGGCTACTCGTGTGACTCAACAGTAGATCGATGAGCACGATGCCAATAGCCGAGCCCGTAATGCTCTTTTCACCTGTTTGAGCATGTCTGAGTTTGACCGTGTCTCTCACCTCACCACGGCTCGGGAGATTTGGGCGACTCTCATGCGTTTTCATGAGGGAACCACTCAAGTCAAAACCCGTCTCTACGAGTCGCACAAGCGTGAGTATGAGAACATTTGACACATGCCTGGCAAGAGCATAGAAAGTTTATTCGCTCGCTTTCAGGTGATTGTCAACATGATGAGAGCTAACAGAGAGATTTTGTCGTACGACGATCATGAGAGAGCTCTCAAGCTTCTCCACACTCTCGATCGGTCGGTGTGGGACTCAAAAGTTCAGCGATCATCGAATTGTCTAACTATGAGACTCTCACTTGCGACGAGCTCTTCAGTAAGCTCAAGTCCAGTGAGATTGATGTCATGGCGAGGGCTTCTTATGAAAATCCTTCTGGCCCATCAATGGCTTTGGTTTCTGGCTCTTCTGCTAACCCCTCTGGAGGCTTTGCACTTTCTTCTCTTTTGTCTGTTACAGAGGAGCAGCTGGAGTTCATGGGAGACGATGAGTTTGCTCTGCTTGCCAACCGGTTCACGTGGTTCCACAACAACCGCATGAACTGTCACCGCGGAGGAAGTCGAGCTGGATGCTATGAGTGCGGCGACTCGGACCACCTCATCGCCAACTGCCCAAAGAAGAACAAGCAAGCCTTTGGCAAGGGCGATCGTGGCTACAAGTACGACTCCAGCAAGCGCAAGGAGAAGTACGTCCCCGCAAAGCACAAGCGGAAGGGCGTCTTCAACAAGGAGTACATCAAGGAGAAGTACTTGGAGAAAGCCCAGGCCGAGCAGCGTGCTTTCTTCGCCACGATCCGCGACATCGATGACTCGGACAATGACTCCACTGCATCAAGCGATGATGAGTCCGAGAAGAAGATCGAGGACAAGCTGAACGGTCTTTGTTTCTTCGCCGACGATGAGGGCTTCTGCACTATGGCCCTCGGTGATGAGGTCGACAGCAAGCTGGAGGAGATCCCTCGAAACGACGACGATGACGACTCCTCCCAGGTATCTCAGACCCCCGATGAACTCTCTGATGAGGTCGAGAAACTTACTGCTGCTCTTCTTAGTCAAGACAAGTTGCTTAGACTTGCTGCTAGAGAAAGGAAGGAGTTTAGGCAGAAGTGGGAGGATGCGGTTGTTTACACCGGATTTTGGACCGAGAAGATTATTATTTTGTGAACATAACGGCTGATTTATTAAGGAAAAGGATCGGCCTAAAAATAAAGAAGCTTATGTGGGTCAAGTATAACCAGAAGGATTCGTGTGGACCATCGTGACGGGCTTCGAAGACGTGTTGGGCTCAACCAAGAAGTTCAAGTCCGAGTCATCTTTTATTTTTACCTATTATGTAACTTAGTCGTGTTAGGTGAGGAGTCAACCGGGTTATAAATAGTTAGAAACCCGGATTTTGTAGACAATCCAATCAATCAATACACCGGCCCTCGGCCAAAACCTTAGTAGTAGGAGTAGCGTAGATCTCGGCAAGACCTTCAATCAGGCAGGGCTGCATCGGCATCGACCGACCTCCGGTTTGCTTGTAAGTTTCACCAATGACTTGTGTCATCGTGTAATAAGGTTGTATTTGGCATCGACCAAACTCTTGTTAAGCTATGGCATGGCTAGTTATCGGTTTAAGCTCGTCTTTTGTAAGACTGTCTTGACTTTGATCAATCTCTTACTTTAGTCGATCTTGACTAGTTATCAACTGTATTGGTTTGGCAAGCTAGTAGATTCATCAAGTTACCAATGTTGTTTTATGTTTTAATTTTGTTTCTTTATGTTTTAAACAACATCTTGCCCAATCAAGATTGACAAGGTGGCTCAAGCCTAAAAGATGCTTTGTTTCGGCTGTTTTGAGGTTTATACGCTGACAATAGAGAAAATAGCCGATTCAAGCCTTTCATCGACTATTTTGTCAATCTTGGTTGTTACATGTTGTGCGTTCGAGATACCCAATAAAACCACAATCTGATCTGAGAGCAGATAGATTTGATCTAGCATGTCTATTACGGCTGTATTTCCGAACCCCACTGATATATATGATAGATTAAATCTATTTATTCTAAATTAAATCATGGTTTTTGACGGGTAGATCTTGTTCGTGCCTCATGGACCCTGTATCGGCTAAAATAGCCAATCCAGTTACACTTTCTTCATAATGTGTTTTTTTAAGTAGCTTGGAATTAACGGATCTACTCTTTACACAAGACGTGATCTAGCTTGGTCATCATCAAGGCTGCATTGAGACACCCCACTGTTGATGTTTAAGCTATTTTATCGATCTATTTGTTATTATGGCTCTATGGAGACACCCCACTGTTAATAAATAGAACTGCTCGTGCATTTAGTCGATACGTTGGTTTCATGTCACTTAGACGTACACATAGATCTTAATTCTATTAATATCTTTTAAAGTTCATCGACTGCTTTTTTATTATAAATGTTCCTTCATACATATCATAGCCGTCATGCTTTATATCTTTTCTATGCTTTTACATATAATCTCCTGGGAGTCGACTTAGTAGTCAATGTCCTAAAGACAAATGGCTATATCAGAGTCGTACATTTTGGAACTGTCTGGCACCAAACCGGCAGGTTCCACAATTTGACGAACTTTTCTTCTCCTTGTCAATTACAGGTCAAATTGACTGGCACGCTTGAAGTCGATCTCGCCAAGAATCAACACCACCACCTACCGAAGGTTCAGGAGGTCAGGACTTGCTCTGTACGCCCTCTGAGGACCGTGGATTCGAGTGTGTTGGCGCTACCGACCGATTTTTGTGTCAACACATTCTTTTGGCACTCCCGGTGGGACACAATCGTCTGATCATGACAATCGACAACGAAGATGTGTTAAATGTGACAATGGAAGAACTTCTAGATGAGCTTCGACGCCTGATAGAAGAAACTGTTGAACAATATCGTTATATGTGTCTGTTGAGCTTCAGTAAAAGCAGGGATAAGAAGATTATCCAAAAGTCTCATCTACCAAGAGTGGTTCTAGATGGCCATGTTGATCCGATGGTTCAGGTCCAGCACAATGCCATGCAAGAAGTGATCAGCAAAGCAATGTCTACCACTCCGATGAATCACAATGAAGTATTCCTCAACAGTCTCTCAAATGCCATTAAAGAGGCCTTCAATTTAGGCGATGACAGAAGGGGTCCAGTATATACCGTGAGAAACAATCAAGGAGCTGGAACTTCTGCTGGACCTCAGGTGAACGGTCCAAATGGCAATGGAGGCCAGGTGATGATTAACCCTGGGGGCATGACACCGCAGCCAGTGCAACAACCAATTATGAGTAATAACATGTACTCATCGGCTACAAAAATAGCTCCTCATGCAAGGCGCATCACAAGAGACTTCAATGCACCACCATACCAAGGGAGTGTAGCACCTGGTGATATTCCTCCAGGATATCATTATGTTTCAGACTTCTATACCTTAGATGCTTAAGAGAATCCGAGATATAATGGGAACACTTTCAGAGGGCAGAACATCAGCTATCAAAAGCCGGTAAACCAAATTGATCAATTGATGAGTCAGGTGACTGATTTGGTCCAGAAGCAATTTGGCTTGACGCCAAAATCTACCCTGACTGGCTAGAAAAAGCCATATCCAGAATGGTTTGATCAGGTTGTTCTTCCTCCAAGATACAGAATCCCTGATTTTACTAAATTCACAGGGACTGGCTCAGTAACAACCATGGAGCACATAACCCAGTTTCTGGTCCAGCTTGGAGAGATTGGTGATGAACAAGCACTTAAAGTCAGTGTTGGTATAAATTAATGCACACTCTACTTTATCCGCAAGCGCACAAATAAGATCTACCGATGTAGCACTTCACCGGAGTAACCCAGTTTTAATATCGAACCCAAAGGAACGAATAGTGTTAAGTCTTAAAGTCTAACCCCTGAGTAGCTAACAAGGACGGAGAATCTAGAAGCATAGAGGGGATCACTAAGGCTATCTAATTCCAATTTAAGAGGGATATGTTTATATTATTCTTAGTGGGGAAGTTGCCATAAAAGGTCACAAACAGAGTCTGAGTCTTTTATGCAAGTGTATAATCCTACCGAGCCTACACACGGGTAGGTGGACTATAGAAAAATCAACAAGGCTATAAGAGTCACCCTTGCGAACAACCACTACTATCAGCGTTATAGGAGGCATTTATGAGCTATCAAGTCTAAGCACCACGCTTACACTATCCAACTACTCTAACTCTAGAGCAACTTAGAATTAAAGTACTCAAAAGAGAGTCATAAACCTTAAGAATAATAAGAACAATGGCTCAAACTTAAATATAGACATTGATTACCAAAACAATCGCTGAAGCAAGTTGAAGATGAACTTGAATCCGCAGGTACAAGATGAAGAAGTTGATCCGACATGCCGAAGCTCCTTCTTGATCTCTTCCTCTCTCTCTCTCTTGTAGTTCTAGTATAAGACTAGGTTCTAAACCTAACTAGAGGGGTAACTAGTCTTCTACTTGATAGCTGGCTCTTGAAGTCTCTTCTAGGGTTTCTGAATGAGGTGTAGTCCTTTCTGAAGAGGGACATGATCTACCCTGGGGCCTAGGGGCTGTTTATATAGGCCTGATGGATCAACCGCGGCCGTTAGATCAAACTGACTTCACGTAGGGCTGAGATGGATCCTCAGAGGCGGTGGAGGAAGCTTGCAGAAGACGGGAGCCAGCGGGCCCGGGGGGAGACCGGTCGGTCTCCTGGTGGGACCGGTCGGTCCCACCTGGCAGGGTCCCGCGATGCCCGACCTCCTGGTGTCTTCTGGTGTCCTCTGGAGTCTTCTAGAATATTCCTGATGTGCCGGTTGCGTTATCTCGTGTTAGTTTCCTTCTAGGGGAAGCAATCAGTGTTGGTTTCCTGGTTTAGTCCCTGCAGAATCACAATTCACCAAAACTGGTGGAATATTGTGAATTAAAACCCTAAACCTTTGTTGGTGATTGAATTCATGCCCTTTTCATATTTATTTATCCTTTAATTTTGATAGATAACCAGTGTCAACAATTCCCCCAAGCTTACCCTTTGCTAGTCCCTTAGCAAAACCAAAACTTAACAATGGATCAGGAGTTGCTACAAAATCTTCACTTCCAACAAGTATACCTGCTGTTAAGCAAAAATTCTCCAAAACATATCATGTTATTCTTCATGGGGCTTATTACATTTACCTTAGATCTTGAATAATTGAGAGATTGAACGATCAAATCAAGCACTATGTCTCTAGTTCTTTCACTTCACCTTTATCCCAGAGTTTTAAATAATTTTTTAAAAGCTTTAATACATATGTTGTCAAACTAAACAATGGATCCAAAGAGAAAATCAACCAACCATTGAATCAAGAAGTGTATGTGTATGGAAAAATGGAGTCGGATGCTCTTTTGAATATACTCACTCTCTTCTGTTTATTAGAGACATATGACTATTAGGCTAATTCTACTATCGGGCACGTGCCCATTTTTTTCCTGATATATATATATATATATATAGGGAAATTATTTTCTACTCCTAGGGAGTAGTTACTCCCATGTTTATATCTCTAGATTTATGGTATATATGACCGAACGAAGTATATTTACATGAAGTATATGATCATACTAGACTATCTATGGAAGTATATACGTCAAGTATGCATGCATACATAGAGTATGCGGATATACTTATTTTATATACAACAGTGAGTGCCATTTTCATAATATATTAAAAAGTATGGGTTCCTTTGAAATTTTTTAGTGTTTTAAGACATGAAATATCTTAACATGAGTATATAAACATACTCAAAGTGATAAACAAGTATGAACACATACGCAACATGGTGTTTTGAAGATGGGAGTAACTACTCCTGGGAGTATAGAAAACTCACCCTATATATATATATATATTCGAGGTTCCGGACACTTGTCCTTTTTTATTTCCTTGGGATCTTTCTTTTTGAGGTTTCAAACACTTGTCCCTTTTTATTTCCTCAGATCTCTCTCTCTCTTTTTAAAGCCACATGCTTCCAACAAACTTCTGAGAGGGTAGCAACAGATAATTATGAGCATTTATGCGGAAGATGGATGAAATGTGTAAGTGATCTCAATTCAATGGTAAGATAACATCTCAGAGTGTCACAAAGCTTAATTTAACTCAATGCAATTATTAATCATGTTTATATTTAGAAATCTCCAGAACTTTAGTGTTGTTTAGAACAAGATAATAGCAGCTCAGATCATCACATGTCATATCCCAATTACCTGGACCTTCGATTAAGTATTTGCCAACCATGCATTTAATTTTATTTTAAGGCATCATTATTAATGAGGAGAACTCATGCTTTGAAGGCTATGTACTTGAAAGAAATTAGATAGAGCAACTATTCATCATTTCCATGCAAAAGATTAGAGAGAGAGTTCTCTTTAGTCATCAACTTCTTAAAACAAACTAGACTATTTTATTTATTTAATCTAACACACTTTAAGATAAAGCTAATAATAATAGTAATAAAGACATACCTGAATTGCGAAGATAACGGGGGTGCATCTCCCCCAAGCTGGTTCCCTTAATAGCGTTGAGCCTTCATGTGCCTATATATTTTTTCTCTTTTTAATTAATGGTGAGCCTTCATGTGCCCACATATTTTTGTTCTTTTCTTTTTAAGGGTGAGCCTTCATGTGCTCACATTTTTTTGGTGTTTTCATTTTTAAGAGTGAACCTTCATGTGCTCATATATTTTTGGTGTTTTGAATTTATTTATGGAATGAAAAACTTAAGAGGATAAAGATACTTACGTGGATACATGGGGATGCCTTCTCCCAAGCTGAATGTTGACGTAGTCGTTCGATCTTGCAATGTAGCAGACTGGCATTGGATATGTCTTTCCTCGATTAGAGCTTTGATTGATGTTGATGTTTGTTGAGACAGTGCTCCAACAGTGGATGGAGCATTCACTTGCTTGTCAGCTTTTCTTGGCCTTTTAAATCCTGTGAAACTCAAATAGACAACAAAACTTGTCGAACAGATTAAGCATTAGCGGTTGGCCACTCAAGCCTTAGTTGTCTAGAATTTCAGTAAGATCTCTTTCTCAATATTTTTATATTTTTATATTTTTATGATGCAAGAGAAAATGTAGAGGATGAATGCATGCATATTTATTTTTATTATTTTTATGCCACCATGGTGAACATCCTTGCGGGTTTTTACAAACCATAGGATTATTCACATGGGGCTTTATGGTTTGTAGTGAAACAAATGCAATATTTTTATTTTCTTTTCTAATGCAATGCAAAAATTAAAATGTTTGTGAATTAAATATGATGATGCAATGGTTAAATATGATGATGCAATAAATGACTAAGAATTAAATATGAGAAGTATGTAGGAAAGTAAATACGAGGATAACTACCGATTTTTACCTTTTGGCGAAGGTTCGGATATTTAGGTTTGACGAACCGGACCTTCCCTTGGTTCAGACCTCCCAAGGTTGTCAGACGTTTGGAAAGTTGTTATTGATTGTACCTCTTAGGTGCGGACTTTTTCTTCCATACTTTCTTGGTCTGAGTCTTCACTTCCTGTGGTTCACTGTCTTGAGGTTTCTATCCTTTCTTTTCTGGGACAGTGTTGATAGCTTCTTCTTCATGATTGGCCTATCTATTCTTGATAGTTTGTCTGCTTTGGCATTGAGGGCGGCGTCTTTCACTTCTGTTCTTCTTGGGTGCTTCATTGGGCATGTAGTTGATGAAGTTGCATCGTACCTTTTTTTCCAGGAAAGTGAAAATGGATTTCCTCTTGTAGATGATTGCACTTGTAGCGCAGAGGAATGGTCTTCCTAGGATGAGGTGGACATCATTGTCTTCTCCCATGTCGAGGATCAAGAAGTCCGTGGGGACTTTATGACCTCTAATTCTGACTACGATGTCTTCCATCATTCCTTCTTGTTTATGCCTCTTGATATGGTGTCACTCATGTCATTTGTTTGCCCAGCAATTTGAAATGAAGCGTTAATTGTGGATGCTCGAAGTATCTTGCTCAGTGTGCATGTTCTTGTAGGTCTAGGACCTTCCCTCTATAGAATTTGGGAGTGACTTCTCCATGTTTTGCTTAAGAGTGTGTCCTGCTTATAAAGACAAGGTAGAGATCAAGTGCCTGGGCTCTGTTGTTGGAAAAACACCAACAAAACCAAAAGTTTTGTTTATTCCTCTCTAACCTTAGGCACATTGCACAAGACAAACTTGTTGTTTACGTGTTCTATTCAAACTTAACATGAGTGATAGGATCAAAGGATGAGCATAAAAGTAGCATCCTAAAATATTTAACAGATCAAATTACTTAACTCAAGGAATGATAATCTTTGCATAAAGTGTCGATTTTTTTCATAATTGAGATATATCATCTTCCAAAGGTTAGATGCATAACATTTTAGCTCATTTAGTTAAGACAGTGAGATTCAAGAGAGTAAAGCTAGGAACAAATATCAAAGGACTAAACATGTTGAGTTGATTAGGTTAGATCAAGTGAGGTGCAACTTAAACATGTTTTGTTCTTTATTTATATTTATACTAGAATCAAGAAGAAGTTTTTAAAGTGATGGTTACTTACCTTGAATGTTACTTTTTCATTGGAAAGTGATTGTGCTAAACCACCTTGTGGAAGCTTCTCTTGTCTAGCGAGCCTGTCTTCTCTTGCTCGTCTCACAGTATGTTTGAGAGAAGGAAGATCACAGTGGAATCATCTTTATAGGTATCGACCTTCCTTCTCTATGTGTCGACTTATCAGTGAAGGCACATTGTTCCTCGAGTATGCTGACTAGGATCCTCCCTCTTTCTTATATTAATTCTGTACCATGAGGATGTAGGGACAGTTCCGCATTCTTCTCTTGTCAACCTTTCTTGTTTTTCCTTAATTATTGGGTTGGCAAGAGACTTGAATTTAGAGCTGCTACTCGAGTGCCTCTATGAGAGTCTTTGTCTTGTAATGTCACAACTGAGATTTGTCCTCTCAACAGTGTCCAGATGATGGAGATCTTATCGGTTGTTCTTCTTGATTTGTTGGCTCAGGTACTATCTCTTCATCTTCTAATTCTTGTGGTGCAGTGGCTTCATCCTTCATGATGCCCTCCTCAATTCTTGGTAGTTGGTTCTCCCTTCGAGGTCTTCTCTTGGTTCTCTTTGGCTGCTCATAAGTAATGTAGATGTTGAAGATGCAGCGAAAGATCCAAAAGTTGACTTTTCTAGGTCCGGCAAAGATAATAACATTGATGGTGCTCAAGAACGATCTTCCAAGAATGAGTGGTGGATCATATTCTTCTTCTTGACTGGGACAACTTCTAGTGGTTTGTACTGATCAAAGTGGTGAGTAGGAGATCAATATGTCTTGCAGTTGGGTTTCTCCTTCTTCCCTTTGATTGTGAAACACATCTAGACAATGGAATTGTCTCTCCCAGACTAGCTTGTGATGTAGATGGACTCCCAACAACATGATCATGTGTTTGACTTGTAGATCTTGCTATTGTTGTAGTGGTACCATCTTGTCTCCCAAGCTAGCTCTTGATTAGAAAAGAGGATAACTTCCCACTTCTTGTCTTGATGTCTTGGACAATGATGGTTGTAGGCATAAGTTGTCTCATACGAGGTAAGTTAAATCCTGTTTGTCATCAGTGCCCAAGCAAGACTCAAAGCGAGGATATTGCCAGCACCATTCATGATCTGAGAGTAGGTTTGTGTGTCTATGGCTTGAGTTTTGGATCTTCAATGTTTAGACCAAACCATGGATGAACAAAATCTCTCTCCTGCATAACGTTAGTGGATATATACCCGAAGGATTGCAAGAATTTGAAGCACGAGTTATTATCCATAACTTATGTATTTTGCATCTATGCTAATAAAAAGATGTTTTAGGATTATTTTAGCATAGACTAGTATGTGTTGGCTGCACATTAACATGATTCAAGGCAAAAGATAACTTGCAGTAGAAGACAAAACAAAATAAACTTTGATACACACAGTTCTTTCATCTATGATGAACGAGCTGAGTCTTCGTTGTGCAGGAGTTGTTGAAGTTCATTGTACGCCTTGCTTCATCTCCAGTGTGAGTTCATCTCCGGACTTTCCCAAATTGATATTGAAAGTTTCCCTGCAGGGGTTAGTCCAACAAAATATCCAATATCTACTATAGCATACTATCAGTTCATAAATCAACCTAGACACCACGTCTAAATTGATCTAGGAAGGCATTTAAACCTAAGCACCATACTTAATTTAAAAGCCTTTAGAGGTAAAATCAGCACACCTTTTAGCTCAAGAATCAAACCAGACACCATGTCTTACTTTAGTTCATGAAAACAGTTAAACTAAGCTCCATGCTGACGGACCAGGATGTCAGAGATATCATCTATCGATGATTACTCCGACTCATCCAGGATGGCTTTAGAGATCCGAAGACTTGTAACGAAGTGTACTTGGATTAGGACTCTAGTTTGTAACTTAGCCGAGTTGTAAAAGGAAGTCATGTAATTAGAATAAGACTCCAATATTGTAACCGGCTAGGACTCGGTCTGCGCTGAGGCTCACCCGAGTATATAAGGGGAACCGGGCGCAGGTCCTAGATAATCGAACATTGAATCATAACAATACACAAGGCACACGCCGCACTGGACGTAAGGTATTACGCTATTTAGCGGCTTGAACCAGTATAAATCGCTGTCCCTGTGTACTCGCCGAGTCCTACGAACGCCGATCCCCACTGAACAAATCGTCTAAGATTACTCAAGATGAGTTGCCGGTTAACAAACGTCGACAGCTGGCGCGCCAGGTAGGGGCTTTCGGCGATTCGACGACCAAGAGCCCGGCGAACCAGGACAACATGTTCTTGGCGGGGTCAATTTTTGTTTTTGGCTCATGGACTTGCATTGCGGATGATCAAGGAAAGCTGCACAGGCAGCTTGACATTGAATCGAAGTTGCAAGCCACGCCAAAGACAGAAGATCTCATCCAGAGCCTAGCAAATCTAGCAATCCAAGACCCGCAGAACCCTGGGGACCATACAGAGACATCCGACTCCTACTCCAACTCGAACCCTGAAGAAAAGGACCCGGATACCTGCTATGGCTTCACCTTCGGGCTACGGAACTCTGCTGAAAACTTTCAAGACCTGATTGGTGCAAAATTCAAAGAGTATCAATACATACCTTTGACGAGAGCTCAACAAGGACTCGTTTTCAGCTCTACCAAGGAGGGTAACATTGTCCATTGGCCAATTCAGCCTGCCCCGGCTAGACTGGTTGGCACAATTGACCAGCAACTTCCATATCAGCACGGACATCAGCTCCCTTTTGAGGAACACGACTCCACAACGGAACTAATCTCCAGCACTTCTACTTTGGAGTCAGTAACACCGGGATCATGAAACCAGAGCTACACTCGTGAAGTTTTCATGGCAGGGCATCAGTCATCTCTACGACCACCAACCCCACCAGATGTCTTTCAAGACGTTGAAACTCTGAGTATGATCTCTGACAATGATCCAGAAGGACCTGGAGAAACCGAGTCCTAGAAGGCTGAAAGAATCCGAAGGAATCAAGCTAAGGAGGCCCGTAGAAGGCGAGCAACTCACCGCAAGGAAGCTGTAGATCGCTACAATGCACGACTAGAAGAGTACAACACCTGGAGGCGTCTGGAAGCAGAGGCAGAGCGTCAAGCTCGCACTGAAGAGAATCACTCCTAGGATGATCTTAACAGACGACGCACTGATTGTTCTCGCCGGCCATAAAGTCTTCCAGACTCCCTATCAAAACATACTAGCTCTAGCTACGGAGATGGGAGCCAAGACCAACCGCACCCCTGATGAGGAGCGATGACTGGTCATGCTTCAGACTACCGCACTCCAACTACGGGGGCAGAATCTTGAATCCCTAGCTGATGAGCAAGCTTCATCTCACCCGAGCCAGAGGCGGCCGGTTCAAGAACGACTCGGTCGTATCCCAGCGAGGAGCCGTCTGGGCCACCGAGTACCCGATCAAGCTGAGGGAGGATCCAAATCATCATATAGAGGAGTCGCAGTTGCAGCATCCGACGCAGTTGATCGCTTCCCCTGCTTTTCCCAAAGACTTCGAGCGGTTTCGTTCCCGCGAAAATTCAAACTCGGGAATTACTCAAAATACGACGGGAAGACAGAACCTAAACGGTGGCTCAGGCTGTATGCTCAAGCAGTTGAGCTAGCGGGCGGAAGCAACGACATCAAAGCACTCTACCTCCCAATGGCTCTAGAGACAATGCTGCTTGCTTGGTTTGACAGGCTTAAACCCGAGTCCATCGACTCCTGGGAATAACTACATCGTATCTTTGTTGAAAACTTTGCTGGTGTCCCAGAGAGATCAGACCCCTGGACTAAGCTCAGAACTTGCAAGCAACAGAAAAACGAATCAATGCGGGAGTACTACAGCCGATTCTCAGAAATCCGCTCTACAGTATCCGACATTACAAACAGAGAAGTAATCGACCTTTTTGGCAACGGTATTTGCGAAAGGTACAATTACAAAGATTTCATCAAGCAGGACCCGACCACCGCTGATGAGTTCCATCGGGCTGTAAACTCCATGATGGCGATAGAGGAACGCACACAGGAATGCTTCCCCGATAGAAACACGCAAGGTGATCGAGGAAACAACCTGAGAGGCAACCAGGCACCACAGCAAAATACCTGGAAAAAGGCAGGAGATAATACTGTTGCTGCCATGGAGCCTCAGAAGAAGGGAAACAAGCCATTCACCTTTGATGACTTACTCGACGGACCCTGCCCTTTCCATCCGAAAGGTGGACATCAAGCAAGGCACTGCCGACAGCTCAAGGAGCGAGGCTTGAACTCCGACTTCAACAAGAACAAGAAAGACAAAGACAAGAAGACAGCTGAGGATCTTCAACAGGACGCCGGTGGCTTTCAGCACCCCAAAGGAGCTATTAATGTCATCTTTGGGGGAGTAACTACCAGTGACAACAAGAGGCTTCAGAAGCTTTCCCTGCGAGAGATCATGTCCACCGAACCAGCGACACCCAAATACCTCGACTGGTCCGAACATCCGATTAATTTCTCCAGAGCAGATCAATGGACCAGTGTTTCCAATGCAGGCCATTACCCGCTAGTTTTGGACCCCACGGTCACTGGATATACACTTGGTAGGGTACTCATTGATGGCGGAGCATGACTCAATGTTATCTTTGCAAGCACCCTACGAAAGATGAATCTAGATCTCGCAACCCAACTCACACCATCAACCGCTCCTTTCTACGGCATAGTACCCGAAAAAGCGGTTGTACCACTCGGAAGGATTATACTACCTGTCACTTTTGGAACTCCGATCAATTACAGAACGGAGTACATCAGTTTTGAGGTAGCCAATTTCGAATCATCGTATCACGCCATATTCGGGCGACCTGCTATTGCCAAGTTTATGGCAGTACCCCACTACCCGTACCTCTTATTGAAGATGCCGGGTCCCAAAGGAATCTTAACCTTCAGAGGCGACTTGAAGCGGTTATTTGATTGCGACACAGAGGCTGTCCAAATTGCGGAAAAAGCTCAACTCACCCTGAAAGTACAAGAACTCGCTCAGATGGTGCTTAATACCAAGCCTAGAGATTCGGAAATCCCAACAAAGAAGGCGGGTACTATTCAACCATCAGCAGAAGTCTCCACAAAAGCCATTGACCTAGAAACCGGTGATCCTTCCAAGACAACGGTTATCAGTGCTCACCTATCTGAAGAATAGGAACTCGCGCTCACCAAGTTCCTTAGAGCAAACAAAGACATATTTGCTTGGAAACCAGCAGACATGCCTGGGGTCCCAAGGAACTTGGCTGAGCACAGATTAGAGTTAAAGGAAGGCTCTAGACCTATCAAGCAAAGATTACGATGATTTTCACCAGAGAAGAAAGAGGCAATCAAGAAGGAAATAGCCAAGCTACTCGCGGCCGGATTCATCAGAGAAATCCTCCACCCCGAGTGGTTAGCTAACCCAGTGCTAGTCAAGAAGAAGAACTTTGCTGAGTGGCGCATGTGTGTCGACTACACAGACCTCAACAGGCATTGTCCAAAGGATCCCCAAGGATAGACCAAATAGTTGATGCCACCACAGGCTCCGCCTTACTCTCTTTTCTGGATTGATACTCCGGGTACCATCAGATTGCCCTCAAAGAAGAAGACCAACCCAAGACATCGTTCATTACTCCTTTTGGAGCATACTGTTACAAAACTATGTCCTTTGGACTAAAGAACGCGGGGGCTACTTATCAACGCGCCATCCAAGATTGCCTAGGTGATCAGATTGGTCGCAATGCAGAAGCTTATGTTGATGATGTAGTCATAAAAACAAGGGATCCGACCACCCTGATATCAGACCTAGAGGAAACCTTCAACCGATTACGTGCATATCAATGGAGACTCAATCCAACCAAATCCGTCTTCCGGGTACCCTCAGGACAGCTACTCGGATTCCTCGTTAGTCATCGAGGCATCGAGGCTAGTCAAAAGCAGATCACAATTATCATCAACATGAAGCCGCCTATCTCTGTCCGAGACGTTCAGAAACTCACCGGGTGCATGGCTGCGTTAAATCGATTTATCTCACGGCTCGGAGAAAAGGGTTTGCCTTTCTTCAAATTGGTTAAAGCCGGCGACAAATTTCAGTGGACGGATGAAGCGGACAGAGCTTTTGAACAACTCAAAAACTACCTTATCAATTCACCCGTACTGACACCGCCGGAGCCCAGGGAGCCGATGATGTTGTATATCGCAGCCACCACACACGTTGTCAGCACAACAATCGTGGTGGAGCGCAAAGACAACAAGCACATCTACAACACCCAACGACCAGTTTACTACATCAGCGAGGTACTATCTGACTCGAAGGTCAGGTACCCGCAAGTACAAAAACTGCTCTATGCTTTACTCATATCCTCAAGAAAACTGCGGCACTACTTCGAAGCTCATGAGATCACGGTAGTCACGGATTTTCCTTTAGGAGAAATCCTTCACAACCGTGATGCTACTGGAAGGATTTCCAAGTGGGCAGTTGAATTAGGGGCACTCAACATCAAGTTCACTCTGAGGAAAGCTATCAAGTCTCAAGCCCTAGCTGATTTTGTCGCCGAATGGACTGAAATACAACAGACTAGAGACAACACTACTCCCGATCATTGGAAGATGTACTTCGATGGGTCCCTAAAACTCGGAGGAGCAGGAGCCAGAGTCCTTCTTGTATCACCCGCTGGCAAATAGCTCAAATACGTTCTGCAAATATTGTGGCCAGCCACCAACAATGAAGCAGAATATGAGGCACTGCTCCACGGACTTAAACCAGCAGTCACTTTGGGCATTAAGCGGCTATTAGTCTATGGCGATTCTTCCATGGTCATTCGCCAAGTTAATAAAGACTGGGACTGTACCAAGGAAACAATGAACGCCTATTGTGCTGAAGTACGCAAGCTAGAAAAACACTTTGCAGGACTGGAACTCATTCATGTTACCCGGGATCTCAACGTGACAGCAGATATACTCACGAAATTGGGTTCTGACAGAGCACAAGTTCCCAGCGGTACCTTTGTACACGAGTTATCCAAGTCTTCAATCCAAGAGAAGGAGGAGTTCAAGCCAGAACCCGCAACCCAGGTCCTATCTCTAGCACCCGACTGGACACGAGTTTTCATTGATTACTTCAAAGAACATAAACTACCAAGCGACAAAACTACAGCAGAGCAAGTCACCAGGCGTAGCAAAAACTATGTTCTAGTCGGGGATAAGCTGTATCGACACGGAGCTTCATCAGGGGTCCTCCTCAAGTGTATTACACCAGAAGAAGGCAGGGAAATCCTGAATGAAGTCCACTCTGGGTCCTGCGGTAATCACGCAGCTTCAAGGACACTAGTCAGAAAAATCTTCAGGTCAAGATACTACTGGCCCTCAGCTTTAAAAGACGCGGAAGACTTAGTCCGCCGCTGTCAATCATGTCAGTTCTTTGCTAAGCAGCAGCATGTACCCGCACATGAACTGATATGCATCCCTCCGTCATGGCCCTTCTCATGCTGGGGACTTGATATGGTGGGCCCTCTCAAGCGTGCCCCAGGCGGATTCGAGTACATCTATGTCGCAATTGACAAGTTCACAAAATGGATCGAGTACATGCCATTGGTTAAATTCAATGCTTCCAAGTCAGTCCAATTCATGCAGAGCATCTTTCACCGCTTTGGAATGCCGCATAGAATCATCACTGATCTTGGGTCCCCCTTTACGGCTATCGAATTCAAGTCATGGGCCAGCGACTATGGAATCAAGATAGACTACGCATCAGTAGCTCACCCACAGTCCAATGGCCAAGTTGAAAGAGCAAACACCCTGATTCTCGCCGGATTAAAACCAAGGCTATTTGACCTCCTAAAAGATCATGGCGGAAAGTGGGTTGAAGAATTGCCTAAGGTAGTCTGGGGGCTACGAACACAACGAAGTCTGGCAACAGGCCAAACACCTTTCTTTCTGGTATACGGCACTGAAGCAATCCTACCGGCTGACTTAATCTGGAACTCCCCACGAACGGAGCAGTACAACGAGGGCGAGGCTGATGATACCAGGCGGTTAGAAGTCGACAGCCTTGAAGAAGCCTGACTAACCGCACTTTTTCAGTCAACAAGATACCTTCAAGGGATGAGGCGCTATTATGATAAGAACGTCCATCACCGCACCTTCCAAGTAGGCGACATGGTGTTGAAGAAAATTCAACACACCGTTGGACGTCACAAGCTCATGAGTCCATGGGAAGGTCCTTATATTGTATCTAAAGTAACAAGACCTGGGTCATTTGAGCTAGTCACTGAAGATGGATCTGCACTGCCAAATTCTTGGAATATAGAGCACTTGAAGAAATTCCATACTTAAGGACTATGCTACAATTCTGATTCAGGGCAATTGTATTTATTAGTCGGATATTAATAAAGTTTGAAGTTCATACGACATAAGAACTTTTATCCAGGCTATTTTTTATACCTCATCACGACTTTTCAGTCACATAACAGTCTCTGCAATAGCAGGGCTTACCTCTGACTAATATATAATATTACTCGGATAGATTGGTTCAGCGGAAACCATACTTGAGTTACGAGCTTCGAGCTCAATACAACTCACAAGGTAGTACGGCTTAGCACCCGGCTATTAGCCTATAGAGAATATGAAATCCACTATAGTGGACAACAGTTCCTATAAGGCATAACAAGGTGGATTAGTAATCACCCTGTTACACACTTCTTGGACAGAGGTCCACCCACCTTCGCACTCAAGCTACGATCGTCAAGAGGATATGATTCACCCAGAAGGAACCAATCCTACAGTCCTTCAAGAGGTGCTTGATCATTGTTATCCCTTGAACAAGGGTACTAAGAGTAGTACTCGGGCAAGACTAAGTTCTCTGCACAATGGTTAGAGAAACGAAGTCACACGACCCAAACCAAAGTGCTAGCGAGCACTTGGATAGACTCGTCTAATTAGACGCCTGGTCATACATCCACAACAAATAAACTCAACCCATTGCCAAAGAAATTTGCCGCAATATGGAGTTGGACATATATGCAATTCACAAGATTCAAAAGTAATCAATATTTTTGATATCTTATAACAATTGTTTTCAGGAGATACAAGCTGCAGAGACTGAGGAGTCTAGACTACTTTACAAGATCTCATATTTGTGAGTACTCCTCCGCGGCGGCCTTCACCTCCTCTTGCATTGCCACAAGGTCCTCGTCACCTTTGTCCTCAGGAAGGGTCATCAGAGCGGATAGGTCAATGGACGGCAGATGTAGTCGCAGCGTTGCCATTAGACCCTGCACCACGGAGATTGACATATCTTTGATATATTGCGCCAACCGCCCAGGTGCAGCCTTGGCCCGTTCAATCAAAGACTCCTCGACTCCTGCCGGCGCCAGAATCATGTTGAGCAGGGGCTCGACAGCTTGCTCCAAGGCCATCAGGGAATCCCGCGACTCCTTCGTAGACTACAAAGCCTGCAGAAGGTCCCGGTCAGCACCCTCACGCATCAATTTGGCTTCTTGAAGAGTACTCTGCCCATTAGCAAATACCTCTTCAAGCTCTGCCTGCTTCCGATTGAAGGCGTTCTGCCACCCAGAAGCTAGCTTATTTGCATCTGCATACAAAACAATCAGTTATCATGTCATCCGACTAATATTATGGAGCAGAACGACACAGAAACTCCAAGCATACCTTCAAGCTGCTTTTTAGAACTCTTCTTGAGATCCTTCAACTTCTGTTCCATGGCAGTGGACTTGGATATCAGCCCAACCTCTCTGTCGTTAGCAGCGTCACGCTCCGCTACAACTTCCTTGAGGTTGCCTTGGAGTTCATTAATGCGATTATGCAAAACCTGGGTGGCTACCTTCTGACTAATTTGGTCCTGAGCAATATAGTCCCGAAGCTCTTGGTTTTCACGAGACAGCTCCTGGCGGATCCAGGTGATTTGATCTCTAACCTTGAAGTCAAAGGACTACAATACAATAATATCGTGAGTACTCGGATGAGTTTACAGTATAACAAGAAGAGATGGAGACTCTTACCTCAATAAATTGGTGAAGAACTTCAAAAGGAGCCCTCACCTGATCCCTCAGCTCCTTCAGCCGAGTAAGATCTTGGTCATACTCGGATACGTCAAGAGTAGCTCCTTGGCGCGAGGACTCGGGTGCATCTAAAGATCCTCCCTGCTAACAAGCTGAGCCCTCTGCATGTATCTCTGTCAAGACCATGTCCAGGGTAGGTTCGTCCGGCTGTCGTGTACGAAAAAACCAGTCATTCCACACTCGGTCAAACTCCAATTGAGCGGGAGAACGAAGGATGGAGTACGGCCAACCAACCTGAGGCAATGGAAGAGCATCCGCGTCAGGAGCGGCTTCGACCTGAGACTTGGACGCAGAGGAGTCAGGCAGCGGATCTACCTGACTGAAGGTTGGCGGCACGCTGGAGTCATCCTTGGCCAGTGGCTCCGACTCCTCCACCGCCGGAGGATCAGGAACGGTGCTCGAGGCTGTTGCACCTGGTTTTGCCTTCCTGCAAGCAGACAAGTATACATGTCAGTATCAGAACTCTGTATACACTCTATAAAGCGGAAAACTTACTTCACGAGCTTCAAAGGCTTTGGTAGCTTCAAGAGCGGCTGTATAAGAAGCGGGTCTGAATTTGGAGGCTTCTCAGACACCACACTGCTTGAAGTCCCTTGCGCCGTCCCAGCATCTGATACAGCGACATATATAAGACAAGAGACCATCAACACTCAAAAGGACTACAAAGTACTCAGGTTTTCCCTTACCAGGAGCACCCGACTTATAGTGCTTATCAGACAATTCTTGAGATAAAAGAACTTTTCGACAAGCACGGCGATTACCAGTGCGAGCCTTCTTAAGGACGGGTCCTCCGGCTTCTAGATGAGGAGTCGGCGACCTCTTCCGGCTACCCTCAGCATCTAGGTCTATAAGCAGGACATCAGAGTCAGTTGATTCTGTGTCAAGACAATCAAGATCTTCAGGCGAACTTGGTTTGTTAGGAAGATCCTCACTTCGGATTGGACCTTCCAACGCGATGCCTCCACCTTCTTCAGCCGCCGGAGGCAGGGGAGGACAATCATTGTTATCTCTCCCCTGGCCCTAAAAAACAGAAGGGTATCTAGTCAGGTTAGAAGGATATCTATTCTGAACCTTGATGACACAACAAATTAAGTACTTACCGGAGGAGGAGGATTAATGGCGGAGAAGGATGTCACCACTGGAGCAAGACGTTCACGGCTCTTAAGCAGCCGGTTCACTCTCCAGAGGACTTCATAGTCTGCCAATTGCTCGACAGCGTGGTGACCCGGGTCGTTCTTACCCAGGTCTTCGAACCCAAAGTTGGCTCGCTGCTGAAGTGGGTGGATGCGCCGGGCAACAAAGTCTTGAACGACAGTGTATCCGGTCAGCCCATCGATTATCAAAGCGTCTATCATAATGAGGAGGGGTTGGATAGCCCCTACTTCTTCACTTGTGAGCTTCTCCTTCCATTCACGGCACTTCTGTGGTGGCCATCCGTCATGACGACGAAGAGCTGGGGGTGGGTTACCCATATAGAACCACCTAGCAGCCCAGTCTTTTACCGACTCTGACAACTCAACAGTTATATATTGATTGGCTACTTCCAATCTAACCTGAAGACTAGCCCCTCCGACTACTTCAGTATTAGCGTCACTAGGTTGACACTTAAACCAGAAAAAGTAGCGGAAAAGGGTAATAGAGGGACATATCCTCAGAAAAGCCTCACAGAGATGGGCGAAGATTGCAATATGAAGAACCGCATTGGGAGTAATATGGTTTAGAGTCAAACCATAGTAATGCAGCAATCCACGGAAGAAATCCGAAGCAGGAAGCCCCAATCCCCGCTCTACGAAGGCTTTAAACATCACGATCTCTGTGGTGTTGGGGGCAGGAGGGCGATGATCAGTGGGTACCCTCCATCCATCCAGTGGTTGCGCCCGCAGCAATCCTTGTTGCGCCAGGAATGCCAGTTCCGCCAGGGTAGTGTCCGGCTTCTTCCACGCCAAGACATCAGTTGGCGGGTTCAGATGCTTAGGCTTTCCGGTGGTGGTGATCTTAGGCCTCTTCTTGTCTCCCGCAGACTGCCTCTTGGGACCCATGTTGGTGATGAGAGATTTCCTACGCATGAACTGTGGAATTGGCTAAGGGATTTCTAGCTCTGAAGGCAATGGCTTGATGAAAGCATGAGGAAAACATAAGCCCGGTGGCGGCTTATTATAGATCTGTTTTGGCACCCGTTCATCTTTTCTCAATGGCGTCGTGGAACCGTCTAAAAACCCTAACGGCTAGGAGTACGTGTCAGACGGCGTTAGAGACGGAGAACAGGAATACAGTAAACAGACAAGTTTCTTCTTCCGCAAGATACATTTAGTACTCGGGAAACAAGATAGAGGACTCGAAAAATATTCCAAGTACCCGGATCTTTGTTATTATTACTCGGAATTACAACAGCAATACATGGAAACATCTTGAGATACAACAACTTTCAACATAAGTACAATCAAGGTGTAAAACGCTACTCTAGTGAATTCAAGGTACATAGCCTTGATGCCTACTGCACCAAGGACCGGGTTTAGTGATACGCAGTAAAGCAGACACAGAACCTTGGGTAGACACTATCTTTTCAGTGCATCCCAAGGTGGGTCTTTGGTACCACCCCAGTACTCAAGGAACTTGGGGAAGACCATCACCCTCGCCACCCTTTTGACAACCTGTGACTCCGAGGTTATCTACGAGTGATAGTCACAAGAGTTCTTTTAGGCGCACCTCTGTGTCCCTCTGCTCGCGACCACTTGGAAACCACCCTAACGGATGGTCCTTTCACAAGAGTTCTTCTAGGCACTTCATCTATTCTACATAAAGAAGACACCCGGGGGCTCGATCATCTCAGCTACTGCTATTACAATACCCATGGAACTAATAAGAAGTTCTACACTCTCGAAAGATATGAGCTCTTTGCTTCCCAGGCAGGGTATTTATAGGCGGTTTCTTCTGGGTCTATAGACCAGGTTCATCAACAAGAGTGATGCTGGACCAATGTACTGTGGTGCATGAGAAGCTCAGCATGGGTAACAGAGCTGATTCTCACACGCACTTCAAGATGAAGACGACAAAGTTTGCAGTTGCAGAAAACGACAAACATTATTATTACGCACAGTTGGAATAGTCACTAGTCAATGATTGCTGGACTCAAGGTAATTTTTATTGAGTGGGGGGTGATATAGGATGTTTGTTGAAAACATTGCCCACCTGAAGCTGAGTAATTATTATTTGGATGGTTTAAGCAACAAGTTGGTGTCATGGTCCGACTCCTCAAGACCTTAATAGATTACCTAACGGCTTCATTTAGAAGACCCCGAGAACCGACTACTATAGTACTCGGAACTCAGGCACGCGGGCTGCAGGGTATAATCTATAAAGGAAATGTTTTTTCTTATTCAAGATTTAATCAGAAAAGGCTCCAAAGATCCTCAAAGTTATTATAAATAACAAGAGGCTCGGGGGCTACACCCTATGGGTGCACTTTTTGTAAAAAGCGCACACCATGAAATTTCTTTACTCTCGGAGCACTTCAAGATTTCTCAAGACATTACTCGGAGATTCTCAAGAAAAAACTAGAAAATAACGTCGTGAAGAAATGATGAAGAGCTCGGGGGCTTGACGAACCAGGATGTCAGAGATATCATCTATCGATGATTACTCCGACTAATCCAGGATGGCTTTAGAGATCCGAAGACTTGTAATGAAGTGTACTTGGATTAGGACTCTAGTTTGTAACTTAGCCGAGTTGTAAAAGGAAGTCCTGTAATTAGAATAGGACTCCAATATTGTAACCGGCTAGGACTCGGTCTGCGCTGAGGCTCACCCAAGTATATAAGGGGAACCGGGCGCAGGTCCTAGATAATCGAACATTGAATCATAACAATACACAAGGCACACGCCGCACTGGACGTAAGGTATTACGCTATTTAGCGGCCTGAACCAGTATAAATCGCTGTCCCTGTGTACTCGCCGAGTCCTACGAACGCCGATCCCCACCGAACAAATCGTCTGAGATTACTCAAGACGAGTTGTCGGTTAACAAACACCGACACATGCCTAATTTACAAGGTGTATGATAATACTTCAAAACCAAAGAATATACTATAGCAAATAAAGATAATCATGAAAGCATTGTAGAGATTTATTCAGATGGTGATGAAAGAGTATGATTAGTATATGAGCATATCCTAAAGGTAGGGACAACCAACATAGCAACATGGCAAGAAATATTCTTAGAAAGCCTATTCCCCAAGCTTGGATTTTGCACAAATCAAGATTGGATGAATGTAATTCAATGTTGCATGATGATTGATGGGACATACCTTGTGTTTGTTGTTCCTTCGTTCTTTTCTGCTCCAGACCTGAAAAGGTTAGTGACAAGAATACCCAAAGGAATATTTTCATAATTATATTTCTATGCTCATTACAAGGACAGTGCAGCAGAAAGGTAGGCATAGCTCATAACCAGGTATTATGATGGGGTATAAGGATTCTACTGGTTATAGCTTGCTCACGGGGTAGTGATAGATAAGAGTGGAATTCAAAAACAACATTCATAAGAATGAAAACAAAAATAATGAAAAGACTGAGACAAAAAGGAAAAAAGATAAAACTATGATTACAAGGTTAAACTAAGACTTAAGATGATCTACCGTTTCCCGGCAACGGCGCCAGAAATGCTTGTTGGTATAAATTAATGCACACTCTACTTTATCCGCAAGCGCACAGATAAGATCTACCGATGTAGCACTTCACCGGAGTAACCCAGTTTTAATATCGAACCCAAAGGAACGGATAGTGTTAAGTCTTAAAGTCTAACCCCTGAGTAGCTAACAAGGACGGAGAATCTAGAAGCATAGAGGGGATCACTAAGGCTATCTAATTCCAATTTAAGAAGGATATGTTTATATTATTCTTAGTGGGGAAGTTGCCACAAAAGGTCACAAATAGAGTATGAGTCTTTTATGCAAATGTATAATCCTACCGAGCCTACACACGGGTAAGTGGACTATAGAAGAATCAACAAGGCTATAAGAGTCACCCTTGCGAACAACCACTACTACCGGCATTATAGGAGGCATTTATGAGCTATCCAGTCTAAGCACCACGCTTACACTATCCAACTACTCTAACTCTAGAGCAACTTAGAATTAAAGTACTCAAAAGAGAGTCATAAACCTTAAGAATAATAAGAACAATGGCTCAAACTTAAATATAGACATTGATTACCGAAACAATCGCTGAAGCAAGTTGAAGATGAACTTGAATCCGCAGGTACATGAAGAAGTTGATCCGACAGGCCGAAGCTCCTTCTTGATCTCTTCCTCTCTCTCTCTCTCTCTTCTAGTTCTAGTATAAGACTAGGTTCTAAACCTAACTAGAGGGGTAACTAGTCTTCTACTTGATAGCTGGCTCTTGAAGTCTCTTCTAGGGTTTCTGAATGAGGCGTAGTCTTTTCTGAAGAGGGACTTGATCTTCCCTGGGGCCTGGGGGCTGTTTATATAGCCCTGAGGGATCAACCGCGACCGTTAGATCAAACCGACTTCACGTAGGGCTGAGATGGATCCTCAGAGGCGGTGTAGGAAGCTTGCAGAAGACGGAAGCCAGCGGGCCCGGGGGGAGACCGGTCGATCTCCTGGTGGGACCGGTCGGTCCCACCTAGCAGGGTCCCGCGGTGCCTGACCTCCTGGTGTCTTCTTGTGTCCTATGGAGTCTTCTAGAATATTCCTGACGTGCCGGTTGCGTTATCTCGCGTCGGTTTCCTTCTAGGGGAAGCAATCAGTGCTGGTTTCCTGGTTTAGTCCCTGCAGATTCACCAAAACTCGTGGAATATTATCAATTGAAACCCTAACCTTTGTTGGTGATTGAATTCATGCCCTTTTCATATTTATTTATCCTTCATTTTTGATAGATAACTTGTGTCATTAGTCAGAATGTTCCCTCTCTCTCTTTCTGGTTTGGCTTTTTCATGGTTTTCATCTCTGCCACCCAATTCCATTCAGAACTAGGAGGATTTGGAAGATAAATTCCATAAATACTTTGACCTTGGAGTATTGGAGAAAGGCCTAGTGGATCTGATCGATACTAGGCAAACGAATAATGAGTCTGGATGCCAGTACCTCCAAAGATTTAGAGAGATGAAGAATCAATGCTACTCCTTATCGTTGTCAGACCCAGAGGTATTTAGCATTGCGATTCGAGGATTGAGACCTGCTATCAGAGAAAAAATCGGCTTTGGTTGTAACAGTATGGTCGATTTAGCTCAAAAGGTAGCAAGTATTGATGCCTAAAATCGGTACAATCAAGTCTTCAAACCCAAGAAAGTCTACAATACAGAAAGCCATTTCTTCCTAGAAGATGAAAACAATAATTCAGAAGATGAAAGTGATGAAGAAATGACTGCTATAGATTGGTCTTGGAAGAACAATGAGTACATGCCTTGGGCGAAAGCCAAGAGTGCCGAGAAAGATGTAAAGTATAGCTTTGACATCACTAAGGCCGACAAGATATTTGACTATTTGCTAGAAAAGGGTCAAATCAAGTTGACTGGGAATCATACTATCCCATCGGCCGAGGAGCTTAAAGATAAAAGGTACTGCAAATTTCATAATTCTGGTACCCATACTACTAATGATTACCGAGTTTTCAGAGATATGATACAGAGGGCAATCGTTAAAGGAAAGATTGGCCTAGAAAAGGCCAAAGGCATGAGCATCAATGACCATCCTTTCCCACAAAACATGGTAGCTCCGGCACCTCGAAATGAAATCAGGGTGTTGACTTCTGATAATGCCAAGGCAGCTGGGACAGTTGATCCAAAGAAGTAGCTAATGTCCAGAGAGTATCAGGAGATGAAAGGAAAGAGAAACAATGATCAACATGATCAACCTGAGACTTCAAAGGCTGGTGAAACAAGAAAGTGTCCAACTATCAGGATCTTACTGAATAAGTGGCAACGTCAGAAGGAAAGAAGCCAGATGCAAAGGGAAAGAGATGAATAAGAATATCAAGAATGGCTCGAAGAAGAAGAATATAGGAGGTCTCATGAAGAAGGAAGACGCATTAGAGATGAAGAAAAGAATCATTGGGATTGTCCCTTCTTCAGACATTGTTGGAATGAGGGTTTGAAACTCCCTACTCTTCATGATTGTCCAGAATGCAGTGATCAGTACCAAGAGTATAGGCAGTCAAGAGACAACCGCCGATCTGTACATGAAAGATTAAGGTTTGAAAATACAGATCGACGCATAAAAAATAAAAATGTTCATAATTGGCTTGGAGTAAGGTTAGCCAATCATGATCATCCTTGGCAAGAGGGGCAATGGTGTCCTGGTGGCTTGACCAAAAGCCAGAAGCGAAGGGTTCAAAGGTTGAGAAATGATGAAGTCCAAAAGAAGAAACCCAAAGTCTGGCAAGTAAAGCAGATAGCCAATAAGGGTGAGTCATCGGCTAATATCGCTGCTCTGTTCATGTTGCCTGCTAAATTTAGATCCTCTGATCATGAAGAAGGATCTGATAATGAAGAAGCAGTTGCTTAGTGGATCTATCAAGAAGAAGAGGCCACGTTTCAAAAACCTGAGAGACATTCCTATTTGAAGGCTTTATACCTAAAAGGGTTTGTCGATGGAAGGCCTCTGAACAGGATGTTAGTTGATGGAGGGGCAGCTGTTAATTTGATGCCATACGCCACTTTTAGAAAGCTTGGCAAGACCACTGAAGACTTGACTCAGACCGATATGAGGTTGACCAATTTTGCTGGCAACATATCGTCTACTAAAGGTGCTATATGCGTCGAGTTAACGATTGGCAGCAAAAGTATGCCAACTACTTTCTTTGTAGTCGATGCAAAAGGATCCTACAATATGCTTCTTGGAAGGGATTGGATCCACGCCAACTGTTGCATTCCATCTACCATGCATCTGAATGTGATTCAGTGGATCGGCGACACTGTGGAAGTGGTACCAGCTGATTCAACTGTTAGTATTGCTTATTCAGACCCTGATGTTTGGAACTTTGATAACCTAGAGTGCTTTTTTGGAAAGATTCTTGAAGGAGACTTTCTCAACACAATTGACAAAAGTCAACAGCGGATCCAAGCAATCGGCTTCAAAAAATGTTCTGGCAGATTAACTTGCTAATGGTGATTCGCATCAGCGCCAATAAGCTAAAGCTGGTGTTGTGTCAAGATTATTTCTTTTGGAGTTAGAATGAAAGATCGATTCGCTTGATTTTATAGCCGATATTAAAGTATCGCCTTTAGAACAAAAATAGCCGATATATGTGTATCGTCTTTTGATTTTAATTGGTAGCCGATACTAAGGAAGTATCACCTTTAGAACATTCATCAAAAAGAAATAAATCAAAGGAAAAATTCTGGAAGCACAAGCAGTACAATGCGGAAGATGTCAGGCAAACGATATTTAACAAAATTATTTAGCCTGATAATGCAGGGGCAGACTTGTTGTTTAGTTTGTTCGGCCGCCAGGCCGGATACACCAAAAGAAACATTAAGAACACAGACTAATCTAGATGAAGCCTGTTCAGGAGGTCCTCCAGGTGCGATACCTCCATCACGGCAAGCCCTAGGGGTTGGAACTCCTCCACCAGCTCCCTGAAATCTTCCCTCGTCCTGGCACCGACGAAGGAGGGAGAGACTTCCCCGGAGATTTCAGCACCGCTGAGTTCGGCTCTGGCAAGGGCGAAGGTAGCGCCGTGGTAGATAGCGTGGAGGGCCAGCTCTCTGATGCGCGTCCTGACGTCATCCAGGCGAGTCCTCAGGTTCTCTCCCCGAGCGTTCACGAGGTCAGCAATTGTCGTGGCTCGCCCAGGGAGCCAGTCGAGTTGTTGTTGGAGTTCTACAGTTGGATAAAAGAGACTAAGTTCAAAAGGGATAGCTGATTCAATTAAATCAAAGAACAAATCGGCTAAGTATTTAAACAAGCAGTTGCCAACAGATTCACTAGTACGATTGTACAAAGGTGATTGGAGTGATGAGTTGGAGGATTTCAAAAAATGTACCAGCAACTCTGGCATCAGACGCCTCTAGGTGCTCAAGAGCACTGTTGAGGCGAACGCGGAGGACTTCTCGCTCCTCCACCAGGCGGGCGGTTCGACGACGCTCCTCCTCCATTAGACGTCGGGTGTCGGCCACACCCTGGATGAAAGCCCATGCGTCATCGTCCAATGCCAGTCCGTGTCCCGATTGGGGTTGGCTGGGTCCTTGGCCGTCTGCCGGAAGAGGAGGACTGTGGAAAAGTTAGGGTTTTTTGCTCAGGTAAATGAAGAATTTCGGAGCATAAAGAAGCGTTAAAGAGAAAAATCATTACTGAGCACACGGCGATGGGTCGCCGGAGGGCCATCCACGGACTCCGATGCCTCCGTGGGGCGTTTGCCGCGGTTGTCCGCCATTGCTTTGATCGCCAAGGAAGAAAAGGCAGTCGGTGGATGAGGAGAGCAAAGGCTGAAGAGTAAAGCAATGAATGCGTGGTCTGTTCGAAAAGCCGACGTTTCGTATTTATGAGTAAGACTCGAGAAGGTGAAAAGACGTTGGTTCGGGGGCACCCTCAGATCCAGATCCTGAGGTGAATCGACTAAATAGGCCGTTCTGGTACTAATCGACTAAAGGATAAGTCATCTAGATGATATCGGCTAAAGATAGCTGATAGAGCTATGAGTGTTAAATGAAAACAAAGTATCATGACGCCAGTCAACCTATGAAGAATGTTTACAGAAGAAAGGTTGGGAAATCAGGAATTACAGATGAATAGAGTTACATGTTTAGCACAGATTTCAATGCATTCAAAGCATTTAAGCGGATATCATCTATTTTGTCGATCTATTTCTGATCTTCTTCGATGGAACCTAGGATCGGTTTCTTCTTGGCTTTGACATCCTGAAACTCATCATGAAGGATTGCTATCTTTTTCTTGTGCTCACGAAGAGCAAGACGGATGTTCTCTAGGCTATCTTTCTTCGACTTGATCTGTTCATTGATAACTTGGAGCCTGCTCAGCAACTCATTCCTCTCGGCTTCCAGAGATGCCTGGTTGCCGATAAGAACAGTGGAGTATGAATTTAGTTGATCTATGGCGTTCTTTTTAGCAACCATATCAGAGATGCAACGTTGCTCACGTGCTGGTAGATGTACTTGAGCCTCATGTGCCATTAGTTTGGTTTTGGCCTTGAAGAACTTTGACTCAAGGAATCCTATATGAGCAACAGAAGACAAAGTTTCTTTTAGGTCTTTTGGTATGTCGTCCTTGATCAGATCGAAGATGTCCCTGATTCCCTTTGCATCCTGCACCAAGCCGTTTATATCGACCTCCAAGAGGGGGATTAGTGTTTGAAGTCAAATCTTGACTTCTTCAGATAGATCTCTTGGAGGTTTGGGTGCAGAATCTTCCTCTTCATCCATGTAATATTTCAAATTAAAAGGGATGATGGGGGAAGAAGGCTCTCTTTGCTCCTACACAGATAAGTGTATAAATAATCGCAGACAGAGAAGTATTGAAAGAAGAAGTAATGTTGATTAGAGCACCTGGTCAAGTGGGTTAATTTGAAGCTCAGGGGGAGTTGGAGAAGGCTCAGGAAGTGCATCTGAAAGAAAATTTTCATCAGCTTTCAAGAACATCCACCGAGGAAGATGGAGCCATTAGCTAAAAGTATACCTGGTTGAGGAAACTCTTGATCGATATTGGGAAGAGGAAGTGCTTCAGATTCTATATTCTGGGTATCCACCTGCTCCTGAGGCAACACAATATTATGAGTGCCAACCTGTTCCTGGAAATCGAAAATAAAAGAGTCACAGACTTGGTGATGAGAATAAGGAGAAGCAGATTTTTATTACCTCTGTGTTGACATTTTCTATCAAGGATTGGCTGCTATCAGAGGTGTATTTCTTATTCTTCTTGGATACGACCTTAGTAGTTGGCTTGATAGTTTTCTGTTTCTTGGAGAAGCCTGCTTCCTTTATAAAGGTGCTAAGGGTCTGATCATCTGAAGGATCAGAAACTTTTCTCTTCATCAGAGCCTTGATGTTGGGAGCATCAGAGCCAATCCTTGGGTTTGGACACCATATGTTATAATTTATTTTTGGAGGATTCAGGGTGACCAAATCCTGCAAAAATTTGGCACATGATATCAGAGGTGAACAGATGGTAAAGATATAAAATTTGAAGACAAATTGAGTTGTACCTCGTCAGTTGCCTGGAAATCTGAATCCAACTTCAAACAGTAAGTAGCCACAGCTTCGCAGAAGAGATGAATGCTCCACTATTGCCACCAGTCTTGAAAGGAAATTGAAGAAAAAGTTCCATTCCTTGACCATCTTCAGGGAAACAGATTGTTCCAATTGGAGTATTCTGTTATACTCTAAGGCAGAGTCTACTGCTTCCCTTGGCCTGAGTTTATCAGCAAAATAAAGGGATGGGGGCACTTGGCCAAAACCAATTTGTCTGGCTGCCATGACAAGATGATAGAATTCATAGGACATGGGAGGTTTTTCTCTACCATGCCTAATTTCAGTTGGCAGGAGACAAGGTTTTATGATCTGATACAAAATCTCTAGACCCTCATCATCACATTCTCTTTGGAACCTGAAGGTGTATGGGTTCTCAAAATCTGTGATATCTGGATATTGAAACCAATCGAAGATGGTGGCAGGGAATCCTTTGTAGAAGACCTTGAAGAAGATGCTAGTTGATTCATTGACAAATATCATAGCAGCAGCTTCTCTAAATGAAGTGCATCTTCTCACTTTAGCATCATTGGTCAGTAGTTTTTCTTGGCTGTCTAGGTATAGTTTTGGGAAGGACAAGGTCCTCAAATCTGGGGTTATCAACCTATGAAGGTGAAGGTTAAGCCAGAGTTGAAGCAACCACCAGGGACCTGTTATTGATGGGATACCTTCGTTTTCCATCAAACTTTGACTTGTTTTGTTGAACATACTATACAGGGCGCCCAGAAGATACTTTCCTAGGGGTATGTCTGAAGTTAGAGGCAGTTTTTCCGCCAGGGCCAGGAAGTTGGAGGTTGGACCACAGCTCTGCCCATAGAATAAATATTTCTCCAGCCACATGTTCAAAAAGATGGTGTGCTCTCGTTCTGAAACGCTGGACTGTGGAGTGTTGAAAGAAGCAATATAGTTGGACCACCCACCAGATTTTAAGTTTCCAAGCTTAATAGAAGGTTTGACCTGAAAGCTATAAGGGTTGATGGATCCAGTGATGTTTAAACCGGTCAAGATGTGCACATCGGCTAAATTGGGGATCATGGGTCCTTGTTTGAACATGAAAGTATTGAAAGTACCCGACCAAAAGTAGTAGGCAGCTTTCAGCATTTGCTCGTTCCTCTTCATGTCGGTTAAGGACAGAGTGATACACTGATCTAGACTGTGAAGAACCCAATCTTACTTTTTCTTGGCTTCTACCTTGATCAGCCAGTCTCTCCAGCCCGGAATAATCGATGGCCAGTTCCTGAAGGGAGTTTTGCCCCAATGCTTTGAAGCGAAATCTGAATTATTGAAAGGGGCTCTCTGTGTCTCAGCAATAATGACTTCAGTAGGGTCGACATTGCCTACTAGACCAAGAAAGAAGTCGCTCGGACTATCTTGAATTGGGATGAGGACCTGGTCGTGAAGCGCCTGAAAATTCAAATGTGAGGGAAAATACGAAAGTAAAGTATCATCATAGAGAAGGGATGATAGGAGACCCAAAATTTACCTCAGGAATAGAATCTTGAGTCGCCATTTGACTTGCGGAAACACTAAATTTGAGTTCTTAAGAGATTTTTGCTTGAATCAAGTGGCAGCGGATTTTCTTTGGAGGTTAGGGTTTGAGAACAGTCCTGAGAGAAAACAATAACGGTTGGGAAGAAGACTCGGCTGGTCGACTAAAGAGAAGGTTAGTCGATCGGACCCTGAGGAAAGGAGAGTGACATTTTTGGAATAAAATGAATTTCATCCCAAAATTGGGGGGCATGTGTTTACACCGGATTTTGGACCAAGAAGATTATTATTTTGTGAACATAAACGACTGATTTATTAAGAAAAAGGATTGGCCTAAAAATAAAGAAGCTTATGTGGGTCAAGTATAACTAGAAGGATTCGTGTGGACTAGCGTGATGGGCTTCGAAGACGTGTCGGGCTCAACCAAGATGTTCAAGTCCGAGTCGTCTTTTATTTTTACCTATTATGTAACTTAGTCGTGTTAGGTCAAGAGTCAACCGGGTTATAAATAGTTAGAAACCTGAATTTTGTAGACAATCCAATCAATCAATACACCGGCCCACGGCCAAAACCCTAGGAGTAGGAGTAACGTAGATCTCGGCGAGACCTCAATCAGGCAGGGTTGCATCGGCATCGACCGACCTCCGGTTTGCTTGTAAGTTTCACCAATGGCTTGTGTCATCGTGTAATAAGGCTGTATTTGGCATCGACCAAACTCTTGTTAAGCTATGGCATGGCTAGTTATCGGTCTAAGCTCGTCTTTTGTAAGACTGTCTTGACTTTGATCAATCTCTTACTTTAGTCGATCTTGACTAGTTATCGGCTCTATTGGTTTGGCAAGCTAGTAGATTCATCAAGTTACCAATGTTGTTTTATGTTTTAATTTTGTTTCTTTATGTTTTAAACAACATCTTGCCCAATCAAGATTGACAAGGTGGCTCAAGCCTAAAAGATGCTTTGTTTAGGCTGTTTTGTGGTTTATACACTCACAATAGAGAAAATAGCCGATTCAAGCCTTTCATCGACTATTTTGTCAATCTTGGTTGTTACATTTTGTGCGTTCGAGATACCCGATAAAACCACGATCTGATCTGAGAGCAGATAGATTTGATCTAGCATGTCTATTACGGTTGTATTTCCGAACCCCACTGATATATATGATAGATTAAATCTGTTTATTCTAAATTAAATCATGGTTTTTGACGGGTAGATCTTGTTCGTGCCTCAAGGACCCTGTATCGGCTAAAATAGCCGATCCAGTTACACTTTCTTCATAATGTGTTTTTTTAAGTAGCTTGGAATTAATGGATCTACTCTTTACACGAGACGTGATCTAGCTTGGTCATCATCAAGGCTGCATGGAGACACCCCACTGTTGATGTTTAAGCTATTTTATCGATCTATTTGTTATTATGGCTGTATGGAGACACCCCACTGTTAATAAATAGAACTGCTCATGCATTTAGTTGATACGTTGGTTTCATGTCACTTAGACGTACACATAGATCTTAATTCTGTTAATATCTTTTAAAGTTCATCGATTGCTTGTTTATTATAAATGTTCCTTCATACATATCATAGCTGTCATGGTTTATATCTTTTTCTATGCTTTTACATATAATCTCCTGGGTGTGTCTATGTGTGCCTTGTGTGCCTTGTGTGAGGGTTTGAAGAATGCCAAGATTGTGTCTCTTGAGAAGGCCAGCTCGGGTAGCACTTGTGTGTCTATGTGTGCCTTGTGTGAGGGTTTGGAGATAGAGATTGCAAATGTGAAGCATGACAAGATGCAAACCGAGGAAGAAAACACATACCTTCAGACCATCTTGTCATGGGTGTCTTGTGGTGAGCTGCAGCTTGGGATGATGATTGCCCAATTCAAGCGTGCTGCTGGAGGTCCAGGTGTTGGTTTTGCTCAGGGTGTAGAGAGTGCTACCTCTTTCGGGAAGATTGGTAAGGTTAGTGGTCTTAAGCCGAGTGAGAAACCCAACACCACCACTACTCCCAAATTGACTAAGATTCCACCCAAAGAGCCTCTCAAGCCTAACACCAAAGATGGAGTATTTGTGGAACCACCAAAAGCTCCACCCAAGAAACATACATGAGCTCCAAAACCAAACCACCTAAGGAACAAACTTGACACCATGCCACCAATTCAAGGGGAGCTCATGTAGAGATGGCAACGGGTCGGGTTTGGGGCGGGTGGAGCATCCGCGGACCCGCCCCCGAAACCCGCCAAGGAAACCCGCCCCGCACCTGAACCCCGCTTCGGGTCAAAATCCGCCCCCGCCCCCGAACCCGACGGGGACCCGAAACCCGCGGGGACCCGAACCCCGGGTTTTGACAACACAATAACATTATAAAATTAATATTTTCACTGTATAAGTATATTCGTACCATGCAAATAGTAATAAAAATAAAAGATCAAGAACCCAAAATTTAATTTTAGTAGTCAGGAATAAGAATATAAGAGCTGAATACAGTTTTTTGATTAATGAAAATATTTGTACGACCAACATATGACATATATTGCAATACAACAACAACATTTCGGGTCCCCGACGGGCACCCGCGGGGGAAATCTAAAACCCAAACCCAACCCGCCCTGTTTCGAGTCCTCGAAACCCGCAAACCCGCGGGGCCAAAACTAGACCCAGCCCCGGCCCCGCCGGGTCTAAAACCCGCGGGTTTCGGGTCCAAACCCGCCCTGCTGCCATCTTTAAGCTCATGCCACAAAAGAACCATGTGATCCACACCCAATACTGTGAGTACCAACAACCCCCTATGAGAGAGAGATGGACACTTGTGGGAGTTTTGCTTTCGGTGCAAGAGAGAGGAGCGTCGTGCAAAGGAGGCGAACAACACAGACATGTACCATCCTTTCCATGATGTACATGTGTCGAACGTTCGAAGGAGGAGTGCTAGGCCTAGAGGTCCAATGCCTCAAGGTCCTAGGCCACAAGGAGGTTTTGCCCGATGGGATCCTAGTTTTGTACACTATGGACCCCGTGGCGGTGGCTTTGTTGTGGAGCGTTACCCTCCACCGTGTTTTGGCTGTCGCGGTGAGCGCTCCCCTCCTAGCGGACCGCATTTTCCTGTGTGTGGTGATCGCTTCCCCATAGGAATGCTAGGGATGGTTTTTATACTAACTGTTCTTTTGAGCAGCCGGGACAACACTGATTTTCTTCCCATTTTACTCACCCCAGTGTTGGACTGTATGCTCACCCTATGTGTTTTTATTGATGTAGGTAAGTAGATTGGAGAACGTTTGGCTTGTGGATTCCGAATGGTCAAGGCATATGACCGGAAACTCCATGTGGTTCTCTAGTCTTAGTACAGTCACCGAAAAGGAGTTTATTACCTTCGGTGACAATAGCAAAGGTAAGGTGCTACCCGTGGTTCTGTGCGAGTTAATGAGCATTGTCTTACGTGATGTTTCTCTTGTATCGAACTTGCATTTTAACCTTCTTTCTGTCTCTCAACTTTTTGAGGATGACTATGAGATTCGTTTTAAGGCGAATCTCAGTCGTATTTTAGATCCTCATGGCAATCTTGTATGTTTGATTTCGTCCTTTGGGAAAGTCTTTCGTGCAAATTTCTCAGAGTCTTTTGGCATTTCTCGTTGTCTTTTGGCTGAATCCTCCTCTGATCACTTGAGCTTCGACTTGCTTGCAAGGCTTAGTTCACTTGGCTTAATATGAGGATTGCCCAAGTTACACATGGAGAAGGATCTTGTTTGCCATTCTTGTAGACATGGGAAAATGGTTGCTGCTCCCCACCATCCTGTGAATCAAGTTATGACCAAGCACCCTGGATAGCTTTTGCATATGGACCTTGTAGGTCCGGCTCGGGTGAGCTCGATTGGTGGGAAGTGGTATGTACTTGTTGTTGTTGATGACTTTTCGAGATATTCATGGGTTTTCTTTCTAGCTGAGAAAACTGAGACTTTCTCTTTTACTCGCAATCTGATTTTGAGGCCTTCAGAACGAGTTCCCTAAGAACTCAATGAGAGCTATTCATAGCTACAATGGTTCCGAGTTTAAGAACTTGGACTTTGAGAAGTTTTGTAACTCTTTGGGTTTAGAGCATTAGTTTTCTTCCCCCTACACACCTCCACAAAATGGTGTTGTAGAGAGGAAAAATCGGACCCTTGTTGAGATGGCTAGGACGATGCTCGATGAGCATAGGACTTCTAGGCGGTATTGGGCCAAGGCTATAAACACTGCATGCTATATTTCCAATCGCATTTTTCTCCGTGCTTTCTTGAAGAAGACCTCTTTTGAGTTGCGATTTGGGAAGCAACCCAAAGTGGGTTATTTTAGAGTTTTTGGTTGCCACTGTTTTATACTCAAGAAAGGCAACTTGGACAAGTTTGAGTTTCACTCTTCTGACGGTGTATTTTTGGGTTATGGTAATCATACTCGTGCATATCGTGTACTTAACCTTGATACTAACCGACTCATGCAGACATCGATGTCACCTTCGACGAGACCATGCTTTGTCCTTCTTCTAGATTTGAGCGTGCAGGTGACCATGAGGTCGGTGAGCCTCTTTTTGATGATGAGGAAGATGGAGCTGAACAAATAGATGACCCAGATCTTCCTCCACCTGCTGTTTCTTTGGGATCGACTTTGACCACGACTGCTCGCGGCCCCGACCCGTCTTCTTCCACTACATGGGGGCCGGTCAATCTGCCACCTCGGGGTTTACCAGTGATACCCGAGGAGGCACCAACTGCTGTTGAGGGGGAGGTCACTTCAGCAAGAGAGGCACCATGACACATTCAGCGCCAACACCCTCCTCAACAAATGATTGGCAACATCCATGAACGCGTCACTCGGTCAAGGTCACAACAAATCTCTCACTTTGCTCATTCTACATTTGTTGCTAATTTTGAACCCCGAGATGTTGGACACGCTTTATCCGATCCGGATTGGGTCAATGCCATGCATGAGGAGCTAGAAAATTTTGAAAGAAATCGGGTTTGGGTTCTTGTTCCACCTCCTCCTGAGTGTCACCCTATTCGGACAAAATGGGTTTTCAAAAACAAACAAGGAGAGGATGGCCATGTTGTGAGAAACGAGGCCAGACTTGTAGCCCAGGGGTATAGTCAGAAGGAGGGGATAGACTATGAGGAGACTTTTACTCCTGTAGCTCGTTTGGAGGCAATTAGGATCCTCTTGGCTTTTGCTGCATCCAAGGGTTTCAAACTTTTTCAAATGGATGTCAAGAGTGCCTTCCTAAACGGCTACATAGAAGAAGAAATGTATGTGAGACAACCCCCCAGTTTCGAAAATCCCAAGTTTCCGAACCATGTTTTTAAACTTAACAAAGCGTTGTATGGTTTGAAACAAGCCCCTAAAGCCTGGTATGATAGGTTGAAAACCTTTTTGCTTGCTAAGGGTTTTAAAATGGGATGTGTGGATAAAACTCTTTTTCTCCTCAAGCAAGGCAATGACACTTTATTGGTTCAGATTTACGTGGATGATATCATCTTCGGTGGTTCTTCTCATGCTTTGGTTGCCAAGTTTGCAGATACAATGAGTAGAGAATTTGAGATGAGCATGATGGGCGAGTTGACATTCTTTCTCGTGTTGCAAATCAAGCAATCCCGAGAAGGGACATTTGTGCACAAGGGCAAGTACACCAACGACATAGTGAAGAAGTTCGATATGGGTGAGGCCAAGCCTCTTCCTGAAGGACCGAGAATGCAAAAGCAAGGCGACCAGAGGGGGGTGAATGGGAGCCTAAAAAATTTCTCTCAAAACTTCGGCCTTTGTCCCAAAAATCAACCCCTGAAAAACTTCGACCGAACCGTGATGCCCATGACCCTTGGAAGAGGGTGGATGATCCCTTGGATCACAGCGAGGCACCACATAGCAAGAGCGAGCCAAAACACCAAAAGCACCGTCTAGAGTTCGACCTCAAAAACCAACTCCCGAACGTAGATTGAATGCTACATCGAGAAATCCCCAAATACCAATGCTAACGAGTAGCAAAGATGCATAGAGAGGTTCCTAGGTCAACTCTAGGGCTAAACGAGAAGTCCGGAAACGAAGCGGAAAAGCTGGGAGAGCAAACGCACTAAGACGCAACCTACAGCCGATTCCCGCACTATCCGAACTCCCAGCCCCGGACTGTCCGCGCCAGGGGCGGACTGTCCGCGAAGCCCTGGCGGACTGTCCGCCGGCCAAGTATCAAAAACTGCAAGTCTGCTGAACACTTCTGCTCAACTCCCAGACTGTCTGCGAGTCCCAACAACGGACTGTCCGTCGGTCAAAAGTCAGCAAAGCAGCCGAAGAACACAGCCACTGATCTGACTTGCCCCCGACGCCCAGACTGTCCGCCGTTCTGATGGCGGACTGTCCGCGACCTTGCAGAGAGGGCGATTTCAGTCGCCTTCTCCCCAAATCTTCCCAAAATCGATTCAAATCAAAATCCCTTGATCCCAAACTTGGAGAGGATGATCACGAGGTAGTTAGGAGACTATCCCCAAGAAATCATCCGCTCAAACCAACTCAAACAACGGGAATCGAAGAGAAGGGAATATGAATTGCAAATGATTGAGATAGGATGGGAGGTGGGTGTCTCCCTCTACTTAGCCTAATTCTAATTTCCACTCTACCCCTAACCAAATACAGAGCGAACCAGCTAAACCCTAAGGTTATTCTAAACCAACTCGTGGTAGGTGGTGATCCGACGGCCACTCCCGCACAACCGGTTGCGTTGCCTCGACACAACCTCATCGATTGCTGCCACGTGCTGCCACCGCTCTGCTCGTCCTTTTCATGGACCTCGCCCCTGGTTTTGTGGCCCCAACCGGGAAACCTGCCTTCACGACCAACCCCCGGTTTTGAGGCCCAAACCGGGAAACCAGCTATCCATCGCCTGAGTTTTGTGGCCCAAACTCAGAAACCCGTCAGCGCCTAGGTTTTGAGGCCCAAACCTGGAAACCGTCCTCAGCCCGAGTTTTATGGCCCAAACTCGGAAACCATCAGTGTCCAGGTTTTGAGGCCCAAACCTGGAAACCGTCCACTCGGTGGTTTTTCTGTGGCTCAACCACCAAACCGAGCCGTAGAGGGGATGCACTGCCCGTGCACCCCGTCCACCGACACGTGTCCCCAAGTCCTCAACCCGAGCGACACCGTGCCCCGCAAGTCTCCGCTCGTTGCTGTCCCAGGCTGTCAGCTACCACAGCTGATCCTCAGGCCACCGGTCCCTCAGTCCAAGCCTCACGTTGCGGATACATGGGTTTATGTCGAGCCTCGAGTGATGAGTGATTGTTAACGGGTTTGATGCGCATGTTCTTTAGCTTGTGTTGTGCAGGTGTAGAGCATGGAGACAGTGATCGAGGGCAAGGTGAAGGTCAAGTAGAGACGTGCCGTGCCGACGGACCGGGAGCAGTGAAGGGCGGACGTGAGGCTTGGACTGAGGGACTGGTGGCCTAAGGATCAGCTGTGGTAGCTGACAGCTTGGGAGAACGACGAGTGGAGACTTGAGTGGCACGGAGTGGCTCGGGTCGTGGACCTGGGGGCTCTTGTCATTGGACGGGGTGCACGGGTGGTGCATCCCCTCTACAGCTCCGGTTTGGTGGTTGAGCCATAGAAAAACCATCGGTGGACGGTTTCCAGGTTTGGGCCACAAAACCTGGGTGCTGCAGGTTTGCCGAGTTTGGGCCACAAAACTCGGGGTGAGGACGGTGTCCAGGTTCGGGCCTCAAAACCTGGGCGTTGGCAGGTTTCTGAGTTTGGGCCACAAAACTCAGGTGCTGGATGGCTGGTTTCCCGGTTTGGGCCTCAAAATCAGGGGAGTGGTCGTGAAAGCTGGTTTCCCGGTTTGGGCCTCAAAACCAGAGGGCAGAGTCTGGGGAATGGACAAGCAGAGCGGTGGCAGCACGTGGCGGCAATCGGTGAGGTTGCGTCGAGGCAACGCTACCTGTTGTGCGGGCGTGGCCGTCGGATCACCATCGTCTACGAGTTGGTCCAAGATAGCCTTAGGGTTTGGCTGGTTCGCTCTGTAAATAACTAGGGGTAGAGTGGGAATTAGAATTAGGATAAGTAGGGGGAGACACCCATCTCCCAAAGAATCTCAGTACTCTTTCAGTCATTTGCTCTTTGCTTCTAGGGTTTCCTGCTCTCCCTATTCCCTGCTGTAGCAAACTGAGATCCACAGAGAAGACAATCATACCTCTGTGCCCGTGAGATTTTGAGGAAGTTAGACCATAATCTCACTATTGTAGCGTGTGGTTGTGATTCGCGTTTTGTTCTTGTTCTTCGCGGGTTGCTTTTCTCCACGTTTTTCCCGTTGATCGATCTCTCTACTCGGTGCGTCTTTTGGAAATCTGTTTGAACTGAGTTGTTCTAGATCCTGAGGCACTTCATTCCACTGAAGGAAATCACCTCTAACCTCACGACCTAGCAGATCGGTCGATTTTTTGTTTCAGATCGAGTTTTGCTCCCTTTGCCCCGAATTCTTCCAATTCACCAATTTGGAGTTAGGTTCGAGCCATGATCCCTTTGGGATAGCTCACTAACCTCCTTGGAACTCTTCATACCAAGTCTAAGCCTGAGTGCTTTTGATTCGGAGGAGATCAGGTGATTTTCGTGGAAGAACATCAGGTTTCGGAATGACCGGACGCTCAGGTTCAGAGTCCGGTCGTTGAATGTTCGTACTGTGATCTTTACATTTTTCGATCGGACGCTCAACTGAACACTGACCGGACGCAACACTGTCATTGTTCATGCGTTTTTGTGTTCTTGACCGTACGCTCAGCTCTTGACTGAACGCTCCTCTTCAGTGAGTCCGGTCAGGAATAGAGAGCTCCCAAATCTGTTTTGGCTTGACCGGACGCGTCCGGTGGTCACTGACCGGACGCAGGCACAGTCCGGTCACATGTGTTCTGCACTGTTTCGTTCGCGGTTCGTTCGTTCGTTGTCGGTTTTGATTTCTGGCTTTTGCGTTGGGTTTCTAGAGTTGTGTAGTGTCTCGCTGTGCTTCTTGGAAGCATCCACCCTACATCTAGGGTCGTAGACACTCACAAGCTCTAGGTTTGCTCTTAGGGGTTCATTCTTGGGACAGTGGTGACAAGTTCCTGAAAAGAAATTTGAAGCTCCCATTCACCCCCCTCTGGTAGCACTTTCGGTCCTTCAATTGGTATCGGAGCAGGTTAAGGATCTTCCACCTTATCTGGTTCCAGATCCACAGAAGGTGACATGGATCACGGCGTGGGCAAACCGCCATTTTTCGATGGGATGAACTATGCGTATTGGAAGATATGCATGTCGGCCTATCTCCAAAGCATGGGCGCTTCTGTTTGGGAGATTTGCAACAGGGTTGATTACATTGTCTTGGCTGCTCGTGTTACTCAGCTTCAGATCGATGAGCACGATGCCAATAGCCGAGCGTGTAACACTCTTTTCTCTTGTTTGAGTATGTCCGAGTTTGATCGCGTTTCTAATCTCCCCACGGCTCGTGAGATTTGGGCGACCCTCATGCGCTTCCATGAGGGAACCACTCAAGTCAAATCCCGTCTATACGAGTCGCACAAGCGGGAGTATGAGGACTTTAGACACATGCCTGGCGAGAGCATAGAAAGTTTATTCGCTCGCTTTCAGGTAATTGTCAACAAGATGAGGGCGAACAAGGAGCTCTTGCCTTTCGACGATCATGAGAGAGCTTTGAAGCTTTTGCATACTCTCGATCGGTCGGTGTGGGACTCAAATGTCCAGGCGATCATCGAATCATCTAACTATGTGACCCTCACATGCGACGAGCTCTTTAGTAAGCTCAAGTCTAGTGAGATTGATGCCATGTCAAGGGCTTCTTATGAAAATCCTTCTGGCCCGTCGATGGCTTTGGTTTCTGGCTCTTCTGCTAACCCCTCTATAGGATTTGCACTCTCTTCACTTTTTTCTGTCACAGAGGAGCAGTTGGAGTCCTTGGGGGATGACGAGTTGGCTTTGCTCGCCAACCAGTTCTCGCGGTTTCACAACAACCGCATGAACCGTCGCCGCGGAGGAGGACGCTCGTGATGTTTCGCGTGCGGCGACCCCGACCACTTCATCGCCAATTTTCCCAAGAAGAACAAGCAATCATTTGGGAAGGGTGATCATGGGCACAAGTACGACTCAGGGAAGCGCAAGGAGAAGTACGTCCCCGCGAAGCCAAAGCGGAAGGACGGCTTCAACAAGGAGTACATCAAGAAGAAGTACTTGGAAAAGGCCCAGGCTGAGCAGCGTGCTTTTTTCGCCAAGCTCAGCGATGTGGATGACTCAGATGATGACTCCGCTTGCTCAAGGGACAATGACTCTGAGAAGAGGAAGAAGATCGAGGACAAGCTGAATGGCCTCTGCTTCTTCGCCGACAACGAAGGCTTTTGCACCATGGCCCTCGGCAAGGAGGTCGACAGTCAGCTGGAGGACACCCCTCGGAACGACGACGACGACGGCACCTCCCAGGTATCTCAGACCCTGATGAGCTTTCTGCTGAGGTCAAGAAACTTACTGTCGCGCTTCTTAGTCAAGATAAGCTGCTTAGGAGTGCTGCAAGAGAGTGCAAGGAGTTTAGGCAGAAGTGGGAGGACACGGTGAAGGAGCTTGAGTTTCCTAGGTCCACCGTAGTCGTTTCTGAGGAGGGTGAGTGCGAGATATGCACCAAGCACATGACTGACCTTCTAACTTTGAGAGGTAAGTACGCTGCTTTGGTTGGAGAGGTGGATGAGCTCCAGGCTAGATCCGTGTTGTTGGGTGCATGCAAGTCTTGTGCAGGCTTGCAATCCGAGTTGTCAGAGAAGAATGCCAAGATGGAGTCTCTTGAGAAGGCCAGCTCGGGTAGCACTTGTGTGGCTAGGTGTGCTTTGTGCGAGGGTTTGGAGATGGAGATTGCAAATGTGAAGCATGACAAGATGCAAACCGAGGAAGAAAACACATACCTTCGGACCATCTTGTCATGGGTGTCTTGTGGTGAGCCGTAGCTTGGGATGATGATCTCCCAGTTCAAGCACGCTGCTGGAGGTCCTGGTGTAGGTTTTGCTCAGGGCGTTGATGCTTCTTCTTTTGGCAAGATTGGAGAGTCGAGTGGTCTTAACCCGAGTGAGAAGCCCAACTCCACTACTATCCCAAGCTTACCAAGATTCCACCCAAAGAGCCACTCAAGCCTAACACCAAAGATGGAGTATATGAGGAATCTCCGAGAGCTCCACCCAAGAAATAGATGTGGCATCCCAAACCCAACCACTTAAAAAACAAACTTGACACAATGCCACCTACCCAAGAGGAGCTTATGCCACAGAAAGGCAAAGTGCTCCACACCCACTACCGTGAGTACCAACAACCCCCTATGAGAGCGGTGAGGTACCATTGTGAGCATTGTGGGAGAGATGGACACTTGAGTGAGTTCTGCTTTTGGCGCAAGAGAGAAGAGCGTCGTGCCAAGGAGATGAACAATGCGGATATGTACCATCCTTTCCATGATGTACATGTGCCGAATGTTCAGATGAGAGCTGCTAGGCCTAGAGGTACACTGCCTCAAGGTCCTAGGCGTCAGGGATGTGTTGCCCGGCGGGGTCCTGACTTTGCAGGATACGGACCCCGTGGCGGTGGCTTTGTTGAGCTTTATCCTCCACCGCGTTTTGAGTACCGCGATGGACGCTCTTTCCTTAGCGGACCACGTTTTCCTATGCGTGGTGATCGCTTTCCCCATAGGGGTGCTAGGAATGGTTTTTCTACTAACCGTTCTTTTGAGCAGCCGGCCCAACACTGGTATTCTTCCTATTTCACTCACCCCAGTGTTGGACTGTATGCTCACCCTATGTCTTTTTATTGATGTAGGTAAAACGATTGGAGGACATTTGGTTGGTGGACTCCGGTTGCTTGAGGCACATGACCGGAAACGCCAAGTGGTTCTCCAGTCTTAGTCCTGTTGCCAGAAAGGAGTTTATCACCTTCGGCGACAATAGCAAAGGTAAGGTGTTGTCTCGTGGGTCAGTGCGGGTTAATGAGCACTTTGTGTTGCGTGATGTTGCTCTTGTTTCTAACTTGCATTTTAACCTTCTTTCTGTTTCGCAACTTTTTGATGATGACTACGAGATTCGTTTTAAACTGAATCTCAGTCGCATTTTAGATCCTCAGGGCAATCTTGTATGTTTGATTTCGCCCTTTGGGAAAGTCTTTCGTGCGAATTTCTCGGAGTCATTTGGATTTTCTCGCTGTCTTGTGGCTGGTCCTTCCTCCTCTGATCTTTGGAAGTGGCATAGGAGACTTGGTCACCTGAGCTTCGACTTGCTTGCAAGGCTTAGCTCACTTGGCCTAATCCGAGGATTGCCCAAGTTGTCTTTGGAGAGGGACCTTGTTTTCCATTCTTGTAGACATGGGAAGATGGTTGCCGCTCCCCACCACCCAGTGACTCAGGTCATGACTAAGCGCCCTAGAGAGCTTTTACACACGGACCTTGTTGGTCCGGCTCGGGTGAGCTCGGTTGGGGGGAATTTGTTTGTACTTGTTGTTGTTGATGATTTTTCGAGATATTCGTGGGTCTTCTTTTTGACTGAGAAGACTGAGACTTTCTCTTTTGCTCGCAATCTGATTTTGCATCTTCAGAACGAGTTCCCTATGAACTCGATGCGAGCTATTCAGAGTGATAATGGTTCCGAATTCAAGAATTCGGATTTTGAGAAGTTTTGTAACTCTTTGGGTTTGGAGCATCAGTTTTCTTCCCCCTACACACCTCCACAAAATGGTGTGGTAGAGAGGAAGAATCGGACCCTTGTAGAGATGGCCAGGATGATGCTCGATGAGCATAGGACTCCTAGGCGATATTGGGCCGAAGCTATGAACACTGCATGCTATATTTCTAATCGCATTTTTCTCTGAGCTTTCTTGAAAAAGACTTCTTATGAGTTGCGGTTTGGAAGACAACCCAAAGTGAGTTACTTTAGAGTTTTTGGTTGCCACTGTTTTATACTTAAGAAAGGCAACCTGGACAAATTTGAGTCTCATTCTTGTGACGGTGTATTTTTGGGTTATGGCTTATCGTGTACTTAACCTTGATACTAACCGAGTCATGGAAACATCTAACGTCACCCTCGATGAGACCATGGTTTGTCCTTCTTGTCATTTTGAGCGTGCAGGTGATCATGAGGTTGGTGAGCCTCTTTTTGATGACGAGGACGAAGGTGCTGAAGGGATGGATGATCCAGCACCTCCTCGACCTGTTGTGCCGCAAGGAGCGGCTTTTACTATGACTCACGGCCCCGATCCTTCTTCTTCGACTTGGGGGCCGTGGGAGCCGCCGCCTTGGGCTGTACCGTTCGTGCCCGGGGAGGCACCAGCTACTGTTGAGGGGGAGGTTTCTTCAGCTCGGGAGGCGCCACGACATATTCTGCACCAACACCCGCCTCAACAGATGATCGGCAGCATCGACGAACGTGTCACTCGGTCCAGGTCACAACAAATCTCTCACTTTGCTTACTCTGGATTTGTTGCTGATTTTGAACCCCGAGATGTTGGACACGCTGTGATGGATCCGGATTGGGTCAATGCCATGCATGAGGAGTTAGAGAATTTTGAGCGAAATCGGGTTTGGGTTTTGGTTCCACCTCCTCCAGACTGTAATCCTATTGGGACAAAATGGGTTTTCAAAAACAAACAAGGAGAGGATGGCCACATTGTGAGGAACAAGGCCAGACTTGTAGCCAAGGGTTATAGTCAGAAGGAGGGGATAGACTATGAGGAGACTTTTGCTCCTGTAGCTCGTTTGGAGGCTATTAGGATACTCTTGGCTTTTGCTGCATCCAAAGGGTTTAGACTTTTTCAAATGGATGTCAAGAGTGCCTTCTTAAACGGCTACATAGAAGAAGAGGTGTATGTCGAACAACCCCCCGGTTTTGAAAATACCAAGTTTCCAAACCATGTTTTTAAACTCCACAAAGCTTTATATGGTTTGAAACAAGCCCCTAGAGCCTGGTATGATAGGTTGAAAACCTTTTTGCTTGCTAAGGGTTTTAAAATGGGATGTGTGGATAAAATGTTTTTTCTCCTCAAGCAAGGCAAAGACACTCTCTTGGTCCAGATTTACGTGGATGATAACATTTTCGATGGTTCTTCTCACGCTTTGGTTGCCAAGTTTGCAGATCTTATGAGCAGGGAGTTCGAGATGAGTATGATGGGCGAGCTAACTTTCTTTCTCGGATTGCAAATTAAACAATCCCGAGAAGGGACGTTTGTGCACCAGGGCAAGTACACCCAAGACTTGCTGAAGAAGGTCGATATGGGTGAGGCCAAGCCTCTTCCAACACCCATGTCGACCACGATGGCCTTGGATGCGGACAAGGAAGGAGAAGCTGTGGACCAGAAGGAGTATCGAAGCATGATCGGGTCGCTGCTCTACCTGACGGCAACACGTCCGGACATCCAGTTCGCGGTATGTCTGTGTGCGCGCTTTCAGGCGTCACCGCGCACTTCTCACTGTCAGGCGGTCAAGCGCATTATGAGGTACCTTCGTTTCACGCCTGAGTTCGGGATTTGGTATTCAGCTTCCTCCACCCTCTCCCTTTGCGGTTTTTCTGATGCCGATTTTTTGGTTGCCGTCTTGAGCGCAAGTCCACTTCTGGGACTTGTCAGTTTTTAGATTCTTCTCTTGTATCTTGGTCTTCTCGCAAGCAGTCTAGTGTCGCTCAGTCTACCACAGAGGCTGAATATGTTGCTGCGGCTAGCTACTGTTCTTAGTTGCTTTGGATGATGGCCACTTTGCGTGATTTTGGTCTGAGTTTTTCTCGCGTGCCCTTACTTTGTGACAACACGAGTGCTATTAGCGTTGCTAAGAACCCCGTGCTGCATTCTAAGACCAAACACATTGATGTGTGCTTTCATTTTCTGCGAGACCATTATGAGAAAGGTGATATCGACCTTCACCATGTCGATACTCGTCATCAGTTGGCTGATATTTTCACCAAGCCTTTGGACCAATCAACCTTTAATCGGTTGAGAGGTGAGCTTGGTGTGTGTTTCCCCTTTTAGATGGGGGAAACATTTTTGTTCTTGTATCATATTGACTGACTTCTTTTCTTTCATGTTTTCATCTTTGGTAGGATAGTCCTTTGCATTTCAGCATGCATCTTTACTTTCTGAGCTTCATGTATATAACCCTTAGAATGTGATTATGCTCTATCTAGTATGCTCCGATGCTATATGATCATGCTTGTAGCTTATGCTCCTTCTGATCACTGATGCATGTTATGAGATGAGCTATTTTGTAAATGGTGAACCTGCTTAATGAACTTAAAATCTGAAATTGTTCACCATTGAGATATGCAACTAGCATGTGTAGGATGTGTTGAATTCACTGGTGCTTTTCATATATGCTAGGTTGCTATGTCTCTAGTTCTGAGTCATTCACTTGCTTGGTATGTACATATTCTAAGATAAAATTTGAACCAAGTTTTAAGTGAATTGAAAAGATCGAGATGGGATTGCTTGTCAACTCATCACGGTATCGAGACAGTTTCTCATTGCACATTGAGTTAAACTTGAGCCATGTAGTGTATGACCGAAACTGACGCTTTAAGCTTCTGATTGGTTTTTTAATAGGCTTAGCTCGGTTGAAAAGTTAGGCATTGACAAGCTTTCAACCTCTCGCAATCACATGCTGAATTCTAAATTTGTGAAATTTTACCGCTGCAACTCTGATTAAAATCTAAAATTACAAGTATATGTTTCATTCTGCAGCATGATGATTGAACTTTGCTAGGGGTAGTTCACCTTGTATACATGATTAGCACTTGTTTTTCCTGTCTATACATGTGTAGTGCTATTTTGATGGTGAATACCTTTTTGCTAAAACTGCTCACTTTGCTTAAATGTTCATATTTCATATTTTGTGATCAGTTTGAGCCTTTGCTAGCATGTTGTGGATGTTGTTGAGTCATCGGATCAGAACTGTGTTGAGCATCTTTTCATTCTATCGACTATATTCCTGAAGCTGCTAACTTGCATTTTTGACTCATATGCATTTTGGAAGGGGAAGAAATTTACTTGATGGTGCATTTTCAACTAAGGGGGAGAAATTCTCTCAAATCATAAGATCAACTAAGGGGGAGATTTCCTGGTTGTGTGCACTATTTGAGGGGGAGTTTGCTCGTTTGCTGATTTTTAAATCTCCCAATTGGTTCGGAGCATTTTTGATAGCTAATTGTGTTGAGCCTTTGCCTCTTTCTTGAGGGACTAGCATATGTCTTCCAGTCCAATTGGTTCGGAGCATTTTCAATTGGTTCAGAGTGTTTTTGATAGCTAGTTGTGTTGAGCCTTTGCCTCTTTCTTGAGGGACTAGCATACGTCTTCCAGTCCAATTGGTTCGAAGGATTTTTGATTGGTTCGGAGCGTTTTGCTGGCTAGTTGTGTTGAGCCTTGCAGATACATGGGTGTATGCTGAGTCTCGAGTGATGAGTGATTGTCAACGGGTTTGATGCGCATGTTCTTTGGCTTGTGTTGTGCAGGTGTCGAGCACGGAGACAGTGATCAAGGGCAAGGTGAAGGTCAAGTAGAGATGTGCCGTGCCGACGGACCGAGAGCGGTGAAGGGTGGCCGTAAGGCTTGGACTGAGGGACCGGTGGCCTGAGGATCAGCTGTGGTGGCTGACAGCCTGGGACAGCGACGAGCGGAGACTTGCGGGACATGGTGTTGCTTGGGTTGAGAACCTGGGGACATGTGTCGGTGGACGGGGTGCACGGGCGGTGCATCCCCTCTACAGCTTCGGTTTGGTGGTTGAGCCACAGAAAAACCACCGAGTGGACGGTTTCCAGGTTTGGGCCTCAAAACCTGGGCGCTGATGGTTTTTGAGTTTGGGCCATAAAACTCGTGCTGAGGATGGTTTCCAGGTTTGGGCCTCAAAACCTGGGTGCTATGGGTTTCTGAATTTGGGCCACAAAACTCAGGCGATGGTCGGTTGGTTTCCCGGTTTGGGCCTCAAAACCGGGGGTTGGTCATGAAGGCCTGGTTTCCCGGTTTCGGCCACAAAACCGAGGGGCGGAGTTCGGGAAAAGGACAAGAAGAGCGGAGGCGGCACGTGGCGGCAATCGGTGAGGTTGCGTCAAGGCAACGCTACCAGTTGTGCGGGCGTGGCCGTCGGATCAACATCATCTTCGGGTTGGTCCGGGATGGCCTTAGGGTTTGGCTGGGTCGCTCTGTAAATACCTAGGGGTAGAGTGGGAATTAGAATTAGGATAAGTAGGGGGAGACACCCACCTCCCAAACTATCCCAGTCATTTGCTATTTTTCACCTAGGGTTTCCTGCTCTCCCCATTCCCTGCTGTAGCAAACTGAGATCCACAGAGAAGACAATCATACCTCTGTGTCCGTGAGATTTTGAGGAAGTGAGACTGTAATCTCACTATTGTAGCGTGTGGTAGCCACACGGTTGCAAATTCGTGGTTGTGATTCGCGTTTTGTTCTTGTTCTTCGCGGGTTGCTTTTCTCCACGTTTTTCCCGTTAATCGATCTCTCTACTTGGTGCATCTTTTGCAAATCCGCTTGAACCAAGTTGCTCTAGATCGTGAGGCGCTTCTTTCCACCGAAGGAATTCTCCTCAAACCTCATGAGCTAGTAGATCGGTTGATTTTCGTTTCGGGGCAAGTTTTTCTCCTTTCCCCCGAATTTCTTCGATTCATCGATTTGGAGATAGGTTCGAGCCATGATCTCTTAGAGATAGCTCACTATCCTCCTTGTGACTCATCTCTCCAAGTTTGAACCCTAGAGGTTACGTTTTGGGAGAGTTTGAATCGAATCGGTGGACAAACAACCGTTTTTCAGGATGACTGGACGCATGCCTCGTGGCGACCGGACGCTAGTCCCTGAGTCCGATCGATGAATGTCGCGTGAAGTTTTTTTCTCTGGAACTGACCGGACGCTCCTTCTTCTTCTAGATTGGACTCGCCTCTTCTACTGTTCATGATGTTTGTCTGAACTGACCATACGCTCAAGTCACGACCGGACTCACGGTGTCACTGAGTCCGGTCAGAAACAGTAAGGTCCCAAATCGGTTTTTGCTCGACCGGACGCGTCCGGTAGGTGTTGACCGGACGCAGGGTGAGTCCGGTCAGTGCTGTCCTGCACTGCTTCGTCCGTGGTTCACTCGTTCGTTGTCAGTTTTGAATTCTGGCCTTTTTGAGTTGAGTTTCTAGGGTCGTGGAGTGTCTCGCTGTGCTTCTTGGAAGCATCCACCCTATCTCTAGGGTCGTGGACATTTACGAGCTCTAGGGTTTGCTCTTGGGGTTGACTATTGGGACAGTGGCGACAAGTTTCTGTTAACACCAGATTTTCGCACACACGAGGATATGACAGGTGGGTCCAGCCAACAGAGAAGAGAAGGATTCGGCAAGCATTCAGACGGCTATTTGGTCCTTAAGACTTTCGGTGAATACCTGTGCGGTCGGCTTTTTCGTGAAGCAGTAGCCCCATTCGGAAAATGGATGATGCAGGTAGAACCGGCTTGCACGAGAAGACACGTGACGATGGAAGACGCCGAGAGGATTAGGAATATGATTTATATCTTTCCTTGTTTTTAAGTCATAATCGTTTAGGATTCGTGTTTCGTCCAGGGTATAAATATAAGCCCTCGACCATTGTAAAACTGTTCACAACCATATCAACACAACCGGCCCCGTGCCAGCTTTCGAGTCCCTAAGTCGTGTCGTCGAGTTCTTCGAGAGGAATCATCGATCCATCGACCTCCGTAAGTACCGGCAACCTTGCTATCATGTCTAGTATCATGCGGTGGATTTAGATATGATGCAAGTAGTCTCGTATGTTAAGCTTAGTACCGTGCGGCGGATTTAAGCTTATAATGGGGAGTTTTTGCTTAGGCCTTGTATCGTGCGGCAGATTAAGTCATGAGTAAAAATAGTTATCGGCTCTGTTATATTTGGCAGATCTAATAGATTCATTAAGTTATCATGTGTTATATGTTTTATTTATTTAATTCCTATAACACTCTTTGCCCAATCTAGATTGATCTTTGTTCGGCCTTGCTGCATGAGTTTATTTGTGCTTCGTTAATCATAAGAACATGATGGCCGAATTAACTTTCAATCCAGATTGTTACATGTTGTGGGTTCATGCATGTTGACCATGTTTAGGCTTTGATAGAGCTGGGTATCGTGCTGCAGGTGCAGGTTTTAGATTAGTTTAATCATGATTTGCTTGTATGTTCCTTGTTCATGGACCCCAGTTCGGCTAGTTTGCTGACTCTGGTTAAGCTTGCATGAGTAATCAGTTCTTATAGATCTGTTCAGATATATGTACGCTTTTAGCTTCTTATAATTAGATCGTATCATGCGGTGGATTAATCTAATTATAAGGAGTGGTGTGGACTTATAGCAAGTGGTATCATGCGGTGGATTAGCTTTGCTTGAGTTTATACTTGACGGGTTCATGAAGGCTAAACGTGCGGCAGATTAGTTGGATTAGCCTATGCATATGTTATTTGAATAGATTTATATTTACAAATTACCCTTTTACCCTTATATTATTCATGTGTTCGGCATTCAACATGTTTATGAGCTCCATCTTTATACTTGCCGAATGACATTATAAACCTGTTTCGACAAACAGCTTTTATAGCTGTGTGCCGTCATGATTGGCTTTCAAAGCCGTACATATGGAACTGCCTGGTCTCACCCAGCATGTTCCAAGGTATTCTCATATTTTTATCCCTTGTTGGTTTTCAGGTCAAACCGACTGGCACGCTTTCGGATTCGGAATACTCCGGGCACCCGATTGAAGCCAGCCTCGTTCGGCTTGCTGTGTGCCTGGCGCAGGGCATCACGTTTTGCGTCAACACACTTTTTGGCACGCCTGGTGGGACCACTTCATTTGAAGATGCCTGAGATCAGCGAAGATCAAACCTTCGATGTGACCATGGACGAATTGCTGCCAGAATCAAAGGATTCGGTGCAACGAGCTTGTGATGAATTCCAGCGCAAATGCTTGGAGACTTTCACCAAGAATAAAAGTGGCAAGGTCTATCAGAAGCAGACGTTCCCAAAGGTTGTTCCTCATCACCAACCTGAGCTGCCCGACGGTGGTGAAGAAGAAGCTATCTAGAAGATGACTGAAATAATGCACAAGGTTGTATCAAGAGCTGTGACTAATCATCAGTCGGCTTTCTTAAACACTTTTCGTGCTATTATGGTCAATACTTTCGGTCCAAACGCAGATAAGTACTTTGAAGAAGCTGCTGGTCCGATGCAAGGACCATTGTTGTTTCAAGTACCTCAACGTCGGAGAGTTGCCGAGAACAGTGGAGCTCGCCCAAGCACAGGTGGAGTGGTTTCTCAGGAGACGCAACAACCTCCCCAGACCTATGGCCAGCTCACGTTCGGCACAACAGGGAATGTCCCACAATCTGCTTCTAGAGTGTCTCCTGTGGCGAACAGGATACAGAGAGATATGTTTTGAGATGGATATCGGGATTTTATGGACTATAACTCAATTAATGCTCTTCCGAATCCGGGCTACAGGAGTTTAGCAGGACTACATACTGAGGGGGCAAGCACAAACAGCTCCTGATTCAAGTGTTGACCTCATCATGCACAGGATGGCTGATATGATGCAGAATCAGTTCGGCCTAAAGCCAAAGAATCAGACATATGCTTACAAGTCTCCCTACCCAGAATGGTACAATCGGGTAGCACTTCCTCCAAGAGTAAAACCTCCTACTGATTTCACCAAGTTTTCGGGTCAGGATGATACCAGCACTATAGAGCACATCAACCGATACTTGATGCAACTTGGGGAAGCATCTACAGATGAAGCTTGGAGGATTCGGTATTTCCCGCTGTCGTTGGCAGGACCAGCCTTCTCCTGGTTTGCTTCTCTGCCGGCGAATTCTATCAATACATGGGCAGAGTTAGAGCAGAAGTTCCACTCGTACTTCTTTACGGGAACCAGTGAAAAGAAGTTGGTCGATCTTATGAGCTTGAAGATGAGACCCGGTGAAACGCCGCAAGAGTATCTGCGCCGATTCAGGGAAACCAAAAATCTCTGCTATTCCTTGAATTTGCTGGATGACCAATTGCCGGGGATAGCCATAGCTGGCATGTTGCCGAGTATCAAAGAGAAACTATTCAGCATGGAGTTTGATGACCTCGGGCAGTTATCCCAAAGGCTGGCGACAATGAGCAATCAAGCTCAGGGATTCAGAAGGAATAATCAATTCCAGAAGGGTGATGTAGCTGCCGAAATGTATCAGGCTTTCCTGGAGGAAGCAGATGAGTATGATGATGAAGATGAAGTAGCTGCAGCCGAGATAACCTGGTCTAAAGAACCAACTCAAGTCAACCAGCGGTGGCTGAGGCAACTAAAAGGTACTTATGACTTTGATGTTTCCAAGTCAGATAAATTATTTGAGTACTTGCTGAAGGAAGGACGCATCAAGTTGCCGGAAGGTCATCCTATGCTGCTTCCTGAGGGTGTCAAAGACAAGAAGTATTGTGGTTTCCACAATACTAAATCCCACTCCATAAATGATTGCCGAGTGTTCAGAGTGCGAATTTAGAAGGCCATCCAAGACGGACACCTGAGGTTTGATGGAAAGATGAAAGTGGATGGTAGTCCTTTTGGACAGAATACCGTGTCCTTCTCCGTCAGTATGATCAATGCAGCCGATTTTGGGGGTAAGAATAAAATGAAAGTTTTAACTTCTGGTAGAGCAAAGGAAGCTGGTGCTGTTGACCCTGATCGGCATATTACAAATAAAGAGCTTCAGCAGAGGGTTCGGTTCCAGAATAGCCGAACTGAGACAGGTGGAACTTCCAGACCCAGGGTCACGACACACATCTTGTTGAATAAATGGCGTCGGGAACAGGAATGGTACCAGAAGCAGAGGCTTTATGAAGAACGGAAGTTCCTGGAGAAACAGCGAAGGTACAAAGAAGAGATGTACCGGGAAGAATGAGAAGATATGATGGAACAGGAACGGTCTCATTGGGAATGCTCGTTTTTCCAGTATTATTGGAATGAAGGCTTGAAGCTGCCTGTTAAAGACGACTGCCTCGAGTAGTATTCCGAGTATAGGCAGTCTCGAGTCAACCGCCGATCTGTCCATGAAAGGCTTGGAGCACGAGTCCCTGAGGACGATCGGCGCGTAAAAATAGATAGTTCCGGAGATCGACAGGTAAGAGGATTTGCCGATCGAAATTGGGCTCATAAGGAAGAAGAAGAGTACCGTAAGTACGTCTGGCAGAAGGGACAATGGTGTCCGCCAGGTTTAAGGAAAAGCCAGAAGAGGAGAGTGCAGGGCTTAAGGAACAAAGAGTTGGCACAAGCAGGCACCAGAGCAAAGCAAGTCTGGCGTCCTAAGGAAAGGCCGAGTGAAGGTAATCATTCGGCTGATACGTGCATGACATTCTTTCTACCATCAGAGTTCATAACCCCTGAGAATCAAGATGTCCAAGACGAGACATATTCAGACTTCGATGAAAGTGAATTTCAGGACTTGTTGGCTCATCTCGTCTTGGCTCAATGGGCAGTATTTGATAAACCAATCGGGCACCGACACTTGAAGCCATTATACATGAGAGGCTATGTCAATGGCAAGCCATTAACCAAGATGTTCATCGATGGAGGAGCTGCCATAAATATCATGCCGTATACCACTTTCAGAAAACTTGGCATGGCAAGTGAAGATCTATTGAGAACCGACATGGTGTTGAGGGACTTTGCCGATAATTCTCCTGATACTCGAGGTGCAGTCCATGTCGAGTTAACAATTGGGACTAAAACTTTAATCACCACCTTTTTTGTCATTGATGGCAAGGGGGCATACAGTTTGCTATTAGGAAGAGATTGGATACATGCAAACTGCTGTGTGCCGTCAACTATGCATCAATTCCTTATCCAGTGGATTGGAGATGATATTGAGATCGTCCATGCTGATGATTCGGTGAGTATTGCTAATACAGAGCCCACCTACTAGGAGTATGAAGGTGTTGAGTGTTTCTCTGGAAGAGCTTGGGAAGCAGGTCCTGTGAACGTTTTCGACGAGGATCAACAGCCGATTCAAACGATCGGCTCTCAGAGCAATTTTTAATCCAGCCGGTGGTAATGGAGAAGAATTGAGGCCAAAGTTTCATATCGACTGACAAGGAATAAAGTGTTGGTAATAAAGCCGAAGTTGGATCGATGTACACAAGTTTGGGTCTCGAGTATGTTTTAAAGTTCATGAACCTTTAAAGGATTTTGTTTATTTCTTCATTGCCAAGAGCTCAAGGAGGATCAGAAGGAATTTATACAAGGTGACGTGCAACAGAAGATTCTGATGAGATTAAAGATATATGAGAGCACTTCCACAACTTGGTGATCATTTCAAGTTGTACGTAACGGCCGATGGTCTTATAGTAGAATCGGCCCTTATTTTTTGAAGTTTAAAAGAAAAGATGAGTAGCAATTTGCCTTAGCCGAAAATGTTAAACCCCAGAAAAGGGTATTCGGCTGTGACGAATTTTTGATTTGTATGTACTGCTTGTCAGTTGAAGCTTCGACACTACTTGCTAAAAGCCGAACGCATGGAAATTATGTAAATCAAGAGATGTTTTTATACAGCCGATGTAAGAGCATCGCCTTTAGCAGAAAAAATGTTTCGCATGTGTTAAGTTATGGCCGATATTTTATTTATATCGCCATCAGTACAGATATTCATGACCTTGGTAATCCTAGCGTTTTTCAAGTTAGCAGGTTTATCGGGGAAGGAGAAAGGTGGAGTGCAGTGAGTGCAATGTCGAGTGACATGACATGTTGAGAATGGGATTTGGTCGGCTAAGATGACGTCATACATTTGGCAAGCGTTCTTCTGAAGAAATGTTGCGAACGAGGAAAGTCATTGAAGAATAAAAAATAAACATTATTCAGAAAAGAGCAAGTTCATCTGCTGCAAACTTCATTTATAGATCTGTCCTAGTAAAAACTACTATCGGAATAAGTTGATCAGAATGGATTGCGGATTAACAATTTCAGCAATAGCAGCGGCAAGGTTATCATAAATCTCAGGGTCATCAAATTCATCTGGGTCGCCAGCAAAACCAACTGGTAGGAGAGAGTAGTCTTCTTTGGTCCAAGAACTCATTGCCGATAACCCGAAAGAGACCCCGACGTGCATACCTTGGATGACGGCCTGATCAATACGGCCATCCAAAGCGTCAAGGCGGGCTTTGGCTGAATCTCCGCGAGCATTCACCTTGAGGGCGATTCTGTTTGCTGCTGCCTTCAGACGGTCATTCTCTGCAGAAAGGGCTAGCAAGAGGAAAGGATATATCAGACATGGCAAGCTCGACCAAGAGGAGAAAACCCAATTTATGCTAACCTGTGATGATGCTGCAGAACTGTTTCCGTTGAGCTACCCATTCAGCTTCCCTGATACTATGCTTCTGAGATGCGGCTTCTAGTTCTTTCTAAACTTGATCCCTTTCCTCACGATACCGAAGAGCATCCAAGCGGATCCGCTAGAATAAGTCATCAAATTCAGAATCTGGTAGCTTAGGAAGGAGATTAAAAGGGACTTTTGGATTTACCGTTTCTGGAGGGTCCTGAGCTTGTTTGGGGAAAGACCCCATTCTGAAAAGGAAGATGGATGAGTAAATCAAAGATGAACGGGCAAGAAAAGGGGGAAAGAAATCAGTTTTTACCCATAACACCGGTGAGTTGGTGCTTGGCTTCCTCCTGCTTCGTCTCCGGTGAGTTATCTACTGTGGTGGTTGTTGCCTGCCATTAATATAAAAAGGGGGCAAAAGTTTTTCTCTGATATAAGAACTGAGAACTGGGAAGTCTATGAGTCAGACTATTTGGCTGAAGATGGGGGTGGTACCCTGTATAGAGTCATATTTATAAAACTATGACTTGCACACTGGAAAATCAAACATCGATTTGGGTTTTCACAGTTTATGGGCCGTTATTGGGCCAGGCCAGGTCTTTTGACGACTAAAGAGAATCGTAACTCCAAAGTCAGGAAGCCGATAGGGTTCAGCTAAAAGTTGTTCAGTTTTGAATGATCGTTTGAGATTTCGTATTGTCGATTCACACTAGGAGCAGAGTCAGAAAGGGTCTTTAAGAAATGTTATCCTGGTGTTGTCACGGGTCGGGAAATTGGAGGAAAATTGGATTCTTAGAATCTAAAATAACTGATTATGGCAATCGTCTGTGGGGCAGAGATTTCTAATGCAGTTTTCAGCGGTGGCCGACATGCATTGCCATTAAAGCAGGGAAACAGAGATCAGTGACTAATATGCGGAAAAAACAGGGCACACATTGATCTCGAAGGATCAATCATAGATTGATTACAGAGGAAAAAATGGAAACTTCTTATTTACAAAAGAAGGAGCAAGACTACAGCGGGTTAGTTCGTCCACTCCATCCTACGCCTAATCGGGAGAAAGTGATCGAAGGTATCGGCCAGATCTGATCCGGCTACCTTCATGTCTTCTACGGAGTGTTCTATTCTATCCTCTAGATCTTGTTCACAGACATCAAATCTCTGATAATCTGCACCAGAGTAAACCTTCACGGCGAAGAAGGCGAGTGTCGCGTCGTACCCCATGCCGTCTCTGCAGATGATGGGGAGGACGCGGTTGACTTCGTTTACCTGCTTCAAAGATGTTGTGCACATTACATCGGCCGTGACAACAAGCTTAGTGATGGCAGTTTCGAGAGTGTGGAGTTTAGCCGCCAGGGCTGAAAAAGGAAGAAGTCGGTAAAAGCAGAAAGGCAGGATAAAGGAAAAATGATGAGAAGATGCTTACCGGCGGCCCTTTTTCGAACGACGTCACGCTCTTGGGAGATTCGAGTAATTTCCCGATCCTTCCTTTCCAGGTCAAGCTGAAGATCTATAATTTTCTGGGTCAAATCCTCGGTGGAAACGTCACTAGTCCTCCTGAACAAGAGTAACGAAATGAGGTTGGATACTTCATTTTGGAGACGAGGGAAAGGAAGGAGGAGGTAACCTTCTCTTGGAGGTACTGGAAGCACCAAGCTCGAGACTATGGTGGCTCGCCTGAGAAGACATCTTCTAGCTGATTTGGAGTAGCAAGAGAGAAGAGGGTTTTCTGGTTTGCGAACAAAGCAGGAGAGGTCGAGAAGCACAGGCCGAAATAAAGTGAAGGGGGGAGTTTAAAAGATCCCAAGTGCATCGGGAGACGAATCGGCAGGTACAATAATTATGGCGAGTGAAGATAGATGCTTCTGGAGGTTCCACGTCAGTGCGAAAAGGAAGAGGAATTTTGGAATAAACATTTTATCCCAAAATTAGGGGCATGTGTTAACACCAGATTTTCGCACACACGAGGATATGACAGGTGGGTCCAGCCAGCAGAGAAGAGAAGGATTCGGCAAGCATTCGGACGGCTATTTGGTCCTTAAGACTTTCGGTGAATACCTGCGCGGACGGCTATTTCGTGAAGTAGTAGCCCCATTCGGAAAATGGATGATGCAGGTAGAACCGGCTTGCACGAGAAGACACGTGATGATGGAAGACGCCAAGAGGATTATGAATATGATTTATATCTTTCCTTGTTTTTAAGTCGTAATCGTTTAGGATTCGTGTTTCGTCCAGCGTATAAATATAAGCCCTCGACCATTGTAAAACTGTTCACAACCATATCAATACAACCGGCCCCGTGCCACCTTTCGAGTCCCTAAGTCGTATCGTCGAGTTCTTCGAGAGGAATCATCGATCCGTCGACCTCCGTAAGTACCGGCAACCTTGCTATCATGTCTAGTATCATGCGGTGGATTTAAATATGATGCAAGTAGTCTCGTATGTTAAGCTTAGTATCGTGCGGCGGATTTAAGCTTATAACGAGAAGTTTTTGCTTATGCCTTGTATCGTGCGGCGGATTAAGTCATGAGTAAAAATAGTTATCGGCTCTATTAGATTTGGCAGATCTAATAGATTCATTAAGTTATCATGTGTTATATGTTTTATTTATTTAATTCCTATAACACTCTTTGCCCAATCTAGATTGATCTTTGTTCGGCCTTGCTGCATGAGTTTATTTGTGATTCGTTAATCATAAGATCATGATGGCCGAATTAACTTTCAATCCAGATTGTTACATGTTGTGGGTTCATGCATGTTGACCATGTTTAGGCTTTGATAGTGACGGGTATCGTGCGGCAGGTGCAGGTTTTAGATTAGTTTAATCATGCTTTGCTTGTATGTTCCTTCTTCATGGACCCCAGTTCGGCTAGTTTGCCGACTCTGGTTAAGCTTACATGAGTAATGAGTTCTTATAGATCTGTTCAGATATATGTATGCTTTTAGCTTCTTATAATTAGATCGTATCATGCGGTGGATTAATCTAATTATAAGGAGTGGTGTGGACTTATAGCAAGTGGTATCATGCGGTGGATTAGCTTTGCTTGAGTTTATACTTGACGGGTTCATGAAGGCTAAACGTGCGGCAGATTAGTTGGATTAGCCTATGCATATGTTGTTTGAATAGATTTATATTTACAAATTACCCTTTTTCCCTTCTATTATTCATGTGTTCGGCATTCAACATGTTTATGAGCTCCATCTTTATACTTGCCGAATGACATTATAAACCTGTTTCGACAAACACCTTTTATAGCTGTGTGCCATCATGATTGGCTTTCAAAGCCGTACATATGGAACTGCCTGGTCTCACCCAGCATGTTCCAAGGTATTCTCATATTTTTATCCCTTGTTGGTTTTCAGGTCAAACCGACTGGCACGCTTCCAGATTCGGAATACTCCGAGCACCCGATTGAAGCCAGCCTCGTTCGGCTTGCTGTGTGCCTGGCGCAGGGCGTCACGTTTTGCGTCAACCGTTTCCGAAAGGAAAATTTGAAGCTCTCATTCACCCACCCTCTGGTCGCTTTCTGGTAGCTCTCTCGGTCCTCCAATTGGTATCGGAGCGGGTTAAGGATCGTCCACCTTAGCCGGTTCCAGATCCACAGAAGGCGACATGGATCGCGGCGTGGGCCAACCGCCGTTCTTTGATGGGATGAACTATGCGTATTGGAAGATACGCATGTCGGCCTATCTCCAGAGCATGGGCTCTTCTGTTTGGGAGATTTGCAACAAGGCCGATTATGTTGTCTTGGCTGCTCGTGCTACTCAGCTTCAGATCGATGAGCACGATGCCAATAGCCGAGCGCGTAACGCTGTTTTCTCCCGTTTGAGCATGTCCAAGTTTGATCGCGTTTCTCACCTCCCCACAGCTCGTGAGATTTGGGCGACCCTCATGCGCTTCCATGAGAGAACCACTCAAGTCAAATCCCGTCTCTACGAGTCGCACAAGCGGGAGTATGAGAACTTTCGGCATATGCCTGGCGAGAGCATAGAGAGTTTATTCGCTCGCTTTTAGGTCATTGTCAACAAGATGAGGGCTAACAAGGAGTTGTTGCCTTTCGACGATCATGAGAGAGCTTTGAAGCTTTTGCATACTCTCGATCGGTCGGTGTGGGACTCAAAGGTCCAGGCGATCATCGAATCGTCTAACTATGAGACCCTCACATGCGACGAGCTCTTTAGTAAGCTGAAGTCTAGTGAGATTGATGCTATGTCGAGGGCTTCTTATGAAAATCATTCTGGCCCAACTATGGCTTTGGTTTCTGGCTCTTCTGCTAACCCCTCTGGAGGATTTGCACTCTCTTCACTTCTTTCTGTCATAGAGGAGCAGTTGGAGTTCATGGGGGACGACGAGTTGGCTTTGCTTGCCAACCGGTTCTCGTGGTTCCACAACAACCGCATGAACTGTCGCCGTGGAGGAGGACGCTCAGGATGCTTTGAGTGCGGCGACCCCGACCACTTCATCGCCAACTGTCCCAAGAAGAACAAGCAATCTGGGAAGGGCGATCATGGGCACAAGTACAACTCCAGCAAGCGCAAGGAGAAGTACGTCCCCGTGAAGCACAAGCGGAGGGGCGGCTTCGACAAGGAGTACATCAAGAAGAAGTACTTGGAGAAGGCCCAGGCTGAGCAGCGTGCTTTCTTCGCTACGCTCAGCGACGTCGACGGATCGGATGACGACTCCGCTGGCTCAAGCGACGATGAGTCCGAGAAGAAGAAGAGGATCGAGGACAAGCTGAACGACCTCTGCTTCTTCACCGACGACGAGGGTTTCTGCACCATGGCCCTTGGTGATGAGGTCGACGGCAAGCTAGAGGAGATCCCTCAGAACGACGACGACTCCTCGCAGGTATCGCAAACTCCTGAGGGACTCTCTGCTAAAGTTGATAAGCTTACTGCCGCTTTGCTTAGTCAGGATAAGTTGCTTGGGCGTGCAGCTAGAGAGCGCAAGGAGTTTAGGCAGAAGTGGGAGGACACGGTGAAGGAGCTTGAGTTTTCTAGGTCCACCGTGGTCGTTTTTGAGGAGGCTGAGTGTGAGATGTGCACCAAGCACATGACTGACCTTCTCACTTTGAGAGGTAAGTATGCTGCTTTGGTTGGAGAGGTGGATGAGCTCCGGGCTAGGCCCATGTTGTTGGGTGCGTGCAAGTCTTGTGCAGGCTTGCAATCCGAGTTGGTAGAGAAGAATGCCAAGATTGAGTCTCTTGAGAAGGCCAGCTCAGGCAGCACTTGTGTGGCTAGGTGTGCTTTGTGCGAGGGTTTGGAGATGGAGATTGCTAATGTGAAGCATGGCAAGATGCAAAACGAGGAGGAGAACACATACCTTCGAACCATCTTGTCATGGGTGTCTAGTAATGAGCCGCAGCTTGGGATGATGATTGCTCAGTTTAAGCGTGCTGCTGGAGGTCCAGGTGTAGGTTTTGCTCCGGGTGTCGATGTTTCTTCTTTTGGGAAGATTGGAGAGTCGAGTGGCCTGAACCCGAGTGAGAAGCCCAACTCCACCACTACTCCCAAGCTTACCAAGCTTCCACCCAAAGAGCCTTTCAAGCCTAACACCAAGGATGGAGTGTTTGATGAACCTCCAAGAGCTCCACCCAAGAAATAGTAATGGGCTCCCAAACCAAACCACCTCAAGAACAAGCTAGACATATTGCCACCTATCCAGGAGGAGCTTATGCCACAGAAAGGCAAAGTGATCCACACCCACTACCGTGAATACCAACAACCCCCTATGAGAGCGGTGAGGTATCATTGTGAGCACCGTGGGAGAGATGGACACTTGAGTGAGTTTTGGTTTCGGCGCAAGAGAGAGGAGCGTCGTGCCAGGGAGATGGACAATGCGGACATGTACCTTCCTTTCCATGATGTGCATGTGCCGAATGTCCAGAGGAGAGCTGCTAGGCCTAGAGGTGCAGTGCCTCAAGGTCCTAAGCGTCAGGGAGGTGTTGCCCGACGGGGTCCTGACTTTGCAGGATACGGACCCCGTGGCGGAGGCTTTGTTGAACGTTTCCCTCCACCGCGTTTTGACTATCGCGATGGACGCTCTTTCCTTAGCGGACCATGTTTTCCTGTGCGTGGTGATCGCTTTCCCCGTAGGCGTCCTAGGAATGGTTTTTCTACTAACCATTCTTTTGAGAAGCCGGCCCAACACTGGTACTCTTCCTACTTCACTAACCCCAGTGTTGGACCGTATGCTCACCCTATGTCTTTTTATTGATGTAGGTGAAACGATTGGAGGACATTTGGTTGGTGGATTCCAGTTGCTCGAGGCATATGACCGGAAACGCCAAATGGTTCTCCAGTCTTAGTCCCGTTGCCGGAAAACAATTTATCACCTTCGGCGACAATAGTAAAGGTAAGGTGTTGTCTCATGGGTCCGTGCGGGTTAATGAGCACTTTGTGTTGTGTGATGTTGCTCTTGTCTCTAACCTGCATTTTAACCTTCTCTCTGTTTTGCAACTTTTTGATGATGACTATGAGATTCGTTTTAAACCAAATCTCAGTCGTATTTTAGATCCTCAGGGCAATCTTGTACGTTTGATTTTGCCCTTTGGGAAAGTCTTTTGTGCGAATTTCTTGGCGTCGTTTGGATTTTCTCGCTGTCTTGTGGCTGCTCCTTCCTCCTCTGATCTTTGGAAGTGGCATAGGAGGCTCGGTCACTTAAGCTTCGACTTGCTTGCAAGGCTTAGCTCACTTGGCCTAATCCGAGGATTGCCCAAGTTGTCCATGGAGAAGGACCTTGTTTGCCATTCTTGTAGACATGGGAAGATGGTAGCCGCTCCTCACCATCCGATGACTCAGGTCATGACACAGCGCCCTGGAGAGCTTTTACACATGGACCTTGTTGGTCCGGCTCGGGTGAGCTCGGTTGGGGGTAAGTGGTATGTTTTGGTCGTTGTTGACGATTTTGCGAGATATTCGTGGGTCTTCTTTTTGACTGAGAAGACTGTGACTTTTTCTTTTGCTCGCAATCTGATTTTGCGTCTTCAGAACGAGTTCCCTATGAACTCAATGCGAGCTATTCGTAGTGATAATGATTCCGAATTTAAGAATTTGGATTTTGAGAAGCTCTGTAACTCTTTGGGTTTGGAGCATCAGTTTTCTTCCCCCTACACACTGCCACAGAATGGTGTTGTAGAGAGGAAGAATCGGACCCTTGTAGAGATGGCCAGGACGATGCTCGATGAGCAAAGGACTCCTAGGCGGTATTGGGCCGAAGCTATGAACACTGCATGCTATATTTCCAATCGCATTTTTCTTCGAGCTTTCTTGAAAAAGACTTCTTATGAGTTGCATTTTGGTAGATAGCCCAAGGTGAATTATTTTAGAGTCTTTGGTTGCCATTGTTTTATATTGAAGAAAGGCAACCTGGACAAATTTGAGTCTCGTTCTTTTGACGGTGTATTTTTGGGTTATGACACTCACACTCGAGCTTATCGTGTACTTAACCTTGATACTAACCGAGTCATGGAGACATCCGATGTCACCTTCGATGAGACCATGGTTTGTCCTTCTTCTCGTTTTGAGCGTGCATGTGATCATGAGGTTGGTGAGCCTCGTTTTGATGATGAGGATGAGGATGCTGAAGGCATGGGTGACCCAGCATCACCTCCACCAGCTGTGCCGCAAAGAGCGGCTTCTACTATGACTCACAGCCCCGATCCCTCTTCTTCCACTTGGGGGCCGTGGGATCCGCCACCCCGAGCGGTACCTTTTGTTCCCGGGGAGGCACCAGTTGCTGTTGAGGGGGAGGTATCTTCAACACGGGAGGCGCCACGACTCATTCAGCGCCAACACCCGCCTCAACAGATGATCGACAACATCGACGTACGTGTCACTCGTTCCAGGTCACAACAAATCTCTCACTTTGCTCATTCTGCATTTGTTGCTGATTTTGAACCCCGAGATGTTGGACACGCTTTGACGGATCCAGATTGGGTCAATGCCATGCATGAGGAGTTAGAAAAATTTTGAGCGAAATCGGGTTTGGATTTTGGTTCCACCTCCTCCAGACTGTAATCCTATTGGGACAAAATGGGTTTTCAAAAACAAACAAGGAGAGGATGCCCACATTGTGAGGAACAAGGCCAGACTTGTAGCCAAGGGTTATAGTCAGAAGGAAGGGATAGACTATGAGGCGACGTTTGCTCCTGTAGCTCGTTTGGAGGCTATTAGGATACTCTTGGCTTTTGCTGCATCCAAAGGGTTTAAACTTTTTCAAATGGATGTCAAGAGTGCCTTCTTAAACGGCTACATAGAAGAGGAGGTGTATGTTGAACAAACCCCCGGTTTTGAAAATCCCAAGTTTCCAAACCATATTTTCAAACTCCACAAAGCTTTATATGGTTTGAAACAAGCCCCTAGAGCCTGGTATGATAGGTTGAAAACCTTTTTGCTTGCTAAGGATTTTAAAATGGGATGTGTGGATAAAACGCTTTTTCTCCTCAAGCAAGGCAAGACACTCTCTTGGTCTAGATTTACATGGATGATATCATTTTCGGTGGTTCTTCTCACGCTTTGGTTGCCAAGTTTGTAGATCTTATTATGTGGAGGGAGTTCGAGATGAGTATGATGGGCGAGTTGACTTTCTTTCTCGGATTGCAAATTAAGCAATCCCGAGAGGGAACGTTTGTGCACCAGGTCAAGTACACCAAAGACTTGCTGAAGAGGTTCGATATGGGTGAGGCCAAGCCTCTTCCAACACCCATGTCGACCATGACGGCCCTGGATGCGGATATGGATGGAGAAGCTATGACCATAAGGAGTACCGGAGTATGATCGGGTCGCTGCTCTACCTGACGGCGACACGCCCGGACATTCAGTTCGCGGTGTGTCTGTGCGCGCGCTTTCAGGCGTCGCCGCGCACTTCTCACCGTCAGGCGGTCAAGCGCATTATGAGGTACCTTCGTTTCACACCTGAGTTCAGGATTTGGTATTCAGCTTCCTCCACCCTATCCCTTTGCGGTTATTCCAATGCCGATTTTGCCGGTTGCCGAGTTGAGCGCAAGTCCACTTCTGGGACTTGTCAGTTTATTGGTTCTTCTCTTGTATCTTGGTCTTCTCGCAAGCAATCTAGCGTCGCTCAGTCTACCACAGAGGCTGAATATGTTGCTACGGCTAGCTGCTGTTCTCAGTTGCTTTGGATGATGACCACTTTGCGTGATTTTGGTCTGAGCTTTTCTCGTGTGCCTTTGCTTTGTGACAACACGAGTGCTATTAGCGTTGCTAAGAACCCTGTGCTGCATTCTAAGACCAAACACATCGATGTGCGCTTTCATTTTCTGCGAGACCATTTTGAGAAGGGTGATATCGACCTTCGCCATGTCGATACTCATCATCAGTTGGCTGATATTTTCACCAAGCCTTTGGACCAATCAACCTTTAATCGGTTGAGAGGTGAGCTTGGTGTGTGTTTCCCCTTTTAGATGGGGGAAACATTTTGGTTCTTGTATCATATTGACTAACTTCTTTTTCTTCGTTCTCTGTTTTTCAGCCTTGGTAAGTTAGTCTTTTGCATTTCAGCATGCATCTTTACTTTCTGAGCTTCATGTATATAATCTTTAGAATGTGATTATGCTCTAGTTAGTATGCTCCGATGCTTTATGATGATACTTGTAGCTTAAGCTCTTTTTGATCACTAATACATGTTGTGAACTGAGCTATTTTTGAATGGTGAACCTGCTTAAAGAACTTAAAATCTGAAAATGTTCACCATTGAGATATGCAACTAGCATGTGTAGGATGTGTTGAATTCACTCGTGCTTTTCATATATGCTAGGTTGCTATGCCTCTAGTTCTGAGTCTTTCACTTGCTTGGTATGTTCATACTCTGTCAATAAAATGAACCAAGTTTTAAGTAAATTGAAAAGATCGAGATGGGATTGCTTGTCAACACATCATGGTATCGAGACTGTTTCTCATTGCACATTGAGTTAAACTTGAGCCATGAAGTGTATGACCGAAACCGATGCTTTAAGCTTCTGATTGTATATGCATAGGCTTTGCTCGGTTGAAAAGTTAGGCAAAGACAAGCTTTCAACCTCTCGCAATCACATGCTGAATTTTTGAACTTGTGTAATTTCACCGCTGCAACTCCGATTAAAACTTGAAATCACAAGTGTATGTTTCATTCTGCAGCATGATGATTGAACTTTGCTAGGGGTAGTTCACCTTGTATACATGTTTAGCACTTGCTTGTTTTCCTGTCTATACATGTGAAGTGCTATTTTGTGGTGAACAACCTTTTCTAAATGGCTAAAACTGCTCACATTGCTCATATGTTTATATTTCGTATTTAGTGATCAGTTTGAGCCTTTGCTAGCATGTTATGGATGTTGTTGAGTCATTGGATCAGAATTATGTAGAGCATCTTTGCATTCTCTTGACTATATTCCTGAAGCTGCTAACTTGCATTTCTGACTCATATGCATTTTGGAAAGGGGAGAAACTTGCTTAGTGGTGCATTTTTGCTTGATGGTGCATTTTCAACTAAGAGGGAGAAAATTGCAAATCATGTGCCTTTCCAAGTTGATCTAAAAGGGAGATTTCCTGGTTGTGTGCACCATTTGAGGGGGAGTTTGCTCGTTCCTGAGTTCTTTGAGCTTGATTTTTAGTTGGTACGGAGCGTCTTTGCTAGTCGTGTTGAGCCTTTGCCTCTTTCTTGAGGGACTAGCATAGGCCTTTTAGCTGTTCAATTGGTGTTGAGCTTTTCTGATCTTGAATTGGCAATAGTTGGTATCGAGCTTTCTTGCTAGAGGTGTTGAGCTTGTTCTACCTCTTCTTGAGGGCTAGCTTGATTTTGCTTGATTTTCAGTTGAATTTTTTCAGTTGGTATCGAGCTTTCCTGCCAGCGGTGTTGAGCCTGTTCTACCTCTTCTTGAGGGCTAGCTCTGTCCTACTTGGTTGTGTCGAGCCGTTGCCCATGTCTTTGGGGACCAAGTTGTCTTGCTCTTTCCACTTGACCTTCTTCAGCTTTGCTATGCTTTTGGGTCATTTGGTTGCGTTCTCTCCTCTCCTTTCTTCCTTCTTCTACTTGATTATGATTTGTATGTGTAGTTGACAATGCACTCATCAAGGGGGAGATTGCGGATACATGGGTGTATGTTGAGTCTCGAGTGATGAGTGATTGTCAACGGGTTTGATGCGCATGTTCTTTGGCTTGTGTTGTGCAGGTGTCGAGCACGGAGACAGTGATCAAGGGCAAGGTGAAGGTCAAGTAGAGACATGCCGTGCCGACGGACAAGGAGCGGTGAAGGGCGGACGTAAGGTTTGGACTGAGGGACCGGTGGCCTGAGGATCAACTGTGGTGGCTGACAGCCTGGGACAGCGACGAGCGGAGACTTGCGGGACAAGGTGTTGCTCGGGTCCAGAACCTGGGGACATGTGTCGGTGGACGGGGTGCACGGGCGGTGCATCCCCTCTACAGCTTCGGTTTGGTGGTTGAGCCACAGAAAAACCACCGAGTGGATGGTTTCCAGGTTTGGGCCTCAAAACCTGGGCGCTGATGGTTTCCGAGTTTGGGCCACAAAACTCGAGCTGAGGACGGTTTCCAGGTTTGGGCCTCAAAACCTGGGTGCTACGGGTTTCTGAGTTTGGGCCAGAAAACTCAGGCGATGGTCGGCTGGTTTCCCGGTTTGGGCCTCAAAACTAGGGGTTGGTCATGAAGGCCTGGTTTCCCGGTTTCAGCCACAAAACCGGGGGGCGGAGTCCGAGAAAAGGACAAGAAGAGCGGAGGCGGCACGTGGCGGCAATCGGTGAGGTTGCGTCGAGGCAACGCTACCAGTTGTGCGGGCGTGGCCGTCGGATCAGCATCATCTTCGGGTTGGTCCAGGATAGCCTTAGGGTTTGGCTGGGTCGCTCTGTAAATACCTAGGGGTAGAGTGGGAATTAGAATTAGGATAACTAGGGGGAGACACCCACCTCCCAAACTATTTCAGTCATTTGCTATTTTCCACCTAGGGTTTCCTGCTCTCCCCATTCCCTGCAGTAGCGAACTGAGATCCACAGAGAAGACAATCATACCTCTGTGTCCGTGAGATTTTGAGGTAGTGAGACTGTAATCTCACTATTGTAGCGTGTGGTAGCCACACGGTTGCAAATTCGTGGTTGTGATTCGCGTTTTGTTCTTGTTCTTTGCGGGTTGCTTTTCTCCACGTTTTTCCCGTTAATCGATCTCTCTACTTGGTGCATCTTTTGCAAATCCATTTGAACCAAGTTGCTCTAGATCGTGAGGCGCTTCTTTCCACCAAAGGAATTCTCCTCAAACCTCACGAGCTAGTAGATCGGTTGATTTTCGTTTTGGGGGCAAGTTTTTCTTCTTTCCCATGAATTTCTTCGATTCATCGATTTGGAGATAGGTTCGAGCCATGATCTCTTAGAGATAGCTCACTATCCTCCTTGTGACTCATCTCTCCAAGTTTGAACCCTAGAGGTTACGTTTTGGGAGAGTTTGAATCGAATCGGTGGACGAACAACCGTTTTTCGGGATTACCGGAGGCATGCCTCGTGGCGATCGGACGCTAGTCCCTGAGTCCGGTCGATGAATGTCGCGTGAAGTTTTTTTCTCTGGAACTGACTGGACGCTCCTTCTTCTTCTAGATCGGACTCGCCTCTTCTACAGTTCACGATGTTTGTCTGAACTGACCGGACGCTCAAGTCATGACCGGACTCACGGTGTCACTGAGTCCGGTCAGAAACAGTAAGGTCCCAAATCGGTTTTTGCTCGACCGGACGCGTCCGGTATGTGTTGACCGGACGCAGGGTGAGTCCGGTCAGTGCTGTCCTGCGCTGTTTCGTCCGCGGTTCGCTGGTTCGTTGTCGGTTTTGAATTCCGGCCTTTTTGAGTTGAGTTTCTAGAGTCGTGGAGTGTCTCGCTGTGCTTCTTGGAAGCATCCACCCTATCTCTAGGGTCGTGGACATTAATGAGCTCTAGGGTTTGCTCTTGGGGTTGACTATTGGGACAGTGGCGACAAGTTTCCGAAAGCAAAATTTGAAGCTCCCATTCACCCCCCTCTGGTCGCTTTCTGGTAGCTCTCTCTGTCCTTCAAGCATTTGCCTCTTTCTTGAGGGACTAGCGGACGCTTTCCAGTTTCTCTGTTTTTAATTGGTATCAAGCTCTTCGGTTCTTGAGCTGGTAACAGTGGGTTTCGAACCTTCTTGCTAGCGGTGTTGAGCCTGTTCTACCTCTTCTTGAGGGCAAGCTTTGCTTTGCTTGGTTGCGTCGAGCCGTTGCCCATGTCTTTGGGGACCATGTTGTCTTGCTCTTTCCACTTGACCTTCCTCGGCTTTGCTGTGCTTTTGGGTCACTTGGTCGAGTTCTCTCTCCTTCTTCTTCCTTCTTCTATTCTATTATGATTTGTGTGAGTAGTTGACAATGCACTCATCAAGGGGGAGATTGCGGATACATGGGTGTATGCCGAGTCTCGAGTGATGAGTGATTGTCAACATGCGCATGTTCTTTGGCTTGTGTTGTGCAGGTGTAGAGCACAGAGACAGTGATCGAGGGCAAGGTGAAGGTCAAGTAGACACGTGCCGTGCCGACGGACCAGGAGTGGTGAAAGGCGGACGTGAGGCTTGGACTGAGGGACCGGTGGCCTAAGGATCAGCTGTGGTAGCTGACAGCCTATGACAGCGACGAGCGGAGACTTGCGTGGCACGGAGTGGCTCGGGTCGTGGACCTGGGGGCTCATGTCGGTGGACGGGGTGCACGGGCGGTGCGTCCCCTCTACAGCTCCGGTTTGGTGGTTGAGCCACAGAAAAACCACCGGTGGACGGTTTCCAGGTTTGGGCCACAAAACCTGGGTGCTGCAGGTTTGCCGAGTTTGGGCCACAAAACTCGGGCTGAGGACGGTGTCCAGGTTTGGGCCTCAAAACCTGGGCGCTGGCGGGTTTCTGAGTTTGGGCCACAAAACTTAGGTGCTGGATGGCTGGTTTCCCGGTTTGGGTCTCAAAACCGGGGGGGGGGGGGCGGAGTCCGGGAAAAGGACAAGCAGAGCGGTGGTGGCACATGGCGGCAATCAGTGAGGTTGCGTCGAGGCAACGCTACCTATCGTGCGGGCGTGGCCGTTAGATCACCATCATCTACGAGTTGGTCCAGGATAGCCTTAGGGTTTGGCTGGTTCGCTCTGTAAATAACTAGGGGTAGAGTGGGAATTAGAATTAGGATAAGTAGGGGGAGACACCCACCTCCCAAAGAATCTCAGTACTCTTTCAGTCATTTGCTCTTTGCTTCTAGGGTTTCCTGCTCTCCCTATTCCCTGCTGTAGCTACTGAGATCCACAGAGAAGACAATCATACCTCTGTGCCCATGAGATTTTGAGGAAGTGAGACCGTAATCTCACTATTGTAGCGTGTGGTAGCCACACGGTTGCAAATTCGTGGTTGTGATTCGTGTTTTGTTCTTGTTCTTTGCGGGTTGCTTTTCTCCACGTTTTTCCCGTTGATCGATCTCTCTACTTGATGCGTCTTTTTCAAATTCGTTTGAACTGAGTTGTTCTAGATCGTGAGGCACTTCTTTCCACCGAAGAAAATCACCTCTAACCTCATGACTTAGCCGATCGGTTGATTTTTCGTTTCGGATCGAGTTTTGCTCCCTTTGCCTCGAATTCTTCCAATTCACCAGTTTGGAGTTAGGATTGAGCCATGATCCCTTTGGGATAGCTCACTAACCTCCTTGGAACTCCTCATACCAAGTCTAAGCCTGAGTGCTTTTGTTTCGGAGGAGATCGGGTGATTTTCGTGGAAGAACAACAGGTTTCGGGGTGACCAGACGCTTGACACGGGATGACCAGACTCTCAGGTTTAGAGTCCGGTCGTTGTATGTTCGTACTGTGATCTTTATAGTTTTCAACCGGACGCTCAACTTAACACTGACCGGACGCAACACTGTCACTGTTCATGCGTTTTTGTCTTCTTAACCGGACGCTCAGCTCTTGACCGGACGCTCCTCTTCAGTGAGTCCGGTCAGGAACAGAGAGCTCCCAAATCTGTTTTGGCTTGACCGGACACGTCCGGTGGTCACTGACCAGACGCAGGCATAGTCCGGTCAGGTGTGTTCTGCGCTGTTTTGTTCACGGTTCGTTCGTTCGTTGTCGGTTTTGATTTCTGGCTTTTGCGTTGGGTTTCTAGAGTTGTGTAGTGTCTCGCTGTGCTTCTTGGAAGCATCCACCCTACATCTAGGGTCGTAGACACTCACAAGCTCTAGGTTTGCTCTTAGGGGTTGATTCTTGGGACAGTGGTGACAAGTTTCTGAAAAGAAATTTGAAGCTCCCATTCACCCCCCCTCTGGTCGCTTTCTGGTAGCACTTTCGGTCCTTCACATGTCCGCCCTTCACCGCTCCCGATCCATCGGCACGACACGTCTCTACTTGACCTTCACCTTGCAATCGATCACTGTATCCGTGCTTGACACCTGCACAACACAAGCCAAAGAACATGCGCATTATCCCAGTTGACAATCACTCATCACTCGAGACTCGGCATACACCCATGTATCCGCAATCTCCCCCTTGATGAGTTCATTGTCAACTACCAACACAAATCATAATAAAGTAGAAGAAGGAGGAAGAAGGAGAAGTAGAGAACTCATCCAAATGACCCAAAAGCATATCAAAGCCAGAAAAAGGTCAAGTGAAAGGGCAAGACAACTTGGTTCCCAAAGACATGGGCAACGGCTCGACGCAACCTAGTAAAGCAAAGCTAGCCCTCAAGAAGAGGTAGAACAGGCTCAACACCGCTAGCGAGAAAGCTCGATACCAACTGAAAAACCAACTGAACTGGTGCCAGCTGAGATGCAAGAGAGCTCAAAATCAAATGAGGCTAAATCAACTGAATAGCACAATCAGCTGAACGCTCATCGAAAAGCAACAACTGCTAGTCCCTCAAGACAGAGGCACAGAGGCTCAACACAACTAGTAGAAAAGCTCTGAACCAATTAGAAAATTCAAAATCCTCAAAATCCGAGCCAACTCAAAGCTCCCCCTTCAATAGTGCACACAACTGAACAAGATTTGTCAAATTTCTCCCCCTTAGTTGATAATTGTTGACGGAAGTTATAGCATGTTTTACCTTATCAAAATACCGTCAACAGGCCTTGGTTTCAAGGAAGAATAGCATATCATGAGCATATTTATCACTAATAAGTTCCACTTGTACTCTTAGCTTGTGAACATATAGGAGATGGCAAAATGAACAAAATGAGGCTAGGTGGGCCCACTAAGGGGGTTGGGCGACCCCAACTTTGGGCCACCTCGGCCATGGTGACATGGCATGATCCAAGAGAAGCATGTTCAAGCCAATATCAACCATTGGATCAAGCATGTGCTTTTGCTCAATGGTGCAAGATGAGAAGCACATGGATTCATGGGTCCACACCGAAAACCAAATGCAACTAACTTCACAAGACTTGCTCCATGACATGTGGGGTCACCAAGGGAGAGAAGAAGGTGGGCCAGCCCTGTCATAGGGGGGTCGACCGATCCCCCCTTGGTGGGACCCAACAACACTATTCATCAGGGTGACATCATCACCTTCTAGAAGATGTACCCCGGGCCCACATGTCAGAGGCAGGGGTCGGCCGACCCCATGGTGAAACCCATCCAATGTCGGTTGCTTGCACATGTTTCACACGTGAAGAAATCAAGGCCATCCATCCATGGTGGTTACAATGACGGTGCATCCAAGGGTTGAGAGATGGGGAGCACACGGATCGCTGACGTGGCGCCGGAGTAGCCCCTACTCCACCTCCACTATAAATAGAGGCCTTCACCCTCTCATTCAACACATCCCATCTCACACATCTCCACTTTCAAGAGAGATCAAGCAAAAGTAGTAGTAGTTAGTCTAGAGTGGGTGTTAGAGTCGAGTTGGGCGAAGCTCGGGTTTCTGGAGTCATCTTCTGAGAGTCTGGTATAGCCCTTGTATCTTTCTTCTTTTGTAAGACTTTATTTATTTAATATATTATTCTTTCTTTACTTTACTTTGCATTTACTTAAGTATTTACTTTCCAAGTATTTATTTAAGTATTTACTTAGTGCAAGTCTATATTTATATAGTCTTGTTGTGTGCTTATCTTAGTTCTATAGTTGTCTTAGTTAGATTGATTTCCTTTAAATAGCTTCTTGTGTGTGCGTCATCGTCCTATCTTAGGATAGGGGCTTTAGCTATTTTGATCGTTAGCTAAAGGTGTAGATAAGTGTGAGCGTGGTGCTCATACTTCATCTTATCTTTGACTACAGCTGGCATGCACGGACAGTAGGGGCGCATGGGCAAAAGGTGACAGATTGTGCCTGACTACCTAGATCCCCTCACGTGAACTCAGGCTAGTTCTTAAAAGGTAAGGCGTCCATAAGCCAAATATCCGCTTGAGTTCTGGGTTAGGTGAACAACCTTCTATCGCTTTACTCTCTCGTTTATCCTCTCACACAAGTAGCAAGGCGTCAATCTAGTTAAGTCATCTATTTAATTAGGATTAGTTCATAGGAGTAAAGGTAGAAACATAGGAGTACTTTATACTCACTCGTTGTCCTCCCACCTAGCTAACTCTACTAAAGTTATCTTTCATATCATATACTCTTTGCTTAACTTATTTATCTTATCTATCTATCCTCCATTATATCCACCTATACCCCTTTGCTTCTCTAATTGATAATAGATTATAGTAAGACTAAAGGATCTATCTTTCCTCTCTCTACATCTTTCCTAGCTTGCTTTCCTTTGGGATAAAATAAATAACGATACCTTGGAATACTCCCGGGTGAAGTGCTACATCGGTATTTTCTGTGTGCTTGCGGAACTATCCAATAGTCAATAGTTTTACCACCAAGACACTTCTAGCGCCGTTGCTGGGGTTAGGCTCCATAGTCTAGTTCTAGTGGTTGCGCTAAGAAGTGTCAATCAAGCGTTTCTGGCGCCGTTGCCGGGGATAGATTAAAATTCTATTCTTAGTAGCGACGTTAAGAAATACCAACAAGCATTTCTGGCGCCGTTGCCGGGGAAAGCAACAGCCTAGGAGTTTAGAGAGAGTGAATCCGGAGTCTGCTATATATTAGTTATCAATTAGTATAGGGGCTAACCCCTCACCTGTCTAGTTTCTTTTCATTATCCTGAAACTAGTAGGTGTATAAGCGGTTTCCAACTGCCGTCAAACTTCGTTGAAAATCCCGAGCAGTTGTTGTATGATTAGACTTCGTCAAGTTCCACCTCAGAGGTTCATCTCGAACGAGAATCCGTTCGAGGAGGAAGTTTCTGCACCAGCTAGAAGAGAAGCCATGGCCCAAAAGACCATCTTCGAATACTATGCGCCGTCGGCCGACAATGTCGCCACGGGTCCGCAGCTTAACTTGGGGGATGCGACTTTCGAGCTCAAGCCAGCTCTCATCAACATGGTGCAAGCCAATCCATTCTGTGGGAAGCTGCATGAGGATGCCAACGCCCATCTCCAACACTTCTTGGAGGTATGTGGTACCTTCACTATGAAGAATGTGTCTGCAGACGCCATCCGTCTTCGTCTTTTCCCGTTCTCGTTATTGGGAAAGGCGAAGCAATGGTTCTACGCCAACAAGAGTGAAGCCAACACTTGGGAGAAGTGCGCCAATGCGTTTCTCAAGAAGTTCTTCCCGATGGGCAAGACCAGCGCCCTTCGTGGAAAGATTTGCAGCTTCCAGCAACAAGCTGATGAGACGATTCCTGAAGCATGGGAACGTCTACAAGAGTACATTCGCGCATGTCCTCATCATGGGATAGAGGAGTGGCTCATTATCCAAGGTTTCTACCATGGCCTGACTGGTATGGCCCGTAGTCACCTAGATGTAGCCACTGGAGGGGCATTCTTACAACACAATGTGAGAGATGCCAAGGACCTCATAGAAAAGATGGTTACCAACCAAGGTTGGAATGAGGAACGTCTTCAGCCCAAGAAGAGAGGTGTTCATGCTCTCAATGAGGTGGACATGCTCTGCGCGAAGATGGACCTCCTGATGAAGAAAGTAGAAGAAAGTTCCAAGAGGGAACAAGAGGTCGTTCAACCTTATGCAACCGCACGAGCCGTCGAAGCCGACCAATGGTGCGAGGTATGCGGAGGCAATGACCATTCGGGAAATAATTGTCCCGAGACGAAGGAGGAAGTGAGCTTCATCAACAACGCCAACAACAACGGGTAACGGCCCCAACAACAACAACATGGATGGAATTCGCGCCCCTTCTACCAAAATCAAGGTAACAGTTATAGCAATAATTTCAATAATTCTTATAATAACCAACCTTCCTTAAGAGATCTTGTCTTAGGCCAATCTAAAATAAATGATAGTATTAATAAAAAGATGATGGCTAATGATAAGATTCTTGAAAATATAAATGAGAAAATGGATAGCTTTAATTCTGCTATGAAAAATCAATTGAGCTTTAATAAAATGTTAGAAACACAATTAGCTCAACTAGCAGCAGCTGTCCCATCCTACGAGCAAGGTAAGATCCCGGGGAAACCCGAAGATCCAATAGACGGTGTAAAATTGGTTACTACGAGGTACGGTAAGCCTCCGCTCCGGTCAAACTGGGGTTATCTACTTGATCCACTCTTCATCACAAAAAAGGAAGATCCAGGCCTGCCGACCATCACCTGCCAGATTGGACCACATCTCTTCCACGATGCCTTCTGCGACCTTGGATCAGCTGGCCGATCAGACGCTATGGTTCCCCGAGGGACTAGCAACGGACATCCTCATCAAAGTCCAAAACAGCTACGTCCCTGTCGATTTCCTTATATTGGACATGGGATCCAATGTAGATGTCGCGATCATCCTGGGAAGGCCGTTCCTTAATACGGTTAACGCTGTCATCTACGTGGGATCCGGCCAACTTCACCTCCAATTCCCGGAATATAAGGTAAAGTGTCCATTCAACGGTTATAAAGCTAACATGCAGTTGAAGGGCAAAGAACCTCGAGACAACAACCATCGTCGTCTTCGCCCACGCCGTAGGAATAAGAAAAAGAGCGAGTCGACCAACAAAGCCGAAGTGAAAGAAGAACTCGTCGACGAGGTGCAACCACGGTCTCCATCTCCGGGACTGACCGAAGCACCCAATGAATGACAAGACGGAGAGGTCCTGCCCTACGGACCTGAAACATGGAGCCCTTGCTGATAAGGTAAATCAGTAGTTATCTCATATTTAACTTTTCATGCATTTCAATTTTTGCATTTTCCTTCAATTGCATACTTAGTTAATTCTGCATATTTCATTTCGACAAAATAAATTTGCATGCTAGTAACACCTTGACAATAACTTGCAACACTTTTGAGCCGTGGGACCACCCCAAGGTGGGGTCAGTCAACCCCACCAGTGGGCCCACTGGCACATGATCTACCTTGGCTTAGTACCCTGAGTATAACACAACACTTTAGTGCTCAAGGAGCATCCAAGGTGGGATCGGCCGATCCCACCATGATGCCCTCCTGCACCCTGCTGCATTCCACTCAGCATGCTCATGAACATCATGCATATCACCAAAGCCAACATCTGAAAAGAAATGGTCCTTTGCTTTACTCTTTAAGCATGAGATGTTCCCCTTTATCTTGGATGCTCATGGGGACCCCAACAACCAGCCAAAGTGCTCTCATGGTCCATGGGAATCACTTTAGACATGTCTCCACTTTGGCAATTCATCTTTTCTCTTTCACCAAACACTAAGCAACTGAATCTCTGAAATTTGTGTCAACTTTGGACCAAACATAGTTGCATCTTTACTAGACACATGATGGCACAAAGTTTAAAGTTTGAGGGGACATTTATGGGGGTCGGCCGACCCATGTGTTGGCCAATCCTGAAAAGATGTTTTCTCACTTTAGACATGTCCTCTGGCTAAAGCAAAAGCAAATTTGAAAGTGCCAAGAAGGGGGTCGGCCGACCCATGCTATGAGTGGTCACCACTTGCCCTTCTCCTCCTATATACCCTTGCATTGTGAGCTCAACTCAACACCAAAACCACCAGAACCATCTTGAGCTCACAAGTTCCTCCTTTCCTTCCTTAGTTCCAAGTTCATTCTCAAGCTTAGCTTAGTAGTAGCCATCCAAAAACCAAAAACCCAAAAATAGTCCCATTTCATAGTAGTAGTAGAAGCTTGGTAACCTATCTTGTAGTAAGATGAAGAAGTTGCTTGCCTCCCGTTTCAAAAAGTCCAACAAGGGTGAGAGTTCTTCCCAAGAGCCTCACCATGCTAGTGCTCATGAGAGGAGAGAGGTGGAAAGAAGTGAGCTAGTACCCTTCATTCCCCCGGCTAGAGTAATGGAGACTGAGAGTGGCCTTAGGCTAAATGCCGAAGAGATGGGAAAATTCTTCACTCTTAGTGAGTGTAGTTTCTCACACACAAGTGTCATTGATCCGGCCCTCTTGCAAGAAACAGGTATGGATTCAGAATTCTATGCTATTTTCAATACCATTGGTTGGGGTGGATTCTTTGAAATTCTTGAATTTGGCATAAAGAACTTAACCATTTAGTTTTTATGCACATTAAAAGTGAATAATGGTGGGATAGCATTTCGAATGTTCGGGATGGAATATGACTTGACTTGGAGCACATTAAACACTGCTTTAGGATTTGATCACTCTTGCCATCTTGATGTAGACCATGCTTTTCATTATGACAAGAATGCTTTCTGGTATGCCATTACTGTCTCTAGTGATTATTCCAACCCCTCACCACACAAAATTCATAACCCAACCTTACGTTTCATGCACTACTTGCTGTTCACCACTCTTTTCCTTGGCATGAGAGCAGCTTTGGTAAGTGATGATGAGCTAAAACTACTCTATGCCATGGTTAGCAAAGTTAAAGTTTCACCTGTTAAAATGCTAGTGAACTATTGGCTTAGCTACATAGAGCCTAGGAAACCCATATACTTCACATCATTCATCACTCGCATAGCCAAAGCTTTGGGTGCACTAGAATCCCAAACTTTTGAGTACATTAAAACCGTGAGAGATGTTTTGGAAGAAAATGTATTTATTCATTGCGATGTACTAAAAAGGGGTCCCAAGGGTGAATTAATAATGATTTATCCAGGCCATACAGTCGAAATCACTCTCCCTTGTGAGGGACTTCGATTGTATGTGCTTCGTACACTAACCTTTGATTTGGACCCCGAGGAAAGAGCCCCAAAAGTTCCAGGTACTAGCAGGAGGACAAGGAGAGCGTCCCTTGCTACTCGAATGGAACAAGGCGGACCTTCACATCAGGCTGATGGAGTAGAAGAGGGAGATGAGGCAGCCTCTATGGACATTTTAGGGTCCTTGGGAAGGCCTCCTCGCTCACAGGACACTCCTCGCTCTCAAGACACTCCTCGCCCACGGGGTAGAGGAAGGCAACATCAAAGGACGCCGATGGACGAGCTCATCGACAACATGGGTGCAATGAACATCGAACAAGAGGCAACATTGCTTCTTGCACAGCAAAATGACCAACTCCCGCGGGCCATTCAAGAAGAAGAAGCACGACGTTGGGCTGGGTGGTACCAGCATTATCCACCAACACAGTAGACAAGAACCAAGCTTGGGGGAGATCCTCTCCCCCACCAAGGTAAGTCCTGCATCTTAAGTTATTTACGTTTCAATTAGTCTTCTCATTGCATTTAAAAAAAAATGAAAATACCAAAAATATTTGCTTAGTATTCCCCTTAACACATATGTCTCATATATGTCTATCTTCCCCATGGAAATGATGACTAGTTGCCTTGCTAATGTTTCTCTAGTGCCTAGTTTACAACTTAGTATTTCTCTAAGTATGGATCACTTAGCTCATTTAAACCATCATGAACCTGAAAACTTTGTGGGTTGCAAGTGCTAGAACTAAGTCTAAGTTGTTGTGAGACATGATATAGTGAGACAAGAGCTACTATAATATTGTTCTAAGCATGATAGATTACCGGAGTATTTATTCTTAAAATAATCAAAATCTTAATTGTTCCTCAATGGTGATAAATTCCTACCACAGCCATATATGCTTTACATGTTTACAAACCTTCTACATAGGCTATTTGCTTTGTATTGTGTGTTGTCAAGTCTTGTTGACCCTTGTTAAGAGACATTTCATGCTCCTAAGATCAAGATCACGTACACACCTCATATACATGCTGCTTCTACACTGGACGTACGCAAAAACATGCCTTTCACTTCCACCAAATAGTTTGCTTCATACTCCAAGTGTTAGGAAATCTCTCTCAATTATTTAGTAGATGAGACTCAAAAGGCTAGGCAAAATAAAGATAAAAGAAAAAAAAGAGAGAGATGGACAAGTGAAAGTCCATAAAAAAAAGATGGACAAGTGAAAGTCCATGGAAAAAAATGGTAGCCATGTCTCATGAGAAAAGAGAAATAAAGAGATAGATCTTATCAAATAAGGAAGCAATCTAGTCCACCATACACCACACACTTGCACATCTTGATCTGGGAGTATAACACTTCTCTTCAAGGATCCGAGCTTTGACTTCACAACAAAATGCAAGTGAGTATGCCATCTCCTTTCATCTCTACCTTGAGCTACACATAAGCCTGTTTAGAAGTAGGATGAAATAAAGAAGGCAACACTTATCATATGCCTTGGTGAGGAATCATACACCATTTGAGCGACATGAGAGAACCATATGAGGAACATTAAGTCTTTCTTTTGAAAAAAAATATATAGCAAAACCTCCGGTATGATACTTGCTAAAAACAAGAAAGTTATTGCTCAAGTTAAACTGTTCTATCTTTCAACCACCTAAGACAAAGGAAAAGCCATAAGCCCCATAGAGTACTAAGGTAATATGGGTGATTTACATAGCTAATTTTTCCATTCAAAGAGAAGAACTTTGTTGTGAACATGGTACTCTTGAAATGTGATGCATAGTAACAATACTGATCCACCGAGGCCAAGTTTGATTGTTTGCTCGGGACGAGCAAAGGTTAAGCTTGGGGGATCTTGTTGACGGAAGTTATAGCATGTTTTACCTTATCAAAATACCGTCCACAGGCCTCGGTTTCAAGGAAGAATAGCATATCATGAGCATATTTATCACTAATAAGTTCCACTTGCACTCTTAGCTTGTGAACATATAGGAGATGGCAAAATGAACAAAATGAGGCTAGGTGGGCCCACCAAGGGGGTCGGTCGACCCCACCTTTGGGCCACCTCGGACATGGTGACATGGCATGATCCAAGAGAAGCATGTTCAAGCCAATATCAACCATTGGATCAAGCATGTGCTTTTGCTCAATGGTGCAAGATGAGAAGCACATGGATTCATGGGTCCACACCAAAAACCAAATGCAACCAACTTCACAAGACTTGCTCCATGACATGTGGGGTCACCAAGGAAGAGAAGAAGGTGGGCCAGCCCTGTCATAGGGGGGTCGGCTGATCCCCCCTTGGTGGGACCCAGCAGCACTATTCATCAGGGTGACATCATCACCTTCTAGAAGATGTACCCCGGGCCCACATGTCAGAGGCAGGGGTCGGCCGACCCCATGGTAAAACCCATCCAATGTCGGTTGCTTGCACATGTTTCACACGTGAAGAAATCAAGGCCATCCATCCATGGCGGTTACAATGACGGTGGATCCAAGGGTTGAGAGATGGGGAGCACACGGATCGCTAACGTGGCGCCGGAGTAGCCCCAACTCCACCTCCTCTATAAATAGAGGCCTTCACCCTCTCATTCAACACATCCCATCTCACACATCTCCACTTTCTAGTGAGATCAAGCAAGAGTAGTAGTAGTTAGTCTAGAGTGGGAGTTAGAGTCGAGTCGGGCGAAGCTCGGGTCTCTGGATTCGTCTTCTGGGAGTCTGGTATAGCCCTTGTATCTTTCTTCTTTTGTAAGACTTTATTTATTTAATATATTATTCTTTCTTTACTTTACTTTGCATTTACTTAAGTATTACTTTCCAAGTATTTATTTAAGTATTTACTTAGTGCAAGTCTATATTTATATAGTCTTGTTGTGTGCTTATCTTAGTTCTATAGTTGTCTTAGTTAGATTGATTTCCTTTAAATAGCTTCCTGTGTGTGCGTCATCATCCTATCTTAGGATAGGGGCTTTAGCTATTTTGATCGTTAGCTAAAGGTGTAGATAAGTGTGAGCGTGGTGCTCATACTTCATCTTATCTTTGACTACCGCTGGCTTGCACGGACAGTAGGGCGCATGTGCTAAAGGTGACAGATTTTGCCTGGCTACCTAGATCCCCTCACGTGAACTCAGGCTAGTTCTTAAAAGGTAAGGCGTCCATAAGCCAAATATCCGCTTGAGTACTGGGTTAGGTGAACAACCTTCTATCGCTTTACTCTCTCGTTTATCCCTCTCACACAAGTAGCAAGGCGTCAATCTAGTTAAGTCATCTATTTAATTAGGATTAGTTCATAGGAGTAAAGGTAGAAACATAGGAGTACTTTATACTCACTCGTTGTCCTCCCACCTAGCTAACTCTACTAAAGTTATCTTTCATATCATATACTCTTTGCTTAACTTATTTATCTTATCTATCTATCCTCCATTATATCCACCTATACCCCTTTGCTTCTCTAATTGATAATAGATTATAGTAAGACTAAAGGATCTATCTTTCCTCTCTCTACATCTTTCCTAGCTTGCTTTCCTTTGGGATAAAATAAATAACGATACCTTGGAATACTCCCGGGTGAAGTGCTACATCGGTATTTTCTGTGCGCTTGCGGAACTATCCAATAGTCAATAGTTTTACCACCAAGACACTTCTAGCGCCGTTGCTGGGGTTAGGCTCCATAGTCTAGTTCTAGTGGTTGCGCTAAGAAGTGTCAATCAAGCGTTTCTGGCGCCGTTGCCGGGGATAGATTAAAACTCTATTCTTAGTAGCGACGCTAAGAAATACCAACAATAAAGCACTATCAAGAATCTCCCCTCCAAATGCATATGAGTCAAAAATGCAAGTTAGGAGCTTCAAGAATATATTCGATAGAATGAAAAGATGCTCTACAAAGTGTTGATCCGATGACTCAACGACATACACATCATGCTAGCAAAGGCTCAAACTAATCACCAAATACGAAATATGAACATATGAGCAAAGTGAGCAGTTTTTAGCCAGAAAGCAATCGCCATCAAAATAGCACTTAACATGTATAGACAGGAAGTCAAACAAGTGCTCAACATGTATACAAGGTGAACTACCCCTAGCAAAATTCAATCATCATGCTACAAAATGAAACATATACTTGTGTTTTCAGATTTAATCGGAGTTGCAGCGGTGAAAATACACAAGTTCAGAATTCAGCATATGATTGCGAGAGGTTGAAAGCTTGTCAATGCCTAACTTTTCAACCGTGCGAAGCCTATGCAGAAGCAATCAGGAGCTTAAGGCAACGGTTTCGGTCATACACTACACGGCTCGAGTTTAACTCAAAGTGCAATGAGAAACAGTTCCGAAACCGTGATGTGTTGACAAGCAATCCCATCTCGGTCTTTCCAATTCACTTAGACTTGGTTTGAATTTAAAACAGTTTATGAACATACCAAGCAAGTGAATGACTCAGAACTAGAGACATAGCAACCTAGCATATATGAAAAGCACGAGTGAATTCAACACATCCTACACATGCTAGTTGCATATCTCAATGGTGAACAATTTCAATTTTTATGTTCATTAAGCAAGTTCACCATTTACAAAATAGCTCAGCTCACAACATATATCAGTGATCAGAAAGAGCATAAGCTACAAGCATCATCATATAGCATCAGAGCAAAACTAGATAAAGCATAATCACATTCTAAGGATTATATACATGAAGCTCAGAAAGTAAAGATGCATGATGAAATGCACAAACCAAAAGAGAAGAGTTAGTCTATGATACACAAGAACCAAAATGTTCCCACCAACTAAAAGGGGAAACACACACCAAGCTCACCTCTCAACCTAGCAAAGGTTGATTGGTCCAAAAGCTTAGTGAAAATATCTGCCAATTGAAGATGAGTATCGACATGGTGTAGGTCGATATCACCCTTCTCATAATGGTCTCGCAGAAAGTGAAAGCGCACATCAATGTGTTTGGTCTTAGAGTGCAGCACGAGGTTCTTAGCAACGCTAATAGCACTCGTGTTGTCACAAAGCAAAGGAAAACGAGAAAAGCTCAGACCAAAATCACGCAAAGTGGCCATCATCCAAAGCAATTGAGAACAGCAGCTAGCCGCAGCAACATCCTCAGCCTCTGTAGTACACTGAGCGACACTAGACTGCTTGCGAGAAGACCAAGATACAAGAGAAGAACCAATAAACTGACAAGTCCCAGAAGTGGACTTGCGATCAAGTCGGCAACCAGCAAAATCGGCATCAGAATAACCGCAAAGGGAGAGGGTGGAGGAAGCAGAATACCAAATCCCAAACTCTAGAGTGAAGCATAAGTACCTCATATTGCGCTTGACCGCCTGACGATGAGAGGTGCGCGGCGACGACTGAAATCGCGCGCAAAGACACACCGCGAACTGGATGTCCGAGCATGTCGCCGTCAGGTACAGCAGCGACCCGATCATACTCCGGTACTCCTTCTGGTCCACAACTTCTCCATCCTTGTCCGCATCCAGGGCCGTCGTGGTCGACATGGGTGTTGGAAGAGGCTTGGCCTCACCCATATCGAACTTCTTCAAAACGTCCTTGGTGTACTTGCCCTGGTGCACAAATGACCCCTCTCGGGATTGCTTGATTTGCATCCCGAGAAAGAATGTCAACTCGCCCATCATGCTCATCTCAAACTCTCTGCTCATAAGATCTGCAAACTTGGCAACCAAAGCGTGAGAAGAACCACCGAAAATGATATCATCCACGTAAATCTAGACCAAGAGAGTGTCATTGCCTTGCTTGAGGAGAAAGAGCGTTTTACCCACACATCCCAATTTAAAACCCTTAGCAAGCAAAAAGGTTTTCAACCTATCATACCAGGCTCTAGAAACCATACAAAGCTTTGTGAAGTTTAAAAACATGGTTTGGAAACTTGGGATTTTCAAAATCGGGGGGTTGTTTCACATACACCTCTTCTTCTATGTAGCCGTTTAAGAAGGCACTCTTGACATCCATTTGAAAAAGTTTAAACCCTTTGGATGCAACAAAAGCCAAGAGTATCCTAATTGCCACCAAACGAGCTACAAGAGCAAAAGTCTCCTCATAATCTATCCCCTCCTTCTGACTATACCCCTGGGCTACAAGTCTGGTCTTGTTTCTTACAATGTGGCCATCCTCTCCTTGTTTGTTTTTGAAAACCCATTTTGTACCAATAGGGTGACACTCAGGAGGAGGTGGAACCAAAACCCAAACCTGATTTCTTTCAAAATTTTCTAACTCCTCATGCATGGCATTGACCCAATCAGGATCAGATAAAGCGTGTCCAACATCTCGGGGTTCGAAATCAGCAACAAATGCAGAATGAGCAAAGTGAGAGATTTGTTGTGACCTTGACCGAGTGACGCGTTCGCCGATGCTGACGATCATCTGTTGAGGCGAGTGTTGGCGCTTAATGTGTCGTGGCACCTCCCAAGCTGATGAGATCTCCCCCTCAACAGCAGCTGGTGCCTCCTTGGGTACAAAAGGTACTGCTCGAGGTGGCGGAGCCCACGACCCCCAAGTAGTCGACGAAGAGGGGTTGGGCACGCTCAAAACGAGAAGAAGGACAAACCATGGTCTCATCAAAGGTGACATCGGATGTCTCCATGACTTGGATAGTTTCAAGGTTAAGTACTCAATATGCACGAGTATGAGTGCCATAACCCAAAAATACACCGTCAGAAGAACGAGACTCAAACTTGTCCAAGTTGTCTTTCTTGAGTATAAAACAGTGGCAACCAAAAACTCTAAAATAACTCACGTTGGGTTGTTTTCCAAAACGCAACTCATAAGAAGTCTTTTTCAAGAAAGCTCGGAGAAAAATGCGATTGGAAATATAGCATGCAGTGTTCATAGCTTCGGCCCAATATCGCCTAGAAGTCCTATGGTCATTGAGCATCGTCCTGGCCATCTCTAGAAGGGTCCAATTCTTCCTCTCTACAACACCATTCTGAGGCGGTGTGTAGGGGGAAGAAAACTAATGCTCTAAACCCAAAGAGTTACAAAACTTCTCAAAATTCGAGTTCTTAAACTCGGAACCATTATCACTACGGATAGCTCGCATCGATTTCATAGGGAACTCGTTCTGAAGACGCAAAATCAGATTGCGAGCAAAAGAGAAAGTCTTAGTCTTCTCAATCAAAAAGAAGACCCACGAATATCTCGAAAAATCGTCAACAACAACCAACACATACCACTTCCCCCCAACCGAGCTCACCCGAGCCGGACCAACAACGTCCACGTGTAAAAGCTCTCCAAGGCGCTTAGTCATGACCTGAGTCACTGGATGGTTGGGAGCGGCAACCATCTTCCCATGTCTACAAGAATGGCAAACAAGATCCTTCTCCATGCACAACTTGGGCAATCCTCGGATTATGCCAAGTGAGCTAAGCCTTGCAAGCAAGCCGAAGCTCAGGTGACCAAGTCTCCTATGCCACTTCCAAAGATCAGAGGAGGAAGGTCCAGCCAAAAGACAACGAGAAATCCCAAACGACTATGAGAAATTCGCACGAAAGACTTTCCCAAAGGGCGAAATCATACATACTAGATTGCCCTGAGGATCTAAAATACGACTGAGATTCGACTTAAAACGAATCTCATAGTCATCATCGAAAAGTTGCGAAATAGAAAGAAGGTTAAAATGCAAGTTAGAAACAAGAGCAACATCACGCAACACAAAGTGCTCATTAACTCGCACCGACCCATGAGACAACACTTTAGCTTTGCTATTTTCGCCGAAGGTGATAAATGCGGATACATGGGTGTATGCCGAGTCTCGAGTGATGAGTGATTGTCAACTGGGATAATGCGCATGTTCTTTGGCTTGTGTTGTGCAGGTGTCGAGCACGGATACAATGATCGAAGGCAAGGTGAAGGTCAAGTAGAGACGTGCCGTGCCGATGGACCGAGAGTGGCGAAGGGTGGAGGTGAGGCTTGGACTGAGGGACCGGTGGCCTGAGGATCAGCTGTGGTGGCTGACAGCCTAGGACATTAACGAGCGAAGACTTGCGGGGCACGATGTTTCTCGGGTCAAGGACCTGAGGACATGTGTCGGTGGATGGGGTGCACGGGCGGTGCATCTCCTCTACGGTTCGGTTTGGTGGTTGAGCCACAGAAAAACCACCGAGTGGACGGTTTCCAGGTTTGGGCCTCAAAACCTGGGCGCTGATGGTTTCCGAGTTTGGGCCACAAAACTCGGGCTAAGGACGGTTTCCAGGTTTGGGCCTCAAAACCTGGGTGCTGCAGGTTTCTATGTTTGGGCCACAAAACTCAGGCGATGGACGGCTGTTTTCCCGGTTTGGGCCTCAAAACCGGGGGTTGGTCGTGAAGGCTGGTTTCCCGGTTTGGGCCTCAAAACCGGGGGCGAAGTCCGGGAAAAGGACAAGCAGAGCGGTGGCGGCACGTGGCGGCAATCGGTGAGGTTGCGTCGAGGCAACGCTACCAGTTGTGCGGGCGTGGCCGTCGGATCACCAGCACCTTCGAGTTGGTTTAGGATAGCCTTAGGGTTTGGCTGGTTCGCTCTGTAAATAACTAGGGGTAGAGTGGGAATTAGAATTGGGTTAAGTAGAGCGAGACACCCACCTCCCATTCTATCTTAGTTATTTGCTATTTTGCCTTCTAGGTTTTCCTGCTCTCCCATTCCCTGCTATAGCCACTGAGATTCGCAGAGACGGTGAACAATACCTCTGTGTATTTGCTTTTTGAGGAAACGAGACCGTAATCTCGTTGTCTCCTCGTGGGGATGAATTTCGGCTGGCAATTCGTGGTTCGATTCGCGTTTTGAACTTGTTCTTCGCGTTCTTCATTTTCTCCACGTTTATCTCGTCGATCGTTCTTTCTCTACGTTGCTCCGTTTGCAAAACCATTTGAATCAACTTGCTCTTTACAGTGAGGGGATTATTTCCATTGAAGGAATTTAACTCAAACCTCACGAGCAAGTAGATCGACTAGTTTTCGTTTTGGATCAACTTTTCTTCCCTTCCCCTGAAATTCTTCGATTCATCGATTTGGAGATAGGTTCGAGCCATGATCTCTTAGAGGTAGTTCACTATCCTACTTGTGACTCCTCTCACCAAGTTTGATCCTTAGAGGATTCGTTTCTGGTGAGATCGAGTCGAATCGGTGGATGAACAAAGCTTTTTGGGATGACTGGACTCTGGCATCGGGCCGACCGGACGCTAGGCTGTGAGTTCGGTCGTTGAACACGTTCACTGTGTTCTTCTGCGCGATCTGACCGGACGCTTGACTCACAAGTGACCGGACGCACTCGTCACACTGTTCACGGTTTTTGTCTGAACTGACCGGACGCTCAGTCAGTGACCGAACGCTCAGAGCCAGTGAGTCCGATCACAAACAGAGAGCTCCTAAATCTGTTTTCGATCGACCGGACACGTCCGTTGCCGGCTGACCGGACGCTCCAGTGACTCTGGTCAGTGCAGCTTTGCACATTTTCGTCTGTGGTTCGCTTGTTCGTTGTCGGTTTTGATTTCTGGCTGTTGCGTTGGGTTTCTAGAGTTGAGTAGTGTCTCGCTGTGCTTCTCAGAAGCATCCACCCTACATCTAGGGTCGTAGACACTATTCAAGCTCTAGGATTGCTCTTGGGGTGATTCTCGGGACAGTGGCAACAAGTTTCTGAAAAGAAATTTTGAAGCTCCCATTCAGCCCCCCTCTGGTCGCTTTCTGGTAGCACTTATGGTCCTTCAATTGGTATCGGAGCAGGTTATGGATCTTCCACCTTAGCCGATTCCAGATCCACAGAATGCGACATGGATCGCGGCATGGGCAAACCGTCGTTTTTTGATGGGACGAACTATGAGTATTGGAAGATACATATGTCGGCCTGTCTTCAGAGTATTGGTGCTTCCATTTGGGATATTTGCAACTCTGCTGATTACGTGGTCTTGGCTGCTCGTGTGACTCAGCATCAGATCGATGAGCACGATGCCAATAGCCGAGCCCGTAATGCTCTTTTCTCATGCTTGAGCGTGACGGTGTTTGATCGCGTTTCTCACATCGCTACGGCTCGAGAGATTTGGGCTACCCTCATGCGTTTCCATGAGGGAACCACTAAAGTCAAAACCCGTCTCTACGAGTCTCACATCGCTACTCGCTTTCAGGTGATTGTCAACAGGATGAGGGCTAACAAGGAGCTGTTGCCTTTCGACGATCATGAGAGAGCTTTGAAGCTTTTGCCCACTCTCGATCCGTCGTTGTGGGACTCGAAGGTTCAGGCGATTATCGAATCACCTAACTATGAGACCCTCACATGCGACGAGCTCTTCAGTAAGCTTAAGTCCAGTGAGATTGACGCCATGGCGAGGGCTTCTTATGAAAATCCTTCTAGCCCATCGATGGCTTTGCTTTCTGGCTCTTCTGCTAACCCCTCTGGAGCCTTTGGACTCTCTTCTCTTCTTTCTGTCACATAAGAGCAGCTGGAGTTTATGGGGGATGACAAGTTGGCTTTGCTCGCCAACCGGTTCTCGTGGTTCCACAACAACCACATGAACCATCGCCGCGGAGGAGGACGCTCGGGATGTTTCGAGTGCGGCGACCGCAACCACTTCATCGCCAATTGCCCGAAGAAGAACAAGCAGACCTTCGGCAAGGCGGATCATGGGCACAAGTACGACTCTGGCAAGCGCAAGGAGAAGTACGTCCCCGCGAAGCACAAGTGGAAAGGCGGCTTGAACAAGGAGTACATCAAGACGAAGTACTTGGAGAAGGCCCAGGCTGAGGAGCGTGTTTTCTTCGCCATGCTCAGCGACGTCGACGACTCGGATAACGACTCCGCTTCCTCAAGCGACGACGAGTCCGAGAAGAAAAAGAAGATCGAGGACAAGCTGAACGGCCTCTGCTTCTTCGCCGACAACGAGGGCTTCTGCACCATGGCCCTCGAGAAGGAAGTTGATGGCGAGCTGGAGGATATCCCTCGGAATGACGACGACGACGACACCTCCCAGGTATCTCAGACCCCCGATGAGCTTTCTACTAAGGTCGAGAAACTTACTGCCGCTCTCCTTAGTCAAGACAAGCTGCTTAGGCGCGCTGTCAAGTCCACCGTTGTTGTCACAGATGAGGAGGAGTGTGAGATGTGCTCCACACACATGACTAACCTTCTCACTTTGAGAAGTAAGGATGTTGTGTTGGTAGGAGAGGTGGATGAGCTTAGAGCTAGATCTTAGGTGCTTGGTGCGTGCAAGTCTTGTGCAGGCTGGCAATCCGAGTTGGCAGTGAAGAATGTCAAGATTGTGTCTCTTGAGAAGGCCAGCTCGGGTAGCACTTGTGTGTCTAGATGCGCTTTGTGTGAAGGTTTGGAGATGGAGATAGCCAATGTGAAGCATGACAAGATGCAAACCGAGGAAGAAAACACATACCTTCGGACCATCTTGTCATGGGTGTCTAGTGGTGAGCTGCAGCTTGGGATGATGATCTCCCAGTTCAAGCGTACTGCTGGAGGTCCAGGTGTAGGCTTTGCTCAGGGTGTTGAGTGTGCTTCATCTTTTGGCAAGATTGGAGAGTCGAGTGGTCTTAACCCATGTGAGAAGCCCAACTCCACCACTACTCCCAAGCTTACCAAGATTCCACCCAAAGAGCCTCTAAAGCCTAACACCAAGGATGGGGTATTTGTTGAACCTCCGAGAGCTCCACCCAAGAAACAATCATTGATGAGGTATACGACCGTTGATTATAAGGTGAGGTTGTTCCTATATTTACATAGTGATTTTTGGTACAATTCACTTGGTTCCACATGTACATGTCATTATTTGCTTGTAGGTACAAACATATCTCGAAGTCTAAGTCTATCAAAGTTCGTCGGCAGCCCGACAGGGGTTCATTGGGGAGACCATATCTCATCCTTCCGAAGAGCGATTGAGGTCAATGAGCACTTGATGGAAAGCTTATTTGATAAGCTTTCAAATAGATCTGTCCTCACCTCAATATCATATCGACAAGGTCTTCAAGTTGTCACGATAATTTGCTACTATTTCTGCCGGGTGCTATGACGTCGACATGGGCTTGTCATGCAACCTTGGGACCCTGGCCCAAGTTGGAGCACACCCAAAATAAGTGAAGAAGATCCCAAGGATGTTCAAAGACGTCCTCCTCCTTGGCCACCACCTTAGAAAGGCAGCCAAGTCGTCCAACCCAAGTTGGAGGCTCAATCCGTGTCAAGTTCGAGTCCATCTCGGAATCCAGGAGCAGCCAGCGGTAAAACGAACTCCCAGGTCACATACGGACTCCGTTTTCGATGATCCACATATGGATGGAAATATAATTTGATAAGCTAACCAATGGATTTGGTTTGAGGTTAAAACTCCGTCGGAATCAATGGGAATCGTCGAAACAAGTTGACGTCCAGAATCTGTCAGGGTGCTGCGTCGCCGTCTTTTGGGCCGTTTGGGCCTTGTAACTTGTTAGGGCACCTTAGTGACGTGAGTAGGGGTCATTGGATGCCCCTTGGGCTATATAATAAGTAGCCGCCGACTACGTTAGGTTTTGGGTTTTGCTTAGATTATTCTGTTCACAACAGTTTCGCCGTTTGTCGGTTTGTGAGACCCCAATTCATGAGATTAATCATTCATCAGCAATTTGGTTGCATTCTTCCTTGTTCTTGCTTGTGTTCTTCGATTCGCAGGCAAGGAATTTAGCCTTCTTGGCGAGGTCAACCGCGCAATGCCGGTTGATAACCAATGGAGACGTGGTGCTGCGATTCCGGGGTTTCGGATCGTGTTGTTCGGAAGCCGGATCGACGAGTGTCTCGCGTTTCCACCAAATCGAGAGTTACCAGAACCTTTCGGAAGATCGGGAACCCTTGTTCACATTAAGTGGTAATCAAAGCTTCAGGTATACCGTCAGGTTCATATCTACCATTAGTTTCGAGTGCTTTTCCATCGTCCCATAGTCCAGTGCCATATTTATTTTCCTGTCCTAGAACCTTCCGCGCCATAGCCTTTGCATATTTCGGTTTCAGAGTTCGTAGTGTTGAGTTTGTGTCCTTGGTCAAGGTTTTGTTGCTGGTTTAGATTTTGTTCTTTCCCTGTTTGTGTTGATCTCTCCATCCACCACCATCTCGTATCACCATCCGGTTTGCATCTTGTGTCCACATAAAACCCTGATTCAGACTCTTCCATAAAACAGTCATAACTTTTATGTCCGAACTCGAAACGGGGCGATATTTATATCTACGGAGAACGCTAGAAAATTTTAGATCCGTTTCATCCCAGAAAGCTTAGGTTTGTAAAAATTAGAATTGTCAAATTCGATCAGGAAAATCGAGTTTTCAGGTCCACATGTTTTGACATACCTTTCATAGAACAATCCTAATTTTCGATAGGCCACATCTTTTATCCAATTGAGCTCAAATTTTTTTTGGTTTGTTCTTGTGTGATTCTTACTGAGAAAAAATATCAAAAGGTTAAAAGAAAGAAAAAAAAGTTTGAACAAGAAAAAAAAAGAAAAAAAAATAGTAAAAGAGAAGAGAAGAGAAAAGGAGCACACAAGGAACACATAATAGCTCTGTTATTTGTGGCATCTTTTCTCTTTCCTAGTTGTTGCAATCTTCCATACCTGTTTCCTTTCATCCTTGTTTCACTTCCTTGTTTATCACAACAGGTGATAGGAACATATATAGGCCAGCAACTAGCACAAGTGCTTTGGACATTTATTCAATATTGCTATCTGTTATTGACTTGTGTGCCACATATATATAGTATTCTCTTTGTTGCCTTCCTAGATCCACATTCTTCAGAACAACATAGGTTTGTGATCCCGGCAATCGCGGTCTACGTCTTCCAGGTATCCTTTGCTTTGTGGGTAAGAACATTGGTAAGAGCTTGGTAAGGTGTTTACTTTTTGCTGATCTTGATTGAGAGGCACCACTCCGCCCTTTAGTACGATTATTTGGGATAACCTTCACTGTTTGTTGCTGTTTTTTTGTCCACAATGTCAGTTGATGGAGATAAAACGCCGAAGAACTTCAAGGAGTGTGTCAGCAAAAAGCAACTACAAGCTATTATAGACAATGGTCAAAAGGAGATGAGGGAGACAGTCATCAAGGCTGTCACTGAAGCCATAATTGAGATGAAACTTGCAAATGCGATTGAGCGGGTGGACAAAGGGTCATCTGAGTTAACTGACATGGTAAATGCTTTGGAAAACCGCCCTGCACACGACGAAGATGCGACTGGAAGCAACGATGGTGATGAGGTGTATGATGCTGATGGTAATGTTGATCCAATGTTGACGATACAAAACAGATTACGACGTCATCTTCGCACTAACACCACAGGTATGGGTGGCATTCCACATCACCACCACCATCGAGGTATGTATAATCGAGCTCCTGAAGATCCTTATGCTAAGGTTAAATTTACTATACCTTCTTTTTCGGGACATTATGATGTTGTGGGATATCTTGATTGGGAGATGACAGTAGAGCAGAAATTTAGTGCCCACAAAGTACCTAAACAACATAGAGTTAGACAAGCCACCAGTGAGTTTAAAGATTTTGCTTATATTTGGTGGACTGGTTTAGCTGTAGATGGTGCCACACCTCGTACATGGGAAGAGCTTAAGGTTTCTATGCGTGATAGATTTGTTCCCCCATCTTATTATAGAAACCTTTGTAAGAATTTGATGCGATTAGATCAGGGAGATAAATCTGTGCAGGATTACTATGATGAGCTTCAAAAGAGTTTGTTGCGTTATGCTATAGTGGAGGGACCCAATGATTCTATTGTTCGATTTTATTCGGGTTTGAGACTTGAAATTCAGGATATTGTTGATTATAAGGAATTTGATAATGTCAACAAGTTGTTTCAGTTTGCTATGCTTGCAGAGAAGAAGTTGCAGGGTTGTGAGACTACGATAAGCAAGCGAGTGACCGCTTCTGCCGCTGCAACAACATCTTCACTACCCCCACCCACATCCACTCAAGACTCTGGTAAAATTTTAATACATGCTGAAATTATACAACCTGAAAGAGAGAGTGCTACTACTAAGAATAAAGAGACTAATATTGAATATGAAAATCACCAAGTACCTAAATTGAATGATTCTTTTGTGCTTTCTACAAAATCTGATATTAATGAAATTGATGATGATGTGTTGAATTTATCCACCATTCATGCTATAATATAGCAACATTCAGGGGACACTAAATCTGATTTACCTTTGTCACAAAATAATTGTCCAACTAATCATTGTGATAAAGAAGAGTTTGAAGGACCGAGAAGCAACCAGAAAGCGACCAGAGGGGGGGTCAATGGGAGCTTCAAAATTTCCTTTTGGAAACTAGTAGCCACTGTCCCGAGAATCACCCCAAAAGACAAACCCTAGAGCTTGCTAATGTCCACGACCCTAGATGAAGGGTGGATGCTTCCAAGAAGCACAGCGGGACACTACACAACTCTAGAAAGCCAACGCAAAAGACGGAAATCGAATCCGTCAACGAACGAGCGAACCATGAATGAAACAATGCAAGACTGCACTGACCGGACTCAGCAGAGCGTCCGGTCACCAGGCACCGGACGCGTCCGGTCACAGAAAAACAGTTCTGGAACCTCTCTGTTCCTGATTGGACTCACTGAAGGGAGCGTCCGGTCGTTTGTACAGAGCGTCCGGTCAAACAGCAAAAACGCACGTGAACAGTAGCTCCGTCGAGTCCGGTCACACAGGGAATGGAGCGTCCGGTCAAGACCAAAAGGGACACAGCGAGTGTTCAACCACCGGACGCACAGCCTGAGCGTCCGGTCGACACGATCAAGCGTCCGGTCACCCCGTGAATCCACGGTTCGTCCACTGATTCGACTCAATCCCACCCAAAACGAAACCTCTAGGGTTCAAACTTGGTGAGTAGAGTCACAAGGAGGATAGTGAGCTATCACTAAGAGATCATGGCTCGTCCCTCTTGATTACAATCCAATCCTTGAGGCACATCATAGCATCCTACATCAGCTCTCAATAATGGAGCCTTGGATCGAGAAACACATTAATGAGCTTCATGAACATAATCATGGGTGCACTGATGATTGGTTAACGAAGGAACACAAAAAAAAGTTCACCTCATGGCTTCGGGAGCATGACATACCAGATGGGGAAACAACTGAGGAACGCACCATCAAGGTGTTGGCATCTGGACCATCACGCCAAGTCACGACATGGCAAACTTATGACATTAGTGGTTTCACGTTCTGTACGAAGTCCAAGGACAACAAGAGCATGACACAGAATAGTGGTGTTCGATGTGAGGCCTTAGACTCTGAAACTGGTAATGAGACTACATACTTTGGCTTCGTTGAGGACATATGGGAACTTGACTATGGTTCATTTCAGATCCCTGTGTTTCGATGTCAATGGGTTGAAGACAAACATGTTACAGTGGACAACTATGGGGTCAGAGTTCTTGATCTAAGTAAGGTTGGCTACAAAGATGATCCGTGGATAATGGCTAACCGTGCTGCACAGGTCTTCTATGCCGAACAAATCCTTTCTCGTAATGAGAAGAAAAGTACTGACAAGCCGAGGCATGTAGTTTTTCCTGGAAAGCAACAAGCTATAGGAGTTGATGGTGTATCTAACCTGGATGAATTTAACGAGTTCAGCGATATGTCTCTCTTTGTAGATGACCATCCAGTAAGGATAAGGAATGTTGAGTGAACCATCCCATAGAAATCATTGCCCTGGGTATGACATGATGGAGAAGGAAGAATAGTAGCTGCCTAGATTATTTTTGTTATTTGCCTTGTAATCCATTTATGTAATCTTTATGCCACATTAGAGCCACTTTTATGTATTCAAATCATGAGTTTAAGGGAGTTTTATGTAATCTTTATGCCACATTAGAACCATTTCTAAAACCCTAAGTCGCACAAAACTCTCTCAAAATTTGAATTTCAAAACTCCGAACATCAAAAATGTAAAAAATGAAGGGATGTCCCATACAAAAGATGTGCACTATGTTGTTACCTACAACTTTGGTATTCAACAGTTCCTCACTAGAGGTCATTAAGTGTGCCATATGTCATCTGCGAGTTGTCGGGCTATTAAATTCGTATAACTTAAAAAAAAATTCAGTAATTCACTAGATTTTCAAAAAATCGTCAAATTTGGTATGGTGGCATGTATTGGCCAACTAAACTCCAGGAAAAAGAATGAAATGATTTGAACAAAGTGACAACATAGATGCTTCACAAATGGGCATATCTCTTAGAGAGTTTAAGTGAGTTTTACGGAAGATTGTAGTAGATGTGGAAAACATGTGCTACAACAGTGTCAAATAAAGTATTGACCAAAACAAAAGTTGTAGATCATGGTGTCCCCTTCAACTTTGGTATTCAAAACTTTCTAATTAGAGCCATATCTTTTAAGATATGGATTTTTTAAGAATTGAAACAATATCTGCATTTAAAAAATGGAAATTGGTTAATACAGGCGGTGGTCACTGTAGAAACCATTTCTATAGGCGGTTGGTATTGACCACCGCCTGTAGAATTCTATTTCTACAGGCGGTGGTCAATACCAACCGTGTGTAGAAACAATTTCTACAGGCGGTTGGCATTGACCATCGCCTGTAGAAATGGGCTCCCTATATAGGTCAAGAGTTCACCCCGAAAATTTTCTAAGTGTTGGCGCCAGTTCATTCCAAACCAACGCCGTCAGGCTGCCGAAATTTTCCGCCGCCGTTGATCGTCGCGCCACCGTCCCCTCTCCGCTGCGCTCGCCATTTCCGTCGCCGTTGTGAGTCCTCTCCTCCTCCTCCTCCTCCTCCTCCTCCTCCTCTCTCTCTCTCTGCACATTCAGCGGCGGCGGCGGCATGGCCACAGCGGGCGGCGGCGGCAGCGCGCGTGGAGGAAGAGTCGAGGACGGCGTGGGCCGGGAGAGGGAGGGAGAGGGGACTTCGCAGCGGCACGGTGGACGCCGCCACAGGGCGCACGCGCGGTGGCGGGCGCACTGCGACGGCGGGCGCGCAAGGCGGCGGCAGGCGGCGGGCGGCGGGCGCGCAAGGAGGCAGAGAGGGAGAGGGGAGTTGGGCCAGGAATTGGGCCGGAGAGGGAGAGGAGGAGGAGGGGAGTTTTTATTTTTCCTTTTTTCTTTTATATAATCATTCAAAATTATATCTTGAGAGGGAGAGGTGAGTCACTCACTACTGGTCAGTCGGTGCCCACGTGTGAATTTCAATATTCAATAGATTATATAAATATCTCAATAGATTTTCAATATTTTTACATATATATATATATTTAATATTCTTAACCAAAAAAATATAACATTATTATAAAAAATAGTGAATTTGTATTGTTTTATCTATATAGTTGATTTTTTTATACATGATAAAAGTGTTTACTGTTTATGGGGCCACGACCCCAGCTAGCTCCGCTGGTTCCGTCTCTATTTCAGGACGTCCGTGAAGGATGTCACGTTGTAACGAAGTAGTTGACGAGTCGAAGCGCTGCATTTTCTTTCCTTTTTCTTTTCTTTTGTGAGTGTGTGTGACGATGACAAGTATGCTAGAGGGACTTCACCACCCTTCTCGTGGCAATTTTTTTCAAATGAACCCTAGTTTACTTGGCTTTTTCGCAGATAGACGTACGTACAAACCCCGTGCTTGTCCGAACTCTAACCGACTAGATATCCGGCGGACGGTGCGGATCGAAACGTACGTCAACATGCGTTTCTTGACCGGGTTTCTAGTGGCTGGTTTTTTTTTACCCGAGCGCACAATGTCCAACTATTTTCTCGTGGGCGCGCGTGTGTGAACTTTGTGGGCGTCGCGCTTATACTGTTGGTTTTCTCTTAGAGCACATAGAAACCATATTATAGCAGTCTCCATCGGATCAGGTTCATCGATATTAGCATACTAAGAGCTTTGTGCATTTCCACGACGCATCGGCTGGCTTCCCATTCATGTTTTTCACAAACATATTCAAGCATATTCAAGCATAAAACCGATTGAACCCCATGCATGCTTTCACAAACATATTCAAGCACACAAATATGAAATGCCATGTTTTTTTTCATTTTTCTTTTATATAATCATTCAAAAATTCATATCTTGAAAAATGTTAGCGATAAATAGTGAAATAATTTTTTTCTTTTATAAAATTATTCAGTTTGTCGTAACTTCTTCATACCATAGCTAGATCTTTTGATATTATTATATATTTATGTCAGTTTGTCGCGATGAGTTCTTCGCACTAGGATCAAGCCCCAGGATCTGAACATACGGAACAAGCCCCAGAGTCCGACCCCATGATGAAAGAAGTGACCCACCAAACACGTAAAGTCCTGGGATCGTCCGACCCCACGGAGGAAGTAGAAGGGACCCACGAAATGGGTGAAGCCACAGGGGATGAAACTCCAGAATATGAAAGTGTTAGCGATGACATGGAGCCTCCCAAAGTGAGGAAGGCTCGTCGTGAATTGGAACGTGACCCTGATTATAATCCACAAGCCGATGAGGTAATCCTTGTCTATTATTACATGATTTGGATATACAATGTTTGTATGTAATTACATGATTTCGATCCATAATGTCTATATATAAACCCATCTATACGATTCACAATGTCTATACTCAGGACGCAATGTCTCAAATGCAAGAACTGATTTGGCAACACGAAGTGGCACAAGCCGAAGATGCACTGGAACCGACCACGACCCCGACCACTGAGAGTTCAAGGAAAAGAAAACGGAGCAATTTGAAACAAGGCGAGAGAGGATTAAACAAGTTTCCAGACGATGTATATGCCATCTCAGATGTTAGCCCGATCGGACAACCCCTAGCTCCTGAGGAGGCCCTACCTAAGTACCGGAACACCATTGGTTTCTGTGTTAGGGACATTCTTGACATCACTATTCGACAGTGGTCGAGTGTGTCAGATGATGACAAGAAAAGAATTTGGGATAAAATCAAGACGAGGTTCCTGTTTCCTCGAAACACACCAGAGGCACTGATAAAGGAATACACAATGAAGCAGTGTGCAATCAGTTTCTGAAACTGGAGGTCAGAGATGAATACCAAGTTTGCAAAGAGAGGGTTGGACCCTACAAGCAGATACAAGATTACTAAAGGACAGTGGGCGGTCTTTTTAGAGCAGAGGAGAGAGCCAGACTTCTTAACTATCAGCGAAGCCAACTCTGCTCTCGCTAAGAAGAACAAGTACCACCACCGTCTAGGCACAGGTGGTTACCAGCGTCAGGTTCCCAAATGGAGGCAAGAAGAGGCTGCGAAGAAGGCGGCAGGGTTGCCAGCGCTGTCCGAGCAAGTTGGTGAAAGGTCAGCAAATTGGATTCTTGCTCGAAAACCAAAGGAAACTGAGAGCGGTGTGTCCTTTGACGACCCAATGTTTGAAGAAGCAACAAAGAGCATCTTTGCGGTGGCGGCCAAGACGCGGGAAGGGAAATTCAAGCCACGAAGGGAGAGGGACATCCTTACTGCGGGCCTCGGTAACCCTGAGCATCATGGCCGTGTTCGGGGCATCTCATCCAAAGAGGGATGGAAGGATGGATTCGGCCCTCAGTGGCAAGGTGAGTATAAGAAAAGTGATCGATACAAGGAAGAAATGGCAAGTTATTTAAAGCAAGAGGCTAAGAAAGAGTTCACGGAGATGATGGCAAAATTGCTAGAAAATCCTCCTCCTGAGTTGATGCAAAAACTAGCGAGTGCGGTTTCAAATCAACAGATTAGCGTTCAGGCACCCCAGATGCAGCTAGTACCAGTGGTGTCACAATGTGCAACCAACATTCCAAGCAGTGTTGCGTCTACGGCGAACAAGGTTCACTATCCGGTTGACGACATTGTTGGTCCCATGTCGTGCTCCCTGGTCATAAGATATGGCATTAACAATCATCGTACAAGGGAAGTAGCCAAGGGCAAAGCAATACCAGGACGCAAATACCATGGAGCTGACATTCCTGAAGACTACTGCAGAGTAGAAGTATCGACCATGGTTCAAGGATATGAGGATGAGATTCTAGACATCCCCGGTCCAGAGGACATTGAGAAACTCGGACAGGCTATAAACAATTTCATTCTTTGGCCTAGGCGGGACGTCCAGCTGATGGAGCAACCCACTCAGGAGTCATCAAGACCTACCGATCCTCTTCATGACCACCCACCATCACCTCCCCAGTCTATTCCCGACCCTCAATCATCACCTCCGCCAAAGTTAGCACCATCTCCGCCACAATCATCACCTCCGCCACAGTCAGCACCATCTCCGCCACAGGCATCTCCTCCACCACAGTCAGCACCATCTCCACCACAGTCGTCTCCTCCACCACAGTCAGCACCATCTCCACCACAGTCGTCTCCTCCGCCACAGTCAGCACCATCCCCGCCACAGTCATCGCCTTTGCCACAGACACCACCATTGAATTCCCCACCTTCCCCACAACCCGAAGATCCTCTGCCACAAAGCAAGGAGCCACCACCACCGCCAAAAAAGAAATTTCCGGTACCCAAGTTGGTTTCCGCCTACGAGCCAAAGAAGAAAATAGCTGGGACTGCGAAATTTTAAAAGGAATTGGACAGAAACGCACTTCAGAAGTCGTTGAGTTGTCTGAGCTTCAGAAGTCAGCGAAGCCAGTGCCTAAGGTGATTCCTTGCACTATCAAGGTCCCAACTGCAGAAGATTACAAGTCTATCCCTAAAACTTTTGTGTTGGGAAGGCCTCTACTCAAGCGACAGACACTCTTAAAGATTCCAAGCAATATAAAAAGGTTGCATGACTGGTATATGAGAGCCGCTTCTGCTGGCATCGACACCATCAACGTGTGTATCCCACAAAAGGCATTTCTAAGTGAAAATAATATGTGCATCATTAACTTTGAAGACATTTGGTTGATGATGAACCTCGAGAGACTGGACGTACAGATCGTAACGACGTTTGCACTGTAAGTGTTACATAGTTTAAAATGCATTATAGTTGCGTCAATGTTGAAGATCTGACTTGCACATGTGCCTTGCAGAATGCTATATGATCAGCAGGAGATGTATTATGGGCAAGATTTCAATTATTGTGTCAATGAAAGGATTGGCTATCTAAACCCAATTGATATATGCGAAGAACAGCACACTTTCAGAATCGGTGACGACAACATAGAGTTACTGGGCTTAGAAGGTGAGGAACGGGAGAAGAAAATCGCAAAGTTGAAGTTGGCGTATGAATCCCAGTACGCCTTCTACATTGGAATGTCATTGCTGAAGTATCAAAATAGGGAATCGGTAGTGGCCCCGTACCACTTTGGGTAAGTGTGAGTTTCCATATATAGATGCATCATGAATTTGATTCCAATACACAAATGCATCATGAATTTGATTCGTGCAGGGACCACTGGATCTGCTTTTTCATTTATCCTAGGGACGGAAGGGTGCTTGTACTAGACTCCGCAAATTACCCGCCATCAAGCTATGCAAAATTCATTGAAATGTTAGAGCTGTAAGTCGAGATATGCATTCTTACTTTTGTATTTTGAGAGTTTGTGTATAATTAACATAGTGATTCTTCTATTTGAGATCATAGGGCATATAGGTTTTATAAGATAAAAGGTGGAAAATGCGAGTCCAACATTCAAGGGCAGCCATTGCAAGTTTTTTATGACTGGCCGGTAAGTTGGTGAAAATTTACTCTTATGAATACAAAGCATATATGTACTATACATAGGACCATGGTTGCATGTATAAATATCCACTTTCCCATTATATAGTGCCACAAGCAACCACCTGGGTCCGTCCTCTGTGGATACTACGTGTGTGAGCACATGAGAGAGACTGGTCGATACGTCAGCAACCCTTCCAAGGTACTACAAGTAATAGTCGTGTATGTAGTATTGACCACCATAGTATTGACAAACTATGTACATGCAGGAATATATAAGGTATTGACAAACTTTCTTTGCAGGAATATAAGGAAGACAAGGCAAAGCGCATCACCGAATCTACTTTGTACAACATAGTTGAGGACTTGAGCCTTTTCCTACTGAAGCATGTCATTTCAACGGAAGGGAGGTATCATGATCATGAGAGCGAATTATCGAAGCCAGAGTACCGAGTGCTAACAGAGATTTCTAGGCTAAAACTAACTCGGAATGGTTATTAGACCACCTGTGCAAACTTGGATGTATGTAATGTGCAAACTAGCAACTCTATGGTTGTGAGCACGAAACTTTGATGTACATTTGTGTATGTATGAAATATGTAAATTGCATGTTGTTATATTAATGTATATGCATATATTTAATTTAACAATATAATTGCATGTTCCTATATATTTAATTTTATAATATAATAATTACAATTAACAATATATATAAAACTGGTCTATAATAGCACAGGCGGTTAGTTGTGAACCGCCTGTGGAAATCGATTTCCACAGGCGGTTCACTTAACCAACCGCCAGTGTAAATATACCATTTACACTGGCGGTTTGTTAAGTGAACCGCCTGTGGAAATCGATTTTCACAGGCGGTTCACAAACAACCGCCTGTGCTGTTGTTCCATTTTCACTGGCCCCCAGCGCAGGCGGTGCTGGAAACCGCCTGTGAAAATGGGTTTTCAACCGACTGTATAGTATGTCTCTGTACTAGTGTCGTTTCCACCAAATCGAGAGTTACCAGAACCTTTCGGAAGATCGGGAACCCTTGTTCACATTAAGTGGTAATCAAAGCTTCAGGTATACCGTCAGGTTCATATCTACCATTAGTTTCGAGTGCTTTTCCATCGTCCCATAGTCCAGTGCCATATTTATTTTCCTGTCCTAGAACCTTCCGCGCCATAGCCTTTGCATATTTCGGTTTCAGAGTTCGTAGTGTTGAGTTTGTGTCCTTGGTCAAGGTTTTGTTGCTGGTTTAGATTTTGTTCTTTTCTTGTTTGTGTTGATCTCTCCATCCACCACCATCTCGTATCACCATCCGGTTTGCATCTTGTGTCCACATAAAACCCTGATTCAGACTCTTCCATAAAACAGTCATAACTTTTATGTCCGAACTCGAAATGGGGCGAAATTTATATCTACGGAGAACGCCAGAAAATTTTAGATCCGTTTCATCCCAGCAAGCTTGGGTTTGTAAAAATTAGAATTGTCAAATTCGATCAGGAAAATCAAGTTTTTAGGTCCACATGTTTTGACATACCTTTCATAGAACAATCCTAATTTTCGATAGGCCACATCTTTTATCCAATTGAGCTCAAATTTTTTTTGGTTTGTTCTTGTGTGATTCTTACTGAGAAAAAATATCAAAAGGTTAAAAGAAAGAAAAAAAAGTTTGAACAAGAAAAAAAAAGAAAAAAAAATAGTAAAAGAGAAGAGAAGAGAAAAGGAGCACACAAGGAACACATAATAGCTCTGTTATTTGTGGTATCTTTTGTCTTTCCTAGTTGTTGCAATCTTCCATACCTGTTTCCTTTCATCCTTGTTTCACTTCCTTGTTTATCACAACAGGTGATAGGAACATATATAGGCCAGCAACTAGCACAAGTGCTTTGGACATTTATTCAATATTGCTATCTGTTATTGACTTGTGTGCCACATATATATAGTATTCTCTTTGTTGCCTTCCTAGATCCACATTCTTCAGAACAACATAGGTTTGTGATCCCGGCAATCGCGGTCTACGTCTTCCAGGTATCCTTTGCTTTGTGCGTAAGAACATTGGTAAGAGCTTGGTAAGGTGTTTACTTTTTGCTGATCTTGATTGAGAGGCACCACTCCGCCCTTTAGTACGATTATTTGGGATAACCTTCACTGTTTGTTGCTGTTTTTTTGTCCACAATGTCAGTTGATGGAGATAAAACGCCGAAGAACTTCAAGGAGTGTGTCAGCAAAAAGCAACTACAAGCTATTATAGACAATGGTCAAAAGGAGATGAGGGAGACAGTCATCAAGGCTGTCACTGAAGCCATAATTGAGATGAAACTTGCAAATGCGATTGAGCGGGTGGACAAAGGGTCATCTGAGTTAACTGACATGGTAAATGCTTTGGAAAACCGCCCTGCACACGACGAAGATGCGACTGGAAGCAACGATGGTGATGAGGTGTATGATGCTGATGGTAATGTTGATCCAATGTTGACGATACAAAACAGATTACGACGTCATCTTCGCACTAACACCACAGGTATGGGTGGCATTCCACATCACCACCACCATCGAGGTATGTATAATCGAGCTCCTGAAGATCCTTATGCTAAGGTTAAATTTACTATACCTTCTTTTTCGGGACATTATGATGTTGTGGGATATCTTGATTGGGAGATGACAGTAGAGCAGAAATTTAGTGCCCACAAAGTACCTAAACAACATAGAGTTAGACAAGCCACCAGTGAGTTTAAAGATTTTGCTTATATTTGGTGGACTGGTTTAGCTGTAGATGGTGCCACACCTCGTACATGGGAAGAGCTTAAGGTTTCTATGCGTGATAGATTTGTTCCCCCATCTTATTTGAAGGACCGAGAAGCAACCAGAAAGCGACCAGAGGGGGGTGAATGGGAGCTTCAAAATTTCCTTTCGGAAACTAGTAGCCACTGTCCCAAGAATCAACCCCAGAAGCAAACCCTAGAGCTTGCTAATGTCCACGACCCTAGATGTAGGGTGGATGCTTCCAAGAAGCACAGCGGGACACTACACAACTCTAGAAAGCCAACGCAAAAGACGGAAATCAAATCCGTCAACGAACGAGCGAACCGCGGACAAAACCGTGCGAAACCAGTCGCATCGGACGCTGCCTGCGTCCGATGCCTGACCACTGGACGCGTCCGATGCGAAAACTGCCTCTCGGGAACCTTACTGTTCCACCATCGGACGCTGTGAACAGTGAACAGCCAACGTCCAGTGCTTTGGCTCAGGCGCGTCCGATGGCCAACGGACGCGTCCGATGCCAGGCGTCCGATGCCACTACAAACGCTGTGAAAGTGACACGCGTCACCGGAGCGTCCGACGCTTAGAACCCTAGCGTCCGATGCTCCCGTGTCAGCGTCCGATGCCCCCGAAAACTGTGCAGTTCTTTGATGATTCAACCCGATTTCCTCCGAATCAAAAGCTCTAGGCCTGGGATTCGATCTGAGGGGTCACAAGGATGTTAGTGAGCTATCTCTAAGAGATCATGGCTCGAACCTAACTCCAAATTGGTGAATCAAGAAATTTCGGGGCAAGGAAGCAAGAACACGATCCAAAACGAAAATCGATCGATCTCCTAGACCGTGAGGTTAGAGGTTAATTCCTTCGATGGAAAGAAGTGCCTCACGATCTAGAACAACTTGGTTCAAACGGTTTCGCAAAAGATGAACCAAACAAAGAGATCAAGTGACGGGAAAATCGTGGAGAAAAAGGATTCCGCGAAGAACACAAACAAAACGTGAATTGACACCACGATCTTGCAGCCAAAGCGCAAACACACGCTACGACAAGGAGGTTACGGCCTCCTTTCCTCAAAATCAACAGTACACAGAGGTGAGTCTCTCTGTGGATCTCAGCTAGCTACAACAGGGAATGGGAGAGCAAGAAACCCTACGTGTGAAACAGCAAATGACTGAGATAGGGGAGGAGGGTGTCTCCCCTGACTACTTATCCTATTCTAGACTAAGTCTATTTCCTACTCTACCCCTCTCTATTCTAATTACAGAGCGAACCAGCTAAACCCTAAGGTTATTCTGGACCAACTCAAGTGGTAGGTAGATCCGACGGCCACGCCCGCACAAGTCGTCCGCGTTGCCTCCACGCAACCTTCCGATTGCCGCCACGTGCCGCCCTCAGCTCTGCACCCCCGGTTTTGTGGCCCAAACCGGGAAACCAGCCTTTTCCAGCTATCCCCCGGTTTTGAGGCCCAAACCGGGAAACCAGCCCACCAGCATCTGAGTTTTGAGGCCAAACTCAGCAAAACCTCAGCGCCCAGGTTTTGAGGCCCAAACCTGGAAACCGTCCTCAGCCCGAGTTTTGTGGCCAAACTCGGAAACCGTCCACGCCCAGGTTTTGAGGCCCAAACCTGGAAACCGTTCATCTGATGGTTTTTCCCTGGCTCTACCACCAAACCGAAGTTGTGGAGGGGATGCACCGCCCGTGCACCCCGTCCACCGACACGTGTCCCCAGGTCCTCGACCCGAGCAACACCGTGCCCTGCAAGTCTTCGCTCGTCGCTGTCCCAGGCTGCCAGCCACCACAGCTGATCCTCAGGCACTCCGGTCCCTCAGTCCAAGCCTCACGTCCGCCCTTCACTGCTCGATCCATCGGCATGGCACGTCCGCCGCACGGCACGCCCATCCTTCATCGCACTCAGTCCATCGGCACGACACGTCTCAACTTGACCTTCACCTTGCCCTCGATCACTGTCTCCGTGCTCGACACCTGCACAACACAAGCCAGAGAACATGCGATCAAACCCGTTGACAATCACTCATCACTCAGAGACTCGGCATACGCCCATGTATCCGCAATCTCCCCCTTGATGAGTGCATTGTCAACTACTCACACAAATCATAATGAGAGAAAGAGAAAAGAAAGAAGAAGGAGAAGAAGAGAACTCGACCAAATGACCCAAAAGCATAGCAAAGCCGAAGAAGGTCAAGTGGAAGAAGCGAAAACTTGGTCCCCAAAGACATGGGCAACGGCTCGACGCAACCAAGCAAAGCAAAGCTAGCCCTCAAGAAGAGGTAGAACAGGCTCAACACCGCTAGCAAAATACCAATTGAAAATCAGAGCTAAAAATGGCAAAATGCTAGTCCCTCAAGATAGAGGCACAGAGGCTCAACACAACTAGCACGAAAACCACTCCGAACCAATTGAAAAACAACCGAAAGGTCTCCGAACCAATCAAAATCAACCTCGACGCCAAATGAGGAAAATGTTGCTAGTCCCTCAAGACAGAGGCAACGGCTCAACACAACTAGCAAAACTCCCCTCGACACGTGCAAGCAACCCGGGACTCCCCCTTAGCAAAAGCTCCCCCCTTAGTTGAACTCCAGGAGACATATGATTTGCAAAAAACTCTCCCCCTTAGTTGAAAATGCACTTATCAAGCACAAACTCTTCCCTTGAGCCAACACAACTCCCCCTTCCAAAATGCATATGAAGTCAGAAATGCAAGTGAGCATCTTCAGGCATATAATCAAAAGAGTGCAAAAATGCTCTAATCGGTATAGCTCCAATGGCACAACTAAGCACTCAAATAGCGAAGGCTCAAACTGATCACACATACGAAATATGAAGCATATGAGCAAGTGAGCAGTTTTTAGCCAAAAAGATAGTCACCATCAAAATAGCACTACACATGTATAGATAGGAATCCAGACAAGTGCTAAACATGTATACAAGGTGAACTACCCCTAGCAAAGTTCAATCATCATGCATAGGAATGAAGCATATACTTGTGATTTCATTTTTATATCGGAGTTGCAGCGGTAAAGAATTCACAAGTTCAACTATTTAGCATGTGATTGCGAGAGGTTGAAAGCTTGTCATTGCCTAACTTTTCAACCGAGCGAAGCCTATGCCGAAGCAATCAGAAGCTTAAAGCTACGGTTTCGGTCATACACTACACGGCTCAAGTTTAACTCAAAGTGCAATGAGAAACAGTCTCGATACCGTGAGGTGTTGGCAAGCAATCCCATCTCGATCTTTTCAATTCACTAAAACTTGGTTCAAATTTTAAACATGATATGAACATACCAAGCAAGTGAATGACTCAGAACTAGAGACATAGCAACCCAGCATATATGAAAAGCAGGAATGGACTCAACGCACTCTACACATGCTAGTTGCATATCTCAATGGTGAACATTTTCAGATTTTATATACATTAAGCAAATTCACCATTCAAAAATAGCTCAGCTCATAACATGTACTAATGATCAGAAAGAGCATAAGCTACAAGTATCAACATAAGCATCGGAGCATACTAAACAGAGCATAGTTTCATTCTAGTGATTATAAACATGAAGCCCAGAATGTAAATGTGTATGCTAGAATGCAACAGAAAAGAAGATCAAAGTAAAAGAGTCAGATTAGGAAACAACTCAAAATGCTCCCCCCATCTAAAAGGGGAAACACACACCAAGCTCACCCCTCAACCTATTAAAGGTTGATTCGTCTAAAGGCTTGGTGAATATATCAGCCAGTTGGTGATGAGTATCAACATGGCGAAGGTCGATATCACCCTTCTCCTGGTGGTCTCGCAAGAAATGAAAGCGCACATCAATGTGTTTGGTTTTCGAGTGAAGCACGGGGTTCTTAGCAACGCTAATAGCACTCGTGCTGTCACAAAGCAAAGGCACTCGAGAAAAACTCAAACCAAAATCACGCAAAGTGGCCATCATCCAGAGTAACTGGGAACAGCAGCTAGCCGCAGCAACATACTCAGCCTCCGTGGTAGACTGGGCGACACTAGACTGCTTGCGAGAAGACCACGAAACAAGAGAAGATCCAATAAATTGGCAAGTCCCAGAAGTGGACTTGCGCTCAATGCGACAACCAGCAAAATCGGCATCGGAATAACCGCAAAGCGAGAGGGTGGAGGAAGCAGAATACCAAATCCCGAACTCAGGTGTGAAACGAAGGTACCTGAAGATGCGCTTCACCGCCTGACGGTGAGAAGTGCGCGGCGACGCCTGAAAGCGCGCGCACAGACACACCGCGAACTGAGTGTCCGGGCGTGTCGCCGTCAGGTAGAGTAGCGACCCGATCATGCTGCGGTACTCCTTCTGGTCCACTGCTTCTCCATCACATCGCATCCAGGGCAGTCGTCGTCGACATGGGTGTTGGAAGAGGCTTGGCCTCACCCATATCGAACCGCTTCAGCAAGTCCTTCGTGTACTTGCCCTGGTGCACAAACGTCCCCTCCCGTGGATTGCTTAATTTGCAACCCGAGAAAAAGAATGTCAGCTCGCCCATCATGCTCATCTCGAACTCCCTGCTCATAGTATCTGCAAACTTGGCAACCAAAGCGTGAGAAGAACCACCAAAATGATATCATCCACGTAAATCGGACCACGAGCGTTTCTTGCCTTGCCGGAGGAGAAAGAGCGTCTTATCTACACATCCCATTTTAAAACCCTTAGCAAGCAAAAAGGTTTTAACCTATCATACCAGGCTCTAGGGCTTGTTTTCAAACCTATAAAGCTTTGTGAGTTTAAAGACATGGTTTGGAAACTTGGGTTTCAAAACCGGGGGGGTTGCTCAACATAAACCTCCTCCTCATGTAGCCGTTTAAGAAGGCACTCTTGACATCCATTTGAAAAAGTTTGAAACCTTTGGGATGCAGCAAAGCCAAGAGTATCCTAATAGCCTCCAAACGAGCTACAGGAGCAAACGTCTCTCATAATCTATCCCCTCCTTCTGACTATAGCCTTTCGCTACAAGCCGGGCCTTGTTTCTACAAGTGGCCATCCTCTCCTTGCTTGTTTTGAAAACCCATTTGTCCCAATAGGCTTACAATCAGGTGGAGGTGGAACTAGAACCCAAACCCGATTTCTCTCAAAGTTTTCTAACTCCTCATGCATGGCATTGACCCAATCCGGATCCGTCAAAGCGTGTCCAACATCTCGGGGCTCAAAATTAGCAACAAAAGCAGAGTGAGCGAAGTGGAGATGTGTTGTGACCTGGAGGAGCGAGTGACTCGCTCGCCGATACGCCGATCATCTGCTGAGGGGGGTGCTGGCGCTGGATGTGTCGTGGCGCCCTCCCGGGATGAAGTGACCTCCCCCTCATCAGCAGCTGTTTTCCACCCCGGGTACAAAAGGTACCGCACGAGGTGGAGGATCCCACGGCCCCCAGGAAGAAGAGGTGTCGGGGCCGTGAGTCGTCGTCGAGGCCGCTCTTTGCGGCGCGGCAGGTGGGGGGGTGCTGGATCATCCATACCTTCAGCACCCTCGTCCTCGTCATCAAAAAGAGGCTCTCCAACCTCATGATCACCTGCACGCTCAAAACGAGAAGAAGAGGAGAAACAAGAGTCTCGTCGAAGGTGACATCTGATGTCTCCATGACTCGGTTAGTATCAAGGTTAAGTACACGATATGCTCTCGTGTGAGTGCCATAACCCAAAACACCCCGTCAGAAGATCGAGACTCAAACTTGTCCAGGTTTCCCTTTTTCAAAATAAAACTGTGGCAACCGAAGACTCTAAAAAACTCACCTTGGGCTGGCGACCAAAACGCAACTCATAAGAAGTCTTCTTCAAAAAGGCTCTCAGAAAAATGCGATTTGAAATGTAGCATGCAGTGTTCATAGCTTCGGCCCAATAGCGCCTGGGAGTCCTATGCTCATCGAGCATCGTCCTGGCCATCTCAACAAGGGTCCGATTCTTCCTCTCTACAAACCATTTTGGGGCGGTGTGTAGGGGGAAGAAAACTGATGCTCCAAAACCAAAGCGGTTACAAAACTTCTCAAAATCCGAATTTTTGAATTCGGAACCATTATCACTTCTAATAGCTGCATCGAGTTCAAAGGGAACTCGTTCTGAAGACGCAAAATCAGATTGCGAGCGAAGGAGAAAGTCTCAGTCTTCTCAGTCAAAAAGAAGACCCACGAATACCTCGAAAAGTCGTCAACAACAACCAAACATACCACTTGCCACCAACCGAGCTCACCCGAGCCGGACCAACAAGGTCCATATGTAAAAGCTCTCCAGGGTGCGAGGTCATGACCTTAGTCACTGGATGGTGGGGAGCGGCAACCATCTTCCCATGTCTACAAGAATGGCAAACTAGATCCTTCTCCATCGAAAGCTGGGACATCCTCGGATTAGGCCAAGTGAGCTAAGTCTTGCAAGCAAGTCGAAGCTTAAATGACCGAGCCTCCTATGCCACTTCCAAAGATCGGAGGAAGAAGGACTAGCAAAAAGACAGCGAGAAGAAACCAAACGACTCCGAGAAATTCGCACGAAAGACTTTCCCAAAGGGCGAAATCAGACATACAAGATCGCCCTTGAGGATCTAAGATGCGACTAAGGTTCGGTTTAAAACGAATCTCGTAGTCATCATCAAAAAGTTGCGAACAGAAAGAAGCAAGTTAAAATGCAGGTTAGAAACAAGAGCAACATCGCGCAACACAAAGTGCTCATTAACCCGCACCGATCCGCGGACAACACCTTACCTTTACTATTGTCGCGAAGGTTATGTACTCCTTTCGGGCGGAAACAGGGCTAAGGCTGGAGAACCACTTGGCGTTTCCGGTCATGTGCCTCGAGCAACCGGAATCCACCAACCAAATGTCCTCCAACCGTTTTACCTACATCAATAAAAAGACATAGGGTGAGCATACGGTCCAACACTGGGGTTAGTGAAGTAAGGAGAATACCAGTGTTGGGCCGGCTGCTCAAAAGAACGGTTAGTAAATAAACACTCCTAGACTGTCTACGTGGGTAGTCGTAGCGATCACCACGCAAGGAAAATGTGGTCCGCTAGGGAAGAAGCGCTCACCGCGACACTCAAACTGCGGTGGGGGATAGCGCTCAACTACAAAGCCTCTATCACGGGTCCAAAACCTGCAACTGCAGGCTCCCGCCGGGCACGCTCTCTACGAGGCCTAGGCCTGAACTTGAGCACTGCGCCTCTAGGCCAAGCAGTACGTCTCGGTGCTCTCCTCTGAACATTCGGCGCATGTACATCATGAAAAGATGGAACATGTCCGGGTTGTTCATCTCCTAGCACGGCGCACCTCTCTCTTGCGCCTAAAGCAGAACTCGCTCAAGTGTCCATCTCGCTCACAGAAGTCACACTGGTACCCACCGCCTCAAAGGGGGTTGTTGGTACTCATGGCTGTGGGTGTGGATCACTTTGCCCTTCTGTGGCAACTCCTCCTGGATAGGTGGCATTGTGTCTAGCTTGTTCTTTAGGTGGTTGGGTTTGGGTGCCCACTCTGGTTCTTGGGTGGAGCTCGTGGAGGTTCCTCAAATACCCCATCCTTGGTGTTAGGTTTGACCGGCTCTCTGGATGGAAGCTTGGTCAGTTTGGGAGTAGTGGTGGAGTTGGGCTTCTCACTAAGATTCAGACCACTCGACTCTCCAATCTTCGCAAAAGCAGAAAGATCAACACCCTGAGCAAGAAATCACCAGAACCTCCAGCAGCTCGCTTAAATTGGGAGATCATCTTCCCGAGCTGCGGCTCACAAGAGACCCATGACAAGATGGTCCGAAGTTATGTGTTTTCCTCCTCGGTTTGCATCTTGCCATGCTTGACATTCGCAATCTCCATTCCAAACCCTCAACAAGAGCACACTAGCAACACTAGTGCTACCTGAGTTGGCCTCCTCAAGAGACACAATTGGCTTCTTCTGCCAACTCAGATTGCAAGACAGGACAAGTCTTGCACGCACCTAACAGAGAAGGTCTAGCTTCAGCTCATCCACCTCTCCTACCAACGCAGCATACTTACCTCTCAAAGTGAGAAGGTCAGTCATGTGCGTGGTGCACATTCTCACACTCATCCTCTTCCGACACGACCACGGTGGACTTGGCAAACAAGCTCTCTCACCGTGTCCTCCCACTTCTGCCTAAACTCCTTGCGCTCTCTAGCGGCACGCCTCAGCAACTTGTCCTGACTAAGGAGCGACGGCAGTAAGCTTTCAACCTCAGCAGAAAGCTTGTCGTGGGTGAGGGATACCTGGGAGGTGTCGTCGTCGTCCCGAGGGGTGTGCTCCAGCTTGCCGTCGACCTCATCACCAAGCGCCATGGTGCAAAAGCCGTCGTCGTCGGCGAAGAAGCAGAGGCCGTTCAGCTTGTCCTCGATCCTCTTCTTCTTCTCGGACTCGTCATCGCTTGAGCAAGCGGAGTCGTCATCCGAGCCGTCGACGTCGCTGAGCGTGGCGAAGAACGCACGCTGCTCAGCTTGGGCCTTCTCCAAGTACTTCTTTGATGTGACTCCTTGTCGAAGCCGCCCCTCCGCTTGTGCCTCGCGGGGACATTTCTCCTTGCGCTTGCCGGAGTCGTACTTGTGCCCATGATCGCCCTTCCCAGATGAATGCTTCTTCTTGGGGCTGTTGCGATGAAGTGTTCGGGGTCGCCACACTCATAGACTCCTGAGCGTCCTCCTCCGCGGCGACGGTTCATGCGGTTGTTGTGGAACCGCGAGAACCGGTTGGCGAGCATTGCCAACTCATCATCCCCCAACGACTCAAGTTGGTCCTCTGTGACAGAAAAGAGTGAAGAAAGAGCAAACCAGCAGCAAAGGGGTTAGCGGAAGAGCCAGAAACCAAAGCCATAGTTGGGCCAGAAGGATTCGCATAAGAAGCCCTCGACATGGCGTCAATCTCACTGGACTTGAGCTTACTAAAGAGCTCATCGCATGTGAGGGTCTCATAGTTAGGCGATTCGATGATCGCCTGAACCTTGGAATCCCACACAGATCGATCAAGAGTGTGCAAAAGCTTCAAAGCACGCTCATGCATCGTCAAAAGGCAACTGCTCCTTGTTAGCCCTCATCCTATTGACAATCATCTGAAAGCGAGCGAATAAACTTTCTATGCTCTCGCCAGGCTGATGTCGAAAGTTCTCATACTCACGCTTGAACGGACTCGTAGAGTCGGGTTTTGACTTGAGAGGTGCCCTCATGGAAACGCATGAGGGTTGTCCCAGATCTCCAGAGCCGTTTAGCGAGGTGAGAAACATGATCAAACTCACCCATGCTCAAAAAGAAAAGAGAGCATTACGGGGCTCGGCTATTGGCATCGTGCTCATCGATCTGTTGCTGAGTGACACGAGCAGCCAAGACCACGTAATCAGCAGAGTTGCAAATATCCCAAATAGAAGCACCCAAACTCTGCAGATAGGCCGACATGCGTATCTTCCAATACGCATAGTTCGTCCCATCAAAGAACGGCGGTTTGCCCACGCCGCGGATCCATGTCGCCTTCTGTGGATCTGGAACCGGCTAAGGTGGAAGATCCTTAACCCGCTCTGATACCAATTGAAGGACCGAGAAGCAACCAGAAAGCGACCAGAGGGGGGGGGGGGTGAATGGGAGCTTCAAAATTTCCTCGGAAACTAGTAGCCACTGTCCCAAGAATCAACCCCAGAAGCAAACCCTAGAGCTGCTAATGTCCAGGACCCTAGATGTAGGGTGGATGCTTCCAAGAAGCACAGCGGGACACTACACAACTCTAGAAAGCCAACGCAAAAAGACGGAAATCAAATCCGTCAACGAACGAGCGAACCGCGGACGAAACCGTGCGAAACCAGTCGCATCGGACGCTGCCTGCGTCCGATGCCTGACCACCGGACGCGTCCGATGCGAAAAACTGCCTCTCGGGAACCTTACTGTTCCACCATCGGACGCTGTGAAAGTGAACAGCCAGCGTCCGGTGCTTTGGCTCAGGCGCGTCTGATGGCCAACGGACGCGTCCGATGCCAGGCGTCCGATGCCACTACAAACGTTGTGAAAGTGACACGCGTCACCGGAGCGTCCGACGCTTAGAACCCTAGCGTCCGATGCTCCCGTGTCAGCGTCCGATGCCCCCGAAAAACTGTGCAGTTCTTTGATGATTCAACCGATTTCCTCTGAATCAAAAGCTCTAGGCCGGGGATTGATCTGAGGGGTCACAAGGATGTTAGTGAGCTATCTCTAAGAGATCATGGCTCGAACCTAACTCCAAATCGGTGAATCAAGAAATTTCGGGGCAAGGAAGCAAGAACCGATCCAAAACGAAAATCGATCGATCTCCTAGACCGTGAGGTTAGAGGTTATTCCTTGGGTGGAAAGAAGTGCCTCACGATCTAGAACAACTTGGTTCAAACGGTTTCGCAAAAGATGAACCAAACAAAGAGATCAAGCGACGGGAAAATCGTGGAGAAAAAGGATTCCGCGAAGAACACAACAAAACGCGAATTGACACCACGATCTTGCAGCGAAGCGCAAACACACGCTATGACAAGGAGGTTACGGCCTCCTTTCCTCAAAATCAACAGTACACAGAGGTGAGTCTCTCTGCGGATCTCAGCTATCTACAGCAGGGAATGGGAGAGCAAGAAACCCTACGTGTGAAAGAGCAAATGACTGAGATAGGGGAGGAGGGTGTCTCCCCTGACTACTTATCCTATTCTAGACTAAGTCTATTTCCTACTCTACCCCTCTCTATTTAATTAAGAGCGAAACCAGCTAAACCCTAAGGTTATTATGGACCAACTCAAGTGGTAGGTAGATCCGACGGCCACGCCCGCACAATCGTCCGCGTTGCCTACACGCAACCTTCTGATTGCCGCACGTGCCGCCCTCGCTCTGCACCCCCAGTTTTGTGGCCCAAACCGGGGAAACCAGCCTTTTCCAGCTATCCCCCGGTTTTGAGGCCCAAACCGGGAAACCAGCCCACCAGCATTGAGTTTTGAGGCCAAACTCAGCAAAACCTCAGCGCCCCAGGTTTTGAGGCCCAAACCTGGAAACCGTCCTCAGCCGAGTTTTGTGGCCAAACTCGGAAACCGTCACGCCCAGGTTTGAGGCCAAACTGGGAAACGTCCTCTGATGGTTTTTCCCTGGCTCTACCACCAAACCGAAGTTGTGGAGGGGATGCACGCCAGTGCACCCCGCCACTGAACCGTGTCCCCAGGTCCTCGACCCGAGACCACCGTGCCTGCAAGTCTTCGCTCGTCGCTGTCCCAGGCTGCCAGCCACCACAGTGATCCTCAGGCACTCCGGTCCCTCAGTCCAAGCCTCACGTCCGCCCTTCACTGCTCGATCCATCGCATGGCACGTTCGCCGCACGGCACGCCCATCCTTCATCGCACTCAGTCCATCGGCACGACACGTCTCAACTTGACCTTACCTTGCCCTCGATCACTGTCTCTGTGCTCGACACCGCACCAAACACAAGCCGAGAACATACGATCAAACCCGTTGACAATCACTCATCACTCAGAGACTCGGCATACGCCCATGTATCCGCATTATTATAGAAACCTTTGTAAGAATTTGATGCGATTAGATCAGGGAGATAAATCTGTGCAGGATTACATGATGAGCTTCAAAAAGAGTTTGTTGCGTTATGCATAGTGGAGGGACCAATGATTTCTATTGTTCGATTTTATCGGGTTTGAGACTTGAAATTCAGGATATTGTTGATTATAAGGAAATTGATAATGTCAACGAGTTGTTTCAGTTTTGCTATGCTTGCAGAGAAGGAGTTGCAGGGTTGGGACTACGATAAGCAAGCGAGTGACCGCTTCTGCCGCGTCTGCAACACATCTTCACTACCCCGCACACATCCACTCAAGACTCCGGTAAAATTTTAATACATGCTGAAATTATACAACCTGAAAGAGAGAGTGCTACTACTAAGAATAAAGAGACTGATATTGAATATGAAAATCACCAAGTACCTAAATTGAATGATTCTTTTGTGCTTTCTACAAAATCTGATATTATGAAATTGATGATGATGTGTTGAAATTTATCCACCATTCATGCTATAATAGAGCAACATTCAGGGGACACGAAATCTGATTTACCCCTTTGTCACAAAAAATAATGTCCAACTAATCATGTGATAAAGAAGAGTTTGAAGGACCGAGAAGCAACCAGAAAGCGACCAGAGGGGGGTCAATGGGAGCTTCAAAATTTCCTTTTGGAAACCAGTAGCCACTGTCCCGAGACTCACCCCAAAAGACAAACCCTAGAGCTTGCTAATGTCCACGACCCTAGATGAAGGGTGGATGCTTCCAAGAAGCACAGCGGGACACTACACAACTCTAGAAAGCCAACGCAAAAGACGGAAATCGAATCCGTAATGAACGAGCGAACCATGAACGAAACAATGCAAGACTGCACTGACGGACTCAGCCAGAGCGTCGTCACCAGGCACCGGAGCGTTCCGGGCACAGAAAAATAGTTCTGGACCTCTCTGTTCCTGATCGGACTCACTGAAGGGAGCGTGCGGGTCGTTTGTACAGAGCGTCCGGTCGAACAGCAAAAAACGCACGTGAACAGTAGCTCCGTCGAGTCCGGTCACACAGGGGATGAGCGTCCGGTCAAGACCCAATGGGACACAGCGAGTGTTCAACCACCGGACGCACAGCCTGAGCGTCCGGTCGACACGATCAAGCGTCCGGTCACCCCGTGAATCCACGGTTCGTCCACCGATTCGACTCAATCCCACCCAAAACGAAACCTCTAGGGTTCAAACTTGGTGAGTAGAGTCACAAGGAGGATAGTGAGCTATCACTAAGAGATCATGGCTCGAACATATCTCCAAATCGATGATCGAAGAATTTCGGGGGAGGGGAGAAAACTCTTGACCCGAAACGGAAATCGATCGATCTCCTAGACCGAGGTTAGAGGAGAATTCCTTCGGTGGAAAGAAATGCCTCACGATCTAGATCAACTTGGTTCAAACGGTTTTGCAAAAGATGAACTGAGCAAAGAGATTAAGCGAAGAGAAAATCATGGAGAAAAAGGATTCCGCGAAGAACACGAACAAAACGCGAATCACAACCACGAATTGCAACCGTGTGGCTACCACACGCTACAACAATGAGGATACGGCCTCACTTCCTCAGAATCAACAGTACACAGGGCAAGTCTCTCTGCGGATCTCAACTAGCTACAGCAGGGGATGGAGAGCAGGAAACCCTAAGTGCGAAAAGAGCAAATGACTGAGATATTTGGGAGGAGGGTGTCTCCCGACTACTTATCCTACTACTAGCCTAAGTCTATTTCCTACTCTACCCCTCTCTAATCTAATTACAGAGCGAACCAGCTAAACCCTAGGGTTATTCTGGACCAACTCGATGGTAGGTGTATCCGACAGCCACGCCCGCACAAACCGAAGCGTTGCCTCGACGCAACCTCCGGATCGCCGCCACGTGCCGCCCTCGCTCTGAACCCCGGTTTTGTGGCCCAAACCGGGAAACCAGCTTTTCCAGCCAACCCCGGTTTTGAGGCCCAAACCGGGAAACCAGCCCATCAGCCTCTGAGTTTGAGGCCAAACTCAGCAAAACCTCAGCGCCCCAGGTTTTGAGGCCCAAACCTAAAGAAACCGTCCCAGCCCGAGTTTGGTGGCCATACTCGGAAACCCTCAGCCCGAGTTTTGTGGCCAAACTCGGAGGAAACCGTCCATCCGAGGTTTCTCTGGCTCTCTACCACCCAAACCGACGTCGTAGATGGGATGGCACTGCCCGTGCACCCCGTCCACCGACACGTGTCCTGAGTCCACGACTCAGGCAACACATGACCGCACTTCTTCACTTGTCGTCGTCACAGGCTGCCAGCCACCAAGCTGATCCTCGGGCCTCTAGTCCCTCAGTCCAAGCCTCACGTCCGCCCTTCACCGCTCGGTACCTCGGCATGGCACGTCCGTCGCACGGCACGCCCATCCTTCACCGCACCCGGTCCATCGACACGGCACGTCTCAACTTGACCTTCACCTCGCCGTCGATCACTGTATCCGTGCTCGACACCTGCACAACCCAAGCCAAAGAACATGCGCTCATCCCAGTTGACAATCACTCAACACTCAGAGACCCGGCATACACCCATGTATCCGCAATCTCCCCCTTGATGAGTGCATTGTCAACTACTCACAGAAATCATAATGAAAAGAAGAATAAGGAGAAGGAGGAAGGAGAAGGAGAAAAAAACTCACCCAAATGACCCAAAAGCATAGCACAGCCGAAGATAAGAAGGTCAAGTGGAAAGAGCGAAAGAACTTGGTCCCCAAAGACATGGGCAACGGCTCGATGCAACCAAGCAAAAGCAAAGCTAGCCCTCAGAAGAGGTATTAGAACAGGCTCAACACCGCTAGCAAATACCAATTGGAAAACGAAGCAAAATGCTAGTCCTCAAGATAGAGGCACAGAGGCTCAACACAACTAGCAAAGAAAGATCGATACCAATGCCTTTCGGCCAGCAAGAGACAACAAAACTCCCCCTTAGATGAACATCCAGGAGACATGCAAACTCTCCTCCTGGAACTCCCCCTTAGATGAACATCCAAGAGACATGCAAACTTGTAACACCTCTGGTGTTTAATAAGTAATTAACCTGACATGTCATCATCATTAGTCTTTAATCATTCTTGCCATGCATTTAAGTTTGCTTATTTGTGTAGATCTGTTCAGTTAAGTGTTTTGATGCTGTGTTATGGGACCAAATTCAAAAATCAAAATAAAATTTAAATTCCTTTTGAAAAACCCCAAAATTTCCAAACTCTAGTTTTTACCCCTTTTTCTAATGCAAAAGTGTTCAAAATTTGAAGTGGTCCTTTTAGCAAAGTTGTAGATCTCAAATTCTAAACAACTTGGAGTTTGAGTTTTTCTTTGTGCAGTTCAAAGTTTAGGAGTAATTTTCAAGATTTCAAAAGAAGAATAGGTTTTCACTGTGCACAGCTGGAGGACCCCTACCTCATCCTCACCCGGCCCCTAACCTCTTTTCGCCCGGACCCCCACTGTCCTTTTGCCCGGACCCCACCGTCCTTTTGCCCGGACCCCCACCGTCATTTTGCCCGGACCCTGTAACACCTCTGGTATTTAAGCATGTAATTAACTTGACATATCATCATTAGCATCATTAATCATCTTGATCATGATTTCATGTGTATGCATTTGCTAAGTGTATCATTTTATGTGATGTACCTCTATTGCAAAAACCCTTATTAGCCCACTCCTTCCTATAGGGGCAAAATGGTAATTTCACCTCTGTGCCTAGTTCTATATAATTCTTGTTCAAATTTAGTGCCCTGATGTTTGTTGCTTTGATCAAAGTTCAAAAATCAGATTTGAATTGAATTTCCTTTTGCAAAACCCTAAAATCCCAAATCCTGGATTTATTCCCTTTAAATAACTTTTTCAAAATTCAAAATTTTGAGTTGGTTCAAAAAGCAAAGTTGTGAATCTGACCTAGAGGAACAACTTTGGTATTTACAGATTTCCATGTTTCTATAAAATTTTGAAGTAATTTCAAATTCATTCAAATTCCAGTTTTTGTCCCCTTTTCAGTTTCAAAAATTTATTCAAAAACTTTTGAGTTTCAGAAAAAGTGTATATTAGCAAAGTTATAGGTTTTGTCAAATGGAACAACTTTTCATATTGAAAGATTCTCAAGTTTCAGTTTGAAATCCAGAGTAATTTTGATTTGAATCAAGTTTGAAAAAGTGTCCCCTTTTCTGTTTTTGATTGTAGTTCAAAAACTATTTGGAATTTGAAAATGTTCATATTGACAAAGTTGTAGATCTCACTTTTCTGAACAACTTTGGTGTTTTGAGTTTTTGTCGCACAGTTCAAATTTTGAAAGTATTTGCGAAATACAGAAACTAGCCAAAAGTCAAACCCTACACCCTAGACTGTTCATCTTCCCAGGCGAGTCAGGGGGGGGCCCGGCCGCGCGCCCTCGCCGGAGTCGCGTGCCGCCGCGTGTCCGAAGCTCCTTCGGCCAAACCGACTCCACGCCGATGCTCACACTCGATTGCGCACGCGAACCGTCTCCAGCTGACTTTGTTCCCGTCCCCTACCGGCCGCAGTGCGTCGCCGCCACGCGTTCGCCGCCGGTGAGCCGTGCGCCCGGCCCCTGAGTGCCAAACCGCTGACCTCCTGGTGTGTAATCGATCGCGCACGCTTCACTCGTTCTTATCCCCTCTGCTCAGCCGATTGCCGCTCTCGCCGCGACTATAAGAACCCCCCGCCGAGCCGGCCGGAGCAGAACCCACCCCGTCACCGTGGCCAGCGAACCCGAGCCGCCGCTTCTCTCCCAGCTAGCCCAGAAGCTCCGCCAAGTCCTTGCGCAGCTTCACCCCCCTCAATTTGGTCGCTACCCCGCCTCCATTCGCCGCGGCGTAGCTCGTCGTTGTCATCTCCGGCAAGAATCCCGTCGAGGTCGGGATCGTGAAATACTCCCTCTCCGGCCTTGATCATCCTCCACTGACCCCCGCATCACCTTCCTTGCTCCTTTGCGTCTCTGACTGACCCCTTGTGGTCGCTTGTGTCGCACAGGAACGCCGAGTCGACGATCACCGCCGTCCGCCGTCCGCCGGTCACCGTCGAACTCACCCCTCCGTTCATCCCTCCCTCACCTCGCCGAGCCCCGCAATCGACGCCGGTGAGCTCCCTGTTGCTTCCCGTACCCTCAGTTTCGCCGCGGAGCGCCCGCAGTGGCCGGCGTAGCAGCGCCGCCGCCGTCCGGCCGCCGCCGCAAACGCGGGAAGGAGAAGAACAGTGCCGTTTTTCTTTTTCCAAACATGTGAATAGTGTTCAAATTTCATCTTTTTGTATGATTTTCTGTGTGCATCCAAAAATGCTGAAATTTTTGTGGTAGACTCTTTATGCTCTGGAGTATTTTATAAAAAATAAAACTTGACTTTTCTGCAAAATTTGAAAATGAAAAATCTCCCTTTTAATTAATAAATGAAGGTTTTGGTATTTTTGGAGAGTGATTTATAACTCCAAAAACCATGAGACAAATTTTTGTGAGCTTCTTATGCCATGACTAGTCTCTGGTAAAATTTTGAAGTCTTTTGGAGCAAGTTGTTTTTTGAGCTTTTATTTTAATTCTTGAATAGTGCCTTTTGTTAATTAAATGTCTAGATTTAATTGAGCACCTTAATGACCTCCAAAAATTATGAAATTTGTTTTGCCATCTATCTACACCATGATGAACATATGTGATTAATTTGGTAATTTTTGGAGCAACTTCATAAAATGACCTTTTTAATTAATTTAAGAAAATAGAAAAGAGGTTTAGGGTTGTAATAAGTGTTGATGATGTGATCTTGGATTGATTGATGTTCATAGACCCCTACCCTTTGGTCTATGATGTTTGTGATGCTATGTTTGGTTGATGCTTAGGATAATTATATTAAGGGTTAGTTAATCAATATTGCTTAAGGAAGAAAAGGTTACCTTTAATGCTCAACCTAGGGTTCAATCATGCCTTGCTTAAAAGTAATCTAGAATCAGTGGAATTGTCTTGCACCATAAGTCCATATCATCATTCTCATGTGCATTCATCATTGCATCCGTATAGTTGACGAAGAAGGACCTGAAGTCGAGGTAGCCACCGAAGGATCTGTCCCCGAGGCAACCCCGAGCTCCGACACCTACTCCTACCACCCCGAGTCTGCTCTCTTTGCCATCCAAGGCAAGCCCCGGTGCATTTAACCCTTTCCTTGAATTTTATAAAATGTTTCCTTAAATGCTTTTGGTTTAAATTATTGCATTAGGTTCATAGGAGTTGTGTGCTATCCTAATTGATGCACTATCACCTTGACCACTGATACACCCGATACCTGCTTTTCACAAGGTATTTGAAAAATGCTTAGCAATGCTATTAAATAGATTTGCAATAAAAATGCCAATTTCAAAAGTGTGATCACTTAAGAATCTTTATGGGATTTTGGCTTTACTCCCACTATTGGCTAAGTATCTGATCCGTACTTAGTCAATGGGAAGGAGAGGTTGTCCTTGCGTACGGTGCCGTCATGTTGTAGTCCGGGGCTCAACAGTTGACACCGACCGGGACAGGGTTGAAAAACTGACAGGACCTGTACTCTTGGGTTAGAGTCCCGAGGTGCTTGTCGCTGGCTGGAAAATGTAGGGACCATCCGTATGGGGGCCTGCTGGTCAAGACTTGTAACTATTCACATACTACGGAAAGCTCTGGCTCCGAGAAATCCATTATTGGACCGACAACCGCGCACTGGGAGTGGAGAGATGGCGGAAGTAGCATGTACCCACGTGGGTTAGAGTCCCGGATTGGAGTGGTGTACTGTACTTCCGGGTGGCGTAGGACCGGGCCCAATCTTGGAGGAATCGTGGTAGACGAGTTGGCATATGCAAGCTTGGGGGCTACATATGCAGTGTGGATAGGGATCCTCAGCTGAGTATTATTTATCCGGATTAACGTTGCTCCTCGGTTATGGAGACTTGGTCCACTGACTGTCAACGGAGAGTGGTTCTCAACTAGGAATGTTTTGAATTGTAAAATGAATCATGAATGATGAAGAATTGAGGAATACCGAATCTTTCAAAATAAAATAAGGTTTACAAAATGCTTTTCTGCAAAATACTTGATCTTGCTTGAGCCTTACCTTGACTACCCTAAGCTTTCATTCCTGAGTCTTCTCCCTTTTTCTTTAGTCGGGTAAGTCTTGTTGAGTACCTTTGTACTCAGGGTTTTATTACCCATGTTGCAGGTATGGCAGATTCCTCAGTATGCCTTGGACCCTGCTGTGTGACTGTTGTTCAGGAAGAGGCCGATGAGGCCGATGAGTGATTATTCACCCTCGGGGGCTGGGTGAAGTATCTTTACCTTCAGTTTGTTGTTGTCATATGCTACTCTGTCAACTCTATCTATTTGAACTATGGTCTGTAATAACTTTCACTTTAATTTTATGTTGAACCCTGGTTTGTAAAACTATTGTTATCTAAGTCTAAGTCTTCCGCTATTTACTCCGATGTATTTGTCAAAATGTTCAAGAGATTGTAACTGAATTGTGAGATGATCCTGCGGACAACGGGCACTGATGTAGCCCAGTAGCGGAACCGGTCCTAATCTCTTGGCTGTACGGATCGACTGTCAGCGGTTGACGGTGATCAGTGGGCCATGGGATTAGAGCCGTTACGTTACAGAGTGGTATCGGAGCATCTCACTATGACGTTGCAATCTTTTTGCGAAAACTTCAAAATGTTTTTAACAAAAACTAAACTTGACTATTTTGAGTCCAAATTGCTTCTCTCATCTCATCTTGTCTTTGGCAACTAGTAGCAAGACAACTTGTATAAGCCCTATGTACTTTACCTTAGTAGTTGCATTGCCTTGTTCCGTAGGAACGATTCATGCATCATGTCACATTCACTTAAGTATACAAATGAGTTCGTTGGGTTAGTATGCCTATACCTTTTTCTTGCTAGCCTTTCTCATCTATAACCTCTTGTCCAGATATGGCCATCATCAAGCGGACTGCCCGCAAGTCGACTGGACCACACGGTGTGCCGCGTCACCAGCTGGCGCCACGCACCGGAGAAGAGACTGGAGAATCTTCCAATGGTCGTCGCTTTCCCCGCCGCCGCACCCGCAAGCAGCTGAAAGAGGAAATCAAGAATCTGAAGGCTGAAATGGAGAACATGGAGCATGACTTCTACCTTTCCCGCATGGAGTTTTATGAGGCACGAGCTTCCCTGGAGCAGGCTAACCGGAACACGATTCGCGCTATCGAGCAGCGCAATGATGCTTGGACCCGCGAGGACGTGGTCAGAGCCCAGCTCCATGGACTGCAGCAATACACCGCCCAGATTGAGCAGTACAATGATATGCTTCATGAGGAAGTGCATCAGCTACATGATCAACTCCATCCCTTGGTACCCCCGTTATGGAAGACCCCGAAGATGGATCGTGGAGGAACCTGAAGTGGAACACGAGCCTGATCAGAATGAGGAAGTGGAACCTGCTGAAGATGTCCACGTTGAAGATGAAGAGGAGGAGAGCCTGAGCTTATCATCGAGGATGATGATGATGACGAAGAGTTGATCTTCATCGATGATGACTAGACTCCTTGTGTCTGTACCATCTGCTTACCTAAAACCTTAGCCTAGGTTTGGGAGCGTTAGTCTGTCTGTTGCCAAGTCTGGCATGTATCTTTCTTTTCGTACCTTATCAGTCTGTTGTCATCTTTATCAAGTCAGCTATCTTTGTATCAGTGAAGCTATCAATCAAGTTGTTTCAGAACCCTTGTCCATATATGCTGAGTTCCGACTTGCTTATACAGATGCCTGTGAACACCCGTACCGGAGCCGGAGGTGCTGGAGATGACCGTCTCCCAAACCCTCCACCTGTACCAGCTACCCTAGCTGATGCCATTGCAGCCTTGGCCGCCGCTGCCAATCTGATGGCTCAGAATCAAGGGCAGCAGAACAACGGTAACCGTGGTCGCCGCAACAACCAAGAGACAACCTATGTGGAATTCACTGAAACACGCCCACCGGTCTTCACAAAGGCCGATGAACCTCTCGAGGCTGACGACTGGTTACGCACCATGGAACAAAAGTTCAGTCTTCTGCACTGCACGGAGATCCAGAAGCCTCGGTTCGCTTCTCAGCAGCTCCGTGGTCCTGCAAGTGCCTGGTACGCCAACCTGTTGGCGGCCCAGCCGGAAGGTCACCAGCTGACCTGGAAGAGTTCCGCACTGCTTTCAGAGCACATCACATCCCCTCGGGATTGATGAGAATGAAGTTGGATCAGTTCTTGGCCCTGCAACAGAAAGATTCCACCGTCATGCAGTACGTGGGACAATTCAACCACCTCAGTCAGTATGCCTCTGACTATGTCAACACAGAGGAAAAAGAGAGATTGTTTTCTCAGGGGTCTGCACCCTAAGATTCGCAGAGGTCTGTCCAACAACCTAAACGGATCCTACCATGATGTCGTTGACCGTGCTGTTGCTTTCGAGGAAAGCAACCGCCAGTATCAGGAGGAAAAAGAAGAAGAAGGCTGGGTCTAGCAGTTTCTCCAGCAACCATAAGCGCCCAAGAATCATCTACCACCCCAGCCACCACCAAAACCGTGCCCCATACCCCCATCAGCAAGTGGTCGTTCGTACCGCGGCCACCACCCACAATGCCAACCAGCAAAGTGCCACTCAGCCGAACGCCCCTGGTGTTCGTGTCACCACCCCACAAACAGCTTATAACCATCCATGCTACAACTGTGGCCAAGTTGGTCACTGGGCTCTCGCGAGTGCCCAAAACCCAAGAAGAATGCCCAGCATGCACAGAAAGGCCCTGGAGGATCACAGCAGCAGCACCGTGCACCGCAGCAGCACGTCCAGAAGGGCAAGCTTGTCAGGAAGCACGGGCAAGTCTACTTCACCACCGTCAGTAACATCCCAGACGGAGAGCCCGTCATGCTTGGTAGGTTTCCTGTTGCCAATCATCCTGCAGTCGTCTTGTTTGATTCTGGTGCATCGCATTCCTTCATCAGTCGCACTTTTGTCATCAAGCATGAGTTGCCCATGGGGGAGTTAAAAGAAAGTTTCTGCATACTTTCGCCTGGAGGGCGGATAAATACTAAGGAAGTGGTCCGCAGTATACCAGTAATGTTGGGGAAACATGTCTTTCCTACCACCATGATAGTACTGCTGCGCGATCAAGAGATAGATGTCATCTTAGGCATGAATTGGATGTGTCAGTATAAAGCCATGATTGACATCTTGAATAGAGTTGTGAGAGTGGATATTCCTAACAGTACCTCCAAACTCCTTCTCCAACTTCCTATGCCTTCAAAACCAGCTACCACACAGCTAAATGCTACCTATGATCAAGGGATCCGAGACATCCCTGTAGTCTGTGAGTTCCCTGATGTTTTTCCTGAAGATTTACCTGGTCTGCCTCCTGACCGTGATGTTGAGTTTGCCATAGAGCTAAAGCCCGGGACTGCTCCTATAGCCCGTAGAGCTTATCGAATGCCTCCCAGAGAGTTGGCAGAGCTGAAGATCCAATTGCAAGAGCTATTGGATAAGGGTCTCATTCGCCCAAGTTCATCTCCTTGGGGCTGTCCTGCTATCTTTGTGAAGAAGAAGGACAAAAGCCTTCGTCTGTGCGTTGACTATCGCCCGCTCAACGAGGTCACCATCAAAAATAAATATCCCTTGCCTCGCATTGACCTTCTGTTTGACCAGTTATCTGGAGCCAGAGTGTTTTCCAAGATCGACCTCAGATCTGGCTATCATCAAATAAAAATTCGTCCCGAAGATATTCCCAAAACAGCTTTCACCACCCCAAGATACGGTCTATATGAGTACTTGGTCATGTCTTTGGCTTGACCAATGCCCCCGCTCATTTCATGTATCTCATGAACTCTGTGTTCATGCCAGAGCTCGATAAATTTGTAGTCGTGTTCATTGACGACATCCTGTTTATTCAAGAACTCCTGAAGATCATGCCAATCATCTTCGTGTCGTTCTCTCTCGTCTCAGAGATCAACAGCTGTATGCCAAATTCAGTAAATGTGAATTCTGGCTAGATCGAATTCAATTCCTTGGTCATGTCCTGTCCGCTGAAGGTGTGTCAGTTGACCCTGAAAAAGTGGCAGATATCTTGGATTGGAAGCCACCTACCACTGTCCGAGAAGTTCGCAGCTTCATGGGAATGGCTGGATACTATCGCCGTTTCATCCCAGACTTCTCCAGAGTTGTCAAGCCTATCACAGAGTTGTTGAAGAATTCCGTGGGATTTTGTTGGTCAACATGCCTGTGAGCAAGCTTTTCAAGCCTTGAAGAAAACTATGACTACATCACCAGTCCTAACTCAACCAGACATCGAGAAACCTTTGATGTATACTGTGATGCATCTGGTACTGGGTTAGGCTGTGTTTTGATGCAAGAAGGTCGAGTGATCGCTTATGCCTCACGGCAGCTTAGGCGACATGAGGAGAATTATCCAACCCATGACCTTGAGTTAGCAGCAGTGGTGCATGTTTGAAGATATGGCGTCATTATCTGTTGGGCAGTACCTGCAATGTGTACACTGATCATAAGAGCCTGAAGTATATCTTCACTCAAGAAGAGTTGAACATGAGGCAGCGAAGATGGCTTGAGTTAATCAAGGACTATGATATCGAAGTGCATTACCATCCTGGTAAGGCAAATGTAGTTGCCGATGCCTCAGTCGCAAGTCATACTGCAACGTCTGACGACGAAGCTCTATGATCTTTCCTTGTGCCATGCTCTTGAAAGGATGGGTATTGAGATAGTTCCGCAAGGAAGCCTGAACAATGTCAGGATAGAAACATCGGTCAAGGAACAAGTCATCGCTGCACAGAGAGATAACCCTGGAATCAAGCACATCATCGAAAAGGTCCAGACGGTAAGGCTGATTGTTTCAGGATCGATGATGTAGGAGTGGTTTGGTTCAAGAACCGTCTAGTAGTTCCCAAGGTGCCTGAGTTGAGACAGTTGATCCTTGATGAAGCACACCTGTCTAGGTTTTCCATCCACCCCGGCAGCAACAAGATGTACCAGGATCTAAGGCAGAGATTCTGGTGGACAAAGATGAAAATTGAGATCGCTCGCTATGTCGCTCGCTGTGATACTTGTCAGAAAGTCAAAAGCCGTGCACATGAAGCCTGGAGGAGAATTGCAGCCTTTATCTGTACCTGCCTGGAAGTGGGAAGATATCAGCATGGATTTTATCAATGGACTACCCAAGACTCGGAAAGGTTTGATTCCATTTGGGTAATCGTGGACCGACTCACCAAACAAGCTCACTTTCTGCCAGTCAAGACCAGCTACGCCGTCCCCACGTATGCCGCCTTGTACAAGAACAACACATAGTGAAGTTCATGGAATACCCAAGACCATTATCTCAGATCGTGGTACTCAGTTGTCGCAAAGTTCTGGAAAGCGTTCCAACCTCACTTGGAACCAAGCTCTTGCATAGTACAGCATATCATCCGCAGACTGATGGACAGACTGAGAGAGTCAACCAAGTGTTAGAGGATATGTTGAGGCATGTGTGCTCACCTTCGCAGATACTTGGGATGACTGTTTGCCCTTGGCAGAGTTCTCATACAATAACAGTTATCAAGAAAGCATCAAAATGGCACCATTTGAAGCACTGTACGGTCGTCGTTGTCGTACACCCCTCAGTTGGTCTGAGCCCGGAGAAAGAGAATTCTTTGGAGTTGACCTGGTCAAAGATATGGAAGAGAAAGTCAAGCAGATACAAGAGAACATGAAGATTGCCCAATCCCGACAAAAGAGTTATGCTGACAAGAGACGTCGACCTCTGAAGTTTCAAGTTGGAGATTACGTATATCTCAAGGTCTCACCAACCAAAGGAGTCACTCGTTTTGGAGTAAAGGGAAAGTTAGCACCCCGCTACATTGGTCCGTTTGAGATTTTGGAATGTTGTGGCAAGGTAGATCTACAAGCTGAAGTTGCCCGATCATCTCTCTGCTGTCCACAATGTTTTCCATGTCTCCCAACTCAAGAAGTGCCTCCGAGTACCAGAACATGTCGTGGAAGTTGAAGTGTCGAGCTAGAGCCTGATCTATCCTACTCGGAGTATCCAGTTCGCGTGTTGGATCACAAAGATCGAGTTACTCGAAGAACTACCACAAGGTGGTACAAAATCCAGTGGAACCAGCACTCTGAAGAAGAAGCTACTTGGAATCTGAAGACTTCTTGGCAAAGAACTATCCGACTTTCTCGAATCCCTGTCTATGTAAAGTTTTGTCTTTTCCCTTCTTTGTCCTTTCTTAAGACGCAGAATCTCGGGCGAGATTTCTTTAGGGGGGAGGCTGTAACACCTCTGGTATTTAAGCATGTAATTAACTTGACATATCATCATTAGCATCATTAATCATCTTGATCATGATTTCATGTGTATGCATTTGCTAAGTGTATCATTTTATGTGATGTACCTCTATTGCAAAAACCCTTATTAGCCACTCCTTCCTATAGGGCAAAATGGTAATTTCACCTCTGTGCCTAGTTCTATATAAATTCTTGTTCAAATTTAGTGCTTCTGATGTTTGTTGCTTTGATCAAAGTTCAAAAATCAGATTTGAATTGAATTCCTTTTGCAAAACCCTAAAATCCCAAATCCTGGATTTATTCCCTTTTAAATAACTTTTTCAAAATTCAAAATTTTAGTTGGTTCAAAAAGCAAAGTGTGAATCTGACCTAGAGGAACAACTTTGGTATTACAGATTTCCATGTTTCTATATAAAATTTGAAGTAATTTCAAATTCATTCAAATTCCAGTTTTTGTCCCCTTTTCAGTTTCAAAAATTTATTCAAAAACTTTGAGTTTCAGAAAAAGTGTATATTAGCAAAGTTATAGGTTTTGTCAAATGGAACAACTTTCATATTGAAAGATTCTCAAGTTTCAGTTTGAAATCCAGAGTAATTTTGATTTGAATCAAGTTTGAAAAAGTGTCCCCTTTTCTGTTTTTGATTGTAGTTCAAAAACTATTTGGAATTTGAAAATGTTCATATTGACAAAGTTGTAGATCTCCTTTTCTGAACAACTTTGGTGTTTTGAGTTTTTGTCGCACAGTTCAAATTTTGAAAGTATTTTGCGAAATACAGAAAATAGCCAAAAGTCAAACCCTACACCATAGACTGTTCATCTTCCCAGGCGAGTCAGGGGGGGGCCCGGCCGCGCGCCCTCGCCGGAGTCGCGTGCCGCCGCGTGTCCGAAGCTCCTTCGGCCAAACCGACTCCACGCCGATGCTCAGCACTCGATTGCGCACGCGAACCGTCTCCAGCTGACTTTGTTCCCGTCCCCTACCGGCCCGCAGTGCGTCGCCGCCACGCGTTCGCCGCCGGTGAGCCGTGCGCCCGGCCCCTGAGTGCCAAACCGCTGACCTCCTGGTGTGTAATCGATCGCGCACGCTTCAATCGTTATATCCGTCTTCATTTGCGCCTCTGCTCAGCCGATTGCTCGCTCTCGCCGCGACTATAAGAACCCCGCCGAGCCGGCCGGAGCAGAACCCAACCCCGTCACCGTGGCCAGAGCGAACCCGAGCCGCCGCTTCTCTCCCAGCTAGCCAGAAGCCTCCGCCAAGTCCTTGCGCAGCTTCACCACCCCTCAATTTGGTCGCTACCGCCTCCATTCGCCCGGCGTAGCTCGTCGTTGTCATCTCTCGGCAAGAATCCCGTCGAGGTCGGGATCGTGAAATACTCCCTCTCCGGCTTGATCATCCTCCACTGACCCCCGCATCACCTTCCTTGCTCCTTTGCGTCTCTGACTGACCCCTTTGGTCGCTGGTGTCGCACAGGAACGCCGAGTCGACGAGCACGCCGTCCGCCGTCCGCCGGTCACCGTCGAACTCACACCTCCGTTCATCCCCTCACCTCGCCGAGCCCCGCAATCGACGCCGGTGAGCTCCCTTTGCTTCCCGTCCCTCAGTTTCGCCGCGGAGCGCCCGCAGTGGCCGGCGTAGCAGCGCCGCCGCCGTCCGGCCGCGGCAAACGCGGGAAGGAGAAGAACAGTGCCGTTTTCTTTTTCCAAACATGTGAAATAGTGTTCAAATTTCATCTTTTTGTATGATTTTCTGTGTGCATCCAAAAATGCTGAAATTTTTGTGGTAGACTCTTTATGCTCTGGTATTTTATAAAAATATAAACTGGACTTTTCTGCAAAAATTTGAAAATGAAAAATCTCCCTTTTAATTAATAAATGAAGGTTTTGTATTTTTGGAGAGTGATTTATAACTCCAAAAACCATGAGACAAATTTTTGTGAGCTTCTTATGCCATGACTAGTCTCTGGTAAAATTTGAAGTCTTTTGGAGCAAGTTGTTTTTGAGCTTTTATTTTAATTCTTGAATAGTGCCTTTTGTTAATTAATGTCTAGATTTAATTGAGCACCTTAATGACCTCCAAAAATTATGAAATTTGTTTTGCCATCTATCTACACCATGATGAACATATGTGATTAATTTGGTAATTTTTGGAGCAACTTCATAAAATGACCTTTTTAATTTTAAGAAAATAGAAAAGAGGTTTAGGTTTGGTAATAAGTGTTGATGATGTATCTTGGATTGATTGATGTTCATAGACCCCTACCTTTGTCTATGATGTTTGTGATGCTATGTTTGGTTGATGCTTAGGATAATTATATTAAGGGTAGTTAATCAATATTGCTTAAGGAGGAAAAGGTTACCTTTAATGCTCAACCTAGGGTTCAATCATGCCTTGCTTAAAAGTAATCTAGAATCAGTGGAATTGTCTTGCACCATAAGTCCATATCATCATTCTCATGTGCATTCATCATTGCATCCGTATAGTTGACGAAGAAGGACCTGAAGTCGAGGTAGCCACCGAAGGATCTGTCCCCGAGGCAACCCCGAGCTCCGACACCTACTCCTACCCCGAGTCTGCTCTCTTTGCCATCCAAGCAAGCCCCGGTGCATTTAACCCTTTCCTTGAATTTATAAAATGTTTCCTTAAATGCTTTTGGGTTAATTATTGCATTAGGTCATAGGAGTTGTGTGCTATCCTAATTGATGCACTATCCACCTTGACCACACTGATACACCCGATACCTGCTTTTCACAAGGTATTTGAAAAATGCTTAGCAATGCTATTAAATAGATTTGCAATAAAAATTCCAATTTCAAAGTGTGATCACTTTAAGAATCTTTATGGATTTTGGCTTACTCCCACTATTGGTAAGTATCTGATCCGTACTTAGTCAATGGGAAGGAGAGGTTGTCCTTGCGTACGGGTGCCGTCATGTTGTAGTCCGGGCTCAACAGTTGACACCGACCGGGACAGGGTTGAAAAACTGACAGGACCTGTACTCTTGGGTTAGAGTCCCGATGCTTGTCGCTGCTGGAAATGTAGGGACCATCCGTATGGGGGCTGCTGGTCAAGACTTGTAACTATTCACATACTACGGAAAGCTCTGGCTCCGAGAAATCCATTATTGGACCGACAACCGCGCACTGGGAGTGGAGAGATGGCGGAAGTAGCATGTACCCACGTGGGTTAGAGTCCCGGATTGGAGTGGTGTACTGTACTTCCGGGTGGCGTAGGACCGGGCCCAATCTTGGAGGAATCGTGGTAGACGAGTTGGCATTGCAAGCTTGGGGGGCTACATATGCAGTGTGATAGGGATCCTCAGCTGAGTATTATTTATCCGGATTAACGTTGCCCTCGTTATGGAGACTTGGTCCACTGACTGTCAACGGAGAGTGGTTCTCAACTAGGAATGTTCTGAATTGTAAAATGAATCATGAATGATGAAGAATTGAGGAATACCGAATCTTTCAAAAATAAAATAAGGTTTACAAAATGCTTTTCTGCAAAATACTTGATCTTGCTTGAGCCTTACCTTGACTACCCTAAGCTTCATTCCTGAGTCTCCTCCCTTTTTCTTTAGTCGGGTAAGTCTTGTTGAGTACCACTTTGTACAGGGTTCACTACCCATGTTGCCAGGTATGGCAGATTCCTCAGTATGCCTTGGAACCCTGCGGGGTGACTGTTGTTCAGAAGAGGCCGATGAGCCGATGAGTGATTATTCCCCTCGGCTGGGTGAAGTATCTTTACCTTCAGTTGTTGTCATATGCTACTCTGTCAACCTATCTATTTTGAACTATGGTCCTGTAATAACTTCACTTTAATTTGTGGAAACCCGGGTTGGTAAAACTATTGTTATCTAAGTCGTCCGCTATATTACGTTTACTTCCGATGTAATTTGTCAAATGTTCAAGAGATTGTAACTGAATTGTGAGATGATCCTGCGGACAACGGGCACTGATGTAGCCCAGTACGGAACCGGTCCTAATCTCTTGGCTGTACGGATCGACTGTCAGCGGGTGAAGACGGATCAGTGGGCCATGGGATTAGAGCCGTTACGTTACAGACCCCCACCGTCCTTTTGCCCGGACCCCCACCGTCCTTTTGCCCGGACCCCCCACCGTCCTTTGCCGGACCCCCCGTCCTTTGCCCGGAACCCCCACCGTCCTCTTGCCCGGACCCCCACCGTCCTCTTCGCCCGGACCCCCACCGTCCTTCGCCCGGACCCCGGCATCACCCGCGCCTATAAAAGCCACCAAGCTCCCCATTGCCACACAACACTTCCCTCCCAACCCAAGCCATCAGGCAGCCCCAGCGCCCGCCAAGGCCGCCACTGCCTTCGCCTTGAGCTTCTCCACCTTCCCAAGCCACCAATTTCACCCTCCGTCCTTTCCTTCGCCGGCGCAGCGACTCCCCTCCAACTCCGGCGAATCGCTCGACCCTCACCCTCGAGCCAACCTTCGAGCCAACCCTCGAACTGCACACCCTCGAGCGTCCCCTCGAGCCGCATCTTTCGAACATGCCAAGGCCAGCCTCGAGCCTCACCCTCGAGCGTCCCTTCGAGCCTCACCCTCGAGCACGCCTGCGAACCGCGCCCCCTCGAAGCAGCCGAGCCCCACCCTCAGCCTCGGGCGAATCGCATCCACCCTCGGACTGAGCTTCGAGCACGCCGAGGCTACCCTTGAGAGGTTAGCCGAGCCTCCGCCAAGGCCTCGCCACCATCGAGCTCCCGCCTCCGACCCTTGCACCGCCTCGCCGAGCCTCGTTTCCAACTCCTGGTGAGCCGCGAAGCTATCCCCACCCTCTGCCTTCCAGCCGAGACCTCGAGCGACCGGTCCGCTGTCCGCCTTACGGCAAGCGCGCCGAGCCTCGAGAGAAGCACAGTATTCCTTTTCTTTTAAAAATATGAATAGTGTTTTGTTTTCTCTCTTTTTGTGAGGTTTAATCTATTGTTCTAAAAATCTTGAGATAAATGTTATGTGTTCCTTGCTCTTGTAGTATTTTAGAAAAATAAGAAACTCTACTTTTCTGCAAAGTTTAAAATATGAAAAATCCTCCTTTTAATTAATAAATGGATAGTTTTAGGTTTTTAGTAAAACATGTATAGCTCCAAGGTCATGAAATTTGTTTTGTCATCTATTTACACCATGATGAACCTATGAGATTAATTGGTAAATTTTGGGACAACTGTATAAAATGATCTTTTAAAATAAATTAGGAAAAATAAAAGTAATCACGGTGTGACCTTTTGGATTGTTTGCTGTTCATAGACCCCACCCCTCTGGTCTATGATGATTGTGATGCCTTGTAATGTTTGTAAATAATGCTTAATAAGTTTGTTTAATCTTTCTTAAAAAGATAAAGATAATTAATCTTTATGTCTATCCTAGAAGTTACTCACATGGTAGAAAGTTGTACTCTAGAATCAGTAGTCTTGTCCTGCACCTTAGCATGCATTCCATGGCATCATGTTAAAGCATACATCATTTATCCCGTGTAGTATCCAAAGTGTTGAAGTCGTGTTGATCAAGCTCTGGTGTTCACCATTGTCGAACGAGCCTCGGAGGAGGGTTCTTGTTGGACAGGCTTCGTCGAAAAAGACTTAACTTCAAGCAGCAAACGAACTAACTTGTGTCAATCTTTCTTGGATCTTATCTTCCCTGCACGAAGCAAGCAAGCCCGGTGCATTTAACCCTTCCTTGGTTTTAAAATGTTTTCCTTAAATGCTTTTGAGTTAAACTACTGCATTAGGTTATAGGAGTTGTGTGATGACCTATTACCTGCATTATTTACCTCCACCAGAAGATACACCAGCCCTGCTTTAAACTATTTGCAAAATGCTTAGTGATGCTATACTATAGATTTGCAATAAAATGCAATTTTCAAAAGTGTGATCACTGAAAGAATCTTTATGGGAATTTGGCTTTACTTCCCGTTCGATGACTGCTTGCCTAGCTAGCATGTGGTCATTGTCGAGAAGAGGTTGTCCGCGCGTACGGTGCCGTCATGTTGTAGTCCAGGACTCAACAGTTGACACCGACCGGGACAGGGTTGAAAAACTGACAGGACTATTACGCTTGGGTGAGATATAACCAAGTGTAGTTCTGGCAAAAAAATTAGGGACCATCCGTATGGGGCCTGCTGGCCAAGATTGCAACTATTCACATACTACGGAAAGCTCTGGCTCCGAGGAATCCTTTATTGGACCGACAACCACCGCGCACTGGGAGTGGAGAGATGGCGGAAGTAGCATGTACCCACGTGGTCGTCGTACCTGGATAGGAGTGGTGTGCTGTACTTCCGGGTGGCGTAGGACCGGGCCCAATCTTGGAGGAATCGTGGTAGACGAGTTGGCATATGCAAGCTTGGGTGCTACATATGCAGTGTGGATAGGGCGCTACATGGCAGTGTGGTAGGATCCTCAGTGAGTATTATTTATCCGGATTAACGTTTTGCTCCTCGGTTATGGAGACTGGTCACTGACTGTCAACGGAGAGTGGTTCTCAACTGGTATGTTTTGAAATGTAAATGAATCATGACAATGAAGAATTGAGAAATGCTGAATCTTTCCAAAATAAAACAAGGTTTACAAAATACTTAAGCCTTACCTTGACTACCCTAGCCTTTCATTCCTGAGTCTTCTCCCTTTTTCTTTGGTCGGGTAAGTCTTGTTGAGTACCCCAGTACTCAGGGTTTGTTAATCCCCTGTTGCAGTTTCTATTAGGTGGTGTTGATCATGATCATGTCAGTGGGCTTGACGTGATCTGGTGTTCCTCTTCTCCAACTTAGGTACTCCGCCTAAGTGTGGTTCTGTCATACTACTCTACTTCCGCAATACCAGTTATTTTTATGTAAAAAGTAACATCTTCATAATTTGTAAAGTTTATCTATCTTGCTTCCGCACTCCGATGGTATTTTGTATCAACTGTTGTAATGTTGTAATTATTCCAACCTTCATGATGATGGTCCTGTGGCTCGTGAGTAATTCGGGGTCCTCTTGGGGACACCCGACGGATCTTTCCAGTAACGTGTTTCATTTGCACAGTCATTGGGCTCCCTATGACGATGACGTGTGCAAGTGGGCCACATTATGGGGCGGTTCCGTCACAAAACTCTCCTCCTGGGACCTCCCCCTCAAATGGACACTCGGGAAGCACAAATGATTTGCAAATTCTCCCCCTTAGTTGAAAATGCACTAATCAAGTAAAGACTCTCCCCATCAGAAAAGGCACCAACAAAAAGTGCGAACATGGGAGATTCTCCCCTTCCAACATGCATATGAGTCAAAATGCAAGTTAGCAGCTTCAGGCATATATTCAGGAGAATGCAAAGATGCTCTAAACAGTATAACTCAAAGACTCAACAGCAGCATACAAGCTCAGCAAAGGCTCAAACTGATCACCAGATATGAAATATGAACATATGAGCAGAAATGAGCAGTTTTGAGTCAAAGGTATTCACCATCAAAATAGCACTAGCAATGTATAAACAGGAGTCTGAGCAAGTGCTAAACATGTATACAAGGTGAACTACCCCTAGCAAAGTTCAATCATCATGCTTAAGAATGAAACATACACTTGTGAATTCAACTTAGATCGGAGTTGCAGCGGTGAAATTACACAAGGTCAATATTAGCATGTGATTGCGAGAGGTTGAAAGCTTGTCATTGCCTAACTTTTCAACCGAGCGAAGCCTATGCCGAAGCAATCAGAAGCTTAAAGCTACGGTTTCGGTCATACACTACACGGCTCAAGTTTAACTCAAAGTGCAATGAGAAACCGTCTCGATACCCTGATGTGTTGACAAGCAATCCCATCTCGATCTTTTCAATTCACTAAAACTTGGTTCAAATTTTATACATGATATGAACAGACCAAGCATGTGAATGACTCAGAACTAGAGACATAGCAACCTAGCATATATGAAAAGCACGAGTGAACTCAACATATCCTACACATGCTAGTTGCATATCTCAATGGTGAACATTTTCAGATTGTAAGTTATTAAGTAAATTCACCATTTCAAAATAGCTCAGCTCACAGCATGTACTAGTGATCAGAAGGAGCATAAGCTAAAAGCATCAAATAAGCATCAGAGCATACTACATAGAGCATAGTTACATTCTAGTGATTATAAACATGATGCTTAGAATGTAAATGTGTATGCTGAAATGCAAAAGAAAAGAAGGACAAAAGAGTCAGTCAAATATACAAGATCCAAAATGTTTCCCCCATCTAAAAAGGGAAACACACACCAAGCTCACCCCTCAACCGGTTAAAGGTTGATTCGTCTAAAGGCTTGGTGAAAATATCAGCCAGTTGATGATGAGTATCGACATGGCGAAGGTCGATATCACACTTCTCCTGGTGGTCTCGCAGAAAATGAAAGCGCACATCAATGTGTTTGGTCTTCGAGTGAAGCACGGGGTTCTTAGCAACACTAATGGCACTCGTGCTGTCACAAAGCAAAGGCACGCGAGAAAAGCTCAGACCAAAATCACGCAAAGTGGCCATCGTCCAAAGCAACTGGGAACAGCAGCTAGCCGCAGCAACATATTCAGCCTCTGTAGTGGACTGAGCGACACTAGACTGCTTGCGAGAAGACCACGAAAAAGAGAAGAACCAAAAAATTGGCAAGTCCCAGAAGTGGACTTGCGCTCAATACGGCAACCAGCAAAATCAGCATCCGAATAACCGCAAAGGGAGAGGGTGGAGGAAGCAGAATACCAAATCCCGAACTCAGGCATGAAACAAGGTACCTGAAAATCCGCTTCACCGCCTGACGGTGAGAGGTGCGCGGCGACGCCTGAAAGCGCGCACACAGACACACCGCGAACTGGATGTCCGGGCGTGTCGCCGTCAGGTAGAGGAGCGACCCGATCATGCTGCGGTACTCCTTCTGGTCCACTGCTTCTCCATCCACATCTGCATCCAGGGCAGTCGTCGTCGACATGGGTGTTGGAAGAGGCTTGGCCTCACCCATATCGAACCGCTTCAGCAAGTCCTTGGTGTACTTGCCCTGGTGCATAAACGTCCCCTCTCGGGATTGCTTAATTTGCAACCCGAGAAAGAATGTCAGCTCGCCCATCATGCTCATCTCGAACTCCCTGCTCATAGTATCTGCAAACATGGCAACCAAAGTGTGAGAAGAACCACCGAAAATGATATCATCCACGTAAATCTGGACCAAGAGAGTGTCTTTGCCTTGCCTGAGGAGAAAGAGCGTTTTATCTACACATCCCATTTTAAAACCCTTAGCAAGCAAAAAGGATTTCAACCTATCATAACCAGGCTCTAGGGGCTTGTTTCAAACCATATAAAGCTTTGTGGAGTTTAAAAACATGGTTTGGAAACTTGGGATTTTCAAAACCGGGGGGGTTGCTCAACATACACTTCCTCTTCTATGTAGCCATTTAAGAAGGCACTCTTGACATCCATTTGAAAGAGTTTAAAACCTTGGATGCAGCAAAAGCCAAGAGTTTCCTAATAGCCTCCAAACGAGCTACAGGAGCAAAAGTCTCCTCAAAGTCTATCCCCTCCTTCTGACTATAACCCTTGGCCACAAGACGCGCTTTGTTGCTCACAATGTGGCCATCCTCTCCTTGTTTGTTTTTGAAAACCCATTTTGTCCCAATAGGATTACAGTTAGGAGGAGGAGGAACTAGAACCCAAACCCGATTTCTCTCAAAATTTTCTAGCTCCTCATGCATGGCATTGACCCAGTCCGGATCCGTCAAAGCGTGTCCAACATCTCGGGGCTCAAATTAGCAACAAAAGCAGAATGAGCGAAGTGAGAGATGTGCTGTGACCTGGACCGAGTAACCTGTTCGTCGATGCTGCCGATCATGCTGAGGCGGGTGCTGGCGCTGGATGTGTCGTGGCGCCTCACGAGCTGAAGTAGCCCCCCCCTCAACAGCAGCTGGTGCCTCCCCGGGTACAAAAGGTACCGCTCGGGGTGGCGGATCCCACGGCCCCCAGCAAGAAGAGGTGTCGGGGCCGTGAGTCGTCGTAGAAGCCGCTCATTGCGGCACTGCAGGTGAAGGTGGTGCTGGGTCATCTTCAGCATCCTCGTCCTCATCATCGAAAAGAGGCTCACCAACCTCATGGTCACCTGCACGCTCAAAACGAGAAGAAGGACAAACCATGGTCTCGTCGAAGGTGACATCTGATGTCTCCATGACTCGGTTAGTGTCAAGGTTAAGTACACGATAGGCTCGAGTGTGAGTGCCATAACCCAAAAACACACCGTCAGAAGAACGAGACTCGAATTTGTCCAGGTTACCTTTCTTCAATATAAAACAATGGCAACGAAGACTCTAAAATAACACACCTTGGGCTGTCTACCAAAACGCAACTCATAAGAAAGTCTTTTTCAAGAACGCTCTCAGAAAAATGCGATTGGAAATATAGCACGCAGTGTTCATAGCTTCGGCCCAATAACGCCTAGGAGTCCTATGCTCATCGAGCATCGTCCTGGCCATCTCAACAAGGGCTCCGATTCTTCTCTCTACAACACCATTCTGAGGGGGGTGTAGGGGGAAGAAAAACTGATGCTCTAAACCCAAAGAGTTACAAAACTTCTCAAAATCCGAATTCTTGAATTCGGAACCATTATCACTCTGAATTGCTCGCATCGAGTTCAAAGGGAACTCGTTCTGAAGACGCAAAATCAGATTACGAGCAAAGGAGAAAGGTCTCGGTCTTCTCAGCTAAAAAGAAGACCCACGAATATCTCGAAAAGTCATCAACAACAACAAGCACATACCACTTCCCCCCAACCGAGCTCACCCGAGCCGGACCAACAAGGTCCATGTGTAAAAGCTCTCCAGGGCGCTTGGTCATGACCTGAGTCACTGGATGGTGGGGAGCGGCAACCATCTTCCCGTGTCTACAAGAGTGGCAAACAAGATCCTTCTCCATATGCAACTTGGGCAATCCTCGGATTAGGCCAAGTGAACTAAGCCTTGCAAGCAAGTCGAAGCTCAAATGTCCAAGTCTCCTATGCCACTTCCAAAGATCAGAGGAGGATGGTCCAGCCACAGGACAACGAGAAGTGCCAAAAGACTCTGAGAAATTCGCACGAAAGACTTTTCCAAAGGGCGAAATCAAACACACAAGATTGCCCTGAGGATCCAAAATACGACTGAGATTCGGTTTAAAACGAATCTCATAGTCGTCGTCAAAGAGTTGCGAAACGAAAGAAGGTTAAAATGCAAGTTAGAAACAAGAGCAGCATCGCGCAACACAAAGTGCTCATTAACTCGCACCGACCCGCGAGACAATACCTTACCTTTGCTATTGTCGCCGAAGGTTATGTACTCCTTTCCGGCAACAGGACTAAGGCTGGAGAACCACTTGGCGTTTCCGGTCATGTGCCTCGAGCAACCGGAATCCACCAACCAAATGTCCTCCAACCGTTTTACCTACATCAATAAAAAGACATAGGGTGAGCATACGGTCCAACACTAGGGTTAGTGAAGTAGGAAGAATACCAGTGTTGGGCCGGCTGCTCAAAAGAACGGTTAGCAGAAAAACCATTCCTAGCACGTCTACGAGAGGAGCGATCACCATGTAGAGGAAAACGTGGTCCGCTAAGGGAGGAGCGTCCATCGCGATACTCAAAACGCGGTGGGGGAAAACGCTCAACTACAAAGCCTCCGCCACGGGGTCCATAGCCTACAACTGCAGGCTCCCGTCGGGCACGCTCTCTACGAGGCCTAGGCCTAGGGACTTGAGGCTCAACACCTCTAGGCCTAGCGACTCTCCTCGGAGTTCTCTGCTGCCTAGGCCTGGGAACTTGAGGTTCTGGACCTCTGGGCCTAGCTGCTCTCCGGAGCACTCCTCTGAACATTCGGCACATGTACATCATGAAAAGGATGGTACATGTTCGTGTTGTTCATCTCCCTAGCACGGCGCGCCTCTCTCTTGCGCCTAAAGCAGAACTCGCTCAAGTGTCCATCTCTCCCATAGAAATCACAATGATACCTCACCGCACGCAAAGGAGGTTGTTGGTACTCATGGCTGTGGGTGTGGATCACTTTGCCCTTCTGTGGCAACTCCTCCTGGATAGGTGGCATTGTATCCAGCTTGTTCTTTAGGTGGTTGGGTTTGGGATCCCACAGTTGGTTCTTGGGTGGAGCTCTCGGAGATTCCTCAATCACCCCATCCTTGGTGATAGGCTTGACTGGCTCTTTGGATGGAAGCTTGGTCAGTTTGGGAGTAGTGGTGGAGTTGGGCTTCTCACTAGGATTCAGACCACTCGACTCTCCAATCTTCCCAAAAGCAGAAAGATCAACACCCTGAGCAAGACCTACACTAGAACCTCCAGCAGCTCGCTTAAATTGGGAGATCGTCATCCCGAGCTGCGGCTCACTACAAGAGACCCATGACAAGATGGTCCGAAGGTATGTGTTTTCCTCCTCGGTTTGCATCTTGCCATGCTTGACATTCGCAATCTCCATCTCCAAACCGTCACACAAAGCACACTTAGCCACACAAGTGCTACCTGAGTTGGCCTCCTCAAGAGACACAATCTTCGCATTCATCTCTACCAACTTAGATTGCAAGACAGGACAAGTCTTACATGCACCCAACAGAGAAGGTCTAGCCTTCAGCTCATCCACCTCTCCTACCAACGCAGCATACTTACCTCTCAAAGTGAGAAGGTCAGTCATGTGCGTGGTGCACATCTCACACTCAACCTCCTCCGACACGACCACGGTGGACTTGGCAAACTCAAGCTCCCTCACCGTGTCCTCCCACTTCTGCCTAAACTCCTTGCGCTCTCTAGCGGCTCGCCTAAGCAACTTGTCCTGACTAAGGAGCGCGGCAGTAAGCTTCTCGACCTCAGCAGAAAGCTCGTCGTGGGTGAGAGATACCTGGGAGATGTCGTCGTCGTCGTCGTCGTTCTGAGGGGTGTGCTCAAGCTTGCCATCGACCTCATCACCAAGCGCCATGGTGCAGAAGCCGTCGTTGTCGGCGAAGAAGTAGAGACCGTTCAGCTTGTCCTCGATCCTCTTCTTCTTCTCGGACTCGTCATCGCTTAAGCAAGCGGAGTCGTCATCCGAGCCGTCGACGTCGCTGAGCGTGGCGAAGAACGCACGCTGCTCAGCCTGGGCCTTCTCCAAGTACTTCTTCTTGATGTACTCCTTGTCGAAGCCGCCCCTCCGCTTGTGCCTTGGGGGAACGTACTTCTCCTTGCGCTTGCCGGAGTCGTACTTGTGCCCATGATCGCCCTTCCCCGAATGCTTGTTCTTCTTGGGGCAGTTGGCGATGAAGTGGTCGGGGTCGCCGCACTCATAGCATCCTGAGTCCTCCTCCGCGGCGACGGTTCATGCGGTTGTTGTGAAACCGCGAGAACCGGTTGGCGAGCATCGCTAGCTCGTCATCCCCCAATGACTCAAGCTGGTCCTCTGTGACAGAAAGAGAGAGAGATGAAAGAGCAAAACTTCCAGAGGGGTTAGAAGAGCCAGAAACCAAAGCCATAGTCGGGCCAGAAGGATTCTCATAAGAAGCCCTCGACATGGCGTCAATCTCACTAGACTTGAGCTTACTAAAGAGCTCGTCGCAGGTGAGGGTCTCATAGTTAGATGATTCGATGATCGCCTGGACCTTTGAGTCCCACACTAACCGATCAAGAGTGTGCAAAGCTTCAAAGCCCTCTCATGATCGTCAAAAGGCAACAATTCCTTGTTCGCTCTCATCTTGTTGACAATAACCTGAAAGCGAGCGAATAAACTCTCTATGCTCTCGCCAGGCATATGTCGAAAGTTCTCATACTCCCGCTTGTGCGACTCATAGAGGCGGGATTTGACTTGAGTGGTTCCCTCATGGAAGCGCATGAGGGTCGCCCAAATCTCGCGAGCCGTGGGGAGATGAGAAATGCGATCAAACTCGGACATGCTCAAACAGGAGAACAAGGCGTTACGTGCCCGGCTATTGGCCTCGTGCTCATCGATCTGGAGCTGAGTGACACGAGCAGCCAAGACAACGTAATCATCCCTGTTGCAAATCTCCCAAACAGAAGAGCTCATGCTCTGGAGATAGGCCGACATGCGTATCTTCCAATACGCATAGTTCGTCCCATCAAAGAACGGCGGTTTGCCCACGCCGCGATCCATGTCGCCTTCCATGGATCTGGAACCCACTAAGGTGGAAGATCCTTAACCCGCTCCGATACCAATTGAAGGACCGAGAAGCAACCAGAAAGCGACCAGAGGGTGGGTGAATGAGAGCTTCAAAATTTCCTTTCAGAAACTAGTAGCCACTGTCCCGAGAATCACCCCTAAAGACAAACCCTAGAGCTTGCTAATGTCCACGACCCTAGATGAAGGGTGGATGCTTCCGAGAAGCACAGCGGGACACTACACAACTCTAGAAAGCCAACGCAAAAGACGGAAATCGAATCCGTCAACGAACGAGCGAACCATGAACGAAACAATGAAAGACTGCACTGACCGGACTCAACAGAGCGTCCGGTCACCAGGCACCGGACGCGTCTGGTCACAGAAAAACAGTTCTGGAACCTCTCTGTTCCTGATCAGACTCACTGAAGGGAGCGTCCGGTCATTTGTACAGAGCGTCCGGTCGAACAGCAAAAACGCACGTGAACAGTAGCTCCGTCGAGTCCGGTCACACAGGGAATGGAGCGTCTGGTCAAGACCAAAAGGGACACAGCGAGTGTTCCACCACCGGACGCACAGCCTGAGCATCCGGTCGACACGATCAAGCGTCCGGTCACCCCGTGAATCCACGGTTCGTCCACCGATTCGAATCAATCCCACCCAAAACGAAACCTCTAGGGTTCAAACTTGGTGAGTAGAGTCACAAGGAGGATAGTGAGCTATCACTAAGAGATCATGGCTCGAACCTATCTCCAAATCGATGAATCGAAGAATTTCGGGGGAGGGGACAAAACTTGACCCGAAACAGAAATCGATCGATCTCCTAGACCGTGAGGTTAGAGGAGAATTCCTTCGGTGGAAAGAAATGCCTCACGATCTAGAACAACTTGGTTCAAACGGTTTTGCAAAAGATGAACCGAGCAAAGAGATTAAGCGAAGAGAAAATCGTGGAGAAAAAGGATTCCGCGAAGAACACGAACAAAACGCGAATCACAACCACGAATTGCAACCGTGTGGCTACCACACGCTACAACAATGAGGATACGACCTCACTTCCTCAGAATCAACAGTACACAGAGGCAAGTCTCTCTGCGGATCTCAGCTAGCTACAGCAGGGGATGGGAGAGCAGGAAACCCTAAGTGCGAAAGAGCAAATGACTGAGATATTTGGGAGGAGGGTGTCTCCCGACTACTTATCCTACTACTAGCCTAAGTCTATTTCCTACTCTACCCCTCTCTAATCTAATTACAGAGCGAACCAGCTAAACCCTAGGGTTATTCTGGACCAACTCGGTGGTAGGTGTATCCGACGGCCACGCCCGCACAAACCGAAGCGTTGCCTCGACGCAACCTCCGGATCGCCGCCACGTGCCGCCCTCGCTCTGCCCCCCGGTTTTGTGGCCCAAACCGGGAAACCAGCCTTTTCCAGCCAACCCCGGTTTTGAGGCCCAAACCGGGAAACCAACCATCAGCCTCTGAGTTTTGAGGCCAAACTCAGCAAACCCTCAGCGCCCAGGTTTTGAGGCCCAAACCTGGAAACCGTCCTTAGCCCAAGTTTTGTGGCCAAACTCGGAAACCCTCAGCCCAAGTTTTGTGGCCAAACTCGGAAACCGTCCATCCGATGGTTTTTCTCTGGCTCTACCACCAAACCGACGTCGTAGAGGGGATGCACAGCCCGTGCACCCCGTCCACCGACACGTGTCCCTGAGTCCACGACTCAGGCAACACATGACCGCACTTCTTCACTTGTCGTCGTCACAGGCTGCCAGCCACCACAGCTGATCCTTGGGCCTCTGGTCCCTCAGTCCAAGCCTCACGTCCGCCCTTCACCGCTCGGTACCTCGGCATGGCACGTCCGTCGCACGGCACGCCCATTGTAACACCCCTGGTGTTTAAGCATGTAATTAACTTGACATATCATCATTATCATCATTAATCATCTTGATCATGATTTCATGTGTATGCATTTGCTTAGTGTATCATTTTATGTGATGTACCTCTATTGCAAAAAACCTTATTAGCCCACTTCTTCCTATTGGGGCAAAATGGTAATTTCACCTCTGTGCCTAGTCTATGTAATTCTTGTTCAAATTAGTGCCCTGATGTTTGTTGCTTTGATCTAAGTTAAAAAAAAATCAGATTTGATTTGAATTTCCTTTTGCAAAACCCTAAAATTCCAAATCCTGGATTTATTCCCTTTTTGATAACTTTTTCAAAATTTGAAATTTTGAGTTGGTCAAAAATCAAAGTTGTGAATCTGATCAAGAGGAACAACTTTGGTATTTACAAATTTCAAAGTTTCTATATAAAATTTGCAGTAATTTCAAATTCATTCAAACCCCGACTTTTGTCCCCTTTTCAGTTTTCAAAATTGTTCAAAAACTATTGAGTTTCAGAAAAAGTGTTTATTAGCAAAGTTATAGGTTTTGATAAAAGGAACAACTTTCATATTTGCAGATTTCCAACTTTCTATGTAAAATCAAAAGTAATTTTGAATTGATTCAAATTCCAAAGTGTTCCCTTTGCTGTTTTCAAATATAGTTCAAAAACTATTTGGAATTTGAAAATGTTCATATAGACAAAGTTGTAGATCTAATTTTTGTGAACAACTTTATGTTTGAGTTTTTGCTGCACAGTTCAATTTTTGAGAGTAATTTGCAAAATACAGAAAGTCAAACCCTACCCTAGCTACTGTTTATCTTCTCCGGTAGGGGGGGGGACCCGGCCATGGCAGCTCGCCGTCGCCGCGTGCGCCGCGCGCATGGTTCCTGCCCGCCTGTCCCCGGCTTGTCGCCCGCAGTCGCAACATCGCGCCGCACCCGCACGCCCACAAACCAACCCCCACACCGTCCCCACTGCTCCCAGTTCGTTGCCGCCGCGTGGTCGCCGCGGCGAGCGCACGCCCAGGCCCTGGTGCACGCCTGTACTCCCGCCGGTCTGCAATCGCACGCGCACGTCTTGGCCGAGCTTTTCCACCCCATCCCGTGATCCCTACCGCCCGCCCGCGCCTATAAAAAGGGTCGCCGGTGAGCCGAAGCTCTCACCGCGCCGCCACCGTGGCCAGAGCAAGCCAGAGCCTCCGCTTCTCTCCCAGCTAGCCCAAAGCTTCGCCTTGAGTTCGTGAAGCTTTCCCACCCCCCAATTTCACCTTCCCCGCTCCTAATCGCCCGGCGTGACCCCTTCTTCTCCAACTCCGGCAAGAACCCGCCGAGGTCGAGACCATGAAATACTCTCTCCCGGTCTCGATCATCCTCCACTGACCCCCGCATCACCTTCCTTGCTCCCTGGCGCTTCTAACGGGTCCCTTGCGGTTGTTTGTGACGCGCAGGATCGCCCGGTCGCCGGTCGCCGCCGTGCGCCGCCCCGCGGATCTCCGTCGACCAGCTCTTCCGTTCATCCTCTCACTCCGCCGAGTCCCCAAATCGACTCACGGTGAGCCCGTGAATCTCTCCCCACTCTCGGTTTCCCAGCTCAAGTCCCGAACGGCCGATCCGCCGTCCGCCTCCCCTCCGACTCGCCCGAGCCCTGCTGTCCGTCTCGCCCGAGCCTCTGAGCCAGGCCTCGGACGAAACAGTTGGTGTCCGTCTCGCCCGAGCCTCCGAGCCAGGCCTCGGACGAAACAGTTGGTTGTCCGTCTCGCCCGAACCTTCGAGCCAGGCCTCGGACGAAACAGTTGGTTTTCCGATTCGCCCGAGCCTCTGAGCCAGGCCTCGGACGAAGCTGTCGCTTCCGTCTCGGCCGAGCCCGTTTCGACCGAGCCCGTCGCGATTCGCCCGAGCCCCGCGCGATTCGCCGAGCCCGGCCTAGAAGGAGCACAGTGCCCTTCTCTTTTTCTGAGAGATGTGAATAGTGTTCTGTTTTCTTCTTTTTGTATGATTTTTGTGTGCATCCAAAAATTCTGAAATTTTGTGGTAGACTCTTTATGCTCTGGAGTATTTTATAAAAATATGAAACTTGAGTTTTGTGCAAAAATTTGAAAATGTAAAATTCCCCTTTTTATTGAAAAATGAAGGTTTTGGTATTTTTGGAGAGTGATCTATAACTCCAAAAATCTTGACATAAATTTTTGTGACCTTTTTATGACATGCTGAACCTCTGGTAAAATTTTGAAGTCTTTTGGAACAAGTTGGTTTTTGAACATTTATTTTAAATAGTTGAATAGTGCCTTTTGTTAATTAAATGTCTAGAATTATTTGAGCACCTTAATGACCTCCAAAAATTATGAAATTTGTTTTGCCATCTATTTATGCCATAATGAACTTATGAGATTAATTTGGTAATTTTTGGAGCAACTTCCTAAAATGACCTTTTAAATAAATTAAGAAAATAGAAAAGGTGGATTAGGGTTGGTAATAAGTGTTTGATGATGTGATCTTTGGATTGATTAATGTTCATAGACCCTATCCCTCTGGTCTATGATGTTTGTGATGCCTTGTGATGATTATGCTTAAGTAATATAAAAGTTGCTTAATAAAGTTAGCTAATATTGCTAGAAAGGGATAAGTAATCTATTGTCCACTTTAACAAACCACTTATACTTTGCAAAGCTATACTCTAGTTTTATCCTATGCACTTTGTTCATACTAGCCTACTCATGTGCATGCATCATTGCATACGTATAGTGACCGAGGAAGAAGGACCTGAAGTCGAGGTAGCCACCGAAGGATCTGTCCCCGAGGCGACCCCGAGCTCCGACACCTACTCCAACCCCGAGTCCGTCCTTTTTGCCATTCAAGGCAAGCCCCGGTGCATTTAACCCTTCCCTTGAATTTTATAAAATGATTTCCTTAAATGTTTTTGAGTTAAATTACTGCATTAGGTTTATAGGAGAGTTGTGTGATATCCTATCTGATGCATTACCCACCTTGACCACTGATACACCCGATACCTGCTTTCAAAACTAGTTGCAAAATGCTTAGCAATGCTATACAATAGATTTGCAATAAAAATGCCAATTTCAAAAGTGTGATCACTTAAGAATATTTATGGAATTTCTGGTTTACTCCCACTATTGGCTAAGTATCTGATCCGTACTTAGTCAATGGGAAGGAGAGGTTGTCCTTGCGTACGGTGCCGTCATGTTGTAGTCCGGGACTCAACAGTTGACACCGACCGGGACGGGTTGAAAAACTGACAGGACTGTTGCGCTTGGGTGAGATATAACCAAGGCACAGTTGCTGGCTGGAAAATTAGGGACCATCCGTATGGGGGCCTGCTGGGCAGGACTTGCAACTATTCACATACTACGGAAAGCTCTGGCTCCGAGAAATCCATTATTGGACCGACAACCGCGCACTGGGAGTGGAGAGATGGCGGAAGTAGCATGTACCCACGTGGGTTAGAGTCCCGGATTGGAGTGGTGTACTGTACTTCCGGGTGGCGTAGGACCGGGCCCAATAATGGAGGAATCGTGGAAGACGAGTTGGCATATGCAAGCTTGGGTGCTACATATGCAGTGTGGGTAGGGATCCTCAGCTGAGTATTATTTATCCGGATTAACGTTGCTCCTCGGTTATGGAGACTTGTTCCATTGACTCTCAACGGAGAGTGGTTCTCAACTAGGAATGTTTTGAAATGTAAAATGAATCATGAATGATGAAGAATTGAGGGATACTGAATCTTTCCAAAATAAAATGAGGTTTAAAAAATGCTTTTCTGCAAAATACTTGATCTTGCTTGAGCCTTACCTTGACTACCCTAAGCCTTCATTCCTGAGTCTTCTCCCTTTTTCTTTAGTCGGGTAAGTCTTGTTGAGTACCTTTGTACTCAGGGTTTTATTACCCATGTTGCAGGTATGGCAGATCCCTCAGTATGCCTTGGACCCTGCTGTGTGACTGTTGTTCAGGAGGAGGCCGATGAGGCCGATGAGTGATTATTCACCCTCGGGCTGGGTGATGTATCTTTAAGTTGTTGTCATATGCTACTCTGCCTATTTGAACTATGGTCTGTAATAACTTCATTTAAATTTTATGTTGAACCCTGGTTTGTAAAACTATTGTTATCTAAGTCTTCCGCTATTTACTCCGATGTTATTTGTCAAAATGTTAAAGAGATTGTAACTGAATTGTGAGATGATCCTGCGGACAACGGGCACTGATGTAGCCCAGTAGCGGAACAGGTCTTAATCTCTTGGCTGTACGGATCGACTGTCAGTGATTGACGGTGGTCAGTGGGCCATGGGATTAGGGCCGTTACGTTACAGAGTGGTATCGGAGCATCTCACTAGACGTTGTAATCTTTTTGCGACAAACTTCAAAATGTTTTTTAGCAAAAACTAAACTTGACTATTTTGAGTCCAAATTGCCTCTCTCATCTCATCTTGTCTTTGGCAACTAGTAGCAAGACAAATTTGTATAAGCCCTATGTCCTTACCTAGTAGTGCATTGCCTTGTTCCGTAGGGACGATTCATGCATCATGTCACATTCACTTAAGTATATAAAGAGTTCGTTTGGGATAGTGTGCCATACCTTTTTCTTGCTCTGCCTTTCTCATCTATAACCTCTTGTCCAGATAGGCCATTATCAAGGGACTGCCCGCAAGTCGATGGGACCAAACGGTGTGCCGCGTCACAGCTGGCGCCACGCACCGGAGAAGAGACTGGAGAATCCTCCATGGTCGTCGCTTTCCCCGCCGCACCCGCAAGCAGCTGAAGGAGGAAATCAAGAATCTGAAGGCTGAAGGAGGAACATGGAGCATGACTTTCACCTTTCCCGCATGGAGTTTTATGAGGCCGAGCTTCCCTGGAGCAGGCAACCGGAACCACGGTTCGCGCCTATCGAGCAGCGCAATGATGTTGGACCCGCGAGGCGCTTACCAGAGCCCAGCTCCATGGACTGCAGCAGTACACCGCCCAGATTGAGCAGTACCATGATATGCTTCATGAGGAATGCATCAGCCTGCATGATCAACTCCAAACTTGGTAGCCCCAGTGGTAGGGAAGAACCCTGAGGACGGAGTCTGGAGGAACCTGAAGTAGGCATGAGCCAGGCCAGAATGAAGAAGTGGAACCTGCAGAAGATGTCCACGTGAAGACGAGGATGAGGAGGAAGAGCCTGAACTCGTCATCAGGAAGAAAGACGACGATGAAGATGTGATCTTCATCGAGGACGCCTAGACTCGTTGTGTCTGTGCCATCTGCTCACCTAAAGCCTTAGTCTAGGCTTTGGGGCATTAGTTGGTCTTCTTTCTAGTCGAGTTTGTATCTTGTCTTGTACCCTTCCTTTGTCAGTCTGTGGTTATCTGTCGAAAGCTCTGTATCAGTTATCTACCCTTGCATCAATGAAATCTATCAGTCAGTTTCGTTCAAAATCAATCTTTGTATGCTGAGTTCCAAGTGCTTATACAATGCCTGTGAACACCCGTGCCGGAGCCGGAGGTGCTGATGACCGATCCCACAACCCACCGCCTGTACAGCTACCCTGGCAGATGCCATTGCACCCTGGCCGCGCCTGCTACCTAATGGCTCAAAACAAGACAGCAGAATGTTGGACACCGTGGTCGCCACAACCAAGAGACCACCTATGTGGACTTCACTGAAACACGAACACCGGTCTTCACAAAGCCGATGAACCTCTCGAGGCTGACGACTGGTTACGCCCATGGAACAGAAGTTCAGTTCCTGCAACTGCACAGAGCCAGGAAGCCTCGGTTCGCTTCACAGCAGCTCCGTGGTCCTGCAAGTGCCTGGTACGCCAACCTGTGGCTGCCCAGCCAGAAGGTCAACAGCTGACCTGGGAAGAGTTCCCACCGCTGTTCAGTAGCACATCAATCCCTTCGGTTGATGAAAATGAAGTTGGATCAGTTCTTGGCCCTGCAACAGAAAGATTCCACCGTTATGCAGGACGTTGGACAGTTCAACCACCTGAGTCCAGTATGCCTCCGACTATGTCAAACACGAAGGAGGAAAAGAAGCGAGATTGTTTTCTCAGAGGTCTGCACCTAAGATCCGCAGAGGTCTATCCAACAAACCTAAACGGATCCTATCATGACGTCGTTGGACCGTGCTGTCGCTTTCGAGGAAAGCAACCGCCAGTATCAGGAAGAGAAGAAGAAGAAGAAGGCTGGGTCTAGCAGTTCTCCAGCAACCATAAGCGCCCAAGAGTCATCTACCACCCCAGTCACCATCAAAACCGTTGCCCATACCCCCATCAGCAAGTGGTCGTTCGTACCCGCAAGCCACCACCCATAATGCCAACCAGCAAAGTCCACTCAGCCGAACGCCCCAGGTGTTCGTGTCACCACCCCACAACAGCTTACAAACCTTCCATGCTACAACTGTGGCCAAGTTGGTCACTGGGCTCGCGAGTGCCCAAAACCCAAGAAGAATACCCAGTATGCACAGAAAGGGCCCTGGAGGATCACAGCAGCAGCAGCACCGTGCACCGCAGCAGCACGTCCAGAGGGCAAGCTTGTCAGGAAGCACGGGCAAGTCTACTTCACCACCGTCAGTAACATCCCAGAAGGAGAGCCCGTCATGCTCGGTAGGTTCCCTGTTGCCAATCATCCTGCAGTCGTCTTGTTTGATTCTGGTGCATCGCATTCCTTCATCAGTCGCACTTTTGTCATCAAGCATGAGTTGCCCATGGGGGAGTTAAAAGAAAGTTTCTGCATACTTTCGCCTGGAGGGCGGATAAATACTAAGGAAGTGGTCCGCAGTATACCAGTAATGTTGGGGAAACATGTCCTTCCTACCACCATGATAGTACTGCGCGATCAGAGATAGATGTCATCTTAGGCATGAATTGGATGTGTCAGTATAAAGCCATGATAGACATCTTGAATAGAGTTGTGAGAGTGGATATTCCTAACAGTACCGCCAAACTCCTTCTCCAACTTCCTATGCCTTCAAAACCAGCTACTACACAGCTAAATGCTACCTATGATCAAGGGATCCGGGATATCCCCGTGGTCTGCGAGTTCCCTGATGTCTTTCCTGAGGACTTACCTGGTCTACCTCCCGACCGTGATGTTGAGTTTGCTATAGAGCTAAAGCCCGGGACTGCTCCTATATCCCGTAGAGCTTATCGAATGCCTCCCAGAGAATTGGCAGAGCTGAAGATCCAATTGCAAGAGCTATTGGATAAGGGTCTCATTCGCCCAAGTTCATCTCCTTGGGGCTGTCCTGCTATCTTTGTGAAGAAGAAGGACAAAAGTCTTCGCCTGTGCGTTGACTATCGCCCGCTCAATGAGGTCACCATCAAGAATAAATATCCCTTGCCTCGCATTGACCTTCTTTTTGACCAGTTATCTGGAGCCAGAGTGTTCTCCAAAATTGATCTCAGATCTGGCTATCACCAAATCAAAATCCGTCCAGAAGACATTCCTAAAACAGCTTTCACCACCAGATATGGTCTATATGAGTATTTGGTCATGTCCTTTGGCTTGACCAATGCCCCCGCTCATTTCATGTATCTCATGAACTCTGTGTTCATGCCAGAGCTCGATAAATTTGTAGTCGTGTTCATTGACGACATCCTTGTTTATTCAAGAACTCCTGAAGATCATGCCAAGCATCTTCGTGTCGTTCTCTCTCGTCTCAGAGATCACCAGCTGTATGCCAAGTTCAGTAAATGTGAATTCTGGCTAGATCGAATTCAATTCCTTGGTCATGTCCTGTCTGCTGAAGGTGTGTCAGTTGACCCTGGAAAAGTGGCAGATATCTTGGATTGGAAGCCACCTACCACTGTCCGCGAAGTTCGCAGCTTCATGGGAATGGCTGGATACTATCGCCGTTTCATCCCAGATTTCTCCAGAGTCGCCAAGCCTATCACAGAGTTGTTGAAGAATTCCGTGGATTTTGTTTGGTCACCAGCCTGCGAGCAAGCTTTTCAAGCCTTGAAGAAACTGTTAACTACATCACCAGTCCTAGCTCAACCAGATATCGAGAAACCCTTTGATGTATACTGTGATGCATCTGGTATTGGTTTGGGTTGTGTTTTGATGCAAGAAGGTCGAGTGATCGCTTATGCCTCACGGCAGCTTAAGCGACATGAGGAGAATTATCCAACCCATGACCTTGAGTTAGCAGCAGTGGTACATGCTTTGAAGATATGGCGTCATTATCTGTTGGGCAGTGCCTGCAATGTGTACACCGATCATAAGAGTCTGAAGTATATCTTCACTCAAGAAGAGTTGAACATGAGGCAGCGAAGATGGCTTGAGTTAATCAAGGATTATGATATCGAAGTGCATTACCATCCTGGTAAGGCGAATGTAGTCGCCGATGCCCTCAGTCGCAAGTCATACTGCAACTGTCTGACAACGAAGCCCTATGATCTTTCCTTGTGCCATGATATTGAAAGGATGGGTATTGAAATGGTACCACAAGGAACTCTGAGTAATGTCAGGATAGAGACCTCTATCAAAGAACAGGTCATTGCTGCACAAAAAGATAACCTTGGAATCAAGCACATCATCGAAAAGGTCCAGACCGGAAAGGCTGATTGTTTCAAGATCGATGATGTAGGAGTTGTTTGGTTCAAGAACCGTCTAGTAGTTCCCAAGGTGCCTGAGTTGAGACAGTTGATCCTTGATGAGGCACACCTGTCTAGGTTTTCCATCCATCCCGGCAGCAACAAGATGTACCAGGATCTGAGGCAGAGATTCTGGTGGACAAAGATGAAGATTGAAATCGCTCGCTATGTCGCTCGCTGTGATACTTGTCAGAAAGTCAAGGCCGTGCACATGAAGCCTGGAGGAGAATTGCAGCCTTTATCTGTACCTGCCTGGAAGTGGGAAGATATCAGCATGGATTTTATCAATGGACTACCCAAGACCCGGAAAGGTTTTGATTCCATTTGGGTAATCGTGGACCGACTCACCAAACAAGCTCACTTTCTGCCAGTCAAGACCATTTACACCGTCCCCACATATGCCGCCTTGTACCAGAACAACATAGTGAAGCTTCATGGCATACCCAAGACCATTGTCTCTGACCGTGGTACCCAGTTTGTTGCGAAGTTTTGGAAAGCGTTCCATACCTCACTTGGAACCCAACTCTTATAAAGCACAGCGTATCATCCTCAAACTGATGGACAGACGGAGCGAGTCAACCAAGTGCTGGAAGACATGTTGAGAGCCTGTGCTCTCACCTTCGCAGATACTTGGGATGACTGTTTGCCCTTGGCAGAATTCTCATATAATAACAGTTATCAAGAAAGCATCAAAATGGCACCCTTTGAAGCACTGTACGGTCGTCGTTGTCGTACACCCCTCAGTTGGTCTGAGCCCGGAGAAAGAGAATTCTTTGGAGTTGACCTGGTCAAAGATATGGAAGAGAAAGTCAAGCAGATACAAGAGAACCTGAAGATTGCCCAATCTCGACAAAAGAGTTATGCTGACAAGAGACGTCGACCTCTGAAGTTTCAAGTTGGAGATTACGTATATCTCAAGGTCTCACCAACCAAAGGAGTCACTCGTTTTGGAGTCAAGGGAAAGTTAGCACCCCGCTACATTGGTCCGTTTGAGATTTTGGAATATTGTGGCAAGGTAGCTTACAAGCTAAAGTTGCCCGATCATCTCTCCGCAGTCCACAATGTTTTCCATGTCTCCCAACTCAAGAAGTGCCTCCGAGTACCAGAACATGTCGTGGAAGTTGAAGGTGTCGAGCTAGAGCCTGATCTATCCTACTCAGAATATCCAGTTCGAGTGTTAGATCACAAAGATCGAGTTACTCGAAGAACTACCACAAGATGGTACAAGATCCAGTGGAACCAACACTCTGAAGAAGAAGCCACTTGGGAATCAGAAGACTTCTTAGCAAAGAACTATCCCGACTTTCTCAATACTCTGTAGATGTAAGTTTTGTCTTTTTCCTTCTTAAACGTGGAATCTCGGGGCGAGATTTCTTTTTAGGGGGGGAGGCTGTAACACCCCTGGTGTTTAAGTATGTAATTAACTTGACATATCATCATTATCATCATTAATCATCTTGATCATGATTTCATGTGTATGCATTTGCTTAGTGTATCATTTTATGTGATGTACCTCTATTGCAAAAACCCTTATTAGCCCACTTCTTCCTATTGGGGCAAAATGGTAATTTCACCTCTGTGCCTAGTTCTATGTAATTCTTGTTCAAATTTAGTGCCCTGATGTTTGTTGCTTTGATCTAAGTTTAAAAAAAATCAGATTTGATTTGAATTTTCCTTTTGCAAAACCCTAAAATTCCAAATCCTGGATTTATTCCCTTTTTGATAACTTTTTCAAAATTTGAAATTTTGAGTTGGTTCAAAAAGCAAAGTTGTGAATCTGATCAAGAGGAACAACTTTGGTATTTACAAATTTCAAAGTTTCTATATAAAATTTGCAGTAATTTCAAATTCATTCAAACCCCGACTTTTGTCCCCTTTTCAGTTTTCAAAATTAGTTCAAAAACTATTGAGTTTCAGAAAAAGTGTTTATTAGCAAAGTTATAGGTTTTGATAAAAGGAACAACTTTCATATTTGCAGATTTCCAACTTTCTATGTAAAATCAAAAGTAATTTTGAATTGATTCAAATTCCAAAAGTGTTCCCTTTGCTGTTTTCAAATATAGTTCAAAAACTATTTGGAATTTGAAAATGTTCATATAGACAAAGTTGTAGATCTAATTTTTGTGAACAACTTTTATGTTTTGAGTTTTTGCTGCACAGTTCAATTTTTGAGAGTAATTTGCAAAATACAGAAAGTCAAACCCTACCCTAGCTACTGTTTATCTTCTCCGGTAGGGGGGGGGACCCGGCCATGGCAGCTCGCCGTCGCCGCGTGCGCCGCGCGCATGGTTTCTGCCCGCCTGTCCCCGGCTTGTCGCCCGCAGTCGCAACATCGCGCCGCACCCGCACGCCCACAAACCGACCCCCACACCGTCCCCCACTGCTCCCAGTTCGTTGCCCGCCGCGTGGTCGCCGCCGGCGAGCGCACGCCCAGGCCCTGGGTGCACGCCTGTACTCCCGCCGGTCTGCAATCGCACGCGCACGTCTTGGCCGAGCTTTTCCACCCCATCCCGTGATCCCTACCGCTCCGCCCGCGCCTATAAAAGGGTCGCCGGTGAGCCGAAGCTCTCACCGCCCCCGCCACCGTGGCCAGAGCAAGCCAGAGCCTCCGCTTCTCTCCCAGCTAGCCCAAAAGCTTCGCCTTGAGTTCGTGAAGCTTTCCCACCCCCCAATTTCACCTTCCCCGCTCCTAATCGCCCGGCGTGACCCCTTCTTCTCCAACTCCGGCAAGAACCCGCCGAGGTCGAGACCATGAAATACTCTCTCCCCGGTCTCGATCATCCTCCACTGACCCCCGCATCACCTTCCTTGCTCCCTGGCGCTTCTAACGGGTCCCTTGCGGTTGTTTGTGACGCGCAGGATCGCCCGGTCGCCGGTCGCCGCCGTGCGCCGCCCGCGGATCTCCGTCGACCAGCTCTTCCGTTCATCCTCTCACTCCGCCGAGTCCCCAAATCGACTCACGGTGAGCCCGCGAATCTCTCCCCACTCTCGGTTTCCCAGCTCAAGTCCCGAACGGCCGATCCGCCGTCCGCCTCCCCTCCGACTCGCCCGAGCCCTGCTGTCCGTCTCGCCCGAGCCTCCGAGCCAGGCCTCGGACGAAACAGTTGGTTGTCCGTCTCGCCCGAGCCTCCGAGCCAGGCCTCGGACGAAACAGTTGGTTGTCCGTCTCGCCCGAACCTCCGAGCCAGGCCTCGGACGAAACAGTTGGTTTTCCGATTCGCCCGAGCCTCTGAGCCAGGCCTCGGACGAAGCTGTCGCTTCCGTCTCGGCCGAGCCCGTTTCGACCGAGCCCGTCGCGATTCGCCCGAGCCCCGTCGCGATTCGCCCGAGCCCCGCGCGATTCGCCGAGCCCGGCCTAGAAGGAGCACAGTGCCCTTCTCTTTTTCTGAGAGATGTGAATAGTGTTCTGTTTTCTCTTTTTTGTATGATTTTTTGTGTGCATCCAAAAATTCTGAAATTTTTGTGGTAGACTCTTTATGCTCTGGAGTATTTTATAAAAATATGAAACTTGAGTTTTGTGCAAAAATTTGAAAATGTAAAATTCCCCTTTTTGTTGAAAAATGAAGGTTTTGGTATTTTTGGAGAGTGATCTATAACTCCAAAAATCTTGAGATAAATTTTTGTGACCTTTTTATGACATGCTGAACCTCTGGTAAAATTTTGAAGTCTTTTGGAACAAGTTGGTTTTTGAACATTTATTTTAAATAGTTGAATAGTGCCTTTTGTTAATTAAATGTCTAGAATTATTTGAGCACCTTAATGACCTCCAAAAATTATGAAATTTGTTTTGCCATCTATTTATGCCATAATGAACTTATGAGATTAATTTGGTAATTTTTGGAGCAACTTCCTAAAATGACCTTTTAAATAAATTAAGAAAATAGAAAAGGTGGATTAGGGTTGGTAATAAGTGTTTGATGATGTGATCTTTGGATTGATTAATGTTCATAGACCCTATCCCTCTGGTCTATGATGTTTGTGATGCCTTGTGATGATTATGCTTAAGTAATATAAAAGTTGCTTAATAAAGTTAGCTAATATTGCTAGAAAGGGATAAGTAATCTATTGTCCACTTTAACAAACCACTTATACTTTGCAAAGCTATACTCTAGTTTTATCCTATGCACTTTGTTCATACTAGCCTACTCATGTGTATGCATCATTGCATACGTATAGTGACCGAGGAAGAAGGACCTGAAGTCGAGGTAGCCACCGAAGGATCTGTCCCCGAGGCGACCCCGAGCTCCGACACCTACTCCAACCCCGAGTCCGTCCTTTTTGCCATTCAAGGCAAGCCCCGGTGCATTTAACCCTTCCCTTGAATTTTATAAAATGATTTCCTTAAATGTTTTTGAGTTAAATTACTGCATTAGGTTTATAGGAGTTGTGTGATATCCTATCTGATGCATTACCCACCTTGACCACTGATACACCCGATACCTGCTTTCAAAAACTAGTTGCAAAATGCTTAGCAATGCTATACAATAGATTTGCAATAAAAATGCCAATTTCAAAAGTGTGATCACTTAAGAATATTTATGGGAATTTCTGGTTTACTCCCACTATTGGCTAAGTATCTGATCCGTACTTAGTCAATGGGAAGGAGAGGTTGTCCTTGCGTACGGTGCCGTCATGTTGTAGTCCGGGACTCAACAGTTGACACCGACCGGGACGGGTTGAAAAACTGACAGGACTGTTGCGCTTGGGTGAGATATAACCAAGGCACAGTTGCTGGCTGGAAAATTAGGGACCATCCGTATGGGGGCCTGCTGGGCAGGACTTGCAACTATTCACATACTACGGAAAGCTCTGGCTCCGAGAAATCCATTATTGGACCGACAACCGCGCACTGGGAGTGGAGAGATGGCGGAAGTAGCATGTACCCACGTGGGTTAGAGTCCCGGATTGGAGTGGTGTACTGTACTTCCGGGTGGCGTAGGACCGGGCCCAATAATGGAGGAATCGTGGAAGACGAGTTGGCATATGCAAGCTTGGGTGCTACATATGCAGTGTGGGTAGGGATCCTCAGCTGAGTATTATTTATCCGGATTAACGTTGCTCCTCGGTTATGGAGACTTGTTCCATTGACTCTCAACGGAGAGTGGTTCTCAACTAGGAATGTTTTGAAATATAAAATGAATCATGAATGATGAAGAATTGAGGGATACTGAATCTTTCCAAAATAAAATGAGGTTTACAAAAATGCTTTTCTGCAAAATACTTGATCTTGCTTGAGCCTTACCTTGACTACCCTAAGCCTTCATTCCTGAGTCTTCTCCCTTTTTCTTTAGTCGGGTAAGTCTTGTTGAGTACCTTTGTACTCAGGGTTTTATTACCCATGTTGCAGGTATTGCAGATCCCTCAGTATGCCTTGGACCCTGCTGTGTGACTGTTGTTCAGGAGGAGGCCGATGAGGCCGATGAGTGATTATTCACCCTCGGGCTAGGTGATGTATCTTTAAGTTGTTGTCATATGCTACTCTGCCTATTTGAACTATGGTCTGTAATAACTTCATTTAAATTTTATGTTGAACCCTGGTTTGTAAAACTATTGTTATCTAAGTCTTCCGCTATTTACTCCGATGTTATTTGTCAAAATGTTAAAGAGATTGTAACTGAATTGTGAGATGATCCTGCGGACAACGGGCACTGATGTAGCCCAGTAGCGGAACAGGTCTTAATCTCTTGGCTGTACGGATCGACTGTCAGTGATTGACGGTGGTCAGTGGGCCATGGGATTAGGGCCGTTACGTTACACCCATCCTTCACCGCACCCGGTCCATCGGCACGGCACGTCTCAACTTGACCTTCACCTCGCCGTCGATCACTGTATCCGTGCTTGACACCTGCACAACACAAGCCAAAGAACATGCGCATCATCCCAGTTGACAATCACTCAACACTCAGAGACCCGGCATACACCCATGTATCCGCAGAGTTGTGTGATAGTGCTTTCATTATACCTGTGTCACAACTAGCGAATGAGATTGACTCTATTGTTTTGGACCAAAATACTTGTGCTGAAAATAAACATTTATTTTCCATTGCCACTAAACAAGATGAACTAAAATTGTTGTCCTCTTTAAATACTTTGGGATATATTGAATTTGATACTCTGTGTGCTCTAAGCAATTTGAGGGAGAAATTTTTGTGCATTGAATTGTCATGGTTATCTAGTTGTACATATCACTTTATTGGCAAGTATACTTGTAAAGGAGAGTATATGGTACACCGAGTTTATATTTGTTCAAATCTGAAATCTCCTATTGATATGCAACAATATAATCAATTTCAGGGCTGCAATAGCTATAATTATGTCTTGTCTAGATCCCCTAGTTTTGTTATAAAACAACATATTAGATTTTATGAAAAGAAGCAATATTGGCTACTACCTACAACATGTCCTTTAACTAAGCTCAAACCGAGGACGGTTTGTTGTCAAGAAGGGGAGGATGATGAGGGCATGACACCTTCGGATACGACCGTTGATTATAAGGTGAGCTCGTTCCTACATTTACATAGTGATTTTTGGTACAATTCACTTAGTTCCACATGTACATGTCATTATTTGCTTGTAGGTACAAACATATCTCGAAGTCTAAGTCTATCAAAGTTCGTCGGCAGCCCGACAGGGGTTCATTGGGGAGACCATATCTCATCCATCCGGAGAGCGATTGAGGTCAATGAGCACTCGATGGAAAGCTTATTTGATAAGCTTTCAAATAGATCTGGCCTCACCTCAATATCATATCGACAAGGTCTTCAAATTGTTATGACAATCTGCTACTATTTCTGCCGGGTGCTACGACGTCGACATGGGCTTGTCATGCAACCTTGGGACCCTGGCCCAAGTTGGAGCACACCCAAAATAAGTGGAGAAGATCCCAAGGATGTTCAAAGACGTCCTCCTCCTTGGCCACCACCTTAGAAGGGCAGCCAAGTCATCGAACCCAAGTTGGAGGCCCAATCCGTGTCTAGTTCGAGTCCATCTCGGAATCCAGGAGCAGCCAGCGGTAAAACGAACGCCCAGGTTACATACAGACTCCGTTTTCGATGATCCACATATGGATGGAAATATAATTTGGTAAGCTAACCAATGGCTTGGGTTTGAGGTTAAAAATCCATCGGAATCAACAGGGATCGTCGAAACAAATTGATGTCCAGAATCTGTCAGGGTGCTGCGTCGCCGTCTTTTGGGCCGTTTGGGCCTTGTAACTTGTTAGGGCACCTTACTGACGTGAGTAGGGTCATTGGACGCCCCTTAGGCTATATAATAAGTAGCCGCTGACTACGTTAGGTTTTGGGTTTTGCTTAGATTATTCTGTTCAGAACAGTTTCGCCGTTTGTCGGTTTGTGAGACCCCAATTCGTGAGATTAATCATTCATCAACAATTTGGTTGCATTCTTCCTTGTTCTTGCTCGTGTTCTTCGATTCGTAGGCAAGGAATTTAGCCTTCTTGGCGAGGTCAACCGTGCAACGCCGGTTGATAACCAAAGGAGACGTGGTGCTGTGATTGCGGGGTTTCGGATCGTGTTGTTCGGAAGCCGGATCAACGAGTGTATCGTTTCCACCAAATCGAGAGTTACCAGAACCTTTCAGAAGATCAGGAACCCTTGTTCACATCAATCATGGGCTCCAAAACCAAACCACCTCAAAAACAAGCTAGACACAATGCCACCTATCCAGGAGGAGCTTATGCCACAGAAGGGCAAAGTGATCCACACCAACTACCATGAGTACCAACAACCCCCTATGAGAGCGGTGAGGTACCACTGTGAGCATTGTGGGAGAGATGGACACTTGAGTGAGTTTTGCTTTCGGCGCAAGAGAGAGGCGCACCGTGCAAAGGAGATGAACAACATGGACATGTACCATCATTTCCATGATGTACATGTGTCAAACGTTTAAGGCGTGCTACTAGGCCTAGAGGTCCAAAACCTCAAGTTCCTAGGCCTAGGCCGCGAAGAGGACGTGCCTGTCGGGAGCCTGCAGTTGTGGGCTATGGACCCCGTGACGGTGGCTTTGTAGTTGAGCGTTTTCCCCCATCGCGTTTTGAGTATCGCGATGGACGCTCCTCCCTTAGCGGACCACGTTTTTCTGTACGTGGTCATCGCTCTTCCCGTAGGCGTACTAGGAATGGTTTTTCTGCTAACCGTTCTTTTAAGCAGCCGACCCAACACTGGTATTATTCCTACTTCACTAACCCTAGTGTTGCACCGTATGCTCACCCTATGTCTTTTTATTGATGTAGGTAAAACGATTGGAGAACGTTTGGTTAGTGTATTCCGGTTGCTCAAGGCACATGACCGGAAACGCCAAGTGGTTCTCTAGTCTTAGTCCGGTCACCGGAAAGGAGTTTATCACCTTCGGCAACAATAGTAAAGGTAAAGTGTTGTCTCGTGGGTCGGTGCGAGTTAATGAGCATTTTGTGTTGCACGATGTCGCTCTTATTTCTAACTTGCATTTTAACCTTCTTTCTGTTTCGCAACTCTTTGATGATGACTATGAGATTCATTTTAAGCCGAATCTCAGTCGTATTTTGGATCCTCAGGGCAATCTCGTTTGTTTGATTTCGCCCTTTAGGAAAGTCTTTCGTGCGAATTTCTCGGAGTCGTTTGGAGTTTCTTGTTGTCTTTTGGCTGGACCTTCCTCCTCTGATCTTTGGAAGTGGCATAGGAGACTAGGACATTTGAGCTTCGACTTGCTTGCAAGACTTAGTTCACTTGGCCTAATCCGAGGATTGCCCAAGTTGTGCATGCAGAAGGATCTTGTTTGCCATTCTTGTAGACATGGGAAGATGGTTGCCGCTCCCCACCATCCAGTGACTCAGGTCATGACCAAGCACCCTGGAGAGCTTTTGCATATGGACCTTGTTGGTCCGGCTCGAGTGAGCTCGGTTGGGGGGAAGTGGTATGTGCTTGTTGTTGTGACGATTTTTTGAGATATTCGTGGGTCTTCTTTTTGACTGAGAAGACTGAGACTTTCTCTTTTGCTCACAATCTGATTTTGTGTCTTCAGAATGAGTTCCCTTTGAACTCAATGCGAGCTATTAGAAGTGATAATGGTTCCAAAATAAAAAACTCAGATTTTGAGAAGTTTTGTAACTCTTTGGGTTTAGAGCATCCATTTTCTTCCCCCTACATACCACCACAGAATGGTGTTGTAGAAAGGAAGAATCAGACCCTTGTAGAGATGGCAGGACGATGCTCGATGAGCATAGGACTCCAAGGCGATATTGGGCCGAAGCTATGAGCACTGCATGCTACATTTCCAATCGCATTTTTCTCCGAGCTTTCTTGAAAAAGACTTCTTATGAGTTGCGTTTTGGAAAACAGTCCAAAGTGAGCTATTTTAGAGTTTTCGGTTGCCATTGTTTTATACTCAAAAAGGGCAACTTGGACAAGTTTGAGTCTCGTTCTTCTGACGGTGTATTTTTGGGTTATGGCACACACTCGAGCTTATCGTGTACATAACCTTGATACTAACCGAGTCATGGAGACATCTGATGTCACCTTCAACGAGACCATGGTTTGTCCTTCTCATTTTGAGCGTGCAGGTGATCATGAGGTTGGCGAGCCTCTTTTTGATGATGAGGACGAGGGTGCTAAAGGGATGGATGACCCAGCACCACCTCCACCTGCTGTGCCACCAAGAGCGGCCTCTACTACCACTCATGGCTCCGACCCTTCTTCTTCGACTACTTGGGGGCCGTGGGATCCGCCGCCTCGGGCTGTACCGTTTGTACCCAGGGAGGCACCAACTGCTGTTGAGGGGGAGGCTACATCAGTTCGGGAGGTGCCACGACACATTCAGCGCCAACACCCACCTCAACAGATGATCGGCAGCATCGGCGAACGTGTCACTCGGTCTAGGTCACAACAAATCTCTCACTTTGCTCATTCTGCATTTGTTGTTGATTTTGAACCCCGAGATGTTGGACATGCTTTATCTGATCCGGATTGGGTCAATGCCATGCATGAGGAGCTTGAAAACTTTGAGAGAAATCGGTTTTGGGTTCTTGTTCCTCTTCCTCCTGAGTGTCACCCTATTGGGACAAAATGAGTTTTTAAAAACAAACAAGGAGAAGATGGTCATGTTGTGAGAAACAAGGCCAGACTTGTAGCCCAGGCGTATAGTCAGAAGGAGGGGATAGACTATGAGGAGACTTTTGCTCCTGTAGCTCATTTGGAGGCAATTAGGATCCTCTTGGCTTTTGCTGCATTCAAAGGGTTTAAACTTTTTCAAATGGATGTCAAGAGTGCCTTCTTAAACGGCTACATAGAAGAGGAGCTTGAAAACTTTGAGAGAAATCCCAAGTTTCTGAACCATGTCTTTAAACTTCAGAAAGCTTTGTATGGTTTGAAACAAGCCTCTAGAGCCTGGTATGATAGGTTGAAAACCTTTTTTCTTGCTAAGGATTTTAAAATGGGATGTGTGGATAAAATGCACTTTCTCCTCAAGTAAGGCAATGACACTCTCTTGGTCCAGATTTACGTGGATGATATCATTTTCGGTGGTTCTTCTCATGCTTTGGTTGCCAAGTTTTCAGATACTATGAGCATGGAGTTTGAGATGAGCATGATGGGCGAGTTGACGTTTTTCCTCGGGTTGCAAATCAAGCAATCCCAAGAGGGGACGTTTGTGCACCAGGGTAAGTATACCAAGGATATCCTGAAGAAATTCGATATGGGTGAGGCCAAGCCTCTTCTAACACCCATGTCGATCACGATGGCCCTGGATGTGAACAAGGATGGAGAAGTTGTGGACCAGAACGAGTACCGGAGTATGATCAGGTCGCTGCTGTACCTGACGGCGACACACCTGGACATTTAGTTCGCGGTGTGCCTTTGCGCGCGTTTTCAGTCGTCGCCGCGCACCTCTCACCGTCAGGCGGTCATGCGCATTATGAGGTACTTATGCTTCACTCTAGAATTTGGGATTTCGTATTCTGCTTCCTCCACCCTCTCCCTTTGCGGTTATTCTGATGCTGATTTTGCTGGTTGTCGAATTGAGCGCAAGTCCACTTCTGGGACTTGTCAGTTTATTGCTTCTTCTCTTGTATCGTGGTCTTCTCGCAAGTAGTCTAGTGTCGCCCAGTCTACCACGGAAGCTGAGTATGTTGCTGCGGCTAGCTGCTGTTCCCAATTGCTTTGGATGATGGCCACTTTGCGTGGTTTTGGTCTGAGCTTTTCTCGCGTTCCTTTTCTTTGTGACAACACGAGTGCTATTAGCGTTGCTAAGAATCTCGTGCTGCACTCTAAGACCAAACACATTGATGTGCGCTTTCATTTTCTGCGAGACCACTATGAGAAGGGTGATATCGACCTTCGCCATGTCGATACTCATCATCAGGTGGCTGATATTTTCACCAAGCCTTTGGACCAATCAACTTTTGCTAGGTTGAGAGGTGAGGTTGGTGTGTGTTTCCCCTTTTAGATGGGGGAGACATTTTTGCTCTTGTATTATAAACTGACTTTGTGTCCTTCAATTGGTATCGTTTCTTTCAATTGGTTTCATCATGCATCTTTGCATTTCATATTGCATATTTTCATTCAGAGCTTCATGTATATAATCTTTAGAATGTGACTATGCTCTGTTTAGTATATGCTCCGATGCTTTATGATGATGCTTGTAGCTTATGCTCTTTCTGATCACTGATACATATTGTGAGCTGAGCTATTTTATGAACGGTGAACTTGCTTAATGAACATAAAAACTTGAAATTGTTCACCATTGAGATATGCAACTAGCATGTGTTGAATGTGTTGAAATCACTTGTGCTTTTCATATATGCTAGGTTACTATGTCTCTAGTTCTGAGTCATTCACTTGCTTGGTATGTTCATATTCTGTTTTAAATTTGAACCAAGTTAAGTAAATTGGAAAGATCGAGATGGGATTGAAAATCACGGTATCGAGACTGTTTCTCACTGCACTTTGAGTTAAACTTGAGCCGTGTAATGTATGACCGAAACTATTGCTTTAAGCTTCTGATTGCTTTTGCATAGGCTTCGCACAGTTGAAAAGTTAGGCAATGACAAGCTTTCAACCTCTCGCAATCGCATGCTTAAATTTAAACTTGTGTAATTTAACCGCTGCAACTCCGATAAAATTTGGATACACAAGTCTATGTTTCATTGTATAGCATGATGATTGAACATTGCTAGGGGTAGTTCACCTTGTATACATGTTTAGCACTTGTTTGACTTCCTGTCTATACATGTTTAGTGCTATTTTGATGGTGACTACCTTTCTGGCTGAAAACAGCTCTTTTTGCTCCACTGTTCAGATTTCATATTTGGTGATCAGTTTGAGCCTTTGCTAGCATTCTGTGCATATTGTTGAGTCATTGGATTAGCACTTTGTCGAGCATCTTCTCATTCTATCGACTATATTCCTGAAGCTGCTAACTTGCATTTTAACTCATATGCATTTTGGAGGGGACATACTTGATAGTGCATTTTCAACTAAGGGGGAGAAATTTGCCAAATCATAAGGGGGAGATTTCCTGGTTGTGTGCACTATTGGAGGGGGAGTTTGAGCTGGCTCAGATTTTTTGGATTTTGGATTTTCCAATTGATTTGGAGCTTTTCTGAAGCCTCTAATTGGTTCAGAGCATTTTTTGTAGCTAGTTGTGTTGAGCCTTTGCCTCTTTCTTGAGGGACTAGCGATTTTGCCTTTGTGCTCTTCAGTTGGCTTCAGTTGGTATCGAGCTTTCTCGCTAGCGGTGTTGAGCCCGTTCTGCCTCTTCTTGACGGCTAGCTCTATTCTGCTTGACTTTCAATTGGTATTTCAATTAGTGTCAAGTTTTCTCGCTAGCAGTGTTGAGCCTGGTCTACCTCTTCTTGAGGGCAAGCTTTGGTTTGCTTGGTTGCGTCGAGCGGTTGCCCATGTCTTTGGGGACCAAGTTGTCTTGCTCTTTCCACTTGACCTTCTTCGGCTTTGTTATGCTTTTGGGTCATTTGGTCGAGTTCTCTCTCTTCCTTCCTCCCTTCCTGTATTCCATTTTGATTTGTGTTGGTAGTTGACAATGCACTCATCAAGGGGGAGATTGCGGATACATGGGTGTATGCCGAGTCTCGAGTGATGAGTGATTGTCAACTGGGATAATGCGCATGTTTTTGGCTTGTGTTGTGCAGGTGTCGAGCACAGATACAGTGATCGAAGGCAAGGTGAAGGTCAAGTAGAGACGTGCCGTGTCGATGGACCGAGAGTGGCGAAGGGCGGCCGTGAGGCTTGGACTGAGGGACCGGTGGCCTGAGGATTAGCTGTGGTGGCTAACAGCCTGGGACAGTGACGAGCGAAAACTTGCGGGGCACGTTGTTGCTCGGGTCGAGGAACTGAGGACATGTGTCGGTGGACGGGGTGCACGGGCGGTGCATCTAATCTACGGTTCGGTTTGGTGGTTAAGCCATAGAAAAACCACCGAGTGGACGGTTTCCAGGTTTGGGCCTCAAAACCTGGGCGCTGATGGTTTCCGAGTTTGGGCCACAAAACTCGGGCTGAGGACGGGTTCTAGGTTTGGGCCTCAAAACCTGGGTGCTGCAGGTTTCTGTGTTTGGGCCACAAAACTCAGGCGATGGACGGCTGGTTTCCCGGTTTGGGCCTCAAAACCGGGGGTTGGTCGTGAAGGCTGGTTTCCCGGTTTTGGCCTCAAAGCCGGGGGCGAACTCCGGGAAAAGGACAAGCAGAGCGGTGGCGGCACGTGGCGGCAATCGGTGAGGTTGCGTCGAGGCAACGCTACCAGTTGTGCGGGCGTGGCCTTCGGATCACCATCACCTTCGAGTTGGTCTAGGATAGCCTTAGGGTTTGGCTGGTTCGCTTTGTAAATAACTAGGGGTAGAGTGGGAATTAGAATTAGGATAAGAAGAGGGAGACACCCACCTCCCATTCTATCTCAGTTATTTGCTATTTTGCCTTCTAGGTTTTCCTGCTCTCCCATTCCCTGCTGTAGCCACTGAGATCCGCAGAGATGGTGAACAATACCTCTGTGTATTTGCTTTTTGAGGAAACGAGACCGTAATCTCGTTGTCTCCTTGTGGGGACAAATTTTGGCTGGCAATTCATGGTTCGATTCGCGTTTTGAACTTGTTCTTCGCGTTCTTCATTTTCTCCATGTTTATCCCGTCGATTGTTCTTTCTTTACGTTCCTCCGTTTGCAAAACCATTTGAATCAACTTGCTCTTTATAGTGAAGGGATGATTTCCACCGAAGGAATTTAACTCAAACCTCACGAGCAAGTAGATCGATTGGTTTTCCTTTTGGATCAACTTTTCTTCCCTTCCCCCGAAATTCTTTGATTCATCGATCTGGAGATAGGTTCGAGCCATGATCTCTTAGAGGTAGCTCACTATCCTTCTTGTGACTCCTCTCACCAAGTTTGATCCTTAGAGGATTCGTTTTGGGTGAGATCGAGTCGAATCGGTGGATGAACAAAGCTTTTTGGGATGACTGGACTCTGGCGTCGGGCCGACCGGACGCTAGGCTGTGAGTCCGGTCGTTGAACACGTTCACTGTGTTCTTCTCCGCGATCTGACCAGACGCTTGACTCATAAGTGACCGGACGCACTCGTCACACTGTTCACTGTTTTTGTCTGAACTGACCGGACGCTCAGTCCGTGACCGGACGATCAGAGCCAGTGAGTCTAGTCACAAACAGAGAGCTCCTAAATCCGTTTTCGATCGATCGGACGCGTTTGGTGCCGGCTGACCGGACGCTCCAGTGAGTCCGGTCAGTGAAGCTTCACACGTTTTCATCCGTGGTTCGCTTGTTCGTTGTCGGTTTTGATTTCCGGCTTTTGCGTTGGGATTCTAGAGTTGAGTAGTGTCTCGCTGTGCTTCTCGGAAGCATCCACCCTACATCTAGGGTCGTAGACACTATTCAAGCTCTAGGCTTGCTCTTGGGGTGATTCTCAGGAGAGTGGCAACAAGTTTCTGAAAAGAAATTTTGAATCTCCCATTCACCCTCCCTCTGGTCGCTTTCTAGTAGCACTTTTGGTCCTTCAATAAACTCCTTTCCGGCGACTGGACTAAGACTGGAGAACCACTTGGCGTTTCCGGTCATGTGCCTCGAACAACCGGAATCCACCAACCAAACGTTCTCCAATCATTTTACCTACATCAATAAAAAGACATAGGGTGAGCATACGGTCCAACACTGGGGTTAGTGAAGTAGGAAGAATACAAGTGTTGGGCCGGCTGCTCAAAAGAACGGTTAGTAGAAAAACCCTTCCTAGCACGCCTACGGGAAGAGCGACCACCACGTAGAGGAAAACGTGGTCCGCTAAGGGAAGAGCGTCCATCGCGAAACTCAAAACGTGATGGGGTAAAACGCTCAACTACAAAGCCATCGCCACGGGGTCCATAGCCCACAACTGCAGGCTCCCGCCGGGCACGTCCTCCTCGCGGCCTAGGCCTTGGAACCTGAGGCATTGGACCTCTAGGCCTAGCAGCACGCCTCTGAACATTCGGCACATGTACATCATGGAAAGGTTGGTACATGTCCGTATTGTTCATCTCCTTTGCACGGCGCTCATCTCTCTTGCGCCGAAAGCAAAACACCCTCAAGTGTCCATCTCTCCCACAATGCTCACAATGATACCTCACCTCTCTCATAGGGTGTTGTTGGTACTCACGGTAGTGGGTATGGATCACTTGGCCTTTCTGTAGCATGAGCTCCTCTTGGATAGGTGGCATGGTGTCTAGTTTCTTCTTGAGGTGGTTTGGTTTGGGAGCCCATGTTGGTTTCTTGGGTGGAGCTCTCGGAGGTTCAACAAACACCCCATCCTTTGTGTTAGGCTTGAGAGGCTCTTTGGGTGGAATCTTGGTAAGCTTGGGAGTAGTCGTGGAGTTGGGCTTCTCACACGGGTTCAGACCACTCGACTCTCCAATCTTGCCAAAAGATGAAGCACACTCAACACCCTGAGAAAAGCCTACACCTGGACCTCCAGCAGCGTTTAAACTGGGCAATCATCATCCCAAGCTGCGGCTCACCACAAGACACCCATGACAAGATGGTCCGAAGGTATGTGTTTTCTTCCTCGGTTTGCATCTTGTCATGCTTCACATTGGCTATCTCCATCCCCAAGCCCTCACACAAAGCGCATCTAGACACACAAGTGCTACCCGAGCTGGCCTTCTCAAGAGACACAATCTTGGCATTCTTCTCTGCCAACTCGGATTGCAAGCCTGCACAAGACTTGCACGCACCAAGCACCGATGATCTAGCTCTAAGCTCATCCACCTCTCCTACCAACACAACATACTTACTTCTCAAGGTGAGAAAGTCAGTCATGTGTGTGGTGCACATCTCGCACTCACCCTCCTCAGAGACAACTACGGTGGACTTGGCAAACTCAAGCTCCTTCCCCGTATCCTCCCACTTCTGCCTAAACTCCTTCCGCTCTCTAGCAGCACGCCTAAGCAGCTTGTCTTGACTAAGAAGGGCGGCAGTAAGTTTCTCGACCTCAGCAGAAAGCTCGTCGGGGGTCTGAGATACCTGGGAGGTGTCGTCGTCGGCGGCGCAGTTCCGAGGGGTCTCCTCTAGCTGACTATCGACCTCCTTGCCGAGGGCCATGGTGCAAAAGCCCTCGTTGTCGGCGAAGAAGCAGAGGTCGTTCAGCTTGTCCTCGATCTTCTTCTTCTTGTCGGACCCGTCGTCGCTTGAGGAAGCGGAGTCATCATCCGAGTCGTCGACGTCGCTGAGCGTGGCGAAGAAAGCATCATGGAGTCGTCATCCGAGTCGTCGACGTCGCTGAGCTTGAAGCTGCCCTTCCGCTTGTGCTTGGGAGGAACGTGCTTCTCCTTGTGCTAGCCGGAGTTGTACTTGTGGCCACGATCGCCCTTGCGCGCCACTTGCTTGTTCTTCTTGGGGCAGTTGGCGATGAAGTTGTCCGGATCACCACACTCAAAGCACCCAGCGCGTCCTCCACGACGACGGTTCATGCGGTTGTTGGGAAACCGCGAGAACCGGTTGGCGAGCAAAGCCAACTCGTCTTCTCCCATGAACTCCAACTGCTCCTCTGTGACAGAAAGAAGAGAAGACAAAGCAAAGCCTCCAGAGGGGTTAGCAGAAGAGCTAGAAAGCAAAGCCATCGACGGGCCAGAAGGATTTTCATAAGAAGCCCTCGCCATGGCATCAATCTCACTGGACTTGAGCTTACTAAAGAGTTGGTCACATGTGAGGGTCTCATAGTTAGACGATTCGATGATCGCCTGGACCTTTGAGTCCCACACCGACCGATCGAGAGTATGCAAAAGCTTCAAAGCTCTCTCATGATAGTCAAAAGGCAATAGCTCCTTGTTAGCTCTCATCCTATTGACAATCACATGAAAGCGAGCGAATAAACTCTCTATGCTCTCGCCAGGCATGTGTCGAAAGTTCTCATACTCCCGCTTGTGCGACTCGTAGAGACGAGATTTGACTTGAGAAGTTCCCTCATGAAAGCGCATGAGGGTCGCCCAAATCTCACAAGCCGTGGGGAGATGAGAAACCCGATCAAACTCAGAAACACTCAAGTAGGAGAAAAGAGCATTACAGGCTCGGCTATTGGCATCGTGCTCATCGATCTGCAGCTGAGTAGCACGAGCAGCCAAGACCACGTAATCATCCTTGTTGCAAATCTCCCAGACAGAAGCACCCATGCTCTGAAGATAGGCCGACATGCGTATCTTCCAATACGCATAGTTCGTCCCATCGAAAAACGGCGGTTTGCCCACGCCGCAATCCATGTCGCCTTCGGTGGATCTGGAACTGGCTAAGGTGGAAGATCCTTAACCCGCTCCGATACCAATTGAAGGACTGAGAATGCAAAAGCAAGGCGACCAGAGGGGGGTGAATGGGAGCCTAAAAAATTTCTCTCAAAACTTCGGCCTTTGTCCCAAAAATCAACCCCTGAAAAACTTTGACTGAACCGTGATGCCCACGACCCTTGGAAGAGGGTGGATGATCCCTTGGATCACAGCGAGGCACCACAAAGCAAGAGCGAGCCAAAACACCAAAAGCACCGTCTAGAGTTCGACCTCAAAAACCAACTCCCGAACGTAGATTTAATGCTACGTCGAGAAATTCCCAAATAGCAATGCTAACGAGTAGCAAAGATGCCTATACAGGTTCCTAGGTCAACTCTAGGGCCAAACAAGAAGTCCGAAAATGAAGCGGAAAAGCCGGGAGAGCAAACACACTAAGACGCAACCTACAGCTGATTCCTGGACTGTCCGGACTCCCAGTCCCGGACTGTCCGCGCCAGGGGCGGACTGTCTGCGAAGCCCTGGCGGACTGTCCGCCGGCCAAGTATCAAAAACTGCAAGTCTGCTGAACACTTCTGCTCAACTCCCGGACTGTCCGCGAGTCCCAACGGCGGACTGTCCGCCGGTCAAAAGTCAGCAAAGCAGTCGAAGAACACAACCACTGATCTGACTTGCTCCCGACGCCCGGACTGTCCGCCGTTCTGATGGCGGACTGTTCGCGACCTTGCAGAGTGTTGACGCTCACTAAGTGTCATATTCTTAGCATCAACAAGGTCATATAACACAACACAAGAGCCTAAAATCAACCAAAAACCTTTTATAAACTAACGATTTCCACTTGTCCTTGAGTTTTATTTGAATGTAGGAAATTGCAGGGTTTTTGAGCAAAATGACCAAATGGACCCACCAGGAAGCAAGCCCACTTGCCTGGGCTCACTTTGGGCCAAAGAGGGGTGGCGCCCGCCACCCATAGCTGGCGGCCGCTAGGGGGGAGAAGCCCAAACTCCCCCCTGACACGTCACTGATCCAGGGGAAGCACTCCACACTCATTTGCAGCCGTTGCTCACCTAAGTCGGTTCATCCAAGGGCTAAGAAGCAGTGTCACATGGATCAAGGCCTAATTGCCCATGTGACAGTTATTGGACAACCCTAACCAAACCCTAACCGACTTGGAGGACCTCCTGGATGCTGTTGGTGAAGAGCCGGTGGATCCAAGGGCCAGGAAGGTGGCGGCCGCCACCTAGGGCTGTCGCCCGCCATCCCACTCACCCCCCTGACCTAACCCTAGGCCCATAAGTACCCCCTAGGTCCCTAGGCTACAAATAGGAGCCCCCTAGCTCATTTGTACTCAGACCTCACCTCATTTGTCCCACTCTCTTGTAAGCGAAGCTCTAGTGAAGAAACACTCTAGTTGAGAGACTTAGAGTGAGAGCGAGAGTGAAGAAGAAAACAGCTGGTGTTGTAATAGAGGATCTTCCAAGTCTCTGGTATAATTCCAAGTCTTCCTTCATTTATCTTATTGTTCTTCTACTTTCAGCATTTACTTTAAGTACTTTACTTATTGTTCTTGTTGAGTGCTTTCGATCATAGATAACTTAGTATTTAGTTTATATCTAGTTTGGGTTCATCGCTGAGTAATCAGTGCTCTAGTTTTGGATGCAAGATTAGAGTAGTATATATATTAGTGTAAGCGCGGTGCTTAGACTAGTTATACCATAGTTTGTGGCTACCCCCGGATAGCTGTGGTAGCAAACAGGTGGTGACAGCCCTGGGAGCCTTGAATTCCACCACGTAGTTGGGTTAGTTCTTAAATCATAAACCTCGTTGTGCACGTTTGAGGTAAATAGTCGAGAGGGTGTGTACGGTTCGAAGAACTAGATAGAACCTTTATTGCCAAGTTAGTTGTGATCGTAAGTGTGTAGGAAAACATTAATCTGTTCATCGGCCAGACCCCGCCGATTTAGTTTAGTAATAGTTAGTCTTTCTTTTCCTTTTAGTAGTAGTAGAAACCAACCCCCAATTCACACTTTTCGATCAACCCTGCTAGAATCACTAGTTGTTCATAGCGGTCCTAGTGTTAGTTCTGCCATAGTAGCTTCCCTGTGGAAATAAATATGATACTCGGTTACTCCCGGGTGAAGTGCTACAATAGACTTATTCTGTGCGCTTGCGGAACCTACCAATAGTCATACGAATAGTTAGTTATACTTCTTACATTAAGAAGTACCAACAAACCTTTCTGGCGCCGTTGCCGGGGATAGATTTCATAGTCTACTCCTAGTGACAACGTTAGCAAGAGTCAACAAGCATTTCTGGCGCCGTTGCCGGGGAAGCAATTGGCTAGAATTAATTCTTTGTGATTTCTATTGAATTAACCCCCGTAGTTCTAGCGGGTATATATATTGTTCGTTGTTTGTGATCGTTCAAGTAGTCATGGCCGGATTCAATCTTCCGAGCGACTATCAAGAAGATCCTGAGGCCATTCTTAGGAGAGCGAGAGCTAATCTCACTCCTCCGAGGAAGAACCTGGAGCTTCGTGAGAGTAGTAGTCGAGACAAGAATCCCAGTCAAAAGTGACTGACGAACCAAGCTGCTCTAACGATCAATCAACATCGACGTCGACCAAAACACTCTGTGAGTATTCCATGCCTACTCTTGCTCACATTCCAGTGTTACCTTCTACTAGTAATGTAGATTTTGAGCTTAAACCTCACTTAATACGTATGGCTCAAGCTATCGCATTTAATGACAAACCTTCCGAGGATGCCAATGCTCACCTCCGGAATTTTCTGGAGATATGTGGTACAATTTCTGTGCACGGAGTTTCGCAGGATGCCATCAGACTTCGTCTTTTTCCATTTTCATTAGTAGAAAAAGCGAAGCAGTGGTTCCTCTTCAACTCTGGCCACCTGCTGACGTGGGTGAGATGCGCGGATCAATTTCTCAACAAGTTCGACTCGATAAGTCGGACTATTCTTGTCCGTAGCAAGATTTCCAACTTTGGACAGGGAGACGGAGAAACAATCACTGAAGCTTGGGAGAGACTACAAGAGTATGTTGAATACTGTCCTCACCATGGTATGCAAGACTGGTACTTGATCCAGAGCTTCTACAATGGACTCCAGCAAGAATCTCGACAACACATTGATGCTGCCGCCGGAGGTGCATACCTCTCTCTCACTGTAGAGAAGGCAACCAAACTGATCGAGACAATGGTGGCGAATCAAGGATGGACAGAAAAACGTGCTAGAGGTATGTCTGAAATTAAGCAAGCTGATCCTGTTACCCTGCAAACTTTGGTAAAATTGCTAGAGCAAAGGATAAATGAGAAGAGAGATCGTGCTGCAAAGGAGTACTACGCCAAGCAAAGAGCCGCTTCGTCAAGTGAAGGTCTAGCAGAAATTAAGAAAGAGGATGCCAAATCCCTTCTTAATAATGGTGGCTACGGAGAACCTCCAATTCCAATGATCCAACAATGGAATAATAAAGGTATGCCGCAAACCTTCGTATTTAATTCTCCTATTAGAAAATTAGTTTCTAATCAAGGTAGAATTAATGATAGCATAAATAATAAATTAATTGAACATGATAAAATGTTAGAAGGAATTTATGCTAAACTAAAAGATTTTTCTGAAGCATTTAAGGAACAAATTAATTTTAATAAGAGATTAGAGCAAAAAGTAGATAACATTAAATCTCAAATTAAATACTATGAGGAGGTAAAAGCTGTGACCACGAGAGGTGGTAAATCCACTCGTGATCCACCTCATCCTAATTTAGTTCCTAATAGTAATGCTGCTACAAAGAAAAATATTGTTAATGTTGAAGAAGACGAAGAAGAGGAGACCCCAGCTGAACCTTCATCCAAGGTACAAAATGCTCCTAATGAATTCTATGATACACATGTATTACCATTTCCAGATCGAAACAGAAATTCGACGGAAGACGACCAATTCAAGAAATTCGTCGAGGTAATTCAAAAATTATATATACATGTGCCATTTATTGACGCTATGCAGGTTCCAACTTATGCAAAATATTTGAGAGACATGCTCAATAAGAAGAAACCAATTCCAAGTAGGGATGTGGTTAAATTGACCGAAGATTGCAATGTGGTCATTTTAAACCAACTCCCTGAAAAGAAGAAGGACCCAGGAAACCCAACGATCGCATGTTCAATTGGAGAGCAACACTTCGAGCATGCACTCTGTGATCTGGGAGCAAGCGTCAGCGTCATGCCCAAGGTAATATATGATAAATTAAATCATCATACCTTATCCCCTACTTCTATGTGTTTACAGCTAGCCGATCAATCGCTCCGGTATCCCGCGGGAATAGCAGAGAATATTCCGGTGAAAATCCGGAATCTCCTTGTCCCGGTGGATTTCCTGGTTCTGGATATTAATCCTGACCACCAGACACCATTGATCTTGGGACGGCCATTTCTGAGCACTGCAAAAGCCACCATTGATGTAGGAGCTGGAGAAATTTAGCTCCACATCTGTGGAAAGGAGGAGAAATTCGAGTTCACACCGCGACCGGAAAAACACCCGTCATCAAGGTTCGTCGGTGCTGACATTCCACCACAACCACCGTGAAGGTGACACCAATCGGGAATCCGAAGCGGCTAACCAAGGTGAGTTAGGCTAAGGTAAGTCTTTATCCCCTCATTTAATTTTTTGTTTTTTCTTAAGCAATTTAATTTTTAGCAAAATAGATGTTTACTAGAGTGATTAGGTGGCACCTAGGGGGCTTTTGGCAGCCATAGGGGTGGCGCCCGCCACCCCATGCTGGCGCCCGCCACCCTAGGTTGCACTAGGGAGCACTAGCCAATCTCTAGACTATTACACCTACCTCCTAGACCCAAATAACACCAAGGGAGACCCATGTCTTTGCTCATTTCAATGCAATCACTCACTCCGATGTCTCTCCCCTCTTCACTCCACCTTTTGGACACATCTCCACCCAAAAATTCTGATGCACATGTGATGGAGAGTGATAAGGAGAGCATTAGGTGAAAGGAGGGGTGAGTTGGAGTGAAATTTCAGCCAAGAGGGTGGCGCCCGCCACATTTTCCTAGCGCCCGCCACCACTAATTCCACACTTTGGTACAAAACTGCTCCCGAGTAAGTTTCCCACCATCCTTGGTATAAAGTGTGACCAGGATGAAGAAGTGGACTTTGAAATTTTCAGCCCACTTGCCCCATTTAGGAGGTTGCACTCTTTTCACTTTGCACCGAACCTAACACTTTATTCCCCACTTGGAATTTCAGTGGACATTACAAGGGAAACCTCATGTGTCGGTTGCAGACTTTTTTGAGCCAGGTGGGGTGGCGCCCGCCACTTATTGGTGGCGTCCGCCAGCAGGGTGAGGCTCGTAGCCTCCCCCCTTCCATCCTCAGCCTATAAATACTACCCACACCCCATGCAAATTCTCACAACTCACTCAAAACACAAAAACATCAGCCATCCTAAGCACTAGCAAAGAAGTCATGGGCCCTCTCAAGAACTTCTTCACCGGAAAGAAGAAGAAGAGCAAGGGTGAGGGAAGTTCGTCGAGAGCAAACACCCACATTCGCTTTACTGGGAGTGATGAGGAGAGCGCTAGGCAGGGTACTCCATCCACCGACGCAATGTCGGTGGATCGGTACTCTCCGTTCTCACACCAGGCTGGACGGACCATGCACATCCTGAACTCTATCAATGATATCATCTGGCACAGTGATCGGGAACGGCAGGCCCGGAACATCCTCAGCGAGAGGGAGTTCATTCACACCCGCCGAATCGACGCCGACTTGCTAAGTCGCACTGGTATGGACAGTGAGTTTCTTTATATTTCTCGTACTTTGGGATGGGAAGATGCATGGATGGTTAATGAGGAGGGAATCCTTCCCCTCACAATGGAATTTCTAGCTACCATGCAATTGTCTGCCACTCACATAACATTCCGGCTTTTTAATGAAGAGCACACTCTTTTGTGGGGGCAGTTCAGCAAGCACCTAAATTTTGATGAATCATGCTTGCTAAACCTGGAATCTGCTTGTACGGGTTTCAACAGAAATGATTTTTGGAAAAGCATTGCTGGGAACAGAGACCCAGGCCTGCCCCGTACAAGTAATATCCACAACCTCATGCTCAGGTTTTTTCACAAATATAACAGTATCACACTTTTTCCAAGACCTGACTTGAGACCAATTAAAAAGCCTGAAATGCTGATGTTGTATGCTCTAGTTAACCACATAAAAGTATGACCCGCCAAGGCCATGGCGGACTACTGGTCTAAATTTAATCAACGCACTGGAAATATTGAAATGACATCTTGGATAACTAGACTGGCTTTTAACATGGGTCTGCTGAACACTGCTATATACTCCTACATTTCTAGTGACCGAGACCTTTCGACTATGGAGCATTTCTCGCAAGGACACCTCTTGCGTGAGAACCCGGATAGCGGTGAGATTCACATGATCTACCAAGATTATGTGAATAAAATCGCTCTTTCTGACATGTCACTTTGGTTGGTGAATGCACCAACATTACTTTTGGCCCTGGAAACCAAGGCAGAGCAAAACCGCAGGTTGGCCCAAGAAAACATCATGCAGGTTCCCAGGAGGAGGACGCGAGCGCAGACTCGTGCAGCAGAAGAGGCCGCAAGAGCCACAGCAGCGGCGCAGGAGTTTGACCCTTTCCATGCAGAGCATTATGAAGGAGCAGCACACTATGGTCATTTGACACCCCCTGGCTCGCACCAAGCAGGAGGATCAAATTGGCAACAACCGCAACATCCGCGGTGGGAATATGGACAGGAGGCGTCCTTCCACTCATCCCAGTTGGGGAGTTCAACCCATTCATTGGGAGGATCCACTCGATACACTGGCCGTGGTGATGAGTTCGTCCATAGGGGAATCTCACCGTAGGCCGCTCGCCATTCGTCCTTTCATCAGGACGAGTGGATGCGCGATATGGGATATCTTCAGCACCAGATGAATGGACTCACCATGAATACTGCTGACATCCGCCAGGACTTGAATAACTTGAACGAAGATTTCTAGGAATTCCGCCAGGAAACTGGTGGAGAACTGGGTAATATTTCTTCTCTCCTGCAGCAGAACCAGCAGAACTGGGAGGACATGTACCGTCGTCAAGGATGGATGTGACCCAACCACGCCAAAAGCCAGCTTGGGGGAGGACCCCCGTCATCGAGGTAAGTATCACTACCATCTTTATTTCTGTCAGTTTTATTTAAATTTGAATTTTATCTTAGTTAATTTGCAGTTAAAAAAATAGTAATAAATAAATAGCAATACATGAAACGCTCTCATCGTAAGTCTTTCTAATAAATAAAAATGTATGCCATGCATTAGAGTTATCATGGGAAAACGTATGCTAGAACTAAACTTGAGATATGAGCATTAGACTAAGTAAAGGGGAAGTAAGTTTCTACTTTGACTTGAGCGAGTCAAGTTTGTGGAGTAATTATTTTGAAAAATTTAAAAACTTGCTCTAAGTACATCTGTGGAAAAGAAAGTCCTACCAAAGCCAAATAATTTTTCTTAGAGTAGAGCTTCCACTTGCTGCATGTTAGTATTGAGCCTAGTTAGACTTTTATTGATAGTCATAGTAGAGAAACTTGTCATATCTTTAGACCAAGGAATTCACTTGCATCCACCTATATAGTGCTATTCTTACACTGAGAATACGCACACAACATGCCTTTATTTCCATTCATTGTTTGGAATACTCCATGGCAAAATATCATGCTCCATAATGAAATCTCAGGGACATGGCTATAGTATTTAAAAAAAAGAGCAAGTGCTCTAGAAAGAAAAGAATATTCAAAAAGAGCAAGTGCTCTAGAAAGAAAATTCAATAGAGCAAGTGCTCTAGAAAAAAGAGAATATCCAAAAGAGCAAATGCTCTCATTCATAGCCATGATCCCACAAAAGAGATAAAGAGGAGAAGTGCCATCAAAGTAGTAGCCACAATAAATACCACACACTTGCACATTCCTGTCTGAACCTATGACTTGTTGCTCCTTTGCTCCAATTGTCTAACTTGGCAAAATTATGCTAGCATTGCATGCTCACTTTTATCCTACCCATTAAACCCCACATAAAGCCTTAGTGAGAGGATAATTCTTCCATTTCCACATACAAATATGAGTGATTGAGTGAGCCACAGAAGTTACTAAGCATGCTTTCTTTTGAAAAAAACTTGCAACAACTCCACATGTCTTGATTACCAAAATAGGCAAGGGAAAGACAAACCTTCTTTCTTGCTGGTCTTTTGTTCTAATCATGAGTGCAGGGAAGGCTACCAATTCCATGATGATGAAAATAATATGGGCATACACAACAAAAAACACCGAGTTTCCAAGTTTATTTGAAGTCCATGCTTGCTCGAGGACGAGCAAGAGGTAAGCTTGGGGGAGCTTGTTGACGCTCACTAAGTGTCATATTCTTAGCATCAACAAGGTCATATAACACAACACAAGAGCCTAAAATCAACCAAAAACCTTTTATAAACTAACGATTTCCACTTGTCCTTGAGTTTTATTTGAATGTAGGAAATTGCAGGATTTTTGAGCAAAATGACCAAATAGACCCACCAGGAAGCAAGCCCACTTGCCTGGGCTCCCTTTGGGCCAAAGAGGGATGGCGCCCGCCACCCATAGCTGGCGGCCGCCAGGGGGAGAAGCCCAAACTCCCCCTGCCACGTCACTGATCCAGGGGAAGCACTCCACACTCATTTGCAGCCGTTGCTCACCTAAGTCGGTTCATCCAAGGGCTAAGAAGCAGTGTCACATGGATCAAGGCCTAATTGCCCATGTGACGGTTATTGGACAACCCTAACCGAACCCTAACCAACTTGGAGGACCTCCTGGATGCCGTTGGTGAAGAGGCGGTAGATCCAAGGGCCAGGGAGGTGGCGGCTGCCACCTAGGGCTGGCGCCCGCCAGCCCACTCACCCCCCTGACCTAACCCTAGGCCCATAAGTACCCCCCTAGGTCCCTAGGCTATAAACAGGACACCCCTAGCTCATTTGTACTTAAACCTCACCTCATTAGTCCCACTCTCTTGTAAGCGAAGCTCTGGTGAAGAAACACTCTAGTTGAGAGACTTAGAGTGAGAGCGAGAGTGAAGAAGAGAAGAGCTGGAGTTGTAATAGAGGATCTTCCAAGTCTCTAGTATAATTCCAAGTCTTCCTTCATTTATCTTAGTGTTCTTCTACTTTTAGCATTTACTTTAAGTACTTTACTTATTGTTCTTGTTGATTGCTTTCGATCATAGATAACTTAGTATTTAGTTTATATCTAGTTTGGGTTCTTCGCTGAGTAATCAGTGCTCTAGTTTTGGACGCAAGATTAGAGTAGTATATATTAGTGTAAGCGCGGTGCTTAGACTAGTTATACCTTAGTTTGTGGCTACCCCCCCGGATAGCTGTGGTAGCAAACAGGTGGTGACAGCCCTGGGAGCCTTGAATTCCACCACGTAGTTGGGTTAGTTCTTAAATCATAAACCTCGTTGTGCACGTCTGAGGTAAATAGTCTAGAGGGTGTGTACGGTTCGAAGAACTAGATAGAACCTTTATTGCTAAGTTAGTTGTGATCGTAAGTGTGTAGGAAAACATTAATCTGTTCATCGGCCAGACCCCGCCGATTTAGGTTAGTAATAGTTAGTCTTTCTTTTCCTTTCAGTAGTAGTAGAAACCAACCCCCAATTCACACTTTTCGATCAACCCTGCTAGAATCACTAGTTGTTCATAGCGGTCCTAGTGTTAGTTCTGCCATAGTAGCTTCCCTGTGGAAATAAATACGATACTCGGTTACTCCCGGGTGAAGTGCTACAATAGACTTATTCTGTGCGCTTGCGGAACCTACCAATAGTCATACGAATAGTTAGTTATACTTCTTACATTAAGAAGTACCAACAAACCTTTTTGGCGCCGTTGCTGGGGATAGATTCCATAGTCTACTCCTAGTGACGACGTTAGCAAGAGTCAACACAAAGACGGCGATTTCAGTCGCTTTCTCCCCAAATCTTCCCAAAATCGATTCAAATCAAAATCCCTTGATCCCAAACTTGGAGAGGATGATCACGAGGTAGTTAGGAGTCTATCCCCAAGAAATCATCCGCTCAAACCTACTCAAACAATGGGAATCGAAGAGAAGGGAATATGAATCGAAAAAGCGCCATGAAAATTGAATCGACCCGATCTACTTGTTCATGAGGAGTTAGATGAATTCCTTCAGTGGAAATGATCTCCTCACTATAAAGAACAAGTTGATTCAAGTGGATTTCAAAAATACGCAGTAAGAGGGAGATCGAGCGATGAGAAAATCGTGGAGAAACAAAGAACGCGAAGAACAAAGTCAAAACGTGAATTGAGACATCGACCTGCAACCGTGTGGCTACCACACGCTACAACAGTGAGATTACGGTCTCACTTCCTCAAAATCTTAAGTACACAGAGGTATGGTTCTCTGCGGATCTCAGTTGCTACAGCAGGGGATTGGGAGAGCAGGAAAACCTAGAAGGTGAAGAGCAAATGACTGAGATAGGATGGGAGGTGGGTGTCTCCCTCTACTTATCCTAATTCTAATTCCCACTCTACCCCTAACTAATTACAGAGCGAACCAGCTAAACCCTAAGGTTATTCTGGACCAACTCATGGTAGGTGGTGATCCGACGGCCACGCCCGCACAACTAGTAGCGTTGCCTCGACGCAACCTCACCGATTGCCGCCACGTGCCGCCACCGCTCTGCTCGTCCTTTTCACGGACCTCGCCCCCGGTTTTGTGGCCCAAACCAGGAAACCATCCTTCACGACCAACCCCCAGTTTTGAGGCCAAAACTGGGAAACCAGCTGTCCATCGCCTGAGTTTTGTGGCCCAGACTCAGAAACCCGCCAGCGCCCAGGTTTTGAGGCCCAAACCTGGAAACCGTCCTCAGCCCGAGTTTTCTGGCCCAAACTCGGAAACCATCAGTGTCCAGGTTTTGAGGCCCAAACCTGGAAACCGTCCACTCGGTGGTTTTTCTGTGGCTCAACCACCAAACCGAGCCGTAGAGGGGATGCACCGCCCGTGCACCCCGTCCACCGACACATGTCCCCAGGTCCTTGACCCGAGCGACACCGTGCCCCGCAAGTCTCCGCTCATCGCTGTCCCATGCTGTCAGCTACCACAGCTGATCCTCAGGCCACCGATCCCTCAGTCCAAGCCTCATGTCCGCCCTTCACCGCTCCCGGTCCATCGGCACGACACGTCTCTACTTGACCTTCACCTTGCCTTCGATCACTGTATCCGTGCGCGACACCTGCACAACACAAGCCAAAGAACATGCGCTTTATCCCAGTTGACAATCACTCATCACTCGAGACTCGGCATACACCCATGTATCCGCACTTCCAACACCCATGTCGACCACGACAACCCTGGATGCGGATGAGGAAGGAGAAGTTGTGGACCAGAAGGAGTATCGGAGTATGATCGGATCGCTGCTGTACCAGACAGCGACACACCCGGACATTCAGTTCGCGGCGTGTCTTTGCGCATGATTTTAGTCGTCGCTGCACACCTCTCACGGTCAGGCGGTCAAGCGACTTATGAGGTACCTTTGTTTCACTCCAGAGTTTGGGATTTGGTATTCTGCTTCTTCTACCCTCTCTCTTTGCAGATATTTTGATGTTGATTTTGCTGGTTGCCGACTTGACCGCAAATCCACTACTGGGACTTGTCAGTTTTTGGGTTCTTCTCTTGTTTCTTGGTCATCTCGCAAGAAGTCTAGTGTCGCCCAGTCTACCACAGATGCTGAATATGTTGCTGCGGCTAGCTGTTGTCCCCATTTGTTGTGGATGATGGCCACTTTGTGTGATTTTGGTCTGAGTTTTTCATGAGTTCCTTTGCTTTGTGATAGCACGAGTGCAATTAGCGTTGCTAAGAACCCCGTGCTTCATTCTAAGACCAAACACATTCATGTGCGCTTTGATTTCATGCAAGACCACTATGAGAAGGGTGATATCGACCTTCGCCATGTCGATATTCATTATTAGTTGGCAGATATTTTCACCAAGCCTTTGGACCAATCAACCTTTGCTAGGTTGAGAGGTGAGCTTGGTGTGTGTTTCCCCTTTTAGTTGGGGGAAACATTTTGGTTATTGTGTCATAGACAGACTCCTTTTGTTTTGGGTTTTAGTCTATTTTTAGTTTGGTTTGTTCTTGTTTAGCCTTTGTATTTCATCATATTTGCATCTTTACTTTTTCGAGCGTCATGTCTATAATCTTTAGAATGAATCTATGCTATGATTAGTGTATGCTCTGATGATATATGATGATGCTTGTAGCTTATGGTCATTTTGATCACTGATACATGCTGTGAGCTGAGCTATTTTTCAGAACTATGAATATGCTTAATTCAACATAAAATTTGAAACTTGTACACCATTGAGATTGGCAACTAGCATCTGTAGAATGTGTTGAAGTTACTAATGCTATTCCTATATGCTAGGTTGCTATATCTCTAGTTCTGAGTCTTTCACTTGCTTGGTATGTTCATATTCTGTTAAATTTGAACCAAGTATAAGTGAATTGAAAATATCAAGATGGGATTGCTTGACAGCACATCACGGTATCGAGACTTTTTCTCATTGCACATTGAGTTAAATTTGAGCCATGTAGTGTAAGACCGAAACCATTGCTTGAAGCTTCTGATTGCTTATGCATAGGCTTAGCTCGGTTGAAAAGTTAGGCAATGTCAAGTTTTCAACCTCTCGCAATCACATGCTGAAAATTCAAACTTGTGTAATCACCGTTGCAACTCCAATAAAATTTGAAAACACAAGTCTATGTTTCCTAGTCTATGCTAGGGGTAGTTCACCTTGTATACATGTTTAACATTTGCTTAACTTCCTGTCTATACATGTTTGATGCTATTTTGATGGTGAAACCCTTTCTGAATGGATTAAAAATTGCTCACTATGCTCATTTGTTCATATTTCGTATTATGTGATCAGTTTGAGCCTTTGTTGGTGTCTATACTTGTCATTGAGTAGTCGGATCAACACTCTTTAAAGCATCTATTCACTCTATAGACTATGTACTTGAAGCTGCTAACCTGCATTTGTGACTCATATGCATTTGCCTCATTGTGCATTTTCAACTAAGGGGGAGAAATCTGACAAATCATGTACTAGTTTTGTGCACTATTGAAGGGGGAGTTCATGTCCAGGGGGAGTTTGCTCGCTTTATGAGTTTTCAATTAGTTTGGAGCGGTTTTCAGCTAGTTGTGTTGAGCCTTTGCCTCTTTCTAGAGGGACTAGCTGATTTACTTAAGTTTTGGCTTCTTTGCTCTGAACTTCTCGCTAGCGGTGTTGAGCCCGTTCTGCCTCTTCTTGAGGGCTAGCTTTGCTTTGCTTGGTTGCGTCGAGCCGTTGCCCATGTCTTTGGGAACCAAGTTGTTTTGCTCACTCCATTCGACTTCTTTTGGCTTTGCTTCGCTTCTTGTCAATTGGTTGAGTTCGCTTCCTTCTTCTTCTTCTTCTCTTCTATTTCCATATAATTTGTGTTGGTAGTTGACAATGCACTCATCATGGGGGAGATTGCGGATACATGGGTGTATGCCGTATCTTGTGATGATGAGTGTTTGTCAATTGGTATGATGCGCATGTTCTTTGGCTTGTGTTGTGCAGGTGTCAAGCTCGGAGACGATGATCGAAGGCAAGGTGAAGGTGAAGGACCGAATTGGCGACCAGAGGGGGGGTGAATGGGAGCCTCAAATTTCAACTCATGAAATTAATGGCCCTTGTCCCAGAAAACCACCCTGAAAGCAAGACACGGGCTTGCTAGTATCCACGACCCTAGATTTAGGGTGGATGCTTCCTAGAAGCACAACGGGATACTACACAACCCAAAAGTCCAACGCAAAAGTCGGAAACCAAATCCAAAGTCGAACGAACGAACCGCGGACGAAACAGCGAACAAGTCACTGCATCGGACGGTGGCAGCGTCCGATGCCTCAGTGGCGGATGCGTCCGATGTGAACAGAGCAGCTCTGGAACCTTATTGCATGACCATCGGACGCTGCTACAGTAACATCTCAGTGTTCGATGCTCGGGCCCCGGCACGTCCGATGGACAATGGAGCGTCCGATACTCACTAAGAAACACAAAAATTGACACGTGGCAACGGCGCGTCCGATGCTACTCGGGTCAGCATCCGATGCCAAGAACACCAGCATCCGATGCCCCCGAAAACTATGCAGTTCTTCCGCGATTCAAACCGATCTCCTTCGAATCAAAAGCTCTAAGGCTTAGACTTGGTATGAGTAGTCCCAAGGAGGTTAGTGAGCTACTCCTAGGAGATCATGGCTCGAACCTAACTCCAAATCGGTGAATTGAAAGAATTCGGCGCAATGGAGAAAGAAATCGATCCAACACAAAAACCGACCGATCTACTAGCTCGTGAGGTTTGAGATGAATTCCTTTGTTGCAAAGATGTGCCTCACGACCTAGAACAACTCAGTTCAAGTGGAGTCAAAAACCGTTCCTCGGAGAGGGAGAACGAAACAAATCTCCGAGAAGGCAAGAACCAAAAACGTGAAGAACACAACTCAAAAACGCGAATTGATCTCGAATTCGAGCCGAAACTTCTCCACACGAGGAGACAACGAGATTACAGTCTCGTTTCCTCAAAATTCAAATACACAGAGTTATGATTAGCCGTCTCTGCGGATCACAAGCAGCGAGGTATGATTAGAGCCTAACCGGGGGCTAGAGAGAGAGAGAGCTCAGGAAGTAATGGCTGCGAGGATCGAGATAGAGGAGGGGCGCCTCTCTTATTTATAGCCTAATAACAATAGTCCCCTTCTACCCCTAGATACAAGAGCGAAGCGGCCAACCCTAGCGGTATCCCGGTCCAACTCTGAAGAGTCGCGATTCGACGGTCACGCGCCTTCCTCATCCTTAGCTTCGCCTCGACGCAAGCCTCAGGATGTCGCCACGTGCCGTACTGTCGACCGCCGCGCCTTCCTCGTGGATAGCTTCGCCGCCACGTCGGCCCGTCCACGCCGCTACGCGTTGACCGTCCTTTTTGAACCTCCCTCCAGTTTTGAGGTTGAAACCGGGAAACTTGTCCTCCGGCTGAGTTTTGTGGCTCAAACTCAGAAACTCGTGAGCCTAGGTTTTGAGGCCCAAACCTGGAAACTGTCCTCTCTGAGTTTTGATGCCCAAACTCGGAAACCCGCCATCCCGAGTTTGTGGCCCAAACTCGAAAACTATCGAGGGTAGATTTTAGAGGCTCAACTACCAAACCCGCGCCATAGACGGGATGTGGTTCGCACACCCCAAGTTCCAGCACCGATACCGGAGCATGTCCAGCCTCCACGCCGGGCACAGTGCATTCGCCTTCCTTCTCGGCCCTCCTGCCAAGTGTCACGATGCCATCGCCTTCCTCCCGACTCGGCCGATGCACCGCACATCCCCATGCGCTCTTGCTCATCGATGCCACGTGCCAGCTACCACAGTTGGTCCTCAGGTCTCCCGGTCCGTCGGTCCAAGCCTCACGCCCGCCCTTCACCGCTCTCGGTCCGTCGGCATGACACGTCTCTACTTGACCTTCACCTCACCTTTGACCACTGTCTCCGAGCTCCACACCTGCACATCAACACAACCAAGAGACATGTTGCCTCTCACCCCTTCCGGTGAGCCTGTTGACCGATCGCTCATCACTCAGGAAAGGAACCACAAGGGCACATATCAACCTTGTGTTCGCAATCTCCCCCTTGATGAGTGCATCGTCAACACAACGTAACTGAGATCAAAGAAGAAAAGAAAATAGAAGCAGATAAAGAAGAAAACTCACTCGAGATGTCCAAAAGCCAAGGTAAAAGCCGAAGAAGGACAAGTCAAGGTAAGGAGAGCTTGGTTCCCAAAGACATGGGCAACGGTTCGACACAACCAAGTCATGAACAAGCTAGTCCTCAAGAAGAGGCAGAAAGGGCTCAACACCACTAGCTGACACTCGATACCAACTGAAAAATGCATAAGAATGCAAAGACTGCAATTAGCTCCATACCAATCAAGAATAGCTCCATGCCAATCAAACTTGCTCAAAAGCAGGCAAAAACAGCTAGTTCCTTAAGACAGAGGCACAGAGGCTCGACACAACTAGCTGAAAAACTTCAATCAGAGCAAAGCAGAACAGAAAAGCTCCCCCTCAATAAGAGAACTCCCCCTCAACAAGTGAAGCACAATTTGCAAATTGACACCATATATAGCAAAAAATTCTCCTCCTTGGGGGCAATTTGCAAAGAAAAGATAAGGGAAAGTGAAGGACCGAGAATGCTACCAGAGGCGACCAGAGGGGGGGTGAATGGGAGCCTAAAAATTTCTTTCGAAACTTCAGCCCTTGTCCCAACAAGTCAACCCCAAAAGCTTCGGACACGAGTGTGATGCCCACGACCCTCAAAAAGCGGGTGGATGATCCCTAGGATCACAACGAGGCACCACCAAACGAGAACAAACAAAAACTCACGAACTCCGAGTATTGTCCTTCCTAAAAACCCACTCCTGGAACGTAGATGGAAGGCTACGTCGGGATTCCTCTAAATACCTATGCTAACAAGTAGCAAAGATACCTAGAGAGGTTCCTATGTGAACTCTAGGAGCAAACGAGAAGTCTGGAAATGAAGCGGAAAAGCCGGGAGAGCAAACGCATGAAAACTCAACACACAGCAGGATCCCGGACTGTCCGCGGGTACGGTCCCGGACTGTCCGCGGGCATGGTCCCGGACTGTCCGCCCAGTGCCAGACTGTCTGCGGTCTGGTGGCGGACTGTCCGCCGGCCAAAGTGCAAAAAACGCAAGTCTGCTGAACCTCCCTGGTCGGGTCCCGGACTGTCCGTGACCCTTAACGGCGGACTGTCCGCCGGTCACCCGAGGCACACAACCACTGCTCCGGCTGCAGCCCCGACGATAGGACTGACCGCGACTGTCCAGAGAGGGCGATTTTGGTCGCCCCTCTCCCAAATCTCCTCAAATCTGAACCAAATCAAAATCCCTTGATCCCAAACATGGAGGAAATGATCCTTATGTAGTTGGAAGACTATGCCTAAGAAATCATCCGCTCAAATCAACTCAAACTCCGGGAAATCGAAAGGGAAGGTGTAGGAACGAAAAAGTTGCCACAAAACTTGAATCGACTCGATCTACTTGTTCATGAGGATTGAGATGAATTCCTTCGGTGGAATTGTTCTACTTACATCAAAGAACAAGTTGATTCAAGTGGATTCGAAAAAGACGCAGCGTAGAGGTAGACCGAGCGACGGGAAAATTGAGACAAAAAGCAAAACGCGAAGAACAGCTCAAGAACGTGAAACACAATCTCAATTCCCCGCCGAAATTCGTCCTCACAAGAAGACAACGGGAATCCGGTCCCATTTCCGCAAAATCCAAATACACAGAGGTATGATTAAGCCGTCTCTGCGGATCTCAGTAGCAAAAGCAGGGAATGGGAAGCAAGAAACCCTAGAATGAAAATAGCAATGGCTGAGATAGTTTGGAGGGAGGGGTTGCCTCTCCTAATATAGCCTAATACAATTATTCCCCTTCTACCCGTACTGCTAATGAGCGAGCAGGCTAACCCTAAGGGTATTCGTGATCAACTCAAAGTTGATATCGATCCGACGGCCACGCCCGCGCATCGGGTAGCTTCGCCTTGACGCGACCTCACCAGATGCCGCCATGTGCCGCCACGCGTCGTTCGTCCTTTTCATGGACCTCCCCCCGGTTTTGAGGCCGAAACCGGGAAACTAGTCGTCCATCGGCTGAGTTTTGTGGCCCAAACTCAGAAACCCGCCAGCACCCAGGTTTTGTGGTCCAAACCTGGAAACCGTCCTCAGCCCGAGTTTTGAGGCCCAAACTCGGAAACCGGCCGCACCCAGGTTTTGAGGCCCAAACCTAGAAACCGTCCGTGGCTCAACCACCAAACCGACACCGTAGAGGGATGCACTGCCCGTGCACCCCGTCCACCTGAGTTTTGTGGCCCAAACTCAAAAACCCGCTAGCACCCAGGTTTTGTGGCCCAAACCTGGAAACCGTCCTCAGCCCGAGTTTTGAGGCCCAAACTCAGAAACCGGCCGCACCCAGGGTTTGAGGCCCAAACCTGGAAACCGTCCACTCGGTGGTTTTTCTGTGGCTCAACCACCAAACCGACGCTGTAGAGGGATGCACCGCCCGTGCACCCCGTCCACCCACATGTCTTCACTTGTCACTGTCCCAGGCTGTCAGCCACCACAACTGTTCCTCAGGCCACCGGTCCGTCAGTCCAAGCCTCACGTCCGCCCTTCACCGCTCCGGGTCCATCGGCACGGCATGTCTATACTTGACCTTGACCTTGCCTTCGATCACCGTCTCCGAGCTCGACACCTACACAACACAAGCCAAAGAACATGTGCATCATACCAATTGACAATCACTCATCATCTCAAGATCTGGCATACACCCATGTATGCGCAATCTCCCCTTGATGAGTGCATTGTCAACTACCAACACAAATCATATGGAGTAGAAAGAAAGGAAGAAGAAGGAAGTGAACTCAACCAATCAACCAGAAGCGAAGCAAAGCCAAAAGAAGTCAAATGGAGTCAGCGAGACAACTTGGTTCCCAAAAACATGGGCAACGGCTCGATGCAACCAAGCAAAGCAAAGCTAGCCCTCATGAAGAGGCAGAACAGGCTCAACACCGCTAGCGAGAAGTTCAGAGCAAAGCAGCCAAAACTGAGTAAATCAGCTAGTTCCCCAGAAAGGGGCAAAGGCTCAACACAACTAGCTGAAAACTGCCCCAAACCAATTGAAAACTCATCAAGTTAGCAAACTCCCCCTAGACATGAACTCCCCCTTCAATAGTGCACACCACTAGGACATGATTTGTCAAATTTCTCCGCCTTAGTTGATGATGCACAAAACAAGGCTAAACAAGGGAGCCCAAAATGAAAGAGCAAATGCATATTGTGGCAGAACCTCCCGGTAATGTGGCCCACCCGCACACGTCACCGTCTCCCTGAGCTCTAATGACTGTGCACATGTACCACATCACAGGAAAGATCTGTCGGGTGTCCCTGAGAGAACCCCGAATTATCCACGAACCACAGGACCATCATCATGAAGGTTGGAATAATTACAACATTACAACAGTTGATACAAAATACCATCGGAGTGCGGAAGCAAGATAGATAACCTTTATAAAACATGAATAAGTTACTTTTACATGAACATAACTGGTGTTGTGGAAGTAGAATAGTATTACAGAGCCACACTTAGGCGGAGTACCTAAGTTGGTGAAGAAGAACAACTAGATCACGTCAAGCCCACTGACATGATCATGATAACCATCACCTATTAGAAACCTGCAACAGGGGTTAACAAACCCTGAGTACTGGGGTACTCAACAAGACTTACCCGACTAAACAAAAAGGGAGAAGACTTAGGAATGAGAGGCTTAGGTAGTCAAGGTAAGGCTTAAGTAAGATCAAGTATTTTGCAGAAAGAGCATTTTGAAATCCTTGTTTTATTTTTGAAAAGATTCCAGTATTTCTCAATTCTTCATTGTTCATGATTCATTTTACCTTTCAAAAACATACCTAGTTGAGAACCACTCTCCGTTGACAGTCAGTGACCAAGTCTCCATAACCGAGGAGCAACGTTAATCCGGATAAATAATACTCAGCTGAGGATCCCTATCCACACTGCATATGTAGCACCCAAGCTTGCATATGCCAACTCGTCTACCACGATTCCTCCAAGATTGGGCCCGGTCCTACGCCACCCGGAGGTACAGTACACAACTCCTATCCAGGTACGACGACCACGTGGGTACATGCTACTTCTGCCATCTCTCCACTCCCAGTGCGCGGTTGTCGGTCCAATAAAGGATTCCTCGGAGCCAGAGCTTTCCGAAGTATGTGAATAGTTGCAAGTCTTGGCTAGCAGGCCCCCATACGGATGGTCCCTAAATTTTTCCGCCAGCGACAAGCACCTTGGGACTCTAACCCAAGAGTACAGGTTCTGTCGGTTTTTCAACCCTGTCCCGGTCGGTGTCAACTGTTGAGTCCCGGACTACAACATGACGGCACCGTACGCTCGGACAACCTCTCCTCGCTGTTGACTAGGTACGGATCAGATACTTAGCCAACAGGCAGGGAGTAAAGCCAAATTCCCATAAAAATTCTTTAAGTGATCACACTTTTGAAATTGGCATTTTTATTGCAAATCTATTGTATAGCATCACTAAGCATTTTGCAAATAGTTTTTAAAACAGGGCAGGTGGATCTTCTGGTGGAGGTAAACAATGCAGGTAATAGGTTATCACACAACTCCTATAACCTAATGCAGTAGTTTAACTCAAAAGCATTTTAAGAAAACTTTTGTAAAAGCGAGGTAGGGTTAAAATGCACCGGGGCTTGCCTTGAAGAGCAAAAAGGACAGGCTTGGGGTCGGCAATGCAGGTGTCGGAGCTCGAGGTCGCCTCAGGGGTAGGTTCGTCAGCGGCTGCCTTAACTTTGACGTTCTCTCCTTCGGTCACTATACGTATGTAATGATGTATGCTTATGAGGATGCTGACATGAACAAAACAGCATAGGACAAAACCTACTGATTGTAGAGTACACTTTCCAACGCGCAAGTAACTTCTTAGTGTGGACATAAAGTTACTTATCTTCATCCCTAAGCAAAAATAATCAAACCTAGTAAGCATCAGTTATCCGACCTAAACATAAATCATTGCATGGCATCACAAACATCATAGACCAAATGGGTGGAGGTCTATGCACAACAAACAATCCCAAAAGTCACTCACAGGGCATACAACATGAACTCTACTTGATTTGTTCTATTTTCCCTAATTATATAAAAAGGTCATTTTATGCAGTTGCTCCAAAATTTACCCAATTAATCTCATAGGTTCATTATGGTATAAATAGATGTCAAAACAAATTTCATAAATTTTGGAGATCATTAAGGTGCTTAACAAAAATCAAACATTCAATTAACAAAAGACACTATTTAACAATTTAAATAAAAACCCAAAAATCAACTTGCTCCAAAAGGCCTCAAAATTTCACCAGAGACTAAACATGACATAACTAGCACATAAAAATTTATCTCATGATTTTTGGAGCTACACATGACTTTCTAAAAATCTAAAACCATTCATTTCTTAATTAAAAGGGAGATTTTTCATTTTCAAGTTTTTGCACAAAATTCAAGTTTCATATTTTACTAAAATACTACATGGTATAAAGAGTCTACCATCAAATTTTCAGAATTTTTGGAGCAACACAGAAAATCACAGAAAAAGATGAACAGGAACACTATTCACATCATTCAGAAAAAAGAAAAGAGCACTGTGCTCCTTCTTCGCAGGGCTCGGGCGAAAAGGTGAACGCATGTTTGCTCGAGGCTCGAGGCCTGGCTCGATGCTCGGGCGAAACAGAAAACGATCGCTTCGTCCGAGGCCTGGCTGGGAGGCTCGGGCGAGACGGAAACCATCGTCCGTCCGAGGCCTGGCTGGGAGGCTCGGGCGAGACGGAAACGCGAGTTTGTTCGAGGCTTGGCTCGGGCGAAGCGGAGGGTGCACGCTTGCTCGAGGCTAGGCTCGGTGAAGTGATGAGGGTGTGTGTCTACTCGAGACCTGGCTCGAGCTAGACAGTGTGTGAGTGCTTGCTCGAGGCCTGGCTCGAGCGAAGTGGTGAGGGTGTGTGAGTCCGCTCGAGGCCTGGCTCGAGCGAGACGGTGAGGGTGTGTGCTCGCTCGAGGCCTGGCTCGAGCAAGGCGGTGAGTGTGTCCACTCGAGGCCTGGCTCGAGCGAGACGGAAAACGTGTGCTCGAGGCCTGGCTCGAGCTAACGGTGAACGTGTATCCGCTCGAGGCCTGGCTCGAGCTTTGCGCCATGGAAGCAGAGACCGGGGGGCTTTGAGTGCTTACCACGGGTCGGAGGCAGGTCTCGGCGGGGCGGAACAAGGGTTGAAGGAGTGAGCTCGACGTTGGCGGTGCTTCGGCGGAGCTCTCTCAGCGGCGAGCGGCGTACCGGCGGGTCTGTCCACCAAAAGAGATCGCCGAGGAGCGGTTAGGAGCGTGTTGAGGTGAGGAAGAAAGGGCAGGGGCTGGAGGGACGGGAGGAACACTCACGGCGGCAAATTTCTCTCCTTACCGAGGCGAGGCCGTTCGCCGAAGTTGAGGAAGAACCGTTCGCGCCGGCGAAAGGAGGGGCGGAGGGGTGAAATTGGTTGCTCGGGAAGGTGGAGAAGCTCAAGGCGAAGGCAACGGCGGGCGCGGCTGGCTCTGGGGAGGCTCGGTGGCTCGGGTTCACGGAGCTCGCCGATGACGGAGGAATGGCGGAGCTCGACGGCTTTTATAGCCGCGGGACGAAGCTGGGAAGGGGTCCGGGCGAGGGGTGAGAGCGCTCGCGCGACATTAAAGGAGGTAAGGAGCAGGGTAGGGCGGCTCGGCATGGGCGGGAGTTCGCGCGCGGCGCGGCGGCTTGCTGGCGGCCGGCATCTGCGCGCTGTCCGCGGCCGTAGGGGAAAGAGGAGGGTAGGGTAGGGAACGGCGAAGGCAGGCGTAGGTAGGGGCCGAGAGGAAAACGAGCGCCAGCGCTTGGCCGCGCGCGGCACGGGCGCGGGTCAGCCGGGCTCGACATGGGCGGCGCTGCGCGAAGGTAGGGGCCGGAGAGTTCGAGCGCTTTAGCGTTGGCCTCGGGCGACACGAACGCGGGTCAGCCGGGCTCGGCGTGGCTGACGCAGCGCTGCCGTCGGCCGGGGCCCCCTAGCTTTAAAGCTAGCACAGAGACGTCATTTAATCCAAAACTTCCCCTTTCTGAACTTTTGAAATTACTCCCAAAACTTGAACTACACAAAGAAAACTCAAAACACCAAAGTTGCTTAAAATTTTGAGATCTACAACTTTGCCAATATAAACTTTTTCTGAAACTCAAAATTTTTTGAGATAATTTTGAAAACCGAAAAAGGGACAAAATTGCAGTTTGAAAGAATTTGAAATTACTTCTGATTTTGAATTGAAACATGAAAATCTGTAAACACCAAAGTTGTTCCTCTTGACAAGATCTACAACTTTGATAAAAGGACCAACTTCAAATTTTGAATGGTTTTTGCATTATAAAAAGAGGGGTAAAACTAGAGTTTGGAAATTAGGGTTTTTCAAAAGAAATTCCAATTCTATTTTTGATTTTTGAACTTTGATCAACACAACAAAACATCAAGACACTAAACTGAACAAGATTTACACAAAGCCAGGCACAGAGGTGAAATTACCATTTTGCCCTTAAAGGAAGATTTGGGCTTTTAGGGTTTTAGAAAAAAAAGGATCACTACACAAGTCACTCCAGAAAAAGGTAAATGCAAAACAAGCATTAGGCAAACATAAATGCATTGCAAGAATGATTAAAGACTAAAGATGATGACATGTCAGGTTAATTACTTATTAAACACCGGAGGTGTTACAGCCTTCCCCCCTAAAAGAAATCTCGCCCCGAGATTTAAGAAGCACTTAAAGGTCTGGGGTTGAGTAATGGAAAAGGAAATGTGTCACACTTGTTTACTCACAAGGAGTTCACAAGGCAACTAGGTTGGATTCAGGATTACAACCGAGATCAGAACACGGTTGCAAGTAGCAGGGTAGAAGATATCTGGGTGGAACAAGAAAGATTATCAAGAATCCAGAGAGAGCGTACATTAGCTGTGGGCCATAATGGATCATAACTGTAGACCTCGATACCTGCGCGCACCCAGCGGAAACTAATGTGATCCGGACACACGAGATTCCTGGGTTCCGACGCGGCACCGTGGTCACCAATCATGGCACCATAATAGAGCACAACTTCTATATCTCTCATCTTAATAAGAAGGAATTTATAACCAAAAGCAAGGGTTGGTTATAGCTACAAAGGAGAGTGGTTTTGAACTCCCTTTCGGGCGTCCAGAAATGAAAGCACTTTAACGGTGGTCTAGAAAGAATCATGACTATAGGCCTGGATGTTAGCGAGCACCCGGCAGTAACGCCCTATGGTGGCCGTCCATAGGTGACCCTAGGTTCCCACGCTTTTATCCGGTCCACAGATCATGGTCCTTTCAAAGAACACAAATTTCAGTAACTTTCAACCACCATTCGTCGTTTTCACGACATCAAACAACTAGCACGTGCCAATTCAAGGCATGACATGCGTGTTCCGAAAGAACCAAGGATTTTACCCTGATTCTAACTTTATGTGGTAGAGTGTATGAAAGATATCCAAAAGTTTCCAAGGATCAGAACTTATGGAACAAAAGTATCAAGGGTAGCAGAATCTAGGGATGATCAACTATCGGGGATCATAGCTGCTTTTAGAATTTAGAAAAGAAGCACATTTTATCATTATGCAAGATATGATATATATGCTCGTCCTATACGACCTCTCACTGACAGGAGATCTCTGCCTTCACCTGTTAGTTAGGTATAGGGCTATACTTTACACTTTAGCTTCACGGACTTGGTATAGGTGTTGAATAGCTCTTCTGTCTTGGTTTGACAGGGAGGTTGATTCTCCATCTTTCTATAGACGAGTTGAAACCATTTCGGTGTCTTCAGCTTGAGTTGCTAGTAGAGTCTTCACGAAGTCTTCCAGCAAGAAAGAAACTCAGGGAAGGATCATTTTTAACTTGTTACTTTCAAAAACTTTTAGATTAAGAAACCATTTTGAAGTTTTTCGAAAGTAATGTTGCAACCAGTCTTTCCTTGATGACAATCCTGCTCCGATACCATTTTGTGGCAGAACCTCCCGGTAATGTGGCCCACCCGCACACGTCACCGTCTCCCTGAGCTCTAATGACTGTGCACATGTACCACATCACAGGAAAGATCTGTCGGGTGTCCCCAAGAGAACCCCGAATTATCCACGAACCACAGGACCATCATCATGAAGGTTGGAATAATTACAACATTACAACAGTTGATACAAAATACCATCGGAGTGCGGAAGCAAGATAGATAACCTTTATAAAACATGAATAAGTTACTTTTACACGAACATAACTGGTGTTGTGGAAGTAGAATAGTATTACAGAGCCACACTTAGGCGGAGTACCTAAGTTGGGGAAGAAGAACAAACAGATCACGTCAAGCCCACTAACATGATCATGATCAACATCACCTATTAGAAACCTGCAACAGGGGTTAACAAACCCTGAGTACTGGGGTACTCAACAAGACTTACCCGACTAAAGAAAAAGGGAGAAGACTTAGGAATGAGAGGCTTAGGTAGTCAAGGTAAGGCTTAAGTAAGATCAAGTATTTTGCAGAAAGAGCATTTTGAAATCCTTGTTTTATTTTTGAAAAGATTCCAGTATTTCTCAATTCTTCATTGTTCATGATTCATTTTACCTTTCAAAAACATACCTAGTTGAGAACCACTCTCCGTTGACAGTCAGTGACCAAGTCTCCATAACCGAGGAGCAACGTTAATCCGGATAAATAATACTCAGCTGAGGATCCCTATCCACACTGCATATGTAGCACCCAAGCTTGCATATGCCAACTCGTCTACCACGATTCCTCCAAGATTGGGCCCGGTCCTACGCCACCCGGAGGTACAGTACACCACTCCTATCCAGGTACGACGACCACGTGGGTACATGCTACTTCTGCCATCTCTCCACTCCCAGTGCGCGGTTGTCGGTCCAATAAAGGATTCCTCGGAGCCAGAGCTTTCCGAAGTATGTGAATAGTTGCAAGTCTTGGCTAGCAGGCCCCCATACGGATGGTCCCTAAATTTTTCCGCCAGCGACAAGCACCTTGGGACTCTAACCCAAGAGTACAGGTTCTGTCGGTTTTTCAACCCTGTCCCGGTCGGTGTCAACTGTTGAGTCCCGGACTACAACATGACGGCACCGTACGCTCGGACAACCTCTCCTCGCTGTTGACTAGGTACGGATCAGATACTTAGCCAACAGGCAGGGAGTAAAGCCAAATTCCCATAAAAATTCTTTAAGTGATCACACTTTTGAAATTGGCATTTTTATTGCAAATCTATTGTATAGCATCACTAAGCATTTTGCAAATAGTTTTTAAAACAGGGCAGGTGGATCTTCTGGTGGAGGTAAACAATGCAGGTAATAGGTTATCACACAACTTCTATAACCTAATGCAGTAGTTTAACTCAAAAGCATTTTAAGAAAACTTTTGTAAAAGCGAGGTAGGGTTAAAATGCACCGGGGCTTGCCTTGAAGAGCAAAAAGGACAGGCTCGGGGTCGCCTCAGGGGTAGGTTCGTCAGCGGCTGCCTCAACTTTGACGTTCTCTCCTTCGGTCATTATACGTATGTAATGATGGATGCTTATGAGGATGCTGACATTAACAAAACAGCATAGGACAAAACGTACTGATTCTAGAGTACACTTTCCAACGCGCAAGTAACTTCTTAGTGTAGACATAAAGTTACTTATCTTCATCCCTAAGCAAAAATAATCAAACCTATTAAGCATCAGTTATCCGACCTAAACACAAATCATTGCATGGCATCATAAACATCATAGACCAAATGGGTGGGGGTCTATGAACAACAAACAATCCCAAAAGTCACTCACGGGGCATACAATATGAACTCTACTTGATATGTTCTATTTTCCCTAATTATATAAAAAGGTCATTTTATGCAGTTGCTCCAAAATTTACCCAATTAATCTCATAGGTTCATTATGGTATAAATAGATGTCAAAACAAATTTCATAAATTTTGGAGATCATTAAGGTGCTTAACAAAAATCAAACATTCAATTAACAAAAGGCACTATTTAACAATTTAAATAAAAACCCAAAAATCAACTTGCTCCAAAAGGCCTCAAAATTTCACCAGAGACTAAACATGACATAACTAGCACATAAAAATTTATCTCATGATTTTTGGAGCTACACATGACTTTCTAAAAATCTAAAACCATTCATTTCTTAATTAAAAAGGAGATTTTTCATTTTCAAGTTTTTGCACAAAATTCAAGTTTCATATTTTACTAAAATACTACATGGTATAAAGAGTCTACCATCAAATTTTCAGAATTTTTGGAGCAACACAGAAAATCACACAAAAATATGAAAAGGAACACTATTCACATCTTTCAGAAAAAAAGAACAGAGCACTGTGCTCCTTCTTCGCAGGGCTCGGGCGAAAAGGTGAACGCGTGTTTGCTCGAGGCTCGAGGCCTGGCTCGATGCTCGGGCGAAACGGAAAACGATCGCTTCGTCTGAGGCTTGGCTGGGAGGCTCGGGCGAGACGGAAACAATCGTCCGTCCGAGGCCTGGCTGGGAGGCTCGGGCGAGACGGAAACGCGAGTTCGTTCGAGGCTTGGCTCGGGCGAAGCGGAGGGTGCACGCTTGCTCGAGGCTAGGCTCGGTGAAGTGATGAGGGTGTGTGTCTACTCGAGACCTGGCTCGAGCTAGACAGTGTGTGAGTGCTTGCTCGAGGCCTGGCTCGAGCGAAGTGGTGAGGGTGTGTGAGTCCGCTCGAGGCCTGGCTCGAGCGAGACGGTGAGGGTGTGTGTTCACTCGAGGCCTGGCTCGAGCAAGGCGGTGAGTGTGTCCGCTCGAGGCCTGGCTCGAGCGAGACGGAAAACGTGTGCTCGAGGCCTGGCTCGAGCTAACGGTGAACGTGTATCCGCTCGAGGCCTGGCTCGAGCTTTGCGCCGTGGAAGCAGAGACCGGAGGGGGGGCTTTGAGTGCTTACCACGGGTCGGAGGCAGGGCTCGGCGGGGCGGAACAAGGGTTGAAGGAGTGAGCTCGACGTTGGCGGTGCTTCGGCGGAGCTCTCTCGGCGGCGAGCGGCGTACCGGCTGAGGAGCGGTTCGGAGCGTGCTGAGGTGAGGAAGAAAGGGCAGGGGCCGGAGGGACGGGAGGAACACTCATGGCAGCGAATTTCTCTCCTTACCGAGGCGAGGCCGTTCGCCGAAGTTGAGGAAGAACCGTTTGCGCTAGCGAAAGGAGGGGCGGAGGGGTGAAATTGGTTGCTCAGGAAGGTGGAGAAGCTCAAGGCGAAGGCAGCGACGGGCGCGGCTGGCTCTGGGGAGGCTCGGTGGCTCGGGTTCACGGAGCTCGCCGATGGCGGAGGAATGGCGGAGCTCGACGGCTTTTATAGCCGCAGGACGGAGCTGGGAAGGGGTCCGGGCGAGGGGTGAGAGCGCTCGCGCGACATTAAAGGAGGTAGGGAGCAGGGTAGGGCGGCTCGGCATGGGCAGGAGTTCGCGCGCGGCGCGGCGGCTTGCCGGCGGCCGGCATCTGCGCGCTGTCCGCGGCCGTAGGGGAAAGAGGAGGGTAGGGTAGGGAACGGCGAAGGCAGGCGTAGGTAGGGGCCGAGAGGAAAACGAGCGCCAGCGCTTGGCCGCGCGCGGCACGGGCGCGGGTCAGCCGGGCTCGGCATGGGCGGCGTTGCGCGAAGGTAGGGGCCGGAGAGGTCGAGCGCTTTAGCGTTGGCCTCGGGCGACACGGACGCGGGTCAGCCGAGCTTGGCGTGGCTGACGCAGCGCTGCCGTCGGCCGGGGCCCTCTAGCTTTAAAGCTAGCACAGAGACGTCATTTATTCCAAAACTTTCCCTTTCTGAACTTTTGAAATTACTCCCAAAACTTGAACTACACAAAGAAAACTCAAAACACCAAAGTTGCTTAAAATTTTGAGATCTACAACTTTGCCAATATAAACTTTTTCTGAAACTCAAAAGTTTTTGAGATAATTTTGAAAACCGAAAAATAGACAAAATTGCAGTTTGAAAGAGTTTGAAATTACTTCTGATTTTGAATTGAAACTTGAAAATCTATAAACACCAAAGTTGTTCCTCTTGACAAGATCTCCAACTTTGCTAAAAGGACCAACTTCAAATTTTGAATGGTTTTTGCATTATAAAAAGAGGGGTAAAACTAGAGTTTGGAAATTATGGTTTTTCAAAAGAAATTCCAATTCTATTTTTGATTTTTGAACTTTGATCAACACAACAAAACATCAAGACACTAAACTGAACAAGATTTACACAAAGCCAGGCACAGAGGTGAAATTACCATTTTGCCCTTAAAGGAAGATTTGGGCTTTCAGGGTTTTAGAAAAAAAGGATCACTACACAAATCACTCCAGAAAAAGGTAAATGCAAAACAAGCATTAGGCAAACATAAATGCATGGCAAGAATGATTAAAGACTAAAGATGATGACATGTCAGGTTAATTACTTATTAAACACCGGAGGTGTTACAATGCAGGTTAGCAGCTTCAAGTATATAATCTATAGAGTGAATAGATGCTCTAAAGAGTGTTGATCTTACTACTTCAACAACAAGTATAAATGCCAGCAAAGGCTCAAACTGATCGCAGAATACAAAATATGAACATGTGAGCATAGTGAGCAGTTGTAAGCCATTAAGGAAAGGGTTTCACCATCAAAATAGCATCAAACATGTATAGACAGGAAGTCAAACAAATGCTAAACATGTATACAAGGTGAACTACCCCAAGCAAAGTTCAATCATCATCCTATAGAATGAAACATAGACTTGTGTTTTCAAATTTTATCGGAGTTGCATCGGTAATTACATAAGTTCAAATTTTCAGCATGTGATTGCGAGAGGTTGAAAACTTGACATGCCTAACTTTTCAACCGAGCTAAGCCTATCCATAAGCAATCAGAAGCTTGAAGCAACGGTTTCGGTCTTACACTACATGGCTCAAGTTTAACTCAATGTGCAATGAGAAACAGTCTTGACACCATGATGTGCTGTCAAGGAATCCCATCTCGATATTTTCAATTCATTTAGACTTGGTTCAAATTTTAATAGAAAATGAACATACCAAGCAAGTGAAGGACTCAGAACTAGAGACATAGGAACCTAGCATATAGGAATAGCACAAGTAACTTCAACACATTCTACACATGCCAGTTGCCAATTTCAATGTTGAACAAGTTTCAAGTTTTATGCATGATTAAGCATATTCACAGTTCTGAAAAAATAGCTCAGCTCACAACATGTATCAGTGATCAAGAAGAGCCTAAGCTACAAGCATCATCATATATCATCAGAGCATACACTAATCATAGCATAGATTCATTCTAATGATTATAGACATGAAGCTCGAAAAAGTAAAGATGCAAATAGGATGAAATGCAGAAACTAAATAAGAACAAAACAAAAGAAGTCAGTCTATGATATAATAACCAAAATGTTTCCCCCAACTAAAAGGGGAAACACACACCAAGCTCACCTCTCAACCTAGCAAAGGTTGATTGGTCCAAAGGCTTGGTAAAAATATCTGCCAGCTGATGATGAGTATCGACATGGCGAAGGTCGATATCACCATTCTCATAGTGGTCTCGCAAGAAATGAAAGCGAACATCGATGTGTTTGGTCTTAGAATGAAGCACGGGGTTCTTAGCAACGCTAATTGCACTCGTGCTATCACAAAGCAAAGGAACTCGAGAAAAGCTCAGACCAAAATCACGCAAAGTGGCCATCATCCACAACAATTGGGAACAGAAGCTAGCTGCAGCAACATATTCAGCCTCTGTGGTAGACTGAGCGACACTAGACTGCTTGCGAGAAGACCAACAAACAAGAGAAGAACCCAGAAACTAACAAGTACCAGAAGTGGACTTGCGGTCAAGTCGGCAACCAGCAAAATCAGCGTCAGAGTATCCGCAAAGAGAGAGGGTAGAAGAAGCAGAATACCAAATCCCAAACTCAGGAGTGAATTAAAGGTACCTCATAATGCGCTTGACCGCCTGACGGTGAGAGGTGCGCGGGGATGACTGAAATCGTGCGTAAAGACACACCGTGAACTGAATGTCTGGGCGTGTCGCCGTCAGGTACAACAGCGACCCGATTATACTTCGGTACTCCTTCTAGTCCATTCCTTCTCCCTCCTCGTCCGCATCCAGGGCCGTCGTGGTCGACATGGGTGTTGGAAGAGGCTTGGCCTTACCCATATCGAACTTCTTCACTATGTCCTTGGTGTACTTGCCCTGGTGCACAAACGTCTCTTCTCGGGATTGCTTGATTTGCAACCCGAGAAAGAATGTCAACTCGCCCATCATGCTCATCTCGAATTCCCTGCTCATTGTATCTGCAACTTGGCAACCAAAGCATGAGAAGAACCACCGAAAATGATATCATCCACATAAATCTGAACCAACAAAGTGTCATTGCTTTGCTTGAGGAGAAAAAGAGTTTTATCCACACATCCCATTTTAAAACCCTTAGCAAGCAAAAAGGTTTACAACCTATCATACCAGGCTCTAGGGGCTTATTTCAAACCATACAAAGCTTTGTTAAGTTTAAAAACATGGGTTGGAAACTTGGGATTTTTGAAACCGGGGGGTTGTCTCACATACACCTCTTCTTCTATGTAGCCATTTAGGAAGGCACTCTTGACATCCATTTGAAAAAGTTTAAACCCTTTGGATGCAGCAAAAACCAAGAGGATCCTAATTTCCTCCAAACGAGGTAAAGGAGCAAAAGTCTCCTCACAGTCTATCCCCTCCTTCTGACTGTACCCCTGGGCTACAAGTTTGGCCTTGTTTCTCACAACATGGCCATCCTCTCCTTGTTTGTTTTTCAAAACTCATTTTGTCCCAATAGGGTGACACTCAGGAGGATGTGGAACAAGAACCCAAACTCGATTTCTCTCAAAATTTTCAAGCCCTTCATGCATGGCATTGACCCAATCTGGATCAGATAAAGCGTGTCCAACATCTCGGGGTTCAAAATCAGCAACAAATGCAGAATGAGCAAAGTGAGAGATTTGTTGTGACCTTGACCGAGTGACGTGTTCGTGGATGTTGCCAATCATCTGTTGAGGAGGGTGTTGGTGCTGAATGTGCTGTGGCGCCTCCCTTGCTGGAGTGACCTCCCCCTCAACAGTAGCTGGTGCCTCCTCAGGTACAAGTGGTACAGCCCGAGGAAGTGGATCACACGGCCCCCATGTAGTGGAAGAAGACGGGTCGGGGCCGCGAGCAATCCTGGTCGAAGTCTACCCAATCGGCACAGCAGGTGGAGGTAGTGCTAGATCATCAATCCCTTCAGCACCTACTTCCTCGTCATCAAAAAGAGGTTCGCCAACCTCGTGATCACCTACACGCTCAAATCTAGAAGAAGGACAATGCATGGTCTCATCGAAGGTGACATCAGATGTCTCCATGACTCAGTTAGTATCAAGGTTAAGTACATGATATGCACGAGTATGATTACCATAGCCCAAAAATACACCGTCAGAAGAGCGAGACTCAAACTTTTCCAAGTTTCCTTTCTTGAGTATAAAACAATGGCAACCAAAAACTCTAAAATAACTCACTTTGGGTTGCTTCCCAAATCGCAACTCATAAGAAGTTTTCTTCAAGAAAGCATGGAGAAAATTGGGATTGGAAATATAGCATGCAGTGTTAATAGCTTCGGCCCAATACTGCCTAGGAGTCCTATGCTCATCGAGCATCGTCCTAGCCATGTCTACAAGGGTCTGATTTTTCCTCTCTACAACACCATTTTGTGGCGGTGTGTAGGGGGAAGAAAACTGATGCTCTAAACCCAAGGAGTTACAAAACTTCTCAAAATCCGAATTCTTAAACTCGGAACCATTGTCGCTACGAATAACTCTCATTGAATTCTTGGGGAACTCGTTCTGAAGTCGGAAAATCTGATTGCGAGTAAAAGAGTCTCAGTTTTCTTAGCTAAAAAGAAAACCCATGAATATCTCGAGAAGTCATCAAAAACAACAAGCACATACCACTTCCCACCAGCCGAGCTCACCCGAGCCGGACCTACAAGGTCCATATGCAAAAGCTCTCCATGGCGCTTAGTCATAACTTGATTCACAGGATGGTGGGGAGTAGCAACCATTTTCCCATGTCTACAAGAATGGCAAACAAGATCCTTCTCCATGTGTAACTTGGGCAATCCTCGGATTAGGCCAAGTGAACTAAGCCTTGCAAGCAAGTCAAAGCTCAAGTGACCAAGTCTCCTATGCCACTTCCAAAGATTAGAGGAGGACGGTCCAGCCAAAAGACAACGAGAAATGGCAAAAGACTCCAAGAAATTCACATGAAAGACTTTCCCAAAGGGCGAAATCAAACACAGAAGATTGCCCTGAGGATCTAAAATACGACTGAGATTCGGCTTAAAATGAATCTCATAGTCATCCTCAAAAAGTTGCAAAATAGAAAGAAGGTTAAAATGCAAGTTCAAAACAAGTGCAACATCACGCAACACAAAGTGCTCATTAACTCGCACAGAACCATGGGATAGCACCTTACCTTTGCTATTGTCACCGAAGATAATAAACTCCTTTCCGGTGACTGGACTAAGACTGGAGAACCACTTGGAGTTTCCGGTCTTATGCCTTCAGCACCCGGAATCCACAAGCAAAACGTTCTCCAATCGTCTTACCTACATCAATAGAAAGACATAGGGTGAGCATACGGTCCAACACTACGGTGAGTAAAATGGGAAGTGTACCAATGTTGTCCCGGCTGCTCAAAAGAACGGGGAAAGCGATCACCATGCATAGGAAAACATGGTCCGCTAAGGGAAGAGCGTGCATCGCGATAGCCAAAACGCGGTGGGGGTAACACTCAACAACAAAGCCACCACCACGGGGTCCATAGCCTACAAAACTAGGATCCCGTAGGGCAAAACCTCCTTGTGGCCTAGGACCATGAGGCATTGGACCTCTAGGCCTAGCAACCCTCCTTTGAACCTTCGGCGCATGTACATCATGGAAAGGATGGTACATGTCTGAGTTGTTCATCTCCTTTGCCCGACGCTCCTCTCTCTTGCGCCAAAAGCAAAACTCCCTCAAGTGTCCATCTCTCCCACAGTGCTCACAGTGGTACCTCACCGCTCTCATAGGGGGTTGTTGGTACTCACGGTATTGGGTGTGGATCACTTGGTTCTTTTGTGGCATGAGCTCCTCTTGGATAGGTGGCATGGTGTCTAGATTATTCCTCAGGTGGTTTGGTTTTGGAGCCCATGATTGTTCTTGGGTGGAGCTCTAGGAGGTTCCACAAACACTCCATCTTTGGTGTTAGGCTTGAGAGGCTCTTTGGGTGGAATCTTGGTCAATTTGGGAGAAGTGGTGGAGTTAGGTTTCTCACTCAGCTTAAGACCATTAAACTCACCAATCTTCCCGAAAGAGGTAGCACACTCTACACCCTGAGCAAAGCCAACACCTGAACCTCTAGTAGCATGCGTGAATTGGGCGATCATCATCCCAAGCTGCGGCTCACCACAAGACACCCATGACAAGATGGTCTGAAGGTATGTGTTTTCTTCCTTGGTTTGCATTTTGTCATGCTTCACATTTGCAATCTCCATCTCCAAACCCTCACACAAGGCACACCCAGACACACAAGTGCTACCCGAGCTGGCCTTCTCAAGAGACACAATCTTGGGATTCTTGTAACGTAACGGCCCTAATCCCATGGCCCACTGACCACCCTCAACCACTGACAGTTGATCCGTACAGCCAAGAGATTAAGACCTGTTCCGCTACTGGGCTACATCAGCGCCCATTGTCCGCAGGATCATCTCACAATTCGGTTACAGCATTTCATAATTTTTACAAATAACATCGGAATAAAGAGCGGAAGACTTAGATAACAATAGTTGTACAAACCAGGGTTCAACATAAAATTTAAATGAAGTTATTACAGACCATAGTTCAAATAGATAGAGTTGGCAGAGTAGCATATGACAACAACTTAAAGATACATCACCCAGCCCGAGGGTGAATAATCACTCATCGGCCTCATCGGCCTCCTCCTGGACAACAGTCACACAGCAGGGTCCAAGGCATACTGAGGGATCTGCCATACCTGCAACATGGGTAATAAAACCCTGAGTACAAAGGTACTCAACAAGACTTAACCGACTAAAGAAAAAGGGGAGGAGACTCAGGAATGAAGGCTTAGGGTAGTCAAGGTAAGGCTTAAGCAAGATCAAGTATTTTGCAGAAAAGCGTTTTTTTTTTGTAAATCTCATTTTATTTGGAAAGATTCAGTATTCCTCAATTCTTCATCATTCATGATTCATTTTATATTTTAAAACATTCCTAGTTGAGAACCACTCTCCGTTGACAGTCAGTGGACCAAGTCTCCATAACCGAGGAGCAACGTTAATCCGGATAAATAATACTCAGCTGAGGATCCCTATCCACACTGCATATGTAGCACCCAAGCTTGCATATGCCAACTCGTCTACCACGATTCCTCCAAGATTAGACCGGTCCTACGCCACCCGGAAGTACAGTACACCACTTCAATCCGGGCCTCTAACCCACGTGGGTACATGCTACTTCCGCCATCTCTCCACTCCCAGTGCGCGGTAGTCGGCCTCAATCAAGGATTTCTCGGAGCCAGAGCTTTCCGTAGTATGTGAATAGTTACAAGTCTTGACCAGCAGGCCCCCATACGGATGGTCCCTATTTTCCAGCCAGGAACTACACCTTGGTCATATCTCACCCAAGCGTAATAGTCCTGTCAGTTTTTCAATCCTGTCCCGGTCGGTGTCAACTGTTGAGTCTCGGACTACAACATGACGGCACCGTACGCGCGGACAACCTCTTCTCGCTATTGACTAGGCACGGCCAGTTACCTAGCCAACAGTCGGGAAGTAAAGCCAAAATTCCCATCAAGTTCTTTAAAGTGATCACACTTTTGAAATAGGCATTTTTATTGCAAAGTCTAAGTCGATAAGCATTGCTAAGCATTTTCCAAATACTTTTGAAAAGCAGGTATCGGGTATATCAGTGGTCAAGGTGGACAATGCACCAATTAGGATAGCACTCAACTCCTATAACTTAATGCAGTAATTTACTCAAAAGCATTAAGGAAAACATTTTATAAATCCAAGGAAAAGGTTGGATGCACCGGGGCTTGCCTTGAAGAGCGAAGACGGCAGACTCGGGAAAAGGGGTGCAGAGGTCGGAGTCCGGGATCGCCTCGGGAGTTGGTTCGTTGGCGGCGGTCTCGACTTTGACTCCTCCTTCGGTAACTATACGAATGCAATGATGCATGCACATGAGTATGCTAGCATGAACAAAGTGCAAAGGACACAACTAGGGTATAACTTTTAGTGGTGTTTAACAAAGGACATGAAATGACTCATCATTTTATGCAACATTAGTCAACCTTAGTAGACAACCTTCACTAAACCTAAGCATGGACATAGCAAGACACCACAAACATTATAGACAAAAGGGGTAGGGGTCTATGAACATCAATCAATCCCAAAAGTCACATCATAAGACATTCAACACTTAACCCTAATGTCTTTTCTATTTTTCTTAATTATTTAAAAAAAAATCATTTTATGAAGGTGCTCCAAAAATTACCAAATTAATCTCATAAGTTCATTATGGTACAAGTATATGGCAAAACAAATTTCAAAATTTTTGGAGGTCATTAAGGTGCTCAATTAAATCTAGAGTTTAATTAACAAAAGTCACTATTCAAGAATTAAAATAAAAGCCCAAAAATCAACTTGTTCCAAAAGACTTCAAAATTTCACCAGAGACTTGTCATGGCATAAGAAGCTCACAAAAACTTATCTCATAATTTTTGGAGTTATAAATCATTTTCTAAAAATCCAAAACCATCCATTTATTAATTAAAAGGGAGATTTTTCATTTTCAAATTTTTGCAGAAAGGTCAAGTTTTATATTTTTATAAAATACTTCAGGGTACAAAGAGTCTATCCTCAAAATTTCAGAATTTTTGAAACAACACAGAAAATCACACAAAAATATGAAATCAGAGCACTATTCAAAATAAACTGGAAATTGATAAACAGCACTGTTCATCTTCCCCCTCTCGCCGGCGGTCACCCGACGGCGGCGCGGCGATGTTCCGGGCACGGCAAGCGCTTGCGGACGAAACCAAGGACACGGAAAGGTTCAGGAGCTCACCGGCGACCGATGACGCGCGGCGGCGAGGCGAGGGGACGGCCGGAGCTAAGAGTTCGACGGAGCGGGGGTCGTCGGCGGACCGAACGGCGTCGCGACGGCGTTCCGTCGTTCCTGAGCACCACAAGAGGTCGCCGGGGTATGGTTAGACGCGCAAGGACACAAGGAAGATGAAACAGGGGTCGGAGGGAGATGATCAAGATCGGGGAGAGAGTATTTCTCAACCCGAGCCTTACCGGCGTTTCGCCGGAGATGGGAGAGACGGGGTTACGCCGGGCAACTAGAGGCGTCGGAGGTGAAATTGAGGAGCGGGAAAGCTTCGCAAGGTCACGGCGGAGCTTTTGGGCTAGCTGGGAGGGAAGCGGAGGCTCTGGCTTGCTATGGCACGGTGGCGGAGGCGATGGGAGCTTCGGCTCTCCGGCGGCCCTTTATAGCCGCGGCTAGGAACCGGTAGAGACCGAGTGGAGGTGCGGACGAGGTTCGCGAGGCATGCGCGCTCGATTGCGCTCGGGTAGAAGGACAGGCGTGCGTGCAGGGGACCGGGTGTACACTCGCCGGCGACGGCCACGCGGCGGCGCTGTCGGGGAGCAGTGGGGGGACGGTCGCGAGGGTCAGCGCTTGCGCGTGCGGATGCGGGCGTGCTGTCGCGGCTGCAGGCGACAGGTCGGGGGCTGGCGTGCAGCAGCCAGGCGCGCGGCGCACGCGTGCGACGGCGAGCGGCCATGGCCGGGCCCCCCCCTACCGGAGAAGAAGAACAGTAGCTAGGGTAGGTTTTGACTTTCTGTATTTTGCAAATTACTCTCAAAAATTGAACTGCACAGGAAAAACTCAAAACACCAAAGTTGTTCAGAAAAATGAGACCTACAACTTGTCAATATGAACATTTTTCAAATCCAAATAGTTTTTGAACTGCATTCGAAAACAGAAAAGGGGACACTTTTGGAATTTGAATCAATTCAAAATTACTTTTGATTTTATATTGAAACTTGAAAATCTGTAAATATGAAAGTTGTTCCTTTTATCAAAACCTACAACTTTTCTATTATACCACTTCTTCTGAAACTCATTAGTTTTCAAACTAATTTTGAAAACCAAAAAGGGGACAAAAGTTGGAGCTTGAATGAATTTGAAATAACTCAAAACTTTGTACTGCAACTTGAAAATTTGTAAATACCAAAGTTGTTTCTCCTGACCAGATCTACAACTTTGCTTTTTGAGCCAACCCCAAATTTTGAATAATTTTTAAATTACAAAGAGAGGGTTAAAATCCAGGGTTTTGGAAATCAGGGTTTGTAAAGGAATTTGAAATCTGATTTTGATTTTTGAACTTTGGCCAACACAACAAAACTTCAAGACACCAAAGGAACAAGAATTATACTATGCTAGTCACAGAGGTGAAATTACCAATTTGCCCTTTGTAGAGAAAAGTGGGCTATTTAGGGTTTTTGCAATAGAGGTACTTCACATAAAATGATACACTAAGCAAATGCAAACACAATGAGATCATGATCAAGATGATGCTAATGATGATGTGTCAAGTTAATTACAGTTTAAACACCAGGGGTGTTACAGCCTCCCCCCCTAAAAGAAATCTCGCCCCGAGATTCCACGTCTTAAGAAGGAAAAGACAACACTTACATCTACAGAGTATTGAGAAAGTCGGGATAGTTCTTTGCTAAGAAGTCTTCTGATTCCCAAGTGGCTTCTTCTTCAGAGTGTTGGTTCCACTGGATCTTGTACCATCTTGTGGTAGTCCTCCGGGTAACACGATCTTTGTGATCCAACACGCGAACTGGATACTCAGAGTAAGACAGATCAGGTTCTAACTCAACACCTTCAACTTCAACCACATGCTCGGGCACTCGGAGACACTTCTTGAGTTGGGAGACGTGAAACACATTATGAACTGCTGAAAGATGATCGGGCAAACTCAGCCTATAAGCGACCTTGCCACAGCGATCCAGAATCTCAAAGGGACCAATATAGCGAGGTGCTAATTTCCCTTTAACTCCAAAACGAGTGACTCCTTTGGTGGGTGAGACCTTTAGATACACGTAATCCCCGATCTCAAACTGCAGAGGTCGACGTCTCTTGTCAGCATAACTTTTCTGTCGAGATTGTGCAATCTTCATATTCTCTTGTATTTGCTTGACTTTCTCTTCCATATCTTGTACTAGGTCCACTCCAAAGAGTTCTCTTTCTCCAGGTTCAGACCAACTGAGAGGTGTACGACAACGACGACCGTACAGTGCTTCAAAGGGTGCCATCTTGATGCTTTCTTGGTAACTGTTATTATATGAGAATTCCGCCAAGGGCAAACAATTATCCCAAGTATCTGCAAAGGTGAGCACACAGGCTCTCAACATATCCTCCAATACTTGGTTGACTCGCTCAGTTTGCCCATCCGTTTGTGGATGATATGCTGTACTATGCAAGAGCTTGGTTCCAAGTGAGGTATGGAACGCTTTCCAAAACTTTGCGACAAACTGGGTACCACGATCGGAGATGATGCTCTTGGGTATGCCATGGAGTTTGACTATGTTGTCCTTGTACAAAGTGGCATATGTGGGAACAGTGTAGCTGGTTTTCACTGGCAGGAAGTGAGCTTGCTTTGTGAGACGATCCACGATTACCCAAATGGAATCATACCCCTTTTGGGTCTTGGGCAGCCCATTTATGAAATCCATACTGATATCGTCCCATTTCCAGGCAGGTACAGGTAAGGGTTGTAGCTCTCCTCCAGGCTTCATGTGCACAGCCTTGACCTTCTGACAAGTATCACAGCGAGCGACATAGCGAGCGATTTCGATCTTCATCTTTGTCCACCAGAACCTTTGTTTCAAGTCCTGGTACATCTTGTTGCTGCCGGGGTGGATAGAGAATCTAGTTAAGTGTGCTTCATCAAGGATTAACTGTCTCAATTCAGGCACTTTAGGAACTACTAACCGATTCTTAAACCATACCACTCCCTCGTTATCAATCCTGAAGCAATTAGCCTTTCCGGCTTGGACCTTTCGAGGATATGTTTGATTCCAGGGTTATCCTTCTGTGCAGCGATGATCTGCTCTCTGATAGGGGTCCCTATTCTGATATTATTTAGAGCTCCTTGCGGAATCACTTGAATACCCAGCTTTTCTAGCTCATAACATAGAGAAGAAACATTGGGTTTCATCATCAGATGATTGCAATGCGACTTGCGACTGAGTGCATCGGCGACCACATTCGCCTTACCCGGATGGTAGTGCACTTCGAGATCATAGTCCTTAATTAACTCAAGCCATCTTCTTTGTCTCATATTCAGCTCTTCTTGAGTGAAGATGTACTTCAGGCTTTTGTGATCAGTGTACACGTTACAAGTACTGCCCAACAGATAATGACGCCAAATCTTCAAGGCATGCACTACTGCTGCTAACTCAAGATCATGAGTGGGATAATTCTCCTCATGTCGCTTAAGCTGCCGGGAGGCATAAGCGATTACTCGACCTTCTTGCATCAACACACAACCCAAACCAGTTCCAGATGCATCACAATAGACATCAAAGGGCTTCTCGATGTTTGGCTGGGCTAGCACTGGTGATGTAGTTAACAGTTTCTTCAAAGTTTGAAAGGCTTGCTCACAGGCTGATGACCAGACAAACTTCACATCATTCTTCAACAACGCGGTGATAGGCTTGGCGATTCTTGATAAATCTGGGATGAACCGACTATAATATCCAGCCATTCCCATAAAGCTGCGGACCTTGTGAACAGTGGTAGGTGGCTTCCAATCCAGAATATCTGCCACTTTTCCGGGATCAACTGACACACCTTCAGCGGATAAGACATGACCAAGGACTGTATCTGATCTAACCAGAACTCACATTTACTGAACTTGGCATACAGCTGATGTTCTCTGAGACGGGATAGAACGATACGAAGATGCTTGGCATGATCTTCAGGGGTTTTTGAGTAGATAAGAATGTCGTCAATGAACACGACCACAAATTTATCAAGCTCCGGCATGAAAACAGAGTTCATGAGGTACATGAAGTGAGCAGGGGCATTGGTCAAGCCGAAGGACATGACCAAGTACTCATATAGGCCGTATCTGGTGGTGAAAGCTGTTTTAGGGATATCTTCTGGTCGAATTTTTATTTGGTGATAGCCAGATCTGAGGTCGATCTTGGAAAACACCTTGGCTCCAGTTAGTTGATCAAAGAGGAGATCAATGCGAGGCAAAGGATATTTGTTTTTGATGGTGACCTCGTTGAGAGGACGATAGTCAACACACAACCTGAGACTTTTGTCTTTCTTCTTTACAAAGATTGCAGGACAGCCCCAAGGAGACGAGCTTGGGCGAATGAAACCCTTGTCCAACAATTCTTGTAACTGAGTTTTCAACTCTGCCAACTCTCTGGGAGGCATTCGATAAGCTCTGCGGGATATGGGAGCAGTCCCGGGCTTTAGCTCTATGGCAAACTCAACATCACGGTCAGGAGGTAGACCAGGTAAATCCTCTGGAAAAACATCAGGGAATTCACAGACCACGGGGATGTCTCTGGTTTCCAGAACATAGGTGGTGTTTATTTGAGTGGCTGCTGGTTTTTGAGGCATTGGAAGTTGGAGAAGGAGTTTGGAGGTACTGTTAGGAATATCCACTCTCACAACTCTATTCAGGATGTCGATCATGGCTTTATACTGACACATCCAGTTCATGCCTAGAATAACATCTATCTCTTGATCACGCAGTACTATCATAGTGGTGGGAAATGAATGTTCCCCCAACATTACGGGTATACTGCGAACCACTTCCTTAGTGCTTATACGCCCTCCAGGTGAAAATATGCAGAAATTTTCTTTTAAAGCTTCAATTGATATCTCATGTTTGATGACAAAAGTACGGCTGATGAAGGAATGCGATGCACCAGAATCAAACAACACAACTGCAGGATGGTTGGCAACGGGAAACCTACCGATCATGACGGGCTCTCCCTCTGGGATATCACTGACGGTGGTGTAGTAGACTTGCCCGTGCTTCTTGACGAACTTGCCCTTCTGAGCGTGCTGCTGCAGGGCACGGTGCTGCTGCTGCTGAGGTCCTCCAGGACCCTTCTGAAAGTTCTGTGCAAACTTCTTGGGCTTCGGACAATCACGAGACCAGTGGCCAGTCTGGCCGCAGTTGTAGCAGGGATGATTGTAAGCTGTTTGCGGATTGGATATACGAACACCTGGGGCGTTCGGCTGCGTGGCACTCTGCTGGTTGGCGTTGTGGGTGGTAGCCGCAGTACGGACAACCACTTGCTGGTGGGGATAAGGTAGGCGATTTTGGTGGTGGTGGCTGGGGTGATAGATGATCCTCTGGCGTTTATGATTGCCAGAGAAGCTGCTGGACCCTGCTTTCTTCTTCTTCTTCTCTTCCTGGTACTGGCGATTGCTTTCTTCAAAAGCAACAGCCCGGTCAACTACATCATGATAAGAACCGGTCAAGTTATTGGACAAGCTTCGGCGGATCTTAGGATGTAGTCCTCTGAGGAAACAATCCCTCTTCTTCTCATCTGAGTTGACATACTCAGAGGCATACTGACTGAGGTGATTGAATTGACCCACATACTGCATGACTGTGGAGTCTTTCTGTTGAAGCGCCAGGAATTGATCAAGCTTCATCTTCATCAATCCGGAAGGGATGTGATGAGCACGAAAAGCAGTTCGGAACTCTTCCCAGGTCAACTGGTGACCTTCTGGCTGGGCAGCTACCAGATTAGCATACCAAGCACTTGCTGGTCCACGAAGCTGCTGAGAAGCGAAACGAGGCTTTTGGATATTGGTGCAGTTGATCAGACCAAACTTCTGCTCCATGGTGCGGAGCCAATCGTCAGCTTCTAGGGGTTCATCGGCCCTGGTAAAGACCGGTGGTCGGGTCTCGGTGAAGTCTGCATAGGTAGTCTCACGGTTGGCATCGTGACGACCACGGTGAGCAAAGTTCTGCTGCCCCTGATTCTGAGCCATCAGGTTAGCAGCGGCTGCCAAAGCTGCAATGGCATCTGCAAGAGTGGCTGGTACTGGTGGAGGATTGGGAAGGTTGGCATTTCCGGAACCTCCAGCTCCAGTGCGGGTGTTCACAGGCATCTGTTAAGCAACTTAGAACTTAGCATTCATAGATAGAGCTTTGAAAACAACTGACTGACAAGCTTCATTGATTCAAAGGTAGCTGATGGATACAGACACTGACAGGTGTCAACTGACTGATAAAGGGAAAAAGGTACGAAAGAAAGATACAGACTTGACTTAACAAACTAACGCTCCCAAACTTAGACTAAGGTTTTAGGTAAGCAGGTGGTACAGACACACGGGATTTCCATCTCCTAGCGACGAGCTTAGTCTTCATCGATGATGATTATGTCCTCGTCGTCGTCTTCTTCTTCGAGGATGAGCTCAGGCTCTTCCTCCTCGTCTTCGTCCTCAGCGTGGACATCCTCAGCGGGTGCAATCTCGTTGTCCACTTCTGGGACTTGCTCCACTTCGGGTTCTTCCACTACTCCGTCCTCAGGGTCTTCCATGACTGGAGGTACCATGGGGTGGAGTTGAGCATACAGCTGATGCACTTCCTCATGAAGCATATCATTGTACTGCTCAATTTGGGCGGTGTATTGCTGCAGTCCACGGAGCTGGGCTCTGGTGACATCCTCGCGGGTCCAAGCATCATTGCGCTGCTCGATAGCGCGAACCGTGTTCCGGTTGGCCTGCTCCAGGGAAGCTCGTGCCTCATAAAACTCCATGCGGGAAAGGTAGAAGTCATGCTCCATGTTCTCCATTTCAGCCTTCAGATTCTTGATTTCCTCCTTCAGCTGCTTGCGGGTGCGGCGGGGAAAGCGATGACCATTGGAGGATTCTCCAGTCTCTTCTCCGGTGCGTGGCGCCAGCTGGTGACGCGGCACACCGTTTGGTCCCGTCGACTTGCGGGCAGTCCGCTTGATGATGGCCATATCTGGACAAGAGGTTATAGATGAGAAAGGCTAGCAAGAAAGAGGTATAGGCACACTATCCCAACGAACTCTTTTATATACTTAAGTGAATGTGACATGATGCATGAATCGTTCCTACGGAACAAGGTAATGCAACTACTAAGGTAAGGTACATAGGGCTTATACAAGTTGTCTTGCTACTAGTTGCCAAAGACGAGATGAGATGAGAGAGGCAATTTGGACTCAAAATAGTCAAGTTTAGTTTTTGTTAAAAACATTTTGAAGTTTTCGCAAAAAAAAAAAAAAAAAAAAATTACAACGTCATAGTGAGATGCTCCGATACCACTCTGTAACGTAACAGCCCTAATCCCATGGCCCACTGACCACCCTCAACCACTGACAGTTGATCCGTACAACCAAGAGATTAAGACCTGTTCCGCTACTGGGCTACATCAGCGCCCATTGTCCGCAGGATCATCTCACAATTTGGTTACAGCATTTCATAATTTTTACAAATAACATCGGAATAAAGAGCGGAAGACTTAGATAACAATAGTTGTACAAACCAGGGTTCAACATAAAATTTAAATGAAGTTATTACAGACCATAGTTCAAATAGATAGAGTTGGCAGAGTAGCATATGACAACAACTTAAAGATACATCACCCAGCCCGAGGGTGAATAATCACTCATCGGCCTCATCGGCCTCCTCCTGGACAACAGTCACACAGCAGGGTCCAAGGCATACTGAGGGATCTGCCATACCTGCAACATGGGTAATAAAACCCTGAGTACAAAGGTACTCAACAAGACTTAACCGACTAAAGAAAAAGGGGAGGAGACTCAGGAATGAAGGCTTAGGGTAGTCAAGGTAAGGCTTAAGCAAGATCAAGTATTTTGCAGAAAAGCGTTTTTTTTTTTGTAAATCTCATTTTATTTGGAAAGATTCAGTATTCCTCAATTCTTCATCATTCATGATTCATTTTATATTTTAAAACATTCCTAGTTGAGAACCACTCTCCGTTGACAGTCAGTGGACCAAGTCTCCATAACCGAGGAGCAACGTTAATCCGGATAAATAATACTCAGCTGAGGATCCCTATCCACACTGCATATGTAGCACCCAAGCTTGCATATGCCAACTCGTCTACCACGATTCCTCCAAGATTAGATCGGTCCTACGCCACCCGGAAGTACAGTACACCACTTCAATCCGGGCCTCTAACCCACGTGGGTACATGCGCCATCTCTCCACTCCCAGTGCGCGGTTGTCGGCCTCAATCAAGGATTTCTCGGAGCCAGAGCTTTCCGTAGTATGTGAATAGTTACAAGTCTTGACCAGCAGGCCCCCATACGGATGGTCCCTATTTTCCAGCCAGGAACTACACCTTGGTCATATCTCACCCAAGCGTAATAGTCCTGTCAGTTTTTCAATCCTGTCCCGGTCGGTGTCAACTGTTGAGTCTCGGACTACAACATGACGGCACCGTACGCGCGGACAACCTCTTCTCGCTATTGACTAGGCACGGCCAGTTACCTAGCCAACAGTCGGGAAGTAAAGCCAAAATTCCCATCAAGTTCTTTAAAGTGATCACACTTTTGAAATAGGCATTTTTATTGCAAAGTCTAAGTCGATAAGCATTGCTAAGCATTTTCCAAATACTTTTGAAAAGCAGGTATCGGGTATATCAGTGGTCAAGGTGGACAATGCACCAATTAGGATAGCACTCAACTCCTATAACTTAATGCAGTAATTTACTCAAAAGCATTAAGGAAAACATTTTATAAATCCAAGGAAAAGGTTGGATGCACCGGGGCTTGCCTTGAAGAGCGAAGACGGCAGACTCGGGAAAAGGGGTGCAGAGGTCGGAGTCCGGGATCGCCTCGGGAGTTGGTTCGTTGGCGGCGGTCTCGACTTTGACTCCTCCTTTGGTAACTATACGAATGCAATGATGCATGCACATGAGTATGCTAGCATGAACAAAGTGCAAAGGACACAACTAGGGTATAACTTTTAGTGGTGTTTAACAAAGGACATGAAATGACTCATCATTTTATGCAACATTAGTCAACCTTAGTAGACAACCTTCACTAAACCTAAGCATGGACATAGCAAGACACCACAAACATTATAGACCAAAGGGGTAGGGGTCTATGAACATCAATCAATCCCAAAAGTCACATCATAAGACATTCAACACTTAACCCTAATGACTTTTCTATTTTTCTTAATTATTTTAAAAAAAATCATTTTATGAAGGTGCTCCAAAAATTACCAAATTAATCTCATAAGTTCATTATGGTACAAGTATATGGCAAAACAAATTTCAAAATTTTTGGAGGTAATTAAGGTGCTCAATTAAATCTAGAGTTTAATTAACAAAAGTCACTATTCAAGAATTAAAATAAAAGCCCAAAAATCAACTTGTTCCAAAAGACTTCAAAATTTCACCAGAGACTTGTCATGGCATAAGAAGCTCACAAAAACTTATCTCATAATTTTTGGAGTTATAAATCATTTTCTAAAAATCCAAAATCATCCATTTATTAATTAAAAGGGAGATTTTTCATTTTCAAATTTTTGCAGAAAGGTCAAGTTTTATATTTTTATAAAATACTTCAGGGTACAAAGAGTCTATCCTCAAAATTTCAGAATTTTTGAAACAACACAGAAAATCACACAAAAATATGAAGTCAGAGCACTATTCAAAATAAACTGGAAATTGATAAACAGCACTGTTCATCTTCCCCCTCTCGCCGACGGTCACCCGACGGCGGCGCGGCGATGTTCCGGGCACGGCAAGCGCTTGCGGACGAAACCAAGGACACGGAAAGGTTCAGGAGCTCACCGGCGACCGATGACGCGCGGCGGCGAGGCGAGGGGACGACCGGAGCTAGGAGTTCGACGGAGCGGGGGTCGTCGGCGGACCGAACGGCGTCGCGACGGCGTTCCGTCGTTCCTGAGCACCACAAGAGGTCGCCGGGGTATGGTTAGACGCGCAAGGACACAAGGAAGATGAAACAGGGGTCGGAGGGAGATGATCAAGATCGGGGAGAGAGTATTTCTCAACCCGAGCCTTACCGGCGTTTCGCCGGAGATGGGAGAGACGGGGTTACGCCGGGCAACTAGAGGCGTCGGAGGTGAAATTGAGGAGCGGGAAAGCTTCGCAAGGTCACGGCGGAGCTTTTGGGCTAGCTGGGAGGGAAGCGGAGGCTCTGGCTTGCTCTGGCCACGGTGGCGGAGGCGATGGGAGCTTCGGCTCTCCGGCGGCCCTTTTATAGCCGCGGCTAGGAACCGGTAGAGACCGAGTGGAGGTGCGGACGAGGTTCGCGGAGGCATGCGCGCTCGATTGCGCTCGGGTAGAAGGACAGGCGTGCGTGCAGGGACCGGGTGTACACTCGCCGGCGACGGCCACGCGGCGGCGCTGTCGGGGAGCAGTGGGGGACGGTCGCGAGGGTCAGCGCTTGCGCGTGCGGATGCGGCGTGCTGTCGCGGCTGCAGGCGACAGGTCGGGGGCTGGCGTGCAGCAGCCAGGCGCGCGGCGCACGCGGCGACGGCGAGCGGCCATGGCCGGCCCCCCCCCCCTACCGGAGAAGAAGAACAGTAGCTAGGGTAGGTTTTGACTTTCTGTATTTTGCAAATTACTCTCAAAAATTGAACTGCACAGGAAAAACTCAAAACACCAAAGTTGTTCAGAAAAATGAGACCTACAACTTTGTCAATATGAACATTTTTCAAATCCAAATAGTTTTTGAACTGCATTCGAAAACAGAAAAGGGGACACTTTTGGAATTTGAATCAATTCAAAATTACTTTTGATTTTATATTGAAACTTGAAAATCTGTAAATATGAAAGTTGTTCCTTTTATCAAAACCTACAACTTTTCTATTATACACTTCTTATGAAACTCATTAGTTTTCAAACTAATTTTGAAAACCAAAAAGGGGACAAAAGTTGGAGCATGAATGAATTTGAAATAACTCAAAACTTTGTACTGCAACTTGAAAATTTGTAAATACCAAAGTTGTTTCTCCTGACCAGATCTACAACTTTGCTTTTTGAGCCAACCCCAAATTTTGAATAATTTTTAAATTACAAAGAGAGGGTTAAAATCCAGGGTTTTGGAAATCAGGGTTTTGTAAAGGAATTTGAAATCTGATTTTGATTTTTGAACTTTGGCCAACACAACAAAACTTCAAGACACCAAAGGAACAAGAATTATACTATGCTAGTCACAGAGGTGAAATTACCAATTTGCCCTTGTAGAGAAAAGTGGGCTATTTAGGGTTTTTGCAATAGAGGTACTTCACATAAAATGATACACTAAGCAAATGCAAACACATGAGATCATGATCAAGATGATGCTAATGATGATGTGTCAAGTTAATTACAGTTTAAACACCAGGGGTGTTACAATTCTTCTCTGCCATCTCGGATTGCAAGACCGCACAAGACTTGCACGCACCCAGCAACACGGGTCTAGCCCTAAGCTCATCCACCTCTCCAACCTAAGCAACATACTTCCCCTCAATGTGAGAAGGTCAGTCATGTGCTTGGAGCACATCTCACACTCATCTTCCTCAGTCACGACAACGGTGGACTTGACCGACTCAAGCTCCATCACTGCATCCTCCCACTTCTTCCCAAACTCCTTTCTCTCTCTAGCAGCAAGCCTTAGCAGCTTGTCTTGACTAAGCAAAGCAGCAGTAAGTTTGTCAACCTCAATAGAGAGTTCATCGGGAGTTCGAGGTACCTGGGAAGAGTCGTCGTCGTCGTCGTTCCGAGGGATCTCCTCCAGCTCGCAGTTGACCTCATCGCCGAGGGCCATGGTGCAGAAGCCCTCGTCGTTGGCGAAGAAGCAAAGACCGTTCAGCTTGTCCTCAATCTTCTTCTTCTCGAACTCATCATCGCTTGAAGCAGTGGAGTCATCATTCAAGTCGTCGACGTCGCTGAGCGTGGCGAAGAAGGCACACTGCTCGGCTTGAGCCTTCTCCAAGTACTTCTCCTTGATGTACTCCTGGTTGAAGCCGCCCTTCCGCTTGTGCTTCATGGGGACATACTTCTCCTTGTGCTTGCCGGAGTCGTACTTGTGGCCACGGTTGCCCTTGCCAAAATCTTGCTTGTTCTTCTTTGGGAAGTTGGCGATGAAGTGGTCCGAGTCTCCGCACTCGTAACAGCCGGCCAGCTGGACCTTCTCCACGGCGACGGTTCATGCTGTTGTTGTGGATCCGCAAGAACCGGTTGGCAAGCAGAGCCAACTCGTTGTCTCCCATGAACTCCAGCTGGTCCTCTGTGATAGAAAGAAGAGAAAACAATGCAAAGCATCAGGAGGGGTTAGCAGAAGAGCCAGAAACCAAAGCCATCGACGGGCCAGAAGGATTTTCATAAGAAGCCCTCGCCATGACATCAATCTCACTGGACTTGAGCTTACTAAAGAGCTCGTCGCACGTGAGAGTCTCATAGTTAGACGATTCGATGATCGCCTAAACCTTAGAGTCCCACACCGACCAATTGAGAGTATGAAGAAGCTTGAGAGCCCTCTCATGATCGTCTAAAGGCAACAGCTCCTTGTTAGCCCTCATCCTGTTGACAATCACCTGAAAGCGAACGAATAAACTTTCTATGCTCTCGCCAGGCATGTGTCGAATGTTCTCATACTCACGCTTGTGCAACTCGTAGAGACGGGTTTTGACTTGTGTGATTCCCTCATGAAAACACATGAGAGTCGCCCAAATCTCCCGAGCCGTAGCGAGGTGAGAAACGCGATCAAACTCAGACATGCTCAAACTGGAGAAAAGAGCATTACGGGCTCGGCTATTGGCATCATGCTCATCGATCTGCTGTTGAGTCACACGAGCAGCCAAGACCACGTAATCAGCAGAATTGCAAATGTCCCAAATCGAAGCACCCATGCTCTGAAGAAAGGCCGACATACGTATCTTCCAATACGCATAGTTTGTCCTATCAAAAAATGGCGGTTTTCCCACGTCGTGATCCATGTCGCCTTCTGTGGTTCTGGAACCAGCTAAGGTGGAAGATCCTTAACCCGCTCCGATACCAATTGAAGGACCGAGAATGTAACTAGAGGCGACCAGAGGGGGGGTTAATGGGAGCCTGTTGGTATAAATTAACGCACACTCTACTTTATCCGCAAGCGCATAGATAAGATCTACCGATGTAGCACTTCACCGGAGTAACCCAGTTTTAATATCGAACCCAAAGGAACGGATAGTGTTAAGTCTCAAGTCTAACCCCTGAGTAGCTAACAAGGACGGAGAATCTAGAAGCATAGAGGGGATCACTAAGGTTGTCTAATTCCAATTTAAGAGTGATATGTTTATATTATTCTTAGTGGGGAAGTTGCCATAAAAGGTCACAAACATAGTATGAGTCTTTTATGCAAATGTATAATCCTACCGAGCCTACACACGGGTAAGTGGACTATAGAAGAATCAACAAGGCTATAAGAGTCACCCTTGCGAACAACCACTACTACCGGCGTTATAGGAGGCACTTATGAGCTATCAAGTCTAAGCACCACGCTTACACTATCCAACTACTCTAACTCCAGAATGACTAGAATTAAAGTACTCAAAAGAGAGTCACAAACCTTAAGAATAGTAAGAACAATAGCTCAAACTTAAATATATACGTTGATTACAGAAACAATCGCTGAAGCAAGTTGAAGATGAACTTGAATCCGCAGGTACAAGATGAAGAAGTTGAGCCGACAGGACGGAGCTCCTTCTTGATCTCTTCCTCTCTCTCTCTCTCTCTCTTCTAGTTCTAATATAAGACTAGGTTCTAATCCTACTAGAGGGGTATCTAGTCTTCTACTTGATAGCTGGCTCTTGATTACAACTAGATGAACTAGATCTAATTCTAGATGAACTAGAAGAGATTCATCTAGAGGGACCTCTACTTCTAATTGAAACCCTAGTTTCTGATGTGGAGATGAATAATGAAGATGGAGATGCCTGAGAGGGGGGTCTAGGGCTGCTTATATAGCCCTGAGGGATCAACCACGGCCGTTAGATCAAACCGACTTCACGTAGGGCTGAGATGCATCCTAGAGGTCGGTGGAGGTAGCTTACAGAAGACGGAAGCCAGCGGGCCCAGGGGGAGACCGACCGGTCTAAGGGTGGGACCAGTCGGTCCCACCTGGTGGCCTCTCGAGGTGTCCTGCCTCATGGTGTCCTTTGGTGTCCTCTAGAACCTTCTGGAATATTCCTGTCGTGCCGGTTGCGTTATCTCGCGTCGGTTTCCTTCTAGGGGAAGCAATCAGTGCTGGTTTCTTGGTTTAGTCCCTGCAGAATCACAATTCACCAAAACTCATGGAATATTGTCAATTAAAACCCTAAACCTTTGTTGGTGATTGAATTCATGCCCTTTTCATATTTATTTATCCTCTAATTTTTATAGATAACCAGCGTCAACAAGTTCCCCCAAGCTTACCCTTTGCTAGTCCCTTAGCAAAACCAAAACTTATCAATGGATCAGGAGTTGCTACTATATCTTCACTTCCAACAAGTATACCTGCTGTTAAACAAAAATTCTCCGAAACATATCATGTTATTCTTCATGGGGCATATTACTCTTACCTTCGGTCTTGAATAATTGAGAGATTGAACGATCAAATCAAGCACTATGTCTCTAGTTCTTTCACTTCACCTTTATCCTGGAGTTTTAATTGATTTTCAAAAGCATTAATACATATGTTGTCAAATTAAACAATGGATCCAAAGAGAAAGTCAACCAACCATTGAATCAAGAAGTGCATGTGTATGGAAAAATGGAGTCGGATGCTCTTTTGAATATATTCACTCTTTTCTGTTTATCAGAGACATATGGCTATTAGGCTAATTCTACTGTCGGGCACGTGCCCATTTTTTTCTGACATTTTTTTTTCTTTTTTTTTCTTTTTCTTCGAGGTTCCGGACACTTGTCCCTTTTTATTTCCTTGGGATCTATCTTTTTGAGGTTTCGGACACTTGTCCCTTTTTATTTCCTCAGATCTCTTTTTTTCTTTTTTTTAATAGCCACATGCTTCCAACAAACTTCTGAGAGGGTAGCAACAGATAATTATGAGCATTTATGCGGAAGATGGATGAAATGTGTAAGTGATCTCAATTCAATGGCAAGATAACATCTCACAGGGTCACAAAGCTTAATTTAACTCAATGCAATTATTAGTCATATTCATATTTAGAAAACTCCGGAACTTTAATGTTGTTTAGAACAAGATGATAGCAGCTCAGATCATCACATGTCAAATCCCAATTACCTGGACCTTAGATTAAGTATTTGCCAACCATGTATTTAATTTTATTTTAAGGCATCATTATTAATGAGAACTCATGCTTTGAAGGCTAGGTACTTGAAAGAAATTAGATAGAGCAACTATTCATCATTTCCATGCAGAAGATTAGAGAGAGAGAGTTCTCTTTAGTCATCAACTTCTTAAAACAAACTAGACTATTTTATTTATCTAACACACTTTAAGATACAAAAGCTAATAATAATAGTAATAAAGACATACCTGAATTGCGAAGATAACGGGGGTGCATCTCCCCCAAGCTGGTTCCCTTAATAGCGTTGAGCCTTCATGTGCCCATATATTTTTGTCTCTTTTTAATTAATGGTGAGCCTTCATGTGCCCACATATTTTTGTTCTTTTCTTTTTAAGGGTGAGCCTTCATGTGCTCACACATTTTTTTTGGTGTTTTGAATTTGTTTATGGAATGAAAAACTTAAGATATTAAAGATACTTACGTGGATACATGGGGATGCCTTCCCCCAAGCTGAATGTTGACGTAGTCGTTCGATCTTGCAATGTAGCAGACTGGCAGTGGATATGTCCTTCCTCGATTAGAGCTTTGATTGATGTTGATGTTTTATTGAGACAATACTCCAACAGTGGATGGAGCATTCACTTGCTTCTCAGCTTTTCTTGGCCTTTCAAATCCTACGAAACTCAAATAGACAACAAAACTTGTGGAACAGATTAAGCATTAGTGGTTTGCCACTCAAGCCTTAGTTGTCCAGAATTTCAGTTAGATTTCTTTCTCAATATTTTTGTATTTTATATTTTTATGATGCAAGAGAAAATGCAATAGGATGAATGTATGCATATTTATTTTTATTTTTATGCCACCACGGTGAACATTCCTGTGGGTTTTTACACGCCATAGAATTATTCACATGGGGCTTTATGATGTAGTCAAATATTTATAAAAATGTGTTGTGAATTAAATATGATGATGCAAGAAATGGTTATGGATTAAATATGAGAAATATGCAGCAAAGTAAATATAAAGATAACTACCGATTTTTACCTTTTGGCGAAGGTTCGGATATTTAGGTCCGACGAACCGGACCTTCCCTTGGTTCAGACCTCCCAAGGTATGTCAGACGTTTGGAAAGTTGTTATTGATTGTACCTCTTAGGTGCAGACATTGTCTCTCATACTTTCTTGGTCTGAGTCTTCACTTCCCGTGGTTCACTGTCTTGAGGTTTCTCTCCTTTCTTTTCTACGACAGTGTCGATAACTTCTTCTTCATGATTGGCCTCTCTATTCTTGATAGTTTGTCTTCTTTGGCTTTGAGAGCGGCGTCTTTCACTTCTATTCTTCTTAGGTGCTTCATTGGGCATGTAGCTGATGAAGTTGTATCGTGCCTTTTCTCCAGGAAAGTGAAAAATGAATTTCCTCTTGTAGATGATTGTACTTGTAGCGTAGAGGAATGGTTTTCTTAGGATGAAGTGGACATCATCGTCTTCTCATGTCGAGGATCAAGAAGTCTGTGGGGACTTCATGACCTCTAATTCTGACTATGAAGTCTTCCATCATTCCTTCTTGTTTATGCCTCTTGATATGGTGTCACTCATGTTATTTGTTTGTCCAGCAGTTTGAAGTGAAACGTTAATTGTGGACGTTGGCAGCATCTTGCTCAGTGTGTATGTTCTTGTAGATCTATGACTTTCACTCTATAGAATTTGGGAGTGATAAACTTCTCCATGTTTGCTCAAGAGTGTGTCCTGCTAATAAAGACAAGGTAGAGATCAAGTGCATGGGCTCTGTTGGTGGAAAAACACCAACAGAACCAAAAGTTTTGTTTATTCCTCTCTAACCTTAGGCACATTGCACAAGATAAACTTTTTGTTTATGTGTTATATTCAATCTTAACATGAGTGATAGGATCAGAGGATGAGCATAAAAGTCGCATCTTAAAATATTGAACAGATCAAATTACTTAACCCAAGGAAGGATAATCTATGCATAAAGTGTTGATCTTTTCATAATTGAGATATATCATCTTCCAAAGGTTAGATGCACAACATTTTAGCTCATTTAGTTAAGACAGTGAGATTCAAGAGAGTAAAGCTAGGAGCAAAGATCAAAGGACTGAACATGTTGAGTTGATTAGGTTGGATCAAGTGAAGTGCAACATGTTTTGTTCTTTATTTATGTTCATACTAGAATCAAGAAGAAGCTTTTACAGTGATAGTTACTTACCTTGAAATGTTACTTTGTCATTGAAGAGTGATTGTGTCGAACCACCTTGAGGAAGCTTCTCTTTTCTAGCTGGTTATTGTTCATGAATGACTTGTCTTCTCTTGTTTGTCTCACAGTGTGATTGAGAGGAGGAAGATTATAATGGAATCATCTTTAGAGGTATTGGTCTTGCTTCTCTTGTGTCAACTTATCAGTAAAGGCGTATTGTTCCTCGAGTATGTTGACTAGAATCCTCTCTCTTTCTTGTATTAATTCTATACTATGAGGATGTAGGGACAGTTCTGCATTCTTCTCTTGTCAACCTTTCTTGTTTTCCATTAATCATTGGGTTGGCAAGAGACTAGAATTTAGAGCTGCTACTCGAGTGCCTCTATGATAGTCTTTTGTCTTGTAATGTCACAACTGAGACTTGTTCTCTCAACAGTGTCTAGATGATGGAGATCTTATCGACTGTTCTTCTTTGATTTGCTGGCTCAGGTACTATCTCTCCATCATATAACTCTTGTGGTGCAGTGGCTTCATCCTTTATGATGCCCTCCTCAATTCTTGGCAGTTGGTTCTCCCTTCAACGTCTTCTCTTGGTTCTCTTTGGCTGTTCATAAGTGATGTAGATGTTGAAGAATCAGCAAAAGATCTAAGAGTTGACTTCTCCAGGTCCGACATAGATGATAACATTGATGGTGTTCAAGAATGATCTTCCAAGGATGAGTGGTGGATCATATTCTTCTTCTCGACTGGGATAGCATCTAGTGGCTTGTATTGATGAAAGTAATATGTTTGAAGTTGGGTTTCTTCTTCCTCCCTTTGATTGTGAAATACATCTAGACAACGAAATTGTCTCTCCCAGGCTGGCTTGTGATATAGATGTACTCCCAACAACATGTTCATGTGTTTGACTTGTAGATCTTGCTATTGTTGTAGTGGTACCATCTTGTCTCCCAAGCTAGCTCTTGATTAGAAAAGAGGATAACTTCCCACTTCTTGTCTTGATGTCTTGGACAATGATGGTTGTAGGAATAGGCTATCTCATACGAGGTAAGTTGCATCCTATTTGTCATTAGTGCCCAAGCAAGACTCAAAGCTAGACTAGCACCATTTGTGATCTGAGAGTAGGTTTGTGTGTCTATGGTTTGGGTTTTGGTTCTTCAATGTTCAGACCAAACCATGGATGAACAAAATCTCTCTCCTGCATAATGTTAGTGGATATATACCCGAAGGATTGCAAGAATTTGAAACATGGGTTGTTATCCATAACTTATATATTTTGCATCTATGCTAATAAAAAGATATTTTTTTTAGGATTACTTTAACATAGACTAGTATGTGTTGGTTGCACTTTAACATGATTCAAGGCAAAAGATAACTTGCAGTAGAAGACATAATAAATAAACTTTGATACTCACAGTTCTTTCATCCGTGATGAATGAGCTGAGTCTTCATTGTGCAAGAGTTGTTGAAGTTCATTGTACGCCTTGCTTCATCTCCAGTGTGAGTTCATCTCCAGACTTTCCCAAATTAATAATGAAAGTTTTCCTGTATGGGGTTAGTCCAACAAAATATCCAATATATACTATAGCATACTATCAGTTCAGAAATCAACCTAGACACCACGTCTAATTTGATCTAGGAAGGCATTTTAACCTAAGCACCATACTTAATTTAAAAGCCTTTAGAGGTAAAATTAGCACACCATTTAGCTCAAGAATCAATCCAGACACCATGTCTTACTTTAATTCATGAAAACAGTTAAACTAAGCTCAATGCCAAATTTAAAAGGTGTATGATAAAACTTCAAAATCAAAGTATATACTATAGCAAATAAAGATAACATGAAAGCATTGTAGACATTTATTCAGATGGTGATAAAAGAGTATGATTAGTATATGAGCATATCCTAAAGGTAAGGACAACCAACATAGCAACATGGCAAGAAATATTCTTAGAAAATCTATTCCCCAAGCTTGGATTTTGCACAAATCAAGATTGGATGAATGTAATTCAATGTTGCATGATGATTGGTGGGACATACCTTGTGTTTGTTGTTCCTTTGTTCTTTTCTGCTCCAGACCTGGAAAGGTTAGTGACAAGAATACCCAAAGGAATATTTTCATAAATATATATCTATGCTCATTACAAGGACAGTGCAGCAGAAAGGTAGGCATAGCTCATAACCAGGTATTATGATGGGGTGTAAGGATTCTACTGGTTATGGCTTGCTCATGGAGTAGTGATAGATAAGAGTGGAATTCAAAAACAACATTCATAAGAATGAAAACAAAAATAATGAAAAGACTGGGACAAAAAAGGAAAAAGATAAAAGTATGATTACAAGGTTAAACTAAGACTTAATATGATCTACCGTTCCCCGGCAACGGCGCTAGAAATGCTTGTTGGTATAAATTAACGCACACTCTACTTTATCCGCAAGCGCACAGATAAGATCTACCGATGTAGCACTTCACCGGAGTAACCCAGTTTTAATATCGAACCCAAAGGAACGGATAGTGTTAAGTCTCAAGTCTAACCCCTGAGTAGCTAACAAGGACAAAGAATCTAGAAGCATAGAGGGGATCACTAAGGTTGTCTAATTCCAATTTAAGAGTGATATGTTTATATTATTCTTAGTGGGGAAGTTGTCATAAAAGGTCACAAACAGAGTATGAGTCTTTTATGCAAATGTATAATCCTACCGAGCCTACACACGGGTAAGTGGACTATAGAAGAATCAACAAGGCTATAAGAGTCACCCTTGCGAACAACCACTACTACCGGCGTTATAGGAGGCATTTATGAGCTATCAAGTCTAAGCACCACGCTTGCACTATCCAACAACTCTAACTCTAGAATGACTAGAATTAAAGTACTCAAAAGAGAGTCATAAACCTTAAGAATAATAAGAACAATAGCTCAAACTTAAATATAGACGTTGATTACCAAAACAATCGTTGAAGCAAGTTGAAGATGAACTTGAATCCGCAGGTACAAGATGAAGAAGTTGATCCGACAGGCCGGACCTCCTTCTTGATCTCTTCCTCTCTCTCTCTCTCTCTCTCTTCTAGTTCTAATATAATACTAGGTTCTAATCCTACTAGAGGGGTATCTAGTCTTCTACTTGATAGCTGGCTGTTGATTACAACTCGATGAACTAGATCTAATTCTTGATGAACTAGAAGAGATTCATCTAGAGGGACCTCTACTTCTAATTGAAACCCTAGATTCCGATGTGGAGATGAATAATGAAGATGGAGATGCCTGGAGAGGGGGGGGGTCTGGGGCTGCTTATATAGCCCTGAGGGATCAACCCCGGCCATTTGATCAAACCGACTTCACGTAGGGCTGAGATGCATCCTAGACGTCGGTAGAGGTAGCTTGCATAAGACGGAAGCCAGCGGGCCCGGGGGGAGACCGACCGGTCTAAGGGTGGGACCGGTCGGTCCCACCTGGCGGCCTCTCGAGGTGTCCTGCCAAGTGGTGTCCTTTGGTGTCCTCTAGAACCTTCTGGAATATTCCTAACGTGCCGGTTGCGTTATCTCGCGTCGGTTTCCTTCTAGGGGAAGCAATCAGCTTTGGTTTCCTGGTTTAGTCCTTGCAGAATCACAATTCACCAAAACTCATGGAATATTGTCAATTAAAACCCTAAACCTTTGTTGGTGATTGAATTCATGCCCTTTTCATATTTATTTATCCTCTAATTTTGATAGATAACCAGTGTCAACAGAGCCTAAAAAGTTCTTTGGAAACTTCGGCCTTTGTCCCAACAAGTCAACCCCAAAAGCTTTGGACACGAGTGTGATGCCCACGACCCTCAGAAAGAGGGTGGATGATCCCTAGGATCACAGTGAGGCACCACCAAACAAGAACTAACAAAAACTCATGAACTCCGAGTAGTGTCCTTCCCAAAAACCCACTCCCAGAACGTAGATGGAAGGCCACGTCGGGATTCCTCTGAATACCTATGCTAACAAGTAGCAAAGATACCTAGAGGTGAACTCTAGGAGCAAACGAGAAGTCCAGAAACGAAGCGGAAAAGCGGGGAGAGCAAACACACGAAAACTCAAAACATAGCAGGATCACGGACTGTCCGCGGGTACGGTCCCGGACTGTCCACCCAGTGCCGGACTGTCCGCATTCTGGTGGCGGACTGTCCGCCGGCAAAAGTGCCAAAAAAAAGTCTGCTGAACCTCCCTGGTCGGGTCCCAGACTGTCCGCGACCCTTAATGGCGGACTGTTCGCCGGTCACCCGAGGAAAAAATCACCGAGGCACACAGCCACGAGGCACACAGCCACCAGTCCGGCTGCAGCCCTGACGCCCGGACTGTCCGAGCCCCAACGGCGGACTGTCTGCGGCTGTCCAGAGAGGCTGATTTTGGTCGCCCCTCTCCCAAATCTCCTCAAATCCGAACCAAATCAAAATCCCTTGATCCCAAACTTGGAGGAAATGATCCTTAGGTAGTTGGAAGACTATCCCTAAGAAATCATCCGCTCAAATCAACTAAGACTCCGGAAATCGAAAGGGAAGGTGTAGGAACGAAAAAGTCACCACGAAACTTGAATCGACCCGATCTACTTGTTCTTGAGCATTGAGATGAATTCCTTCGGTGGAAATGTTCTCCTCACATCAAAGAACAAGTTGATTCAAGTGGATTCGAAAAAGACACAGCGTAGAGGGAGATCGAGCAACGGGAAAATTGAGACAAAAAGCGAAATGCGAAGAACAGCTCAAGAACGTGAAACACAATCTCAATTCCCAGCCGAAATTCGTCCCCGCGAGGAGACAACGGGAATCCGGTCCCATTTCCACAAAATCCAAATACACAGAGGTATGATTAAGCTGTCTCTGCGGATTTTAGTAGCTACAGCAGGGAATGGGAAGCAAGAAACCCTAGAATAAAAATAACAATGGCTGAGATAGTTTGGAGGGAGGGGCTGCCTCTCCTAATATAGCCTAATACAATTATTCCCCTTTTACCCCTACTGCTAATGAGCGAGCAGGCTAACCCTAAGGGTATTCCTGACCAACTCAGAGTTGAGCCAATCTGACGGCCACGCCCGCACATCGGGTAGCTTCGCCTCGACGCGACCTCACCGGATGCCTCCAAGTGCTGCCACGCGCCGTTCGTCCTTTTCATGTACCTCCCCCCGGTTTTGAGGCCGAAACCGGGAAACCAATCGTCCATCGGCTGAGTTTTGTGGCCCAAACTCAGAAACTTGCCAGCACCCAGGTTTTGTGGCCCAAACCTGGAAACCATCCTCAGCCCGAATTTTGAGGCCAAAACTCAGAAACCGGGCGCACCCAGGTTTTGAGGCCCAAACCTGGAAACCGTCCACTCGGAGGTTTTTCTGTGGCTCAACCACCAAACCGACACCGTAAAGTGATGCACCGCCCGTGCACCCCGTCCACCCACATGTCTTCACTTCTCGTTGTCCCAGGCTATCAGCCACCACAGCTGATCCTCAGGCCACCAGTCCATCAGTCCAAGCCTCACGTCCGCCCTTCATCGCTCCGGGTCCATCGGCATGACATGTCTCTACTTGACCATCACCTTGCCTTCGATCACCGTCTCCGAGCTCGACACCTGCACAAGACAAGCCAAAGAACATGCGCATCATACCAGTTGACAATCACTCATCATCTCAAGATCCGGCATACACCCATGTATCCGCAGAAAGGAGCTTAAAAAGGCGAAATGGAGCTAGGCCATGCCTATCGGAGCAAATAAATGCATATGAGTCAAGAATGTATGTCAACAGCTTCAGGTGTATAGTCAATAGAATTAAGGAATGCTCTAAAGAGTGCTTATTCGATCATCAAGCAAGAATCAAAAGTGCTAGCAAAGGCTCAAACTGATCATAGAATACGGAAAATGAGCATATAAGCTTAGCGAGCAGTTTTAGCCATTTCAGAAAGGGGTTTCACCATCAAAAATAGCACTAGACATGTATAGACAAGAAGTCAAACAAGTGCTAAACATGTATACAAGGTGAACTACCCCTAGCAAAGTTCAATCATCGTGCTATAGAATGAAACATAGACATGTGTTTTCAGATTTTATCGGAGAATTGCAGCAGTTATTACACAAGTTCAGATTTCGGCATATGATTGCGAGAAGTTGAGAGCTTGTCAAAGCCTAACTTTCCAACCGAGCAAATAAGAAGCAATGAGAAACTTAAAGCATCAGTTTCGGTCTTACACTACACGGCTCAAGTTTAACTCAATGTGGAATGAGAAACAGTCTCAATACCGTGAAGTGCTAACAAAGCAATCCAATCTCGATCTTTTCAATTTACTTAAACTTGGTTCATTTTAAACAAATCATGAACATGCCAAGCAAGTGAAAGACTCAGAACTAGAGACATAGCAACCTAGCATATATGAAATAGCACAAGTGACATCAACACATTCTAAACATGCTAGTTGCCAATCTCAATGGTGAACAAGTTTTATGTTCAATGAAGTATATTCACCATTCTGAAAAGTAGCTCAGCTCAAAACATGTATCAATGATCAAGGAGAGCCTAAGCTACAAGCAGCATCATAAAACATCGGAGCATACACTATTCAAAGCATTAGATCATTCTAGAGACTATAGACATGAAGCTTGAAAATGCAAAGTGTATACATGATGAGATGCATGCAAAGGTCAGTATCGGAGCAAAGACACAACTAAAACAAAAACAAAGACCAAAACAAACAGTTAGTCTATGATACAACAAAATGCTTCCCCCAACTAAAAGGGGAAACACACACCAAGCTCACCTCTCAACCTAGCAAAGGTTGAGAGATCCAAAGGCTTGGTGAAAATATCCGCAACCTGGTTATGGGTGTGTACATGCCTAAGATCAATGTCACCTTTCTCGTAGTGATCACGAAGAAAGTGAAAGCGAACATCGATGTGCTTGGTCTTGGAGTGAATGTTGGTAGTTCTTAGCTACACCTAGGATAGGGTAACTAAAGTAGCTATCTACTAATGCCAAGCGGGGTTGTCAGTCCCGACACTAGTAGGAGCTAGCTAGCGAGAATGCAATCTACAAGGAGGAGATTCTGCAAGCGCACAGAACTATCGTAGTAGCACTTCGCCTGGGAGTACCAGGTGTCGATTTATTTGATCCCAAGGGAAGGCTAGGGTGGTGTATGAGTTGAGTCAAGGAGGGGATCAGAGTCGAAGAAAAGAGAAAAGGGAAAAGGGGAGAAGAGAGGAGATGAAAGGCTAGAAAGAATATGTGGGTGGATAGGTAAGGATGAAATGGATGGCTAAGGTAGGGTGGATGGATAGGTAGATAAATGGAATAGGATAACTAAGCGGAACTAAGATAACTAACTACTAACTAATCCTAGATAACCACAGAGCAAGATAACTGTGAAGCAAGATAGTTTTGGAAGCAAGGCAGGCAAAAGACAATAAAGCAACTAAGTTGAGTATAGTTTTATTCCTATCTTGTCAAGTATCGAGGCATACTAGCCTTTACCACTTACTTAGGTTGAACGCTAGCACAACGAGCCTTACTGTTAAACTGGGCCAACTACGTGGTGGAATTCAAGGCGCACAGGGCTGTCACCACCTGCTTGCTACCACAGCTATCCGGGGGTCCAGCCGTATCTGAAGGTAAGTCTATAACTAAGCACAACGCTTTACTATATTCTAACTATCTCTACCCTAGCTTTGAATAGAGACACTCTTGCGGACGTCAGAGCAAATACTTGACTTAATAAGATAAACACTAAACTAACTAAGCAACCTATTGGTAAAGATCAAACACTAAGCTCACTAGAGATTAACTACTATGGCTAACTGAGATGAACTGTAGGATAGCTAGGCACTCAAGCAATCAATCAAGTATACCACTCAATACTGATAAGTAGAATAAAGTAATACTAGAAATGATGAACTAGAATATAGTAAATGCTTGAGTAACAAGAGCAAAACCTGAACTGGAGATGAAGGAAGACTCTTCCTAGCCCCAGAACCGATCACTCGCACGCCTCTACTCTTGAGCTAAGTCTTGAGCAGCGCTTCTGCGAGGGCGAAGATGCCTTGCTCTACTAGCTACCTACTTGCCTAAGCTCTCTAAGCTTCTAACCTAACTCTCACTTGCTTCTCTTGCTTGAGTGTTGCTTGATGTGGGATGGTATTGGTGTGTGTGGGACATATATGAAGTGATGCCTCAGGGGGGTATTTATAGCCCAAATGAGTGAGGGGGGTACTTATAGGGGGCAGCCAGCCAACCTAGGGCTAACCCTAGTGGCGGGCGCCAGCCCTAGGTGGCGGCCGCCACCTCCCTCATCGTTGGATGCCACGCCTTGGCTTCAACGGCATCTAGGTGGTTGTCCAAGGCGGTTTGGAGGTCGGTTGCATGTCCTAGCAACCGCCATTCAGCCTTGATGCACGCCACTCCATCCTGAGCCATCCGATGCCACTGACCTAGTGACCAAGGGCCGAGATTTGGCCTTGGGGATGTCACACGGATCGGTGACGTGGCAGGGGGTGAATCTTGGGCCAACCCAAGTGGCGGGCGCCACTTAGAGGTGGCGGGCGCCACCTAGGGGTGGCGGGCACCACCCCCTTAGGCCCATTTGGGCCCTACTGAGTGGGCTTGTCTCCTGGTGGGTCCAAATGTCCAAATTTGGTTCAAATCATGCATTCAAATAAAATTCTATGGACATGTGGAATTTGGTTAGTTTGAAACCTATTTGACTACATTTCATGCCTTTTTGGTGAACTTTAGGGTCAAATGTTGATGGTAAAACAGGTGTTTAAGGACCATCAACAAGCTCCCCCAAGCTAACCTGTTGCTCGTCCTCGAGCAACAATGCGGTTTAAGCATTGAGCATGAAATGGATAGCAACTTAAGATGTCTGCAAGTGCATATTGTATAGTGAGAAATAACTTAGCATATATCATTAATCATAGCAATGTGGGGCTTATAACTTTTCACTTCGAACATGCAACAGTGAAATAAAGTAGTAGATAGGAAACTTTTATCTTGCTTAGGTTTAACTAGGATTCTGTCTGGAGGTTTTTCAAAAGATAAAAACTTGCTTAAGTCCTCCAAGATTCACTCAATCACTCAATGGTGTTTAACTCCTCACTTAGGCCAAAATGTAGCCTCTCCTATTTCTAAAGAATGATATGTGGAGTTATAGGAAGGCTAAGAACCATGAGCAAATTGTCTGATGTTTATTGCTAAGCTAGACACTCAGATCATAAGGAGCAGCAAATCATAAAAATTGATCAAGATGTGCATGTGTGGTTACGTGGAAGTGTATAGAGGGATATTTCATAATCCTTCCTAGTTAATTTATGGGGTCTAGTGCTAATGATAATTCTCTCTCTCTCTCTCTCTCTCTCTCTCTCTCTCTCTCTTTGGATACATAGTGAGTAGACAAAAGATGTGTCCTCACATTTTCTTAGGACATAGTCCTCTTTTGAGCTACTTTGCTCACTTTTTTTTCTTCAGGACATAGTCCTTTCTTGAGCTACTTTGCTCATTTTTTTCTCTCTCTTTTTTTTAGCTCTAGATTTCCCCAGGTTATCTATAGGAAAGGATTTTTGAAATGAAAAAGGGGAAGAGGGAGAAATGCTTATTCCTAGTGTAGGAATAAACATAAGGCTAGCAATGGGATGTTTGGCAGGGTATTGCATATCTCCGGTGTAGAGAATAGGCAATTTATTTGGTGGTTGCAACCTTCCAAAGTGGAAAGTAGGCAAATTATGGTCGGTGTGCGTGAATCTTGATTCAAAAGATATGATAAGCTTCTCTACTAAGATCTATGAGGTCTAACAAAGCTCAACACAAACAAAGCTCTTTGTGGTTTTGACTAATGACTAACAAATATTTGGCTGGTGGTGGGATGGGATAAAATCTAGGAGGAACTTTTAGCAAGGTTTTCATAATTTTTAAAAGAAATCCTCCAGATTAGGTCCTAATTTCACCTTAACAAGTTTAAAGAATTACTCCATTTCTTACTAACTTTATTCACTAAGCATGATTTCAGTTTAAGCATGTGCAACCCACAAAAGCTAAAACTTAGATAAGACCAGTTATTCAAACCATAACAATAGCATTTGCATGACATATTTCAAATCTTATTCAGGTTTCAACATGTTTAAGCAGATTTTATCAATTTTATTCATGGAATGGTTATTTAGGCAAGCATGTGACATTCAAAAGATATAGAATTTATGAACTGAATGTAAAGTGTAGGCTTGAGACATACCTTATCGGAGCGGGAGTCTCCCCCAAGCTGGCTTCTTGCTTGGTGAAAGATCTTCTTCTTCTCAGTCGGAGCTCTTGTTCTCATTTTATTAAAAGGGAAACTATCTAATGTTGTGAAAAAGGGAAACTATCCTATTATGATATTTTATTGTTCTAACTAAGTTAACATATACCTATGCATATAACTAATGATAACTGATTTTTTTAGTTACATGCATGACATATGTTATTTATTCGAAAAAGGGAAATTTGAAGGGAAATTAAAAATTAAAACCATACCTTAGGTCCATGGAGTTTCATCCTTATTAGGTGGATGTCCTTCCTTGGGCACTTCTTCTCTTAGTACTCCATCTGGTTCTTCTTCTTTTGGCACCTCTCCCTTGTTATGTGAATTACACAACTCAGGAGGAGGTGGTTCTTTCTTTATGTTCCACCTTGTTCTTGGGCGCCTCTTCTTGGTACGAACGAGTTTTGCTTCCTGCATGTTAGCGGCATATGCGGGACCACGGGAAAAGGAGAGAATATTTCCTTCCTCCCTCCTAATGTCATTTGAATTTTACCACTTCCCACATATATGCAGGCATCAACAGTGTTCAAGAAGGGTCTACCTAAGATTAGAGGCACATCTTTCCTATTTCCCATATCTAGTATTATGAAATCAGTAGGAACATATGAACCTCTAACATGAATAGGTAAATCATTAACTATTCCTTCTACATAGCAAGTGGATTGATCAGCTAACACAACATAGGCAGATGTGGATGACATGGGTGGAAAGAACGAGTTTTCATAGAAATCTTTAGATAAAATGTTCACACTCGATCCTAAATCACACATGGCATTTTTAAAGACTTCACCAAAGATTGAGCATCTAATTATGGGACTACCAGGATCACCCTTTTTAACAGTCATGGTTTGATCTTCATAATAGTTAAAATATTTTATTTCAACCATATTTGCAGTTTCCATGTCAGGTTTAGCAGGAATTTTGCCAGATTCAAAAGATGGTATGATAGCAGCAAGTTGAGCTAATTGGGTTTCTAACATCTTATTAAAGCTAAGTTGATTTTTCAGAGCAGATGAGAAATCCTCCAATTTAGCATTTATATTCTCAAGGGCTTTATCATTCGACATTAATGTCTTATTCAAAAATTCAGTAGTTCTACCTTGTGAGTAAACTAAATTCTTTAAGAACGAGAAATCATCAGAATTATGAAAATTAGAGTGAGGGAATGAATTGTTACCTTGAGAATTGGAGTGCTGATTCCATCATTGATTCTGTTGACGGAACTGTTACTGTTGTTGATGAAGTTCAAATATTCATGTAGCTCGGGGCAGTGGCTCCCAGAATGTCCAGTTTCTCCACAGACTTCACAAGTCATGTAGGATTCCAGAGATTGGACACTCTCTCGTTGGTTCATCTTCTCACAGCTGTCCAGCTTCTTTGCCAGCAGGTCCATCTTGGCCACGATCATGTCGGCCTCCTTAAGGGAATCCATACCTCGCTTACGGGGCTGTAGTCTTTCGTCATTCCATCCTTGGTTCGACACCATCTTCTCTATGAGAGCCTTAGCTTCTGCAACATTCAGAGAAAAGAATGCACCGCCGACGGCGGCATCCAAATGGCTTCTAGAGAGAGGGGTTAGGCCATGATAGAAGTTCTGGATCAATAGCCAGTCCTCCATACCATGGTGCGGACAAGCAGCGACATACTCTTGCAACCTCTCCCAAGCCTCGGGAATAGATTCCTCGGCTTGTTGCGTAAAGCTGGAGATTTTGTTGCGCAGAGCATTCGTCTTGCCCATAGGAAAGAATTTGGCGAGAAAAGCATTAGAACACTTGTCCCATGTGTCTACAGCGTTGCGATCGGTATAGAACCATTGCTTCGCTTTTCCTAGCAAAGAGAAAGGAAAGAGACGAAGACGGATGGCTTCTTGGGTTATCCCCTTAATGGTGAAGGTGCCGCAAATCTCCAAGAATTGTTGGAGGTGAGCATTGGCATCCTCATGAGCCTTGCCACAGAATGGGCTAGCTTGGACCATCGTGATCAGAGCCGGTTTCAACTCAAAATTGAGGTTGGCATCGATCATGTCTAGTCCCGTCGCTACATTAGCGGCAGAAGGAGCAGAAAATTCACGAATGACCTTGTTGGCCATCGCGAAGATAGAACGAGATAAGAAAGAAAGAAGTTGAAGAGGATGAAGGAAAAAGATAAGAAGAACTAAGGAAAGAAAGAATGGGGTAAGATGGGATTCGCTAAGCGGGATCTTATGCGAAGATAAATTCGACAAAGACTCAACCGATATACCGATTGCCTTCCCCGGCAACGGCGCCAGAAATGCTTGTTGGTAGTTCTTAGCTACACCTAGGATAGGGTAACTAAAGTAGCTATCTACTAATGCCAAGCGGGGTTGTCAGTCCCGACACTAGTAGGAGCTGGCTAGCGAGAATGCAATCTACCAGGAGGAGATTCTGCAAGCGCACAGAACTATCGTAGTAGCACTTCGCCTGGGTGTACCAATTGTCGATTTATTTGATCCCAAGCGAAGGCTAGGGTGGTGTATGAGTTGAGTCAAGGAGGGGATGAGAGTCGAAGAAAAGAGAAAAGGGAAAAGGGGAGAAGAGAGGAGATGAAAGGCTAGAAAGAATATGTGGGTGGATAGGTAAGGATGAAATGGATGGCTAAGGTAGGGTGGATAGGTAGATAAATGGAATAGGATAACTAAGGGTAACTAAGATAAGTAACTACTAACTAATCCAAGATAACCACAGAGCAAGATAACTGCGAAGCAAGATAGTTTCGAAGCAAGGCAGGCAAAAGACAATAAAGCAACTAAGTTGAGTATAGTTTTTTTCCTATCTTGTCAAGTATCGAGGCGTACTAGCCTTTACCACTTACTTAGGTTGAACGCTAGCACAACGAGCCTTACTGTTAAACTGGGCCAACTATGTGGTGGAGTTCAAGGCGCACAGGGCTGTCACCACCTGCTTGCTACCACAGCTATCCGGTGGTCCAGCCGTATCTGAAGGTAAGTCTATAACTAAGCACCACGCTTAACTATATTCTAACTATCTCTACCCTAGCTTTGAATAGAGACACCCTTGCGGACGTCAGAGCAAATACTTAACATAATAAGATAAACACTAAACTAACTAAGCAACCTATTGGCAAAGATCAAACACTAAGCTCACTAGAGACTAACTACTATGGCTAAGTGAATTGAACTGTAGGATAGCTAGGCACTCAAGCAATCAATCAAGTATACCACTCAATACTGATAAGTAGAATAAAGTAATACTTGAAATGATGAACTAGAATATAGTAAATGCTTGAGTAACAAGAGCAAAACCTGAACTGGAGATGAAAGAAGACTCTTCCCAGCTCCAGAACCGATCACTCGCACGCCTCTACTCTTGAGCTAAGCCTTGAGCAGCGCTTCCGCGAGGGCGAAGATGCCTTGCTCTACTAGCTACCTACTTGCCTAAGCTCTCTAAGCTTCTAACCTAACTCTCACTTGCTTCTCTTGCTTGAGTGTTGCTTGATGTGGGATGGTATTGGTGTGTGTGGGATATATATGAAGTGATGCCTCAGGGGGGAATTTATAGCCCAAATGAGTGAGGGGGGTACTTATAGGGGGCAGCCAGCCGACCTAGGGCTAACCCTAGTGGCGGGCGCCAGCCCTAGTTGGCGGCCGCCACCTCCCTCACCGTTGGATGCACCGCCTTGGCTTCAACGGCATCCAGGTGGTTGTCCAAGGCGTTTTGGAGGTCGGTTGCATGTCCTAGCAACCGCCATTCAGCCTTGATCCATGCCACTCCATCCTAAGCCGTCCGATGCCACTGACCTAGTGACCAAGGGCCGAGATTTGGCCTTGGGGAGGTCACACGGATCGGTGACGTGGCAGGGGGTGAAACTTGGGCCAACCCAAGTGGCGGGCGCCACTTAGAGGTGGCGGGCGCCACCTAGGGGTGGCGGGCGCCACCCCCCTTAGGCCCATTTGGGCCTTGCTGAGTGGGCTTGTCTCCTGGTGGGTCCAAATGTCCAAATTTGGTTCAAATCCTGCATTCAAATAAAATTCTATGGATATGTGGAATTCGGTTAGTTTGTAACCTATTTGACTACATTTCATGCCTTTTTGGTGGACTTTAGGGTCAAATGTTGATGGTAAAACAGGTGTTTAAGGACCATCAACAGTGAAGAACAGGGTTCTTTGCTACACAAATGGCAGAAGTGTTGTCGCAAAGCAAAGGGACCCGACTGAATTCTAGACCAAAATCACGCAATGTAGCAACCATCCAAACAAGCTGCGAAGCACAAGAAGCAGCGGCAACGTACTCGACTTTAGTAGTAGACTGGGCAACGCTAGACTGCTTGCGAGAAGACCACGAAACTAGTGAAGAGCCAAGAAATTGATAAGTCCCAGAAGTAAACTTACGCTCAAGCTGACAGCCAGCAAAATCCGCATCGGAATAGCCACAATGCAAAAGAGTCGAAGAGGAAGAATACCAAAGGCCAAATTCAGGAGTGAATCGGAGGTACCTCATGATGCACTTGACTGCTTGCTTGTGGGAAGTTCGAGGGGTACCAAAGGCCTGAAAACGAGCGCACAGACACACTGAGAAGTGTATGTCTGGCCTCGTAGCCGTCAGGTACAAGAGCGAGCCGATCATGCTCCTATACTCCTTATATTCAACAGCCTCTCCATCCTGGTCCGCGTCCATCACAATCGTCGCCGCCATGGGCGTCGTAAGAGGCTTGGCCTCGCCCATGTCAAACTTCTTCAGGATGTCCTTCGTGTACTTGCCTTGATGCACGAACGTCCCACCTCGGGTTTGCTTGATTTGCAACCCAAGGAAGAAGGTCAACTCACGCAACATAGTCATCTCAAACTCCCCGCTCATAGTATCTGCAAACTTGGCAACAAGTGCATCAGAAGAGCCACCAAAGATGATTTCATCCACGTAAATCTGAATTAAAAGGGTGTCATTTCCTTGCTTGAGGAGAAAAAGAGTCTTATCTACCCGTCCCATTTGAAAACCCTTGGAAAGCAGAAAAGTTTTCAAACGATCATACCATGCTCTCGGGGCTTGTTTCAAACCATATAAAGCTTTTGTAAGTTTGAAAACATGGTTTGGAAACTTGGGACTCTCGAAACCAGGAGGTTGTCTCACATAAACCTCTTCCTCTATATACCCATTTAGAAAAGCACTCTTAACATCCATCTGGTAAAGTTTAAAACCCTTCGAAGCAACAAAGGCTAGAAGGATTCTAATGGCTTCTAAATGAGCTACAGGGGCAAAGGTTTCTTCATAATCGATCCCCTCCATTTGGCAAAACCCTGGGCTACTAGCCTATCCTTGTTCCTCACTACCATCCCATCCTCACCCTGTTTGTTTTTGAAAACCCATTTGGTACCTATAGGATGACATTCTGGTGGAGGTGGAACTAGGGTCCAAACTTGGTTTTGCTCAAAATTCTCAAACTCCTCATGCATGGCATTAACCCAATTAGGATCAGAAAGAGTGTGTCCAACATCTTTGGGCTCAAAAGAAGCAACGAATGCAAAATGAGCAAAGTGTGAGATCCCATACGCTCGCGACCGCGTGACTCGCTGGTCGATGTCGTCGATCATCTACTGCGGAGGGTGGATCTGCTGGACGCTTCGGGGTGCTTGCCTCGCCGAAGTCGCCTCCCCCTCGCCAGATGTTGTTGCTCCTTTAGGTGTAGCCAGTGCTCGCTGGAAAGGTGGCTCAAGAGGACCCCATGTAGTGGAAGTAGTGGGATCGGGTCCTCGAGCAGACGTCGTTGTCGCAGGGTCGAATGGTGCAGCCAATGGAGTTGACTCGGGATCACCCCAATCGATGTCTTCCTACTCCTCCTCCACAAAGATCGACTCTCCCATCTCCTGATCTCCTGCAACATCAAAAGCAGAAGAAACACAAGGCATAGTTCACAGACCAGGATGTCAGAGATATCATCAGAAGATGAATACTCAGACTAACCCTAGATGGCACGAGAGATCCTAGGACGTGATACGAAGTCTACATGGATTAGGACTCTCATTGTAACTTAGTCGAGTTCTTAAAGGAAGTCTTGTAATTAGAATAGGACTCCTCTGATTGTAATCGACTAGAACTCGGTCTGTGCCGTGCTTCACTCGGATATATAAGGGGAAGCAGGCGCCAGCTCCTATCATCAAATCTCAAATCATAACACAAGGCATACGCCGCACTAGACGTAAGGTATTACGCTATTAAGTGGCCTGAACCAGTATAAATCGCTATCCCTATGTACTCGCCGAGTTCTACGAACGTCGATCCCCACCGAACAAATCATCTGAGATTCCTCAAGACGAGTTGCCGGTTAACAAACACCGACAGCTGGCGCGCCAGGTAGGGTCTCTCGGTGATTCGACGATCAAGAGCTCGACGAACCACGCCAACATGTTCTCGGTGGGAACAATTTTTGTTTTTGGCTCGTGGACTTGCATCGCGGATGATCAAGGGAAGCTACATCGACAACTCCACACTGAATCAGAAGCGCAAGCCACGCCAAAGATGGACCATCTCACCCAGAACCTAGCAAACCTTGCAATTCAAGATACGCAGGAATCTGAGGACCAAGCTGAAGCATCTGACTCCTACTCAGGCTCGAACTCTGAGACCAAAAAGGACTCGGATACCAGAAATGACATTACCTTTGGACTACGAAACTCGGCTAAAAACTTCCAAGACCTAATTGTTGCAAAGTTCAAAGAGTTTCAATGGATCCCCTTGACCGGAGCCCAACAGGGACTCGTTTTCAGCTCAACCGAGGAGGGTAACATTGTCCATTGGCCAATACAGCCAGCTCCGGATTGGTTAGTTGGCACAATCGACCAGCAACTTCCATATCAACATGGACATCAGCTCCACTTTGAGGAACATGACACCTCAACAGAACTAATCTCCAGTACCTCTACTGTGGAGTCGGTTACACCGGGATCAACAAACCAGGGCTACACTCGTGAAGTCTTCATGGCAGGGCATCCATCATCTCTACGACCTCCAACCCCTCTAGACATCTTCCGAGATGATGAAACCCTGAGTATGATATCTGATAACGATCCAGAAGGACCCGGAGAAACCGAGTCTATGAAGGCTGAGAGAATTAGGAAGAATCAAGCCAAAGACGCTCGCAGAAGGCGAGCAAATCATCGAAAAGAGGCTATGGAACGCTACCAAGTACGGTTCGAGGAATATAATAGCCGGAGGCTTCTGGAAGAGGAAGCAGAGCACCAAGCTCGCACCTAGCGTGATCAGGAGAATCAATCCCAGAATGACCACAATCGACGATGAGCTGATTGCTCCCGCAACCTTGAACCTGAGTTCATGAGGTTTGCTGGTCACAAAGTCTACCAAACACCCTACCAAAACATCGTCGCCCTAGCTACAGAAATGGGAGCTAAGGACAACCGCACCCCTGATGAAGAGCGACGGATGCTCATGCTTCAGACTACCGCGCTACAGCTCAAGGGGCAAAATCTTGAGTCTTTGGCCGATGAACAAGCATCATCCCATCCAAGCCAGAGGCGACCTGTTCATGAGCGGCACGGCCGGGCTCCAGCAAGGAGTCTCTTGGGCAACTGAATACCCGATCAAGCTGAAGGAGGAGCTGAATCATCATACCGAGGAGTCAACATCGCAGCATCTAACGCAGTTCATCGATTCCCCTGCTTTTCCCAGAGGCTCTGAGCAGTCCCGTTTCCACGAAAATTCAAGCCCGGGAACTACTCGAAGTACGACGGGAAGACAGAACCCAAATGGTGGCTCAGGCTATATGCTCAAGCAGTCGAGTTGGCAGGAGGAAGCAACGATGTCAAAGCACTCTTTCTCCCTATGGCTCTAGAGACGATGCCACTCGCATGGTTTGACAGGCTTAAACTCGAGTCCATTGACTCCTGGGAACAACTCCATCGTATCTTCATAGAGAACTTTGCGGGTGTTCCCGAGAGATCAGATCCCCGGACTAAGCTCAGGACTTGCAAGCAGCAGAAAAACGAGACAATGCAAGAGTATTACAGACGTTTCTCGGAAATTCGCTCCACAGTCTCCGACATAACAGACAGAGAAGTAATTGACCTTTTTGGCAATGGAATTTGCGAAAGATACAATTACAAGGACTTCATTAAGCTTGACCCGACCACCGCCGACGAGTTTCATCGGGCAGTAAATTCCATGATGGCGACAGAAGAACGCACACAGGAACGCTTCCCCGAAAGGAACACGCAAGGCGATCGAGGCAATAATCAGAGAGGCAACCAAGCTGCTCAGCAAAACACCCGCAAGAGAATAGGGGACAACACTGTTGCAGCTATGGAATTCCAGAAGAAGGGGAACAAGCCATCCACCTTTGATGACCTACTCAACGGACCATGCCCTTTCCATCCGAAAGGAGGACACCAGGCTAGGCATTGTCGACAGCTCAAGGAGCGAGGCTTGAACTCTGACTTCAATAAAAACATGAAAGATAAGGGGAAGAAAGCAGCTGAAGACCCTCAGCAGGACGCCGGCGGTTTCCAACACCCCAAAGGGACCATCAATGTCATATTTGGAAGTGTAGCCACCAGCGACAGCAAGCGTCTCCAGAAACTTTCCCTATGAGAGATCATGTCCACAGAACCAGCAACCCCTAGATACCTTGACTGGTCTGAGCATCCGATCAATTTCTCCCGAGCAGACCAATGGACCAGCGTCTAGAATGCAGGGCATTACCCGCTAGTGTTGGATCCTACGGTCGCCGGGTTCAAATTGGGAAGAGTACTCATAGACGGAGGAGGAGGACTCAACGTCATCTTTGCAAACACCCTACGCAAGATGAACCTGGACCTTGCAACTCAGCTCACACCATCAAGCGCCCCCTTTTCGGCATAGTACCCGGAAAGGCGGTTGTACCACTCGAAAAGATCATACTACCCGTCACTTTTGGAACTCAGATCAATTATCGGACTGAGTACATCAGTTTTGAGGTAGCCGACTTCGAATCATCATACCATGCCATATTTGGACGACTGGCCATCACTAAGTTTATGGCAGTACCTCACTACCCGTACCTTCTGCTGAAGATGCCGGGTCCTAAAGGTATTCTAACCTTCAGGGGTGACTTGAAGCGATCTTTTGATTGTGATACAGAGGTTGTTCAAATCGTAGAAAAAGCTCAACTGGCCCTAGAAGTACAAGAACTCGCACAGATGGTACATAACACCAAGCCCAGAGATTCAGAAATCCCAACCAAGAAGGCGGGTGCTATCCAACCATCAGCGGAAGTCTTTACAAAAACCATTGACCTGGAATCCGGCGATCCCTCAAAGACGGCGGTTATCAGTGCACACCTATCTGAAGAATAGGAACTTGCACTCACCAAGTTCCTCAAAGCAAACAAAGATATATTTGCTTGGAAACTGGCTGATATGCCAGGAGTTCCAAGGAACTTGGCTGAGCACAAATTGGAACTAAAAGAGGGTTCCAGACCCATCAAGCAAAGACTTCAACGATTCTCACCAGAGAAGAAAGAGGCAATCAAGAAGGAGATAGCTAAACTACTCGCGGCTGGGTTTATCAGAGCAATTCTTCACCCTGAGTGGTTAGCCAATCCAGTACTAGTGAAAAAGAAGAACTCTGCAGAGTGGCGCATGTGTGTCGATTACACAGACCACAACAAGCACTGTCCAAAGGATCCTTTTGGATTACCGAGGATAGATCAAATAGTTGATGCCACCGCCGGCTCTACTCTATTATCCTTTCTAGATTGCTACTACGGGTACCATCAGATTGCTCTCAAAGAAGAAGACCAACCCAAGACATCGTTTATAACTCCCTTTGGCACCTACTGTTATAAGACCATGTCCTTTGGGTTGAAGAATGCAGGGGCAACTTACCAGCATGCTATCCAAGATTGTTTGGGCGACCAAATTGGCCGCAACACGGAAGCTTATGTTGATGATGTGGTCATAAAGATGAAGGACCCGACTACACTCATATCAGACCTAGAGGAAACCTTTACCTGGCTACGCGCTTACCAATGCAGGCTCAACTCCACGAAGTGTGTGTTCGGAGTACCCTCAGGCCAGTTACTCGGATTCCTTGTTATCCATCGAGGCATCGAGGCCAGTCAAAAACAGATCACAACCATCATCAATATGAAGCCACCTACTTTTGTCAGGGATGTTCATAAACTCACCGGGTGCATGGCCGCGCTCAATAGATTTATCTCACGGTTGGGAGAAAAGGGACTGCCTTTCTTCAAATTACTCAAAGCCGGTGATAAATTTCAGTGGACGGAAGAAGCGGACAGGGCCTTTGAACAACTCAAAGGATACCTCACCAATCCTCATATACTAACGCCGCCAGAACCCAGGGAGCCGAAGATGCTATACATTGCAGCTACCACACATGTTGTCAGCACAACAATAGTAGTGGAGCGCACGGATGAAAAGCACATCTATAACACCCAGCGACCAGTATACTATATCAGCGAGGTACTCTCCGACTCAAAGATCAGGTACCCGCAGGTGCAAAAATTACTCTATGCTCTACTCATATCTTCAAGGAAGCTACGACACTACTTCGAAACCCACGAGATCACAGTTGTTACGGACTTTCCACTGGTAGAAATCCTTCACAACCGCGACGCTACCGGAAGAATTTCCAAGTGGGCAGTCGAGTTGGGGGCACTCAATATTAAGTTCACTCCAAGAAAAGCAATCAAGTCACAGGCCTTGCCTGATTTCGTCGCCGAGTGGACAGAATTATAGCAGGTTCAAGACAATGCTATTCCTGAACATTGGAAGATGTATTTTTATGGGTCCCTAAAACTCGGTGGAGCAGGTGCCGGAGTGTTACTTGTCTCGCCCACCGGAGAGCAGCTCAAGTACGTTCTGCAAATAATGTGGCCTGCCACCAACAATGAAGCAAAATATGAAGCGCTAATACACAGGCTAAAGCTAGCGGTCACATTGGGCATCAAACGACTCCTAGTCTATGGCGATTCTTCCGCGGTGATTCACCAAGTTAACAAGGATTGGGATTGCACAAAGGAAACAATGAACGCCTATTGCGCTAAAGTCCGCAAGCTAGAAAAACACTTCTCAGGGTTGGAACTCATTCATATTACCCGGGATCTTAATGTGGCAGCAGATATCCTAGCAAAATTGGGATCCGACAGAGCTCTGTTTCCCAGCGGTACCTTCGTACATGAGCTATCCAAGCCTTCAATCCAAGGCAAGGAAGAGGTTGATCCTACACCCTCCGCTCAGATTTTAACTCTAACACCTGACTGGACACAAGTTTTCATCAACTACTTCAAGGAGCATAAACTGCCTAGTGATAAAACTACTGCAGAGCAGGTCACCAGACGTAGTAAAAATTATGTTCTAGTCGGAGACAAGCTATATCGACACGGTGCCTCATCAGGAGTCCTCCTCAAATGCGTTTAACCAGAAGAAGGCAAGGAAATTCTGAATGAGGTTCATTCCGGGTGTTGTGGCAATCATGCAGCATCAACGACATTAGTCGGAAAGATCTTCAGATCAGTGTACTATTGGCCCTCAGCCTTGAAAGATGCAGAAGACTTAGTCTGTCGCTGTCAATCATGCCAGTTCTTCGCCAAACAGCAGCATGTACCGGCACATGAGTTGATCTGTATTCCCCCATCATGGCGTTACTCATGTTGGGGACTCGACATGGTGGGTCCCCTTAAGCGTGCTCTAGGCGGATTCGAATACGTCTACGTCGCAATTGACAAATTCACCAAGTGGATTGAGTACATGTCGTTGGTCAAGTTCAATGCATCAAAGTTAGTACAATTCATGCAGAACATCTTCCATCGCTTTGGGATGCCACACAGAATTATCACCGATCTTGGGTCCCCCTTCACGGCTTTTGAGTTCAAGTCATGGGCGAACGATTGTGGAATTAAGATAGACTACGCATCAGTGGCTCATCCGCAATCAAACGGCCAAATTGAAAGAGCAAATGCCCTCATCCTTGCCGGCCTAAAGCCAAGACTATTCGACCTTCTAAAAGACCACGGCGGGAAGTGGGTCGAAGAGCTGCCAAAGGTAGTTTGGGGGCTACGGACACAGCGAAGTCGGGCAACAGGCCAAACTCCTTTCGTCCTGGTCTACGGCACCGAAGCAATCCTCCCGGTAGACTTAATCTGGAATTCTCCATGAATAGAGCAGTACAACGAAGGAGAGGCTGATGATACAAGGCGACTAGAAGTCGACAGTCTTGAGGAGGCAAGATTAGCCGCCCTCTTTCAATCAGCAAGATACCTTCAAGGGATGAGACGCTACTATGACAAGAACGTCCATCACCGCACTTTCCAAGTAGGCGACATGGTCCTGAAGAAGATTCAGAATACCACAGGCCGCCACAAGCTTCTGAGTCAATGGGAAGGACCCTACATAGTATCTAAAGTAACAAGACCCGGGTCATTTGAGCTAGTCAGTGAGGATGGTTCTCCATTGCCAAATTCATGGAATATTGAGCATCTAAAGAAATTCCATACCTAAGGTGTAACACCTCTAGTGTTTAAGCCAACTAAAACCTGACATGTCATCATGAGCATGGAAAGCATTCATGTAGCAACACTAAAGAAGCATTTACAAATTTCATGTAACTTGATCTCAAGTGCATCATATGCTTGTTTAAATTCTGTTTTGCTCATTTGATGTGTGGTGCTTGGGTATCATAGTGGCTGATTTCTAGTGAAGATAGCATTATAGGGTTACATGGTTCATGAAATCACAAGTCATTATAGTGGCCCTATGATAAAGACTATGATCCAGTCTGAATCTGGACTTGGACCTTAAAACAAAGTTGTAGATACTAATGAAAGGAACAACTTTGGTAAATAAAGTTAACCAAGATTCTGCACAGAATTTGAATTGAAACAAATTTGTTTAAACCCTAGAATCTACCCTTGAACTACAACTCTCAAACTATTGAGAATCTGACCTTTGTTCTTTAATCAAAGTTGTAGGGAATGCTAAATGTGACAACTTTCATATTCACAGATTTTGATGTTCTTCAATAAATTTCAATGTAATTTGAGAATTCAGTTTGGGACAAATTAGAATTCAAACCATAATTCAAAAACTAGGCCGAATTGGAACGTGGTTCTTTAAGCAAGTTTGTACATCACAAAATTCTGAACAACTTTCATTCTTACAGATTTTGCGCTTTTGTTCAAAATTTTGGCGCATTTCAAAAGGGGACAGAAACTACTGTGGCTACAGTTCTTGGACCCTTGCATGGCGGCCACCGCGCGCCGCGGCGTTCTACGGCGCCGACACGTCCCCGTCCACGCGCCTTCCGCTCCGTCCGCATGCGTAGTTCGCTGGCACACCCGCTGAGCTCCTCGCCGTCTACAAATACCGCTCCACCGCCGCGCCCTCGTCCTTTCCTTTCTCCTCTGTTCGCGCCGGCAAGGACAGGGAAGCTCGCCAGCGAAATTCGTCGCCAATGAGCCTCCTCTGCTGTCGCCGGCTTAACCACAGCTCCGCCAAGACCTCACCCACCTCACCAACTCACTGAATCGATCCCTAACCGCCCACATTGCCCGGACGAAGCTCTTCTTCCCCAGCTCCGACGAGCAGCCGCCGCGGTCACGTTCGTCATCGCGCGGTAAGTCCGGACCTCCCCGAGCCAATTCGTTTGCGCCATTAGCTCCGCCTCAGCTTACTCTCTCTGGTCAGCTCGACGTCCAGGTCGCTACCGTGCCGGAGGAGCCGGAACGCCGCCGCGAAACCTCGAAACGCCGCCGTCTTCGCCGCCGTCGTCGACCTCTTCCTCCCCGAGCTCCTCCGACCAAATTGGTGCCAGCACCGACCCTAGGTGAGGCCCCTGGTGCTGATGCTCGCTCCCTTTTCATCGCTACCGCGCCACCATGGCCGGAACACCGGCGCGCCGCCGGGAACAGCGCGGCCGAGCCACCATGGCCGCGGGCACCATCCCTCCGGTCGCCGATAGCCCTAACCAAGCACATGACTGAGTCCGCGATGTTGTGGGGAGCACGATGGTGGTGTTGGTTGGCTCTCTGGTCTCGCCGCCAGCGAGTTCGGCTGGTGGTCAGCGCCGCCGCCGCGCGGTCAACGTCGCGCGCGCGGGCTGGAGCGCTGGGCCGGCCTGACAACCCGGTCCCGCCTGTCAGTGGCATGGCGTTAGGGTTTTTCATTTTTGCGCATATGAACAGTAGCCGAATTTGTTATTTTTGCTATATTTTTATTATAGCTCCTAAAATCATGAAAATTTTTGTGTAGCCTCTCTGTTTTGTAAAGAAAATTGTAAAAATATGAAACTTTGAATTTGGATAAGTTTTGTTGGAAGATTAAAATAGTTAAATAAATGGTTTAAGCACTTTAAATAATTTTGTAGTCTGTTTCTAAAGTCCAAAAATTGTGAAATCAATTTTGTAGTACTTTGCAACACATAACACACCTCTGCAAAAATTACGAGCCTATTTGGTAAAAATAAATTTTTAACCTTAATAATTAAGTCATTAATCAATAATGGTGGTTACTTAATTAAGTTTAGTTCTGCAATTTGATTTCTTTATCATATTGTTAAAAGCTTGGTGGTCCCTGTAATGTTTACTGAGTCAATTCGCACAGCAAGGTTTGGGTTAAGTAAAAACCCTTTTAGGTGGCACCATGGTTATGTTGCTCTAAATAAACAAATTATTTAACTAACAAAATTCTATTACATGAGCTTATTGCTGTAAAATAGAAATCATGAGTTAACAAGTTATATTTGTGTTCTGGATAGTTCCCTACTGAATGGCTAGGTTATGGGATAAGCACTTGACCATTGTGATCATGCTTTTAGCAAGAAACTTGCTCTTGTTATATTCCTGTCATTTCTGGATCAGTTCTGTTGGAAATATGATAACACCATGATCATGTGGTTTTCTGTCAAAATGTTGAATAGCAAAGTTGTAGTACTTTTGTATATCTAGTGGCTCCTAAAATTTCATAATTGTTGGATGTATATACTGGGAGTTATGTTCTGTTCAATCTGGGTACGCAGTGCTGTCCAGAAATCTGGACAGTTTGTGAAAACTGAACTGTATGGGGTATTTAACTTGTGAATCAGTTTTGGTAGATTATAAGAAAGTTGTAGAGGATTTCATGTGCTTTCCAGAATGGTCTAGATCACGTATGTTGATATTTCTTAGCTCTAGATATGGTCTGTGGAACAGGAGTGTTTGAATCTGTCCAGAATCTGGACAGGTTTAACCAAATGAATTGTTTGGTCCATATGATCCTGGAATCAGCTGTTGTGTAATATCGAAAAGTTATAGAGGATTTGTTAAGCTTTCCAGATTGTCCTGAATCACCTGAATAGCTATTCTGTAGCTCAAGTTATGGTTAAAACAATTTGGTGCATGAAATCTGTTCGGGTTACCACTTATGCGAATCTTATTCCAATTGTGTTGTCTGTTTAGGAATTCAGTTTTGAATCGATTGTTTACTGCTGTACTATTCTACTTATAATTGTCCAGCAACATAAGCATTCATTCATATTCGCATCACATGCATCTTATATGTACTCGTTCGTTATGTTGCGTTTAGAAACCGAGGTTAGCAAGGATCAACCGGAGATTGCTGCATGTGAGGCACCGGTCTTCTACGAGGTCGGGTTCGATATCTGTGGGGACGAACCAGAAGAAGAACCCCAAGGCAAGCCCTGGTGCATTTGCCCCTACCTTGCAATTTTAAATAATATACTTGTTGATAAAATCTGGTGCATTAAGTTTAGGGATTAAATGTTACCTATTTGATGCATTAACTACCTTGATTACTCCTTATATTATCCTTGACACTGGGTTATTTACAAATGCTTAGATTGCTTAGCCTTGCTCAACAAAGTAGGTTTTGAAAAGAGAGATGCTATTGTTGGGAACCCTTCCCTCGGTTTGGGATGGTGTAATTAAAATGAGACCGGGCGGGTAACTTGCACAGGAAATGGAGTCATGGTGTAGTGTTTCCGTCTATGTCGCCTAGGGCCCGTCCGCTGTTAGCCCGTTGGATCGAGAACTATATTTGTTAGTACTGGTCACATGATACGGTAAGCCCTACTGTGGCTATGCCCTTACTGGAACGGCGCACCCGCGCACTGGGAGTGGAGAGATGGCTGGAGTAGCGTGTACCCACCCTGCTCGGTCCCCTGTTGGACGGACTCAGCAAGGCCGTTGTATGGCGGTGGTCTACTGTACCCCCGGATGGCGCGGCTCCGGTCCGGTTTGAGCGGATCCACGGGACGGTTGATATATGCAAGTTCGGTCTTGCATATGTCGTGTGATAAGGAAGCCCCAGCTGGGTAGATCAAGCGGTTCGAATCGTCGTTTGCTCCATGAGAAAAGGAGACTCGTCCTCGCACCCTCAGCGTAGTTTAATGATGAAACAATGGTGGATTAATGGGTTGATTATGAGATGTACACTTATTTACCTAGCTAATATTAGAAACATGGAATGACACCACTACTTAGTAGTAGGAGCTTTTATGCAAAGGAAAACTTTTGGATTCTTGCTAAAGCCTTACCTTGACTTCCCCTCAGCCTGCATTCCTGAGTCTTCTCCCCAATTTTATTAGTCGGGTAAGTCTTGTTGAGTACTCCTGTACTCAGGGTTCTATGACCCCTTGTTGCAGGTGAGCCCGCTGAGCAGATGTGCTTTGGACCGTGTTGTATGACCATCTTCCCGGTGGAGGATGATAAGTGATGTGCCCTTGGGCAGGGTTTATTAATATGGTTATGTTATCAGACTTTTATCTAGCACTTAGTACTAACGCAACTTGAACTCCTTTTCACCTATGTTGCAATAATGAACACTGGTTTGTAATATTATGTTTATGTAAGTCTTCCGCTGATATTCTCCGATCTGGTATTTTTGTATGAAATGTCATGTGCTGTAATGATTGTACTCGGATGATTCCTGTGACCTATGGATGCGTCGATCATATCCAACAGATTAATCCAGTCTTGTGGCACACCTACATAGCGATCAGAGGTCGTTGGACAGATGACAGGTGTAGGTGGGCCACATTATTGGGCGAGTCTGTTACATAAGGATTACGCTACAAATTCGACCCAGGGCAAAATGTACTTATTTATTGGATATTAATAAAGTTTGGATTTCATCAGAAACAAGAGCTTTATGAAGTACTTCTTTATCATGACTATTTAGTCGGATAAACTCCTTCAATCATACAATAAGCTTTAGCTATTGTATCCCACTGACTAATATATAATATTACTCGGATGGATGGTTCAGTGGTAACCATACTAAAGTTACGAGCTCCGAGCTCAATACAACTCAAATGATAGTACGGTTTCAAACCCGGCTATCAACCTATAGATAATATGGTATCTACAAAATAGATACTAGTTCCTATAAGGTATAACAAGGGGAATAGTACTCACCTTGTTACACATTAACTGGACAGAGGTCCGACACACTTTCGCACTCAAGCTGCGACCACCAAGAGGATATGATTCACCCAACCGGAACCATCATTATGGTCCTTCAGAGGTGCTTGATTAGAATTATCCCTTGAACAAGGGTACTAAGAGTAGTACTTGGGCAGACCAAGTTCTCTATATAATCGTTAAAGACTATTAGAGAAACGAAGTCACATGACCCAAACCTAAGTGCTAGAGAGCACCCGGATAGACCCGTCTAGTAAGACGTCTGGTCACACATCCACCTCAGACAAAACGACCCATTGACAAGACATTCCTTGCAATGTCGAGTCGACAATACACGAAATTCACAAGTCTCAAAACTTTGATTCTTTATGCTTAATAATAATTGTTTACAGGCGATACAAATCATGGCCAAAGGACCAAGGAGAGCAGACTACTCTACAAGATCTAGAATCTGCGAGTACTCCTCCGCCACAGCCTTGACCTCCTCCTGCATTGCCGCAAGGTCCTCATCTCTCTTTCCTTCAGGAAGCGTCATGACGGACGACAGGTCGAAGGATGGCATATGTAGTCGCAGTGTGGCCAGCAGACGTTGCACCACTGAAGTCGCCATGTCCTTGATATATTGAGTCAGCTGCCCAGGTGCAGCCTTGGCTCGATCAACCAAAGACTCGTCGGCTCCTTTAGGGCGTGGGATCATATCCAGGATGGGCTTGACAGCAAGCTCCAGTGCCTTCAAAGAAGCCTGTGAAGTCTTCAGGGACTCTTGAGACTCCTTCAGCTGCGCCTGGACCGCTTCCAGAGCCTCCTGCGACTCCTTCGTCGACCTCAAAGCCTACAGCAGGTCCTGGTCAGCACCCTCACGCATCAGTTTGGCCTCTTGAAGAGTATTCTATGCATTAGCGTATACCTCCTCAAGCTCCGCCTCCTTCCGGTTGAACGCACTCTGATACCCGGAAGCCAGCGTCTTCGCATCTGCAAGCATATCAATCAGATGAGCGTCACTAGTCTACACAGGCAATAAGGACCCAGGACAATACTTTCAACTTACCAACTAACTGCTTGTTGGAAGACTTCTTGAGCTCCTTCAACTTCTGCTCCGAGGCAGCATCCTTGGCAAGTAGCTCAATCTCCCGGTTGTTGGCTGCATCACGCTCATCGACAAGAGCCTTGAGATTGTTCTGCTACTCGTTGATGCGGTTATTTAGGAGCTGCGTGGCCACCTTCTGACTGATATGGTCTTGGGCAATGTAGTCTGTGAGTTTCTGATTCTCAAGAGATAAGTCTTGTCGAATCCGAGTGATCTGCTCCGTGACTTTCACGTCAAAGCCCTGCATAGAGACATTAATATAAGTACTTGGATGAGACTACAACGTATGAAGAGGACTCCAAAGGAATTACCTCAACAAATTGACACAGCGCCATGGCAGGTGCCATCACATCCTTACTCAACTCCTTCAGCCGGGTAAGATCCTGGTTGTAGCCCACGACGTTAAGTGTTGCTCCTTGGCGCGAGCTCTCGGGAGCAGTCTTGAACTGTTCCTCTGGACGAGCTGAAGCTTCAGCATTGATCTCGGCCAGGACCATCTCCAGAGTAGGCTCGTCTGGCTGCAGAGTGCAAAAAAACCACACGTTCATTACTCGGTCAAACTCCAATTGAGCAGGAGAGCAGAAGATTGAGTACGGAAGACCATCCTCAGGCAAGGGGAGAACGTCTGCTTCAGGTGCTACATCCACTTGGGTACTGGACGGAGAGGAGCCGGGCAGAGGATCTACCTGGCTAAAGATTGGAGGGACGCTAGATTCACCTTTGTCCTGCGTCTCCGACTCCTCCACCGCCCCAGTCTCGGGGACGACACTTAAGGATGCTGCGGCCGGCTTCGTTTTCCTAGAACAGACGAGTGTTCATATTGGTACCAGAAATACGCGAGCATTTTACAGAAACTATTGTGACTTACTTCACAAGCTTCAAGGCCCGTGGCAGCTTCAAGATTAGCTTCTTTGGTTGTGGGTTTGGAGCTGGATCTTCTTCAGGAGCCGCACCACTGGAAGTCCCCTGGGCTGTTTCAACATCTGGATCAAACAAAGATATAAGATAAGGGTCACTAAAATTCAAAATAGAATGACTACAGAGTACTCGGGTTTCCCCTTACCAGGAGCACCCATATTACAGTGCTTTTCAGCCAATTCTGTTGATAAAAGAATTTTTCGACAAGCACGGTGATTACCAGTGCGAGCCTTCTTTGGGACAGGATCTCCGGCTCCTTCCAGTGGACTCGGAGACCTCTTCCGGCTACTTTCGGCTTCCGGATCTATGAGCATGACATCAGAGTCAGTTGATTCTGAGTCTAGCCAATCAAAATCACCGGGAGAGCTTGACTCGTTTCGAAGGTCCTCACTTCGGATGGGACCCTCGAGAGCTAGGCCTCCGCCTTCTTGAGTCGCCGGGGGCAGGGGTGGACAATCATTGCTATTCCTCCCTTGGCCCTATAAAGAAGAAGAAAATCAAGTCAAGTCAGAAGGATATCTATTAAGAATATCAAGGACAAGACAACTCAATTACTTACCTCCGGAGGCGGGTTGATGGCGGAGAAAGTTGTCATCACGGGAACAAGATGTTCACGGCCTTTCAATAGCCGATTCATCCTCCTAAGGATCTCATGGTTCGGCAATGGCTCGGCCTAGTGATTGCTTGGGTCCTTCATACCAAGGTACTCAAAGCCAAAGTTGGCTCGTTGCTGGAGTGGGTGGACTTGGCGTGCGATGAAGTCTTGGACGACAGTGTACCCATTCAGTCCGCTGAGTTTCAACGCTGCTATCATGTCAATCAGGGGTTGGATAGCTTCTACTTCTTCAGCAGAGATCTTGTCCTTCCACTCCCGGCATTTCTGAGGTGGCCAACCATCATGGCGACGAAGGGCTGGTGGTGGGTTAGCTATGTAAAACCACCCGGCAGCCCACTCTCGGACAGACTCCGATAGCTCTACATAAATATTTTGAAAAGCTATTTCTAGTCTAAGCTGAATACTAGCTCCCCCGACTTCCTCTATAGCAGAATCACTGGGTTGACATTTTACCCAGAAAAAGTAGCGGAAGAGGGTTTAAGAGGGACATATCCCTAGAAAAGCCTCACAGAGGTGTGCAAAGATCGCAATGTGGAAAAGAGCGTTGGGAGTTAGATGATTGAGGGTCAAAACGTAGTAATGCAGTAATCCCCTCAAGAAATCTAATGCCGAAAGTCCTAACCCTCGCTCGACGAAAGATTTGAACATCACAATCTCCGTCGTATTTGGGGCTGGTGCGCGGTGGTCAGTAGACACTCTCCACCCGTCAGTCGGCTGCGACCAGAGCAAACCTAGCTATGCCAAGAAGGCCAACTCTGCCTCCTTGGTATCTGGCTTCTTCCAGGCCAGCACATCAGTGGGTGGACAAGGATGGCGCAGCTTCCCGCTGGTGAGCAGCGCCTTCTTCTTCTCAGCCGCAGACTGCTTCTTGGGACCCATATTGGTGACAAGAGACTTTCTGTGCATCAACTTTGGATTGGCTATGGGATTGTTTAACTCCGAAGGCAATAGCTTGATGACAGCGTGAAGAAATCATAAGTCCAATAGCGGCTTATTATAGATCTATTTCGGCAACCGTTCACCTTTTCCAAACAGTGTTATAGAAACCGTCAGAAACCCTAACGGTTGGGGGACGTTTCAGAAGGCGCAAGAGTCAGTGAACAGGCAAACCGTACAACAGATGATGTTATTCTTTCACAAGGCACATTTAGTACTCGGAGGACAAGATAAAAAACTCGGAAAACATTCCAAGTACCCGGATTTTATTAATTATTACTCGGAATTACAACGGAGATACACGGATGCATCTTGAGATACAAACAGCTTCCAGTACATGTTCACTCGGTGTGTAAAACGCTACTCTAGTGTAATCAAGGTACAAAGTCTTGATGCACGCCGCATCAAGGACCGGGTTCTGTGAGACGCAGTAAAGCAGACATAGAACCTTCGGTAGATACTATCTTTTCAGTGCATCCCAAGGTGGGTTTAAGGCTCTACCCCAGTGCACAAGGAACTCGGAGGTAGGCCCTAACCCTAGCGCCCTTTTGACAACCTGTGACCCCGAGGATGCCCGCGATGCGAGTCACAAGAGTTCTTCTAGGCGCACCTCTGTATCCCTCTGCTCGCGACCACTTGGAAACCACCCTGACGGATGGTCCCTTCACAAGAGTTCTTCTGGACACATCATTTATCTTACAGAAGGAAGACACTCGGGGGCTCGGACATTTCCGCTACAGCTATTATAACACTCAAGGGACTAAGAGAAGACATATGCTTAGGAAAGTATGGCTTCCTTGCTTCCCAGGCAGGGTATTTATAGGCAGCTGCCCCTGGTCTATGGACATGGTTCATGAATTTAAGTAACCAAAGATCAATAAATCTCCCCGTGTACTATTGCACATGTGAAGTCCGGCACCAGTGATGGGTTTGATTCACATGCGTACTTCAAGAGGAAGACGACAAACTTTTGCAGTTGCAGAACACGACAAAAACCATCAATACGTACAGGTGGAACAGTCATTGGTCAATTATTGCTGACTTCACAGTAATTCTTATTCAGTGGGGGGTGAAAAGGGATGTTTGATGAAAACATTACCCACCTGAAGCCGGATATTTATTACTCGGCTGGATTAAGCAACAGATCAGTGTCATGTATCAACTTTTCATTTTCTTTATGGATTACCCGGTAATATATTGGAAGATCCCAAGAACCGACTACTTAGGTACTCGGAACTCAGGCTCGGGGGCTGCAGGGTATATACCATAAAGGAAATGTTTTTTCTTAGCCAAGGATTACTCGGAAAGGGCTCAAAAGATCCTCAAAGTTAATATAAATAACAAGAGGCTCAGGGGCTACACCCTATGGGTGCACTTTTTATAAAAAGTGCACACCATGGAAGTTCTTTACCTACAGAACACTTCAAGATTTCTCAAGATATTACTCGGAGATTCTCAAAGAGAAACCAGAAGATAACGTTTTGAAGAAATGATGAAGAGCTCGGGGGCTTGATGGACCACGATGTCAGAGATATCATCAGAAGATGAATACTCGGACTAACCCTGGATGGCACAGGAGATCCTAGGACATGATACGAAGTCTACATGGATAAGGACTCTCATTGTAACTTAGTCGAGTTCTTAAAGGAAGTCGTGTAATTAGAATAGGACTCCTCTGATTGTAATCGACTAGAACTCGGTCTGTGTCGTGCTTCACCCAGATATATAAGGGAAAGCAGGCGCCGGCTCTTATCATCGAATCTCGAATCATAACACAAGGCATACGCCACACTGGACGTAAGGTATTACGCTATTAAGCGGCCTGAACCAGTATAAATCGTTGTCCCTGTGTACTCGCCGAGTTCTATGAACGCTGATCCCCACCGAACAAATCGTCTGAGATTCCTCAAGACGAGTTGTCGGTTAACAAACACCGACATAAGTGTTCCCCGCGGGGGTAGTCCCCGAGCCCCGGTTTGAGTGCTGGCACTCGAGCCGGGGGTCAGAAATTGAGGGAGAAGGGTGACTCGTGAATTTTCTGTGGGGGACGCGCGAGGGTTCCCCGCGGGGGTAGCACCCGAGGCCTCAGAGGAGTGGGTAAGACACCTTCGAGGACTTTATTTACCTTGTGTGGTTTGACATACATGTAATCGAGCGTGGTTGGTGCTCCCGTAAGATTAAGCCAACTTGAATTGGGGTAATAGCACTTAGTTGCGATGGCCTTTGGGCTGTCGAGCCCCCGGGTGAGTTCGACCCTCTCTTATCGAGGGTTGTCGGGCGTAGTCGAGCCACCGAGTGAGTTTGACCCTCTTTCGTTGAGGGCTGTCGGGCGTAGTCGAGCCCTCGAGTTCGACCCTCTTTCGTCAAGGGTTGTCGGGAGTAGTCGAGCCCTCGAGCCTCATGCAGCTTGGGGCATTGCTAGCTCTGGTGCCCTTCCCGTGAGCCCTTTCGATTGGGTGCGAGGTGAGAAGCATCGTACTACCCTCGATTGGGCGAGTCTCGACGTCCTCGGTGAGCTGGTAACGGGGGAATCCAAGTGAGAGCTCATGCGCCATTCGATAGGGGTCGACTAGTGGCTCGGAGGCGGTCTCATTGTAGCAAGATGCACGGACGCCCGGATACCGGCTCCATTTGATAGGAGCTGGCGGCTCGATGCCTCTCTTCGGAGAGATTCCGTGGTGACTCATTTGTCTTGCCTTGGATACGCGTGAAGGGGTCTCGAGAGTTCGTTCTCGAGCTAGGCTTCGAGTGAGCTCCCCTCATGCGTCCTTGACTTGGTTACTCGAGGCCGGCTGTTCGAACCCTTTGAGGGTTAGCCTTCGCTACCTCGAGATTTTCTTATGGGTTGGGGCCCATTTTTACTTCCCGTGGAAGGATCCTTCACGGAGACGACTGTTTCCGTCCGTTGGGTGCGTCTTTTTAGGCGTGCACTGTTGTGAAGCGATGATCGTGGCGGGCCCATGCAACGGAAAGAAACTGAGGGGGTGATGCGTGTACCTGTTGCATGCTCTGTGGAGCGGTTAGGTGAACACATTAAATGCAGGGTGTTACCTTTTTTCTCGCGCCGCCAAATCTGCCCGTTGCGGCTTTGCCCCTATAAATATGAGGGGTGAGGTGAATCGTTCCCCTTCTCTGCTTTCTGTCGTCCTGCTACTGCCATCGAGAGCGCGTGCGCCTGTTTCGCCTGCGAAGGAGGAAGAGAGAGAAAGAGAGATTGGAAATCTTCCTAGTCGTTCGTCCAACGAATAGATCCGCGCTGCCGTGATGGCGACCATGGTGCTGCCCGCTGACGAGTGGCGTCCACCGATGGTGAAGGTGGAGCGGCTGCAGGAGTTGGTCATTGCGGGGCTCCTCCGCCCCGTCACATCTTGAGAAAAGCCAGAGTGGATGGCGCTGCCACAGTCAGATCGGAAGCTGAAGTCGTCGAAGGGCTACGTCATGAGCTTCTTGAAGTTCCACCGGCTGGCGCTCGGGTCGCCCTCGAGCCGGTTTATGCGGGAGCTCCTCTACCACTACGACATCGAGCTCTACAACCTCTCCCCCAATGCAATCTCCCACGCCGCCATCTTCACGGCGGTCTGCGAGGGATATGTGGGATGGAGCCACACTGGAAGCTGTGGGCTCCATCTCTTCAGCGAGGGGCACTTCAACGCCCTAGTGAGAGAGAGGCAAGAGAAAGGTCGTCTGCGCCGGCTGCCTGAACTTCGCGTTGAAGACCAGCAAGTAGGGTGTGCTATGCGAGTACATCCCTACAGGGCTGATGTCCAATCACGCTTATTGGGACACTCAATGGTTTTACCTCTGAAGGACCGAGAAAGCACTAGCAAGGCGACCAGAGGGGGGGGTGAATGGGAGCCAACAAAATTTCTCTCGAAACTTTGGCCAAGTGTCCCAAAATCAACCCCCGAAAGCTACGACCGAAACCGTGATGCCCACGACCCTTGAAAGAGGGTGGATAATCCCTAGGATCACAGCGAGGCACCACAAAGCGATAGCGAACCAAACGGCAAAAACACCGGAATAAGTTCGACCCCCAAAAACCATGTCCCGAACGTAGATTGATGGCTACGTCAAGAAATCGCCAAATACCTATGCTAACAAGTAGCAAAGATACTTAGAGAGGTTCCTTGATCAACTCTAGGGCCAAACGAGAAGTCTGGAAACCAAGCGAGGAAGCCGGGAGAGCAAACGCACAAAACCGGAAGCTTCAGGTGATTCCCGGACTGTCCGGACCTAGGGTCCCGGACTGTCCGCGGTACTGCCGGACTGTCCGCTAGCGAGTGGCATATTGTCCGCCGGCAAAACTCGCCAAACAACAAAGTTGCTGAAGTCCCCTAGACAGTTCCCGGACTGTCCGCGGCTTTGAACTACGGACTGTCCACCGGTCAACCAAAGCCAAATCAGCCGAAGAACACAGCCACTGGCCCGACTGCTCCCAGACGCCCGGACTGTCCGCCGGTCAGGTGGCGAACTATCCGCGGCTGTCCAGTGAGGGCGATTTTGATCGCCCTTCACCCAAATCACTCCCAAATCGATTCAAACCAAAATCCCTTGATCCCAAACTTGGAGAGGATGATCACGAGGTAGTTAGGAGACTATCCCCAAGAAATCATCTACTCAAATCAACTCAATCAATGGGAAATCGAAGGGGAAGGTGTATGAATCGAAAAAGCGCCACGAAAACGAAATCAACCCGATCTACTTGTTCATGAGGAGTTAGATGAATTCCTTTGGTCGAAATGACCTCCTCAATGTAAAGAACAAGTTGATTCAAATGGATTTCGCAAAGACGCACTAGAGAGGGAGATCGAGTGACGGGAAAATCGTGGAGAAACGAAGAACGCGAAGAACACAAACCAAAACGCGAATCAAGTCATCGATCTGCAACCGTGTGGCTACCACACGCTACAACAGTGAGGTTACGGCCTCACTTCCTCAACATCTCTAGTACACAGAGGTATGGTTCTCTGCAGATCTTAGCTAGCTACAGCAGGGGATTGGGAGAGCAGGAAACCCCAGAAGCAAAGAGCAAATGACTAAGATAGATGGGGAGGTGGGTGTTGACGGTCCTTAAACACCTATTTTACCATCAACATTTGACCCTAAAGTTCACCAAAAAGGCATGAAATGTAGTCAAATAGGTTTCAAACTAACCAAATTCCACATGTCCATAGAATTCTATTTGAATGCAGGATTTGAACCAAATTTGGACATATGGACCCACCAGAGGCCAAGCCCACTCAGCTGGGCCCAAATGGTCCTAAGGGAGGTGGCGCCCGCCACCCCTAGGTGGCGCCCGCCATCTCTAATTGGCGTCCGCCACTTGGGTTGGCCCAAGTGCCACTCCCTGCCACGTCACCGATCCGTGTGACCACCCCAAGGCCAAATCCTGGCCCTTGGTCACTAGGTCAGTGACATCGGACGGCTCAGGGAGGAGTGGCGTGGATCAAGGCTGAATGTCGGTTGCTAGGACATGCAACCGACCTCCAAACCTCCTTGGACAACCACCTGGATGTCATTGAAGCAGAGGTGGTTCATCCAACAGCCAGGGAGCTGGCGACCGCCAGTAGGGGGTGGCGCCCGCCACCTGACCTAACCCTAGGTCGGTTGGCTGCCCACTATAAGAACCCCCCTCACTCATTTGGGCTATAAATACCCCCTTGGCGACACTACTTCATTCGTACCATCACACACCTTCATATCCCACACTTCGAAGAGAAGCAAAGCAAGAGAAGCAAGTGAGAGTTAGGTTAGAAGCTTAGAGAGCTTAGGCAAGTAGGTAGCTAGTAGAGCAAGGCATCTTCGCCCTCGTGGTAGCGCTGCTCAAGGCTTAGCTCAAGAGTAGAGGCGTGCGAGTGATCGGTTCTAGAGCTGGGAAGAGTCTTCCTTCATCTCCAGTTCAGGTTTTGCTCTTGTTACTCAAGCATTTACTATATTCTAGTTCATCATTTCAAGTATTACTTTATTCTACTTATCAGTATTGAGTGGTATACTTGATTGATTGCTTGAGTGCCTAGCTATCCTACAGTTCAATTCACTTAGCCATAGTAGTTAATCTCTAGTGAGCTTAGTGTTTGATCTTTGCCAATAGGTTGCTTAGTTAGTTTAGTGTTTATCTTATTAAGTCAAGTGTTTGCTCTGACGTCCGCAAGGGTGTCTCTATTCAAAGCTAGGGTAGAGATAGTTAGAATATAGTTAAGCGTGGTGCTTAGTTATAGACATACCTTCAAATACGGCTGGACCCCCGAATAGCAATGGTAGCAAGCAGGTGGTGACAGCCCTGTGCGCCTTGAATTCCACCACATAGTTGGCCCAGTTTAACAGTAAGGCTCGTTGTGCTAGCGTTCAACCTAAGTAAGTGGTAAAGGCTAGTACGCCTCGATACTTGACTAGATAGGAATAAAACTTTACTCAACTTAGTTGCTTTATTGTCTTTTGCCTGCCTTGCTTCGTAACTATCTCACTTCGTAGTTATCTTGCTTTGTAGTTATCTAGGAATAGTTATTAGTTAGTAGTTAGTTATCCAAGCTATCCTTAGTTATCCTAATCACTTTATCTACCTATCCATCCACTTACCTTAGCCATCCATTTCATCCTTACCTAGCCATCCATATATTCTTTCTAGCCTTCCATCTCTTCTCTTCCCTTTTCCCCTTTTTCTCTTTTCTTATTTCTTCGACTCTCATCCCCTCCTTGACTCAACTCATACACCACCCTAGCCTTCCCTTGGGATCAAATAAATCGACACCTGGTACTCTCAGGCGAAGTGCTACTACGATAGTTCTGTGCGCTTGCAGAATCTCCTCCTGGTAGATTGCATTCTCTCTAGCTAGCTCCTACTAGTGTCGGAATTGACAACCCCGCTTGGCATTAGTAGATAGCTGCTTTAGCTCCACTCCTTTAGGTATAGTGACTAGTCTTGCTTCAAGCACTTCTGACGCCGTTGCCAGGGATAGACTCTATAGTCTACTCCTAGTAACAACGTTAGCAAGTGCCAACAAGCATTCCTGGGCCGTTACCGGGGATAGTTGCCTAGCACTATCTTTAGTGAATCTAAGAACTACCAACAAGCAATTTTGTCGCCGTTGCCGGGGAAGGCAATCGGTGTATCGGTTGAGTCCGTGTCGAATTTATCTTCGCTTAAGCTCCTGCTTAGCGAATCCCATCTTACCCCATTCTTTCTTTCCTTAGTTCTTCTTATCTTTTTCCTTCATCTTCTTCAACTTCTTTCTTTCTTATCTCGTTCTATCTTCACGATGGCCAATAAGACCATTCGTGAGTTTTCTGCTCCTTCTGCCGCTAATGTAGCGATAGGACCAGACGTGATCAATGCCAACCTCAATTTTGAGTTGAAACCGGCTCTGATCACGATGGTCCTAGCTAGCCCGTTCTGTGGCAAAGCTCATGAGGATGCCAATGCTCACCTCCAACAATTCTTGGAGATTAAGCCATCCGTCTTCGTCTCTTTCCTTTCTCTTTGCTAGGAAAAGCGAAGCAATGGTTCTATACCGATCGCAACGCTGTAGACACATGGGATAATTGTTCCAATACTTTTCTCACCAAGTTCTTTCCTATGGGCAAGACAAATGCTCTGCGCAACAAAATCTCTAGCTTTTCGCAACAAGCTGAGGAATCTATTCCCGAGGCTTGGGAGAGGTTGCAAGAGTATGTCGCTGCTTGTCCGCACCATGGTATGGAGGACTGGCTATTGATCCAGAACTTCTACCATGGCCTAACCCCACTCTCTAGAAGCCATTTGGATGCCGCCGGCGGCGTTGCATTCTTTTCCCTGAATATTGCAGATGCTAAGGCTCTCATAGAGAAGATGGTGGCAAACCAAGGATGGATTGACGAAAGACTACAGCCCCGTAAGCGAGGTATGCATTCCCTTAAGGAGGCCGACATGATCATGGCCATGATAGACGTGCTGGCAAAGAAGCTAGACAGCTGTGAGAAGACGAACCAACAAGAGAGTGTCCAATCTCTGGAATCCTACATGACTTGTGATGTCTGTGGAGAAACCGGACATTCTGGGAGCCATTGCCCCGAGCTACATGAAGATTTGAACTTCATCAACAACAGTAACGGTTTCCGTCAACAGAATCAAGGATGGAATCAGCACTCCAATTCTCAAAGTAACACTTCATTCCCTCGCTCTAATTTTCATAATTCTGATAATTTCTCATTCTTGAAGAATTTAGTTCACTCACAAGGTAAAACTACTGATTTCTTGAAAGAGAGATTAATGGCGAATGATAAAATTCTTGAGAATATAAATGCTAAATTGGAAGATTTCTCATCTATTCTGAAAAATCAACTTTGCTTTAATAAGATGTTAGAAACCCAATTAGCTCAACTTGCTGCTATCATACCATCTTTTGAATCTGGCAAAATTCCTGCTAAACCTGACATGGAAACTGCAAATATGGTTGAAATCAAGTATTTTAACTATTATGAAGATCAAACCATGACTGTTAAAAAGGGTGATCCTGGTAGTCCCATAATTAGATGCTCAATCTTTGGTGAAGTCTTTAAAAATGCCATGTGTGATTTAGGATCGAGTGTGAACATTTTATCAAAAGATTTTTATGAAAACTCGTTCTTTCCACCCATGTCATCCACATCTGCCTATGTTGTGCTAGCTGATCAATCCACTTGCTATGTAGAAGGAATAGTTAATGACTTACCTGTTCATATTAGAGGTTCCTATGTTCCTGCTGATTTCATAATACTAGATATGGGAAATAGGAAAGATGTGCCTCTAATCTTAGGTAGACCCTTCTCGAATACTGTTAATGCTTGCATATATGTGGGAAGTGGTAAAATTCAAATGACATTAGGACGGAGGAAAGAAATATTCTCCTTCTCCCATGGTCCCGCATATGCCGCTAACATGCAGGTAGCAGAACCCGTTCGTACCAAGAAGAGGCGCCCAAGAACAAGGTGAAACAGAAAGAAAGAACCACCTCCTGAGTTGTTTGATTCACATAACAAAGGAGAGGTGCCAAAAGAAGAAGAACCCGATGGAGTACTAAGAGAAGAAGTGCCCAAGAAAGAAGATCCACCCGATAAGGATGAAACTCCATGGACCTAAGGTATGGTTTTATTTTTTTAATTTTTCCCTTCAATTTTCCCTTTTTCGAATGAATAACATATGTCATACATGTAACTAAAAAAAATCAGTTATCATTAGTTATATGCATAGGTATATATTAACTTAGCTAGAATAATAAAATATCATAATAGGATAGTTTCCCTTTTCACAACATTAGATAGTTTCCCTTTTAATAAAATGAGAACAAGAGCTCCGACTAAGAAGAAGAAGGCCCTTCACCAAGCAAGAAGCTAGCTTGGGGGAGACTCCCGCTCCGATAAGGTATGTCTCAAGCCTACACTTGACATTCAGTTCTTAAATTCTATATCTTTTGAATGTCACATGCTTGCCTAAATAACCACTCCATGAATAAAACTGATAATATCTGCTTAAACAAGTTGAAACCTGAATAAGATTTGAAATATGTCATGAAAGTGCTATTGTTATTGTTTGAATGACTGGTCTTATCTAAGTTGTAGCTTTTGTGGGTTGCACATGCTTTAACTGAAATCATGCTTAGTGAGTAAAGTTAGTAAGAAATGGAGTAATTCATTAAACTTGCTAAGGTGAAATTAGGACCTAATCTGGAGGATTTCTTTTAAAAATTATGAAAACCTTGCTAAAAGTTCCTCCTAGATTTTTATCCCATCCCACCACCAGCCAAATATTTGTTAGTCATTAGTCAAAACCACAAAGAGCTTTGTTTGTGTTGAGCTTTGTTAGACCTCATAGATCTTAGTAGAGAAGCTTATCATATCTTTTGAATCAAGATTCACGTACACCCACCATAATTTGCCTACTTTCCACTTTGGAAGTATGCAACCACCAAATAAATTGCTTATTCTCTACACCGGAGATATGCAATACCCTGCCAAACATCCCATTGCTAGCCTTATGCTTATTCCTACACTGGGAATAAGCATTTCTCCCTCTTCCCCTTTTTCATTTCAAAAATCCTTTCCTATAGATGTCTGGGGAAATCTAGAGCTAAAAGAGAGAGAGAGAAAAATGAGCAAAGTAGCTCAAGAAAGGACTATGTCCTGTGAAAAAAAAGAAAAAGAAAAAGTGAGCATAGTAGCTCAATAGAGGACTATGTCCTAAGAAAATATGAGGACACATCTTTTGTCTACTCACTATGTATCCAAAAAAAAGAGAGAGAGAATTATCATTAGCTCTAGACCCCAGAAATTAACTAGGAAGGATTATGAAATACCTCTCTATAATCTTCCACATAAACCACACATGCACATCTTGATCAATTTTTATGATTTGCTGCTCCTTATGATCTGAGTGTCTAGCTTAGCAATATACATCAGGCAATTTGCTCATGGTTCTTAGCCGACCTATAACTACACATATCATTCTTTAGAAATAGGAGAGGCTACATTTTGGCCTAAGTAAGGATTTAAACACCATTGAGTGATTGAGTGAATCTTGGAGGACTTAAGCAAGTTGTTATCTTTTGAAAACCTTGAAAAACCTCCAGACAGAATCCTAGTCAAACCTAAGCAAGATAAATGTTTCCTATCTACTGCTTTCTTCCAGTCTTGCATGTTTTAAGTGAAAAGCTATAAGCCCCACATTGCTATGATTAATGATATATGCTAAGTTATTTCTCACTGTACAATATGCACTTGCAGACATCTTAAGTTGCTATTCATTTCATGCTGAATGCCTAAACCGCATTGTTGCTCGAGGACGAGCAACAAGTTAGCTTGGGGGAGCTTGTTGACGGTCCTTAAACACCTGTTTTACCATCAACATTTGACCCTAAAGTTCACCAAAAAGGCATGAAATGTAGTCAAATAGGTTTCAAACTTACCAAATTCCACATGTCCATAGAATTCTATTTGAATGCAGGATTTGAACCAAATTTGGACATATGGACCCACCAGAGGCCAAGCCAACTCAGCAGGGCCCAAATAGGCCTAAGGGGGTGGCGCCCGCCACCCCTAGGTGGCGCCCGCCATCTCTAATTGGCGCCCGCCACTTGGGTTGGCCCAAGTGCCACTCCCTGCCACGTCACCGATCCGTGTGACCTCCCCAAGGCCAAATCCTGGCCCTTGGTCACTAGATCAGTGACATCGGACGGCTCAGGGAGGAGTGGCATGGATCAAGGCTGAATGTCGGTTGCTAGGACATGCAACCGACCTCCAAACCGCCTTGGACAACCACCTGGATGCCGTTGAAGCAGAGGCGGTTCATCCAACGGCCAGGGAGCTGGCGGCCGCCAGTACGGGTTGGCGCCCGCCACCTGACCTAACCCTAGGTCGGTTGGCTGCCCACTATAAGAACCCCCCTCAATCATTTGGGCTATAAATACCCCCCTGGCGACACTACTTCATTCGTACCATCACACACCTTCATATCCCACACTTCGAAGAGAAGCAAAGCAAGAGAAGCAAGTGAGAGTTAGGTTAGAAGCTTAGAGAGTTTAGGCAAGTAGGTAGCTAGTAGAGCAAGGCATCTTCGCCCTCGCGGAAGCGCTGCTCAAGGCTTAGCTCAAGAGTAGAGGCGTGCGAGTGATCGGTTCTGGAGCTGGGAAGAGTCTTCCTTCATCTCCAGTTCAGGTTTTGCTCTTGTTACTCAAGCATTTACTATATTCTAGTTCATCATTTCAAGTACTACTTTATTCTACTTATCAATATTGAGTGGTATACTTGATGGATTGCTTGAGTGCCTAGCTATCCTACAGTTCAATTCACTTAGCCATAGTAGTTAATCTCTAGTGAGCTTAGTGTTTGATCTTTGCCAATAGGTTGCTTAGTTAGTTTAGTGTTTATCTTATTAAGTCAAGTGTTTGTTCTGACATCCGCAAGGGTGTCTCTTTTCAAAGCTAGGGTAGAGATAGTTAGAATATAGTTAAGCGTGGTGCTTAGTTATAGACTTACCTTCAGATACGGCTGGACCCCCGGATAGCAGTGGTAGCAAGCAGGTGGTGACAGCCCTGTGCGCCTTGAATTCCACCACGTAGTTGGCCCAGTTTAACAGTAAGGCTCGTTGTGCTAGCGTTCAACCTAAGTAAGTGGTAAAGGCTAGTACGCCTCGATACTTGACAAGATAGGAATAAAACTTTACTCAATTTAGTTGCTTTATTGTCTTTTGCCTGCCTTGCTTCGTAATTATCTCGCTTCGTAGTTATCTTGCTTTGTAGTTATCTAGGAATAGTTATTAGTTAGTAGTTAGTTATCCAAGCTATCCTTACTTATCCTAATCACTTTATCTACCTATCCATCCAACTTACCTTAGCCATCCATTTCATCCTTACCTAGCAATCCATATATTCATTCTATCCTTCCATCTCTTCTCTTCCCTTTTCCCCTTTTTCTCTTTTCTTATTTCTTCGACTCTCATCCCCTCCTTGACTCAACTCATACACCACCCTAGCCTTCCCTTGGGATCAAATAAATCGACACCTGGTACTCCCAGGCGAAGTGCTACTACGATAGTTCTGTGCGGTTGCAGAATCTCCTCCTGGTAGATTGCATTCTCTCTAGCTAGCTCCTACTAGTGTCGGGATTGACAACCCCGCTTGGCATTAGTAGATAGCTGCTTTAGCTCCACTCCTTTAGGTATAGTGACCAGTCTTGCTTCAAGCACTTCTGACGCCGTTGCTGGGGATAGACTCTATAGTCTACTCCTAGTAACAACGTTAGCAAGTGCCAACAAGCATTCCTGGGCCGTTACCGGGGATAGTTGCCTAGCACTATGTTTAGTGAAGCTAAGAACTACCAACAGTGGGTGTCTCCCCCTACTTATCCTAATTCTAACTATTCCTAATTCCCACTCTACCCCTAACTACTTACAGAGCGAACCAGCTAAACCCTAAGGTTATTCTGGAGCAACTCAATGGTAGGTGCATCCGACGGCCACGCCCGCACAACTGGTAGCGTTGCCTCGACGCAACCTCACCGATTGCCGCCACGTGCCGCCACCGCTCTGCGTCCTTTTCCTGGACGTCGCACCCTCGGTTTTGAGGCCCAAACCGGGAAACCAGCCTTCACGTCCACCCCCCGGTTTTGAGGCCCAAACCGGGAAACCAGCCGACCATCGCCTGAGTTTTGTGGCCCAAACTCAGAAACCCGCAGCACCCAGTTTTGAGGCCCAAACCTGGAAACCGTCCTCAGCCCGAGTTTTGTGGCCAAACTCGGAAACGATCAGCGCCCAGGTTTTGAGGCCCAAACCTGGAAACCGTCCACCCGATGGTTTTTCTCTGGCTCTACCACCAAACCGAAGCTGTAGAGGGGATGCACCGCCCGTGCACCCCGTCCACCTACACGTGTCCCCAGGTCCATGACCCAAGCAACACCGTGCCCGCAAGTCTTCACTCATCGCTGTCCCAGGCTGTCAGCCACCACAGCTGATCCTCGGGCCACCGGTCCCTCAGTCCATGCCTCACGTCTGCCCTTCGCCACTCTCGACCCATCGGCACGGCACGTCTCTACTTGACCTTCACCTTGCCTCTGATCACCGTATCCGTGCTCGACACCTGCACAACACAAGCCAAAGAACATGCACATTATCCCAGTTGACAATCACTCATCACTCAGAGACTCGGCATACTCCCATGTATCCGCAATCTCCCCCTTGATGAGTGCATTATCAACTACCAACAGAAATCATAATAGAAAGAAGTAAGGAAGAAAGAGGAAGAGAGAACTCGACCAAATGACCCAAAAGCTTAGCAAAGCCGAAGAAGGTCAAGTGGAAAGAGCAAAACAACTTGGTTCCCAAAGACATGGGCAACGGCTCAATGCAACCAAGCAAAGAAAAGCTAGCCCTCAAGAAGAGGCACAGAGGCTCAACACAACTAGCAAGAAAGCTTGACATCAACTGAAAAGCTCGATACCAACTGAAGCAAAGATGCGGCTGCTAGTCCCTCAAGATAGAGGCAAAGGCTCAACACAACTAGCAAGGCGCTCCGACCCAATTGGAAATTCCAAAAATTCAGTACGAGCAAACTCCCCCTTGCATGGTGCACACAACCGATTCCTCTCCCTTTGAACATGGGAGGCATGATTTGTCCAAATTTTCTCCCCCTTAGTTGAAAATGCACCATCAAGCAAAAGGAGCCGAAAGCAATTTTCTCCCCCTCAAAAAATGCACCATCAAAAGTGCCAACAAGAGAGGTTCTCCCCCTTCCAAAATGCATATGAATGCAAGTTAGCAGCTTCAGGAATATAGTCAAGAAAATACAAAGATGCTCTAAACAGTATAGCTCCAACGATGCACTGGAAAGCATACAGGCTAGCGAAGGCTCAAACTGATCACCAAATATGAATTATGAACATATGAGTAAAGTGAGCAGTTTTTGGCCAAAAAGGTATTCACCATCAAAATAGCACAAAACATGTATAGACAGGAAATCAGTCAAGTGCTAAACATGTATACAAGGTGAACTACCCCTAGCACAGTTCAATCATCATGCTATAGAGTGAAACATAGTCTTGTGTATCCAAAATGTATCGGAGTTGCAGCGGTTTAAAATACACAAGTTTAAATTTCAGCATATGATTGCGAGAGGTTGAAAGCTTGTCATTGCCTAACTTTTCAACTGTGTGAAGCCTATGCAGAAGCAATCAGAAGCTTAAAGCTACAGTTTCGGTCATACACTACACAGCTCAAGTTTAACTCAAAGTGCAATGAGAGACAGTCTCGAAACTGTGATGTGTTGACAAGCAATCCCATCTCGATCTTTTCAATTCACTTAAAAACTTGGTTCAGATTTTATCGACAGAATATGAACAAACCAAGCAAGTGACAGACTCAGAACTAGAGACATAGCAACCTAGCATATATGAAAAGCATGAGTGAATTCAACACAACCTACACATGCTAGTTGCATATCTCAATGGTGAACATTTTCAAGTTTTATGTTCATTAAGCAAATTCACCATTCAAAAATAGCTCAGCTCACAACATGTATTAGTGATCAGAAAGAGCATAAGCTACTAGCATCAACATATAGCATCGGAGCATACTAAACCGAGCATAATTACATTTTAAAGAGTATATACATGAAGCTCAGAATGTATAAGCGTATGCTGAAATGCAAACGAAAAACAAAACAAACGAGAAAATAGTCAGACTATGATACAAGATCAAAATGTTTCCCCCATCTAAAAGGGGAAACACACACCAAGCTCACCCCTCAACCCATTAAAGGTTGATTCATCCAAAGGCTTGGTGAAAATATCAGCCAACTGATGATGAGTATCGACATGGCGATGGTCGATATCACCCTTCTCATAGTGGTCTCGCAGAAAATGAAAGCGCACATCAATGTGTTTGGTCTTCGAGTGAAGCACGGGGTTCTTAGCAACGCTAATCGCACTCGTGCTATCACAAAGCAAAGGAACACGAGAAAAGCTCAGACCAAAATCACGCAAAGTGGCCATCATCCAAAGCAACTAGGAACAGCAGCTAGCCACAGCAACATACTCAGCCTCCGTGGTAGACTGGGCGACACTAGACTGCTTGCGAGAAGACCACGATACAAGAGAAGAACCAAAAAATTAGCAAGTCCCAGAAGTGGACTTGCGCTCAATGCGACAACCAGCAAAATCAGCATCGGAATAACCGCAAAGGGAGAGGGTGGAGGAAGCTGAATACCAAATCCCAAACTCAGGTGTGAAAGGAAGGTACCTGAAAATGCACTTCACCACCTGACGGTGAGAAGTGTGAGGCGACGCCTGAAAGCGCGCGCACAGACACACCGCGAACTGGATGTCCGGGCGTGTCGCCGTCAGGTAGAGCAGCGATCCGATCATGCTTCGGTACTCCTTCTGGTCCACAGCTTCTCCATCCTTGTCCGCATCCAGGGCCGTCATGGTCGACATGGGTGTTGGAAGAGGCTTGGCCTCACCCATATCGAACCTCTTCAGCAAGTCCTAGGTATACTTGCCCTGGTGCACAAACGTCCCTTCTCGGGATTTCTTAATTTGCAATCCGAGAAAGAAAGTCAGCTCGCCCATCATACTCATCTCAAACTCCCTGCTCATAGTATCTGCAAACTTGGCAACCAAAGCGTGAGAAGAACCACCGAAAATGATATCATCCACGTAAATCTAGACCAAGAGAGTGTCTTTGCCTTGCTTGAGGAGAAAGAACGTTTTATCCACACATCCCATTTTAAAACCCTTAGCAAGCAAAAAGGTTTTCAACCTATCATACCAGGCTCTAGAGGCTTGTTTCAAACCATATAAAGCTTTGTGGAGTTTGAAAACATGGTTTGGAAACTTGGGATTTTCAAAACCAGGGGGTTGCTCAACATAAACCTCTTCTTCTATGTAGCCGTTTAAGAAGGCAGTCTTGACATCAATTTGAAAAAGTTTGAAACCTTTGGATGTTGCAAATGCCAAGAGTATCCTAATGGCCTCCAAACGAGATACAAGAGCAAAAGTCTCCTCATAGTCTATCCCCTCCTTCTGACTATAGCCCTTCGCTACAAGCCTAGCCTTGTTTCTAACAACGTGGCCATCCTCTCCTTGCTTGTTTTTGAAAACCCATTTTGTCCCAATAGGCTTACAGTCTGGAGGAGGTGGAACTAAAACCCAAACCCGATTCTGCTCAAAGTTCTCTAACTCCTCATGCATGGCATTGACCCAATCCGGATCCGTCAAAGCGTGTCCAACATCTCAGGGCTCAAAATCAGCAACAAAAGCAGAATGAGCAAAGTGAGAGATTTGAGACCTGGACCGAGTGACCCGTTCGTCAATGTTGCTGATCATCTACTGAGGGGGGTGTCAAGGTGAAGTACACGATAAGCTCGAGTGTGAGTGCCATAACCCAAAAACACACCGTCAGAAGAACGAGACTCAAACTTGTCCAAGTTGCCCTTTTTGAGTATAAAACAGTGGCAACCAAAAACTCAGAAATAACTCACCTTGGGCAGTTTTCCAAAACGCAACTCATAAGAGGTCTTTTTCAAGAAGGCTCGGAGAAAAATGCGATTGGAAATGTAGCATGCAGTGCTCATAGCTTCGGCCCAATATCGCCTAGGAGTCCTATGCTCATCGAGCATCGTCCTGGCCATCTCTACAAGGGTCCGATTCTTCCTCTCTACAACACCATTCTGTGGCGATGTGTAGGGGGAAGAAAATTGATGCTCTAAACCCAAAGAGTTACAAAACTTCTCAAAATCCGAATTATTGAATTCAGAACCATTATCACTCCTAATAGCTCGCATCGAGTTCAAAGGGAACTCGTTCTGAAGACGCAAAATAAGATTACGAGCAAAGGAGAAAGTCTCGGTCCTCTCAGCTAAAAAGAAGACCCACGAATATCTCGAAAAGTCGTCAACAACAACAAGCACATACCACTTCCCCCCAACCGAGCTCACCCGAGCCTGACCAACAAGGTCCATGTGCAAAAGCTCTCCAGGGCGCTTGGTCATGACTTGAGTCACCGGATGGTGGGGAGCGGCAACCATTTTCCCATGTCTACAAGAATGGCAAACAAGATCCTTCTCCACGGATAACTTGGGCAATCCTCGGATTAGGCCAAGTGAACTAAGTCTTGCAAGCAAGTCGAAGCTCAAATGTCCAAGTCTCCTATGCCACTTCCAAAGATCAGAGGAGGAAGGTCCAGCCACAAGACAACGACAAAAGCCAAAAGACTCCGAGAAATTCGCACGAAAGACTTTTCCAAAGGGCGAAATCATACAAACAAGATTGCCCTGAGGATCCAAAATACGACTGAGATTCGGTTTAAAACGAATCTCATAGTCATCGTCAAAGAGTTGCGAAACAGAAAGAAGGTTAAAATGCAAGTTAGAAACAAGAGCAACATCACGCAACACAAAGTGCTCATTAACTCGCACTGACCCATGAGACAACACTTTACCTTCGCTATTGTCGCCGAAGGTGATAAACTCCTTTCCGGCGACTGGACTAAGACTGGATAACCACTTGGCGTTTCCGGTCATGTGCCTCGAGCAACCGGAATCCACCAACCAAACGTTCTCCAATCGTTTTACCTATATCAATAAAAAGACATAGGGTGAGCATACGGTCCAACACTGGGGTTAGTGAAGTAGGAAGAATACTAGTGTTGGGCCGGCTGCTCAAAAGAATGGTTAGTAGAAAAAACATTCCTAGTACGCCTACGGGGGAAGCACCACGTTGAGGAAAATGTGGTCCGCTGAGGGAAGAGTGTCCATCGCGATACTCAAAACGTGGTGGGGGAAAACGCTCTACAACAAAGCCACCGCCACGGGGTCCATAGCCTACAACTGCAGGCTCCCACCGGGCACGACCTCCTCGCGGCCTAGGCCTAGGAACTTGAGGTTCTAGACCTCTAGGCCTAGCAGCTCTCCTCAGAGCTCTCCTCTGAACATTCGGCACATGTACATCATGGAAAGGATGGTACATGTCTGGGTTGTTCATCTCCCTTGCACGGCGCGCCTCTCTTTTGAGCCGAAAGCAGAACTCACTCAAGTGTCCATCTCTCCCACAATGCTCACAATGGTACCTCACCGCTCTCAAAAGGGGGTTGTTGGTACTCACGGTAGTGGGTGTGAATCACTTTGCCTTTCTGTGGCATAAGCTCCTCCTGGATGGGTGGCATGGTGTCAAGCTTGTTCTTGAGGTGGTTTGGTTTTGGAGCCCATGATTGTTTCTTTGGTGGAGCTCTCGAAGGTTCAACAAAGCCCCATCCTTGGTGCTAGGCTTGAGAGGCTTTTTGGGTGGAAGCTTGGTAAGTTTGGGAGTAGTGGTGGAGTTGGGCTTCTCACTTGGGTTCAAACCACTCGACTCTCCAATCTTCCCAAAAGCAGAAACATCAACACCCAGAGCAAAACCTACACCAGGACCTCCAGCAGCTCGCTTGAATTGGGAGATTATCATCCCGAGCTGTGGCTCACCGCTAGACACCCATGACAAGATGGTCCAAAGGTATGTGTTTTCCTCCTCGGTTTGCATCTTGTCATGCTTCACATTAGCGATCTCCATCTCCAAACCCTCACAAAGAACACACCTAGCCACACATGTGCTACCTGAGTTGGCCCCTTCAAGAGACACAATCTTGGCATTCTTCTCTGCCAACTCAGATTGCAAGACAGGACAAGTCTTGCATGCACCCAACAGCATGGGTCTAGCCCGGAGCTCATTCACCTCTCCTACCAACACAGCATACTTACCTCTCAATGTGAGAAAGTCAGTCATGTGCTTGGTGGACTTGACAGATTCAAGTTCCTTCACCGTATCCTCCCACTTCTGCCTAAACTCCTTGCGCTCTCTAGCGGCACGCCTAAGCAACTTATCCTGACTAAGGAGCGCGACAGTAAGCTTCTCGACCTCAAGAGAAAGTTCGTCGGGGGTCAGAGATACCTGGGAGGTGTCGTCGTCGTTCCGAGGAGTCTCCTCCAGCTCGCCGTCGACCTCCTTGCCGAGGGCCATGGTGCAGAAGCCGTCATCGTCGGCGAAGAAGCAGAGACCGTTTAGCTTGTCCTCGATCTTCTTCTTCTTCTCGGACTCGTCGTCGCTTGAGGAAGCGGAGTCGTCGTCCGAGTCGTCGATGTCGCTGAGCGTGGCGAAGAACGCACGCTGCTCAGCCTGGGCCTTCTCCAAGTACTTGGTCTTGGTGTACTCCCTGTTGAAGCCGCCCTTCCACTTGTGCCTTGCGGGGACGTACTTCTCCTTGCGCTTGTCGGAGTCATACTTGTGCCCATGATCGCCCTTCCCAGATGAGTGCTTCTTCTTGGGACAGTTGGCGATGAAGTGGTTGGGGTCGCCGCACTCGTAGCATCCCGAGCGTCCTACTCCGCGGCGACGGTTCATGCGGTTGTTGTGGAACCGCGAGAACCGGTTGGCGAGCATAGCCAACTCGTCATCCCCCAAAGACTCCAGCTGCTCCTCTGTGACAGAAAAGAGAGAAGAGAGTGCAAAACCTCCAGAGGGGTTAGCAGAAGAGCCAGAAAGCAAAGCCATCGACGGGCCAGAAGGATTTTCATAAGAAGCCCTCGCCATGGCATCGATCTCACTGGACTTGAGCTTATTGAAGAGCTCGTCGCACGTGAGGGTCTCATAGTTAGGCGATTCGATGATCCCCTGAACCTTGGAATCCCACACCGATCGATCGAGAGTATGCAAAAGCTTCAAAGCTCTCTCATGATCGTCGAAAGGCAACAGCTCCTTGTTAGCCCTCACCCTGTTGACAATCACTTGAAAGCGAGCGAATAAACTTTCTATGCTCTCGCCAGGCATATGTCGAAAGTTCTCATACTCTCGCTTGAACGACACATAGAGACGAGTTTTGACTTGAGAGGTTCCCTCATGGAAACGCATGAGGGTAGCCCAAATCTCCCGAGCCGTAGCGAGGTGAGAAACCCGATCAAACTCACTCATGCTCAGGCATGAGAAAAGAGCATTACGGGCTCGGCTATTGGCATCGTGCTCATCGATCTGAAGCTGAGAGACACGAGCAGCCAAAACCACGTAATCGGCAGAGTTGCAAATATCCCAAATGGAAGCACCCAAACTCTGCAGATAGGCCGACATGCGTATCTTCCAATACGCAAAGTTCGTCACATCGAAAAATGGCGGTTTGCCCACACCGCGATCCATGTCGCCTTCTGTGGATCTGGAACCGGCTAAGGTGGAAGATCCTTAACCCGCTCCGATACCAATTGAAAGACCGAGAAAGCACTAGCAAGGCGACCAGAGGGGGGGTGAATGGGAGCCACCAAAATTTCTCTCGAAACTTTGGCCAATTGTCCCAAAATCAACCCCCGAAAGCTACGACCGAAACCATGATGCCCACGACCCTTGGAAGAGGGTGGATGATCCCTAGGATCACAGCGAGGCACCACAAAGCGATAGCGAACCAAACGGCAAAAACACCAGAATAAGTTCGACCTCCAAAAACCAAGTCCCGAACGTAGATAGACGGCTACGTCGAGAAATCCCCAAATACCTATGCTAACAAGTAGCAAAGATACTAAGAGAGGTTCCTTGATCAACTCTAGGGCCAAACGAGAAGTCCGGAAACCAAGCGAGGAAGCCGGGAAAGCATACGCACAAAACCGGAAGCTTCAGGCTATTCCCGGACTGTCCGGACCTGGGGTCCCGGACTGTCCGCGGTACTGCCGGACTGTCCGCTAGCGAGTGGCGGACTGTCTGCCGGCAAAACTCGCCAAACAGCAAAGTTGCTGAAGTCCCCTGGACATTTCCCGGACTATCCGCGGCTTTGAACTGTGGACTGTCCGCCGGTCAACCAAAGCCAAATCAGCCGAAGAACACAGCCACTGGTCCGGCTGCTCCCCGACGCCCGGACTGTCCGCCGGTCATGTGGCGGACTGTCCGCGGCTGTCCAGTGAGGGCGATTTTGATCGCCCTTCACCCAAATCGATTCAAACCAAAATCTTTTGATCCCAAACTTGGAGAGGATGATCACGAGGTAGTTAGGAGACTATCCCCAAGAAATCATCCGCTCAAATCAACTCAATCAACGGGAAATCGAAGGGGAAGGTGTATGAACTGAAAAAGCGACACGAAAACGAAATCAACCCGATCTACTTGTTCATGAGGAGTTAGATGAATTCCTTTGGTCGCAATGACCTCCTCAATGTAAAGAACCAGTTGATTCAAATGGATTTCGCAAAGACGCACTAGAGAGGGAGATCAAGTGACAGGAAAATCGCGGAGAAACGAAGAACGCGAAGAACACGAACCAAAACACGAATCAAATCATCGATCTGCAACCGTGTGGCTACCACACGCTACAACAGTGACGTTACGGCCTCACTTCCTCAACATCTCCAGTACACAGAGGTATGGTTCTCTGCTGATCTCAGCTAGCTATAGCAGGGGATTGGGAGAGCAGGAAACCCTAGAAGCAAAGAGCAAATGACTGAGATAGATGGGGAGGTGGGTGTCTCCTCCTACTTATCCTAATTCTAACTATTCCTAATTCCCACAATACCCCTAACTACTTACAGAGCGAACCAGCTAAACCCTAAGGTTATTCTGGACCAACTCGATGGTAGGTGGATCGGACGGCCACGCCCGCACAACTGGTAGCGTTGCCTCGACGCAACCTCACCGATTGCCGCCACGTGCCGCCACCGCTCTGCGTCCTTTTCCTGGACATCGCACCCCCGGTTTTGAGGCCCAAACCAGGAAACCAGCCTTCATGTCCACCCCCCCGGTTTTGAGGCCCAAACCGAGAAACCAGCCGACCATCGCCTGAGTTTTGTGGCCCAAACTCAGAAACCCACAGCACCCAGGTTTTGAGGCCCAAACCTGGAAACCGTCCTCAGCCCGAGTTTTGTGGCCAAACTTGGAAACCATCAGCGCCCAGGTTTTGAGGCCCAAACCTGGAAACCATCCACCCGATGGTTTTTCTCTAGCTCTACCACCAAACCGAAGCTGTAGAGGGGATGCACCGCCCGTGCACCCCATCCACCGACACGTGTCCCCAGGTCCACGACCCAAGCAACACCGTGCCCGCAAGTCTTCACTCGTCGCTGTCCCAGGCTGTCAGCCACCACAGCTGATCCTCGGGCCACCGGTCCCTCAGTCCAAGCCTCACGTCCGCCCTTCGCCACTCTCAGCCCATTGGCATGGCACGTCTCTACTTGACCTTCACCTTTCATCTGATCACTGTATCCATGCTCGACACCTGCACAACACAAGCCAAAGAACATGCGCATTATCCCAGTTGACAATCACTCATCACTTAGGTACTCGGCATACTCCCATGTATCTGCAACCTCGGTAATGATGAGGGGTACTTCACCGAATACACCAGGCGCCTCATCTCGGAGCGCCCAACTCATTGGTCGTATGGCGTTGCGGTGGATCGACAGTCGCGGCTGGAACCGCTCGTGGGTGCGATGAAGAAGCTTCGTGACGTGGTGCTGACGGCGGCGATGGTCGTCTGGGCCTTCCAGCGGTGGAGGGTGCTTCCCCTGATGGCCCGCTCCCTGCGGTTGGACAAGACAGGGCCCAAGGCCGAGCTCGAGTGGCTCAAAAGGAGTTGCACGTTGGGGGAGGCGCTGCTCGAGGCGGAGGTCATGGCGAGGGTGAAAAGAGCAATCTCTTCGAGCCAGAGAGTGTCAAGCCCATCCCCATGCTGCCGTACGAGGGCCACCTCGACTTGGTGAGTATCTCGAGCCATGCCCTTTGGATTTCATCCTCTTTTCCTCCCTTCCTTCGTCCTTGCTCTTTACTCATATTTCCACGTAGTAGAGAATCGACTATCGGACCTCCGCGCCCCCGGTGAAGGAGGACGACACCGATCGACAGGTGAGACGCCTTGCTACTCAGCAAGAGAAAGAGAGAAAGGAGAAGAAGGAAAAGGGAAACAAGAAAAACCTCTTGCGCCAACATCGAGCGAGGCGGAGGCATAATAGGTCACCCGGGAGACCATCATGAAGGACCGAAAGTGGTACCAGAAAGCGACCAGAGGGGGGTTGAATGGGAGCTTTAAATTTCCTTTCAGAAACTTTAAACCTCTATCCCAGAAAATCAACCCCAAGAGCAAAGCAATGTGCGTGATGTCCACGACCCAAGAGAATGGGTGGATGTTCCCTAGGAACACAGCGGGACACCACAAAAACTTTCTCACTCAAGTTTACGCAAGTCAATTAGTGACAGGATGGACTTTGGGTAACCTCAACCTCCCCCGAGCAACGCGAGGGGGATTCAGGCTATTTTGCAAAGCGGGAAGTCCGATTTCTGTAGAGCACGAAGTCAGAAATCCAACGCAAAAACCCAAAACCAAATCCGAAGTCCAACGATCAAACCGCGGACGAAACAGTGAAGAAATCACTGCATCGGACGCTGGCAGCGTCCGATGGCCAAGCACCGGACGCGTCCGATGCAAACAGGACCTCTCTGGAACCTTACTGGACTAGCATCAGGCGCTGCTACAGTGAAACCCTAGCGTCCGATGATAGACCCCCGGCGCGTCCGATGGCAACGGACGCTCCGATGGTCAGCGTCCGATGCTCCTTCAAAAACACTGTCAGACGACATGTGGCACCGGACGCTCCGATGGAAACGACTCAACATCCGATGCTCAAGAACACAGCGTCTGATGGTCTCGATACTGCATTGTTCTTCCGCAAGAATCACCCGATCTCCTCCGAATCAAAAGCACTAAGGCTTAGACTTGGTATGAGGAGTTCCAAGGAGGTTAGTGAGCTATCCCAAAGAGATCATGGCTCGAACCTAACTCCAAATCGGTGAATTGGAAGAATTCGGGACAAAAAGGAACAAACTCGATCCAAAACGAAAATCGACCGATCTACTACCTCGTGAGGTTAGAGATGATTTCCTTCAGTGGAAAGAAGTGCTTCACGATCTAGAACAACTCAGTTCAAACGGATTTGCAAAAGACGCACCGAGTAAAGAGATCGATCAACGGGAAAAACGTGGAGAAAAGCAACCCGCGAAGAACACAAGCAAAACGCGAATCACAACCACGAATTTGCAACCGTGTGGCTACCACACGCTACAACAGTGAGATTACGGTCTCACTTCCTCAAAAATCTCACGGGCACAGAGGTATTGTTTTCTTCTCTATGGATCTCAGTTTGCTACAGCAGGGGAATGGGAGAGTAGGAAAACCTAGAAGGCAAAGAGCAAATGACTGAGATAGATGGAGAGGTGGGTGTCTCCCCCTACTTATCCTAATTCTAACTATTCCTAATTCCCACTCCACCCCTAACTACTTACAGAGCGAACCAGCTAAACCCTAAGGTTATTCTGGACCAACTCGATGGTAGGTGGATCCGACGGCCACGCCCGCACAACTGGTAGCGTTGCCTCGATGCAACCTCACCGATTGCCGCCACGTGCCGCCACCGCTCTGCGTCCTTTTCCTGGACGTCGCACCCCTGATTTTGAGGCCCAAACCAGGAAACCAGCCTTCATGACCAACCCCCGGTTTTGAGGCCCAAACCGGGAAACCAGCCCACCAACGCCTGAGTTTTGTGGCCCAAACTCAGCAAACCCACAGCACCCAGGTTTTGAGGCCCAAACCTGGAAACCGTCCTTAGCCCGAGTTTTATGACCAAACTCGGAAACCATCAGCACCCAGGTTTTGAGGCCCAAACCTGGAAACCGTCCACCCGATGGTTTTTCTCTGGCTCTACCACCAAACCGAAGCAGTAGAGGGGATGCACCGCCCGTGCACCCCGTCCACCGACACGTGTCGCCAGGTCCTCGACCCAGGCAATACCGTGCCCGCAAGTCTTCGCTCGTCGCTGTCCCAGGCTGTCAGCCACCACAACTGATCCTCGGGCCACCGGTCCCTCAGTCCAAGCCTCACGTCTGCCCTTCGCCACTCTCGGCCCATCGGCACGGCACGTCTCTACTTGACGTTCACCTTGCCTCTGATCACTATATCCGTGCTCGACACCTGCACAACACAAGCCAAAGAACATGCGCATTATCCTAGTTGACAATCACTCATCACTCAGAGACTCGGCATACACCCATGTATCCGCACATCATTGACGGAGGAGTTCTCGTCCGAAGAGGATGATGATGATGAGGATGATGATGATGATGACGATGACGAGGGATGGACGCGCATCTCAGTCGTATACTGGGCCCCAGTCCTCGAGCTGACGTTCGACCTACGCAGGAGGACGTCCTAGAGCGCCCATAGGAGAAGAAGCAGGGTGGCTCGTCATCTCGGCAGGCGTCCAGTGGTGCGGCATCAGCCTTGACTTGAGGCCCACTTGGTTCGTCGCCGACCCCGCCCAAGGCCTCGAAGGAGCAAGTGGTGCCCCCTCGAGTAAGGGCTAGCACCTCGAGAAGACCTCGGGAAGACGCTCGGGGCAACGCACGCCTCGGACTAGCAGCGGAGGCTCCAGATCTGAGCGGGGCGTCGGTGGAGGGGCGGCCCCGAAGCCCCCGAGTGGGTCGGGAGGCTCTGGGAAGAAGATCATCCTTCCTAGAGGGTAAGTATTTGCCCCTTAAGCTCCCCCTTTTTCCATATCCTCGTGATATGATTCGGTAGTCATGCGACTTGTCTCTTTTGGTGGCCTCATGGCGAAGCCGGCGGACCTCGTCCCTGCTAAAAGGCTCAAGGCGGAGGTGGTCGTCAAGATGTCGATGGACCTGGCCGGAGGTGGAGTTTTCCTGCCTTCTTATGCACAGGCTTGGGCCACGGCGGCCCGGGAGGCCATGGCACGGGGCAAGCTTGTGACAGAACCAACCAATTTATAAGAGCACAAGTGTGAAAACCTCTGCCGAAGCAGCTGAATTAGCACACTTGAGCCCATATAAACCCGGTAGTCCAGAAATCTCGAAGGATTTCAAACTTTTCCAATATCTCAACCAAGATCGCATGGTCAAGCAAATACAAATCATGTCCATGGAGCTTTGCAGCGGAATAATATTACAATAGAGTTTACAAATAATAATACAAGTTGAGTTCCACTTAATTTAGAAGAAACAACATAGTTTTGAAATGAATACCATAACATAGGTTGAAATACTTTGCTAGCTTGAGTGACATCCTCCAACAACAGCATAAGAGAAGAAATATGGAACTGCCGAGCCCACCGGTACTGGCCATCACCTTTCGGCAGGCCTAACCTTCACCTGCAACAAGGTGGGATAAACCTTGAGTACTCGAATGTACTCAGCTAGACTTAACCGTCATAAACCAGAAATAAAGTGACACCAAGGAGTATGCAAGGCTGTATCTGGGGTTGGCCATACTTACCTTTTTGCATAAAAGCATTTTCATTATTAATAATCATCATTAGGTTATTAGCGGTCAATTTTATGTAATCAACCTGATTAACTAGATTTGCACCTGAACTAGAGCAATCACTTGGCTAATTAATCAAGCAAGAGTGACTATTTCATCAATAGCCTTTCAGATTCCACATCATAACCATCTTTAGTTCCATAAGTTCTACGGGTAGTGGTCTACAGTCAATTACTCACTGTCCAGGAGCGATGGCGATTATAATCGATTCCTGCCCAGCTGGGGATAAAATGTCGCACACTCGCCCGATCACACCTTGCCAGGTAGCCGTCGGCTGCCACTCAGGAAATTTGAGAACACGATTCGCGGGACGGTCATGGGCCCTTCTACACCGGGGGTTATCTCAGTGCCAGGTCGCTCAAACTATATCTACCCACGGTCATGTCAGGTCGATCAGGCCCCGCTTGCCCTCGCACCATGCCAGGTTGCTCAGAATAGTTGCCCACGGTACAGCTAAGGCCCTAGGTGTTAGGCGTCAACATCTCCATCACCGGCTCGAATAACCTTACTCGGCTTCACGGGAGGTACCCACACCTACTCCGTTAAGTGATTGACGCGTTCAATTTGACTGAAGGGACACTTCCCGAACGGGTCCTATGCGACACAGACGAAAGACTACTAGCTCACAGAACCCATGTCCTGCTGCTCCTACATCCCGCCCGGTCTCACATTAATTATCACATGGTTATCTCCATGATAGCACCAGGCTAGTCATGATCAGTATCCACCTATATGCGGGAGACAGGAAATCACCCGACTTTTACCGATCTAAGCAGGCTAAGCATATAATCGAGCCTAGACCTAGCAGGGATATCAAGATAATAATTGCTGGTGGACAAAGATAAGTAAGTAATGCATCAACGGTATCATACAACTCCTATAACTTAATGCAACAATCATTATATTGACTCGATTGCATTTATAAAAGAACGGTAGGAAACTTAGAATGCTCCGGGGCTTGCCTGGGAAACAACACTTATGCTAGTGTTAGTTGGCACCACTTCGGGAACATCGCCGCTCCAGGAACTTGTGGGTTCGTCAAACACCTTCTTCGGGATGGCCACCCAACACCATCTTCGGGTTGAGCCTCATCACCACGTCCTTCACGATGTATCTACCGTTACCTAAATGAGAGGCGCAATGCAAGCATATGAATGCAAGGCAAACACTTACGAAACAAACACAAGGCACACAACACAAGCATTACCAACTATTTCACATAAGCAACATCAAATTAAAGCAAGCAATTTAGGTCTATATACCAAATCTGGACAGCAAGACAGTAGTCCACTAATTTAAACATAACTCAAGATACAAACATCCAAACAGGGCAAACTAAGACTTTCTGAAAAGCTAACAAGATTGCCTACAACTTTGTTATTCAACACAGGAGCTAATTCAGAGGTTAACCTAGTCCAAAACAGAGGAAAAGCAGCTCTGTTCAATTCTTGGACAGAAAAGCTGACAGAACTTCAGAGGAGCATAACTCCAGAAATATTCATCACATAATCATACAATTTGACATTCTAGAAAGCTTACAAAATTATCTAAACCTTTCTTATTATTAGCTAAAGGTGAATTAATAGTTAACCAAGTTAAATAACATGATTAGTGCAGCTCTGCGCACATTTGGACAAAACTTGCTACACAACATCAACTTAAACGGCCATATCTAAAGATTTATAATACACGGGAACATGGAACTAGACTTTTTAGAAAGTTTATCAAGTTGTCTACAAATCATTTAATATCCACTTAAGGTGATTCACAAGTTAACATAGCCAAACATGTCAAGGAAGGCATCTCTATCCAGACTTGGACAGATTCAGCCATCTATCTTAAAACAGCAATAACTCAAGCTCTACATATCCAATAAAGGAGTTCTTAGACTTTATAGAAACCTTAGCAAAATAACTACAACTTTTTTTTAAGAACCTACAGGTAATTCTACAGTTATCTAAATTAAACAACATAAATAAGCAAATCTGTCCAGACTTGGACAGATTCTGAATCTTAAATTCAAACACATGTAACTCATGTTCTAAACCACCAAAAATAGTGATCTAAGACAATTTAGAAAGATTATAAAAAGAACTACAGCTCTTCTATTAACCTAAACACATGATTCCTAAGATAAAGTAGCTAAACAATTCACTTTCTCATATCTGCCCTGAAAGTAATGAAAACCTGACAGTGAAACTCTAAAAACTATACCTCCCAAACTACTTGGCCTAAAATCATGAAATGTTAGGACAAGCAAGGTGAGGCAGTTATCTACAACTTTTGTATAGAATAGATCTTCAGAAATCATCATTATCATCACGAACTAATTACCACAACAGAAACTACACATGCAGCCATTTCAGCAAAACTGGACATACACACAGCAGCTAAGTAATTAAATCAAAATTAGAGCTACACAACTCTAAATAACACATAACAAGACATTCTGGAAATCTAATGAAATTTACTACAATTCATCTTTAAACATCTCAGCATGATTTGCAAGTTAACATGGTCAAACTAATACATTCCTCAAATCTGGTCCAGAGATTCCAGAGAGCACCTATCTCTGAACTGAACTTTGAACAGCTATAACTCATAATCTATTTGACCAAAAATCATGAAACTTTAACACAAGCTAGATATGTAAGTTATCTATGACTTTGTTATAGACAAGTTTCACAGAAAACATCATTTACAAGGGGTAACTATGGGGATATTACACCCGTATACCCCATGGCACGACTTGGGCTCTTCTACAGATACGGCCCAACCAGAAGGCCTTGCGGCCCGTGACCAGGCCGTCGCAGCCACCAAGAACTCTCCTGATGACTTGCTCGACAAGGAAGACCCGAATAGATAGACCCGGATTCCTTGCCAAAAGGGACCGATTGTAATCTGTTAGGATTCGGCAAGTTGTAACCCTACTCCCCGGCTATATAAGGCGAGCAGGGATCCCCTCCAAAGACACACCATATTCCAATTCATCAATACAAACCAGCCACTAGAACACAGGACGTAGGGTATTACGGCGACTTGCCAGCCCGAACCTGTCTAAATCGCCGTCTCACGTCCCTGTGTTTACGCTTTGCAGACGTCCCGCACGCCTCTGCCGCTCAATCTACTACCTTGGGCATACCCCTCGGTAGACTATCGACCATATTTCGTCGACAGTTGGCGCGCCAAGTAGGGGGTGTGTGCTACGACACCATGATCTGCCAAGTGGTCACTTTCCCTCACTCCATGGTTCTTCCGTAGTCGGGCACCACTTTTCAGATCGGATCTATGATCTGGACCGTGGGCGACCACGCTCCTGCTTCGGAAATCATGGAATCTGCGCAGCTTCCTGCGCCGGACGCTCTGCTGTCCATCCGCAGCGTCATCAAGCCGACGCGCCGCCCGCCAAGAATCGTCCCTTGCGACGACCTGATCGAAGACATCGACCAAGCCAACCAAGGAATTGCAGAATGCATCGACGCCATTGAGGTAGCTCGTATACAGCTTTCTGACCAATCTTGCCTTCAGCAATTTTCAGGTACACCATTGGGAGTTTCCAGCGCTCGACCCACCCACCGCCCCAGATCGGATCTGCATCCGACACGTCGCCGCACTTCGTCTCTAATGTCCATGCCCTTCGGGCTCCGCGGTGTGGCTCCTACGTATCAGCACCGGGCGCTGCGACAGCTCTCCGACCAACTCCAATCTTTTGGCTCCGACCAGCAAGCGCGACCGAATGACTCCATCTCCACTCATCGGCATGGTGACTCTCCAAGAGATCTCCGACGACATTGTTTCGGAGAGTTCGGCATCCAGATCTACCACGACAAACGGCTCCACTTCCACGCGGTCCACGACTGTCATCTCCACCGACTCTGGGGCCGACTTCCCGCCGTATCGCGGTGGCATCATCTTCAACGTCTTCACCGACAGTCCTCCACCGCCGAATGAAGCAGAAGGCGAACGCGCCAATTGGGAGCAACGCAACATCGATCGGCAACGCCGACGTGACGACGAGCGACGCGACCAGGAGCGCTGCGACCGGGAGCATCGCGACAACGATTGACGCTGGGATCACGACAACGCTGGAGGCCGCGACCTCATCTACGAATTCGACAGGGTCGATGATCAGCCCGTCTACCCGACCCCAAGCGCCAACCTCGCGGTCGTGTACAACGAACTCTCCAAGCTTCCGCTAACCCCGGACCTACAGAAGGTTGTCGCCCACGTCAAGGCTGCCGTTGTGCAGTGCAACGAGAGAGGCCGCTACGCCTCACCCTTCGGTTCGTCGTACAGCGGAACGCCACCAAGCCCGCATCCTTCGCGCCGACGGAGATCGCCGCCACGTCGCGACCAGGAAGTCTCCCAAGGCAATTGTGCCTGCGATCAAGCTCCGGCTCCCGACGCCTCGACAGGGCCACGCCCTTTCACCTCCTGGCTCCAAGCCGTCCAATGGCCTCAGGGCTCCAAGGTCACCACGGTGGACAAGTACGACGGAAAGGCCAACCCGGAGCAGTGGCTCACCACGTACGAAATCGCCATTCAAGCAGCCGGAGGGGGATCTGACGTGATGCCCAAGTACCTTCCCGTCATGCTGTCGTCTTCAGCCAACAGTTGGCTCCACAAGCTCGCTGAGAACACCATCGACACCTTGGAGCAACTGAAGGAAGTCGTCGTCAAAACGTACAGTGCTACATGCGTTCAGCCAGGAACACGCTACAGTCTCCAAAACGTCCACCAGGAGCACAACGAAAGCCTCCGGAGCTACATTCGACGATTCTCCAACATGCGCCTCACGATTCCGGAGATCGCCGACGCAGAAGCTATCTCCACGTTCTCCAATGGTCTGCACCATAAGGAGCTCCGCGACAAGATCATCCAAAAGATGGTAGCCATGGTCACCGAACTAATGACGATCGCCAACTCCTACGCCGATGCCGACAACGCCCATCGCCGTCATGAACGCCCGCGTCGCTGGTCACGATCCCAGGAGCGTCGTCGTGATGACGATCGTCGCAATGAACGACGCAATGAAGGACGTGACAACCGCTCGAAGCAACGCGACCACCGCGACGACCGAGATCGCCGGCATGATCGGCCAGAGTCTTCCCGTCAGAGAATGGACCACCGTCGGCGCGACCGTCGCTACATCGCCAACACCAATACTCGGCCGAGGCGCACCTACAACAATGACTAAGAGAAGCTCCTCAATGGCCCGTGTCTTCTCCACAAAGGCGCCAGACACTCCATGCGCGAGTGCGACACCATCGCCCACAACGTCCGCGGGAGCAAAGACAAGCGACCGCGAATCGACAACGACAAGGACAAGGATGTCGACACCCATCAGCCTGCCTTCCATGCACCAGCGAGGACCCTCTCCATCTTCGGCGGCAACGTCATCATCGAGACCGAGCAGAAGCGGCGTCAAGTACGACGTGACATTGCCTCCATTGCGGCCATCACCGATGACCCCGCCAACGTCCGCCACCTCGACTGGTAGGAGCGCTCCATCACCTTCTCTAGGGAAGACCAGTGGTCAGACGACAAGTACCCAGGGCGTTTTCCCCTCGTCATCGACCCGGTGATCTCCATTTGCCGCTATCGCAAGGTCCTCGTCGACGGCGGAAGCGCCCTCAACATCATCTTCTCATCGGCTTTTCGTGAGCTCGACTACTCCAAGTGGGATCTGTTCCCGGCGAATTTCCCCTTCTGGGGCATCATATTAGGTAAACCCTCCATGCCCGTCGGATAGATAACCCTCCCAGTGCAGTTCGGCACCTCCGACCACTTCCACGAGGAGTACATCACCTTCATCATCGCCGACTTCGACACCGCCTACCACGCCATCCTCGGTCGCCCGGCACTCTCCATGCTCATGGTTGTTCCACATTACGCCTACCTCGTGCTCAAGATGCCAACCAAGAAAGGCGTCCTCAGCGTCCGGGCAAATCTCCAAGTGGCTTACGTGTGCGAGCAGGAGACAATCAACTCTGCCGAAACACGCCAACAGATCCAGGGCGTTCAGGACTGCATCGCCAATGCCGCCAAGCTTTGCCCCGACGATCTCGAGATCCCGGAGACCTCCGACCAGCGCTCAAGCAAGAAGTTGAAGGACACGAAGCAGGTGGCCCTGGTGAACGGTGCTCCGGAGAAGAATGCCGTCATCGGCACCAACCTCGACCCTAAATAGGAAGACGTGCTCGTCTGCTTCCTACGGAGCAACGTCGACGTGTTCGCTTGGAAACTAGCGGACATGCCTGGGGTTCCACGGAAGTTTGTCGAGCACTCCCTGAACATCTCCTCAACCGCCAGGCCGGTTCCCCAAAAGCTCCGTCGCTTCGTGCCAGATAGGAAGGAGGCAATTAGGGTAGAGCTCACCCGGCTACTAGCTGCTGGTTTTATCAAAGAGGTGTATCAGCCGGATTGGCTCGCCAACCCGGTTCTTGTACTAAAAAATAATAAAGAATGGAGTATGTGCGTTGACTACACCAATCTCAATAAGCATTGCCCTAAGGACCCCTTCCTCCTCCCTCGCATCGACGAGGTCGTCGACTCTACCGCCGGGTGCGAACTTCTCACCTTTCTCGATTGCTATTCCGGTTACCATCAAATTGCTTTGAAGGTAGAAGACCAGATCAAAACGACGTTCATCACGCCCTTCGGTGCCTACTGCTACACGACCATGTCGTTCGGGCTGAAGAACACCGGAGCCACATACCAGCGCGCGATCCAGGATTGCTTGAATGACCTCATCCCAGAGAAAGTCGAAGCTTACGTGGATGACGTCGTCGTCAAGACTCGCACCACCGACACACTCATCTCCGACCTCGAGGCAACCTTTAAGGCCCTCAACAGGTTCAAGTGGAAGCTCAACGCCAACAAGTGCGTCTTCAGCGTGTCATCTGGAAATAAACCTCCTCAGCAACATCATCAGTCGCGACGGCATTCGCCCAAACCCCAACAAGACTTCGGTCGTCCTCCGCATGCGAGCTCCCTCCAATGTGAAGGACATCCAGAAGCTCACCCAGTGCATGGCGTCCCTCAGCCGCTTCATCTCCAGGCTCGGCGAAAAGGGGCTACCCTTCTTCAAGCTCCTCAAGGCTGGCAAAAAGTTTGTCTGGGACACCGAAGCTGATTATGCTTTCTTCGACCTGAAGAAGTATCTTACCCAGCCTCTTGTGCTCGCCGCACCAAAGGAGAAGGAGCCCATGCTGCTCTACATCGCCGCCACAAACCGGGTCGTCAGCTCCATCATCGTCGTCCAACGCGAGGAAGTCGACCACTCCTATCCCGTCCAGCGCCCCAGCTACTTCGTCAGCGAGGTATTGAATGACTCCAAAACCTGATACCCTCAGGTACAAAAGCTCCTCTACGCGGTCCTTATTACTGCATGCAAGCTACGCCACTATTTCCAAAGCTCCGAGCGGGTCACTGTCGTCACGGAATTCCCCCTCGGGGACATTCTCCGCAACAAGGACGCTACGGGACACATCATCAAGTGGGCCATCGAGCTCGGCTCCTACGACATCGCCTTCCAGGGTCGCCAAACCATCAAGTCGCAAGCACTCGCCGATTTCATCGCCGAATGGACGGACCTCCAAACTCCACTACCACCAGAAGCGCCAGAACATTGGACCCTCTTCTTCGACGGCTCCCTCACCCTGCATGGCGCCGTTGCTGGTCTCCTCTTCACATCTCCCTCTGGTGTGAAGCTCCGCTGCGCTTTACTGCTACTCTTTCCAGCCTCCAACAACGCCGCCGAGAATGAAGCCGCCCTCCATGGTCTCTGTATCCCCAGCGAGCTGGGCGTCAAGCGCATTATGGTCTACGGCGACTCCGCCCTCGTCATCAACCAGCTTAAAAAGGACTGGAACTGCTCCCATGACAAGATGAACGCCTACTGTGCTGCCATCCGGAAGCTCCAAGGCAAATTCTTCGGTATCGAATACCATCATCTACCGCATGATCGGAACCAGGCGCCCGACGAGCTCTCCAAGTTGGCGTCGTCAAGATCTCCGGGCTCCGCCGGCGTATTCATTCACGACCTGCTAGAGCCCTCCATCGGCGACCACTCAGGCTCTGGCACATCCACGGACGCCACGACTCCATCCCCGCCTACAGAACAACTAGTTGCTGCCATACGCACAACACCGTCCGACTAGCACGAGGACTTCATCAAGTATCTCTCCGAGAACCTTGTACCTGCTGACAAGACAGAAGCTGAGCGCCTCCTTCACTGCGTCAACAATTATATCCTGGTCGACGGTGTGCTCATGCGCAAAAACTTGAGAAACGAGGTACTCCAAAAATGCGTCTCCAGGGAAGATGGCCTCGAAATACTCTTCGACATCCACGCCGGCGAATGTGGGAACCATGCGGCCGCAAAGACGTTGGTACGTAAGGCTTTCCATGCAGGATTCTACTGGCCATCAGCGGTCGCCGACGCCGAACAGCTCGTCCGCACCTGCGAGGGGAGCTAATTCTTTGCCAAACAAACCCACGTTCCCGCACAAGCACTTCAAGCAATACCAGCCTCGTGGCCCTTCGCCTGCTGGGGACTCGACATGATCGGCCCTTTCCGACCAGCTCCGGGCAGCTTCAAGTGGATATACGTCGCCGTCGACAAATTCTCCAAGTGGATCGAAGCAAAGACAATCACCAAAGCGACAACCGAGAACGCCGTCTCCTTCATCGATGAGATAATTCACCGCTTCGGTCTACCAAACTCCATCATCACCGACCTCAGCCCCAACTTCACCGGCAATGTCTTTTGGGATTTCTGCGAAGGGCATGGCGTCCTCGTCAAGTATGTCTCCGTCGCCCATCCTCGGGCCAACGGCCAGGCTAAACTCGCCAACGGCATGATCCTTGACGCCCTGAAGAAGCGCCTCTACCAGAAGGATGAAAAGCACCCTGATCGCTGGATGCGCGAGCTCCCCTCCGTGCTCTGGGGTCTCCGGACTCAACCCAGCAGCAACACCAATGTTTCGCCGTACTTTATGGTCTTTGGCTCCGAAGCCGTCATCCCCGCCGATGTCGTCTTCCGCTCTCCGCGCGTCGATAACTACAATGAGGAAGCCTCCGACCAGGCTCGCTGCGATGACCTCGACCACCTCGAAGAAGAAGACTGGCATCTTGCCTCCGCACCGCCAAGTATCTCGAAGGAGTTCGCCGCTACAACAACCGCAACGTGAAAGACCGATCCTTCATTGTCGGCGACCTCGTCCTCAAGCGAAAACTAAAGACCGACGGCCTGCACAAACTATCTTCACATTGGGACGGCCCCTACACGGTAAAGGAGGTCACCCGACCAGGCGCCTATCGTCTCGCCAACCTCGAAGGCATCGACATGCCCAGCTCTTGGAGCATCGAGCACCTTAGAAAATTCTACGCTTAAGCGACGGCTCGCCGACCTCTCCACCCGTCTCCGGACGGCTCGCCGACATCTCCACCCATCTTCGGATGGCTCGCCGACATCTCCACCCGTCTCCGGATGGCTCGCCGACATCTCCAACTCGTCTCCGGATGACTCGCCAATTTCTCCAAACAGCCTGGCTGATGCTAAAGGAGACTCAGAGCAGGGGCTATTGTAACAACCGGACGTGCGCATGAGCGCCCGCCCTCTGCGCTATGGTGGACAGTAGTCCTCCCAAGTGATGTCCCAACCTCTCTACGCGTGCATGAGCGCCCTCCCTCTGCGCTGCGAAGGGAAGGCTAAGCTTGGGCTAAGACCTCTGGAGGCTATACGTCCAGTGCCTGTATGCGCCGGTTATGCGCACGTTCTCCATTCGGTCTTCAAGCAACCTGACTACTGCCGATGAAAACTCAGAGCCGGGGCTGTTGTCACCATCGGACGCGTGCAAGAGCGCCCGCCCTTTGCGCTACGGTGGCCAACAGTTCTCCCAGGGGACGTCTTGACCTCTCTATGCGTGCATGAGCGCCCGCCCTCTGCGCTATGAAGGAAAGGCTAACTTGGGCTGAGAATTCTGAGGTTATAAGCTCAGTGCCTCGCGTTCGCGCCACCCACACGCTCGACAATGGTCGCCATTCGCCCAGTCACGCCACGATCGAGCCTCTCGAAAAAGACCCTGGCCGTGGTACCTCCCTACGCGTGCATGAGCGTCCGCCCTCTGCGCTATGGGATGCCAACAAAGGTTCCTTGGGTGATGCCCTTGACTCCTACGCACAAACGAGCTCTGCGCTCTACGCTATGGATCCTGGAATAACCCAAGGCCGAACTGTTCGTCGCTACGACTCACGGCTATTGGGTCTGCGGAATTCGGGGAACGAACAAAACATGCCGACCTGCTTCAAGTTTTGATTCAGTTCGCCCAAGAGTCTATTTAGAGACTATCTCCTAATATACATACTACTGGTGCCCAGCACCGAACAAGTCTACACCTCCGACGAGGGCTTCGGCGGCAGGCTCGACTTCTTCCTCCAGACGCTCCATCTCGGCCTCTGACGTGTTCGCCGCAAAGCCAGCGCCCAGCCTCGACATCTCCATCCGCGGATAATGCGAACAAAGAATGGCGAGGCCATGAGCCGCCACACTCTGCGCCGCTGCCTTGGTGTACGCTTGGAAGCGCCCCCACAGGCCACGCGCCTTCTGGACGACATGGTCGCCGATCCGCCGCTCCTTCTCCGGTGGGAAGAAAGGCTCCTCATCGATGCACTGCACCAACGGGGCCACCTCCTCCGCCAGCGACCAGAAGCGCTCATGGTAACCATCAATACGCCGCTGCAGATCTACAAATTGCATTTTCACATTTTCCTAGTAAACTGCAAATGCCAAAACAAAGGGTAAGACGACGACCACCTCTGCGAACACAAGGTTGATATGTGCCCTTGTGGTTCTCTTCCTGAGTGATGAGTGATCGATCAATGGGCAACATGTCTCTTGGCTGTGTTGATGTGCAGGTGCGGAGCTCGGGCAGTGGTCGAAGGTGAGATGAAGGTCAAGTAGGGACGTGCCGTGTTGACGGACCGAGAGCGGTGAAGGGCGGACGTGGAGCTTGGACCGACGGACCGGGAGACCTGAGGACCAGCTGTGGTAGCTGACACGTGGCGTTGACAAGCAAGAGCACACGGGGTTGTGCGGTGCATCGGCCGAGTCGGGAGGAAGCTGATGGCGTCGTGACACTTGGCGGGAGGCCGAGAAGGATGGCGAATGCACTGTGCCCGGCGTGGAGGCTGGACATGTTCCGGCATCGGTGCTGGAACTCGGGGTGTGCGAACCACATCCCGTCTATGGCGCGGGTTCGGTAGCTGAGCCTCAAAAAGCTACCCTCGACGGTTTCTGAGTTTGGGCCTCAAAACTCGGGGTGGCCGGTTTCCGAGTTTGGGCCTCAAAACTCGGCATGGACGGTTTCTAGGTTTGGGCCTCAAAACCTGGGCGTGCGGGTTTCTGAGTTTGGGCCACAAAACTCAGTCTGAGGACAGGTTTCCCGCTTTTAGCCTCAAAACCGGGGGAAGGCCCACGTTTCCCGGTTTCGGCCTAAAAACCGGGGGGAGGTCCGTAAAAAGGACGGTCGACGCGTGGCGGCGTGAAGAGGCTGGCGTGGCGACGCAGCTATTCGTGAGGTAGGCGCGGCGGTCGATGGGGCGGCACGTGGCGGCATCCTGAGGCTTGTGTCGAGGCGAAGCTAAGGATGAGATGGGCGCGTGGCCGTCGGATCGACAATCAGCAGAGTTGGACCGAGATACCCCTAGGGTTGGCCGCTTCGCTCTTGTATCTAGGAGTAGAAGGGGATTATTGTTTTAGGCTATAAAAAAGAGAGGCACCCTTCCCCTCTCCCTATCCTTGCAGTCATTTGTTCCTGAGCACTCTCTCTCTAGCCCTCGCTTAGGTTCTAATAATACCTCACTGCAAGCGATCCGCGGAGACGGGAATCATACCTCTGTGTATTTGGATCTTTTGAGGAAACCAAACCGTATTCTTGTTGTCTCCTCGGGTGGAGGAATTTTGGCTGAAATCGAATCGAATCATGACTTGAAACCTACATCCGCGCGCACGCCTGCTCACTGCAGGCACAGTTCGATTCCTCGACTTGGTCTTTTTTTGTGCGGAAAGAAAAAAAAAATACCGCCCCTCCATCTCTCCATGTTTATGCTAGATACCCAGTTTACAATTTATAGATTAGATTGGCTGCTTAAATAGCACATCAGTTTACTGTTTGCAAATCAGATTGGTTGTTTAAAATAGTGTTGTTTCTTTAATTAATTTTAATTTATCCCAAAATGAATATTTGTAGTATCTAAGGACTAAGGCTAAAATGTAAAATATAAACTGTTAAGATCTGCCTGTATGTCAGTGTACTAAATTTACGGCTATAAGATAGCTGAAGTTTTTGTTGAAGTTTTTTTTGTTATAACTGGTGAAGAGATTTATGTTCAAGGGAGGCTACCCAAAATGCTAAAGGTTGCATGTCATTTTGTGCACTATGACCTTGCCAGGAAAAGATAGTTGCTTGGGAGCTTTCCTGCAAAGAAGTCTTTTTCACGTGCCCTGTAATGTGATATGACTAACTGCTTTTTTTAGTCTGAAGAAATTTGTACTATATCCTTTCGTTTTTTTGACAGAGAATGGCTACAAGTCTGCCCATCATATTAAAACCATGGATGCTAAACGCCTAGGAGCATAGTCTGGTAGAGTAGAGTATCCTGTTGGAAAGTTATGTTAATATACAATTGTTGGGACTGATTTAAGATACTTATGAACAACATAATCTATGCAGTCTGAAAGGCTGCTCTCTTAGTGCATTATTATTATTATGCAGTCTGAAAGGCTACTCTCTCATTTATCGTTATGATATAATATATGATTGAAATATGCAGTTAGACAAGTTTTCTGTGTTGGTCTTGCTACTTTATGTTGGCATTGCTTCAGTTACCGGTCTCAAGATGAAATGCGTCGGGTCTATTATTTTTGGCCACGCCATTGCCTCGGCTTGTGTTGGCCAAAGTTTTGATTAACCCTCTTTTGGTTAAAAAAATATTGGTGCTACAGTTGAATCCTAAACCCTCTCAAGATTATATATCTAAAACCCTAAACCCGAGATGTTGAATCCAAAAATAGGAAGCCAAGAGGTGTTACCTATCATTGGTCTCATTGATTGGCAGGGAGCTCTCTTGTTGATTACCAAGTGCTGCTGTCGACCCGGACGAACGTGTTGCCCCAAAAAGGGACATGGTGGCGTTGGGTCTGGATGAACTTGTCGGCACCGCCGCCGCCGCCGCTGGAGTTGTTGGCATCCCCGCTCCTGCAGGTGTGCACATCGACGTCGAGGACGGAGGTGTTCCACTCGTTGGAGTTATCGTCATGTTTGACTTGTCTTTGGTGGAATCCAAAAACCCTAACCGTGTGGAGGCGACGACGTGATAGATGAGAAAGCGCGTGTAGGGGCGGCGATGCGGAAGTCGCGAAATAAAGGGGGCGGAGTGGGGGGAAGAAACGGAGATGGGCGCGCGCGAGATTTTATCGGTCAGTTTCCTGCTAGTGCGCGGTGGCAAATAAATACAACCTTTAGCCATCTCCGGTGCTAGTGCACGAGATGTGTTTATTAGGAAAGATTTGATCGCACGTATATTCATGAGAAAAAATACAACCGAAAAAAGCCAAATAAAAAAAGGACCTGCATGAAGGGGACGAAGAAAAAACTGACACCTTTAGCGAAGAGAAGAATTTGGAAGAGAAGAAAAAAAATCCAAAAGAGGACTCGAACGATAAAACACATTTTGTGTTCCGGCCTATAAATTGCTAGAGTATGTTTTCTATTTAGATTACTCAAGGAAAATTTATTTAAATAGGATTTCTAATTATTCATGTTATATTATATATATAAAACTGGAGAGTTATAAAAAGACAAACATTTACATGATTAGTTAGGGAAAACTGTTTCTATTCCTATTCAGAGGATTCTACCTCTGTGCCATTATGAAAAATGGCCCCAACCTTGGGCTCCCTGAAAGATGAAAACGGACCGTTATATCATCGTCTATCTTCGTTTTTGCCCACATGTCACTCCGTCCGTTTAGCTCCTCATGGTGTTAAACAACGCAGAGAAAAGACACTAATGCCATCGGTCCTACCAGCTATGTGAACTTGTTTGGTTACCTGTATGCCATCCAGAGGAGCAGTGTTTGGTCACTGCACGGTCAGGGCCGACCACGCGGTCCAGCTCGTCGTGGACACGAGCCTGCACGCCAAGGTGCAGCACGAGCCTGGCCAGCACCCACTCGATCAGCACGGCGGCCGTGTCAGTTCCACGGAACACCATTTCGTGCGAAAAAGGATGTAACGTTCGCTTGTCGTCAGAAACCGAGCCTTGCGAAGATGCCGGCAGAGGATACGCTAGGAGTGCGGCGGGTTCAGTTATGCAACACACCCAGAGGACGACGATCATGTAGAGTCCGTGAGCCTGTCGTCGTCCGGCAGCAAGAGGAGGACGTCGGTGAAGTCCGCGACGGCGGGCGGCTTGGAGCGGAGGTCGTTCCGGGCGCGGTGCTCGTCGATGATGCCGCCGGCGAAGCGGTTCACGAGCGGGACGAGGCGGTCGCACCGGGATCTGGTGCTCTGCAGGTCGAGGCACGCGAGCCAGGGGGGTGGTCGGACCAATTGAGCTCGCCCAGTAGGTCATAGCCTTCGTCCACGAGGCCCCTCAGCTCGCACGTCTCCAGGCTCTCCTTGGCTGTGTCTAGCTCCAGGTCCGGCGGCCGAACACCGACCACATCACGTTGTGCAGGGACCCGCGGCGGACCTCGAAGCCGTCGCGCCCGGCCGAGGACGACGACAGTTCCTTCACGATGGCGACCATGTGGCGCACGATGATATCGTAAAAAGATGAAATTTTTGCCTCTATATTATTAGGTAGAGATATAGAATAGAGATACTATGATATTTTATTATGATCGTCGTTGTGCCGCTGATCGGCGTCGTGCTGCTGATCGTCGACGTTCAGCACACGAGGCCAAGGTTAAAGTTTTCAAATGCATCCCTGAAACTCTCGTTGCTCCGCTGTGGCGTTGTCCATCCTCATTGCTCGTCCTGGCTGGACAAATTTCGTCGTCGCTCGCCGACGGCCAATGGCGTCCTGAGGGCCACCGGGAAGATCTCTCATGTCGTCATCCTTGTCAAGGACATTGGCAATTCCTTTATTTTGGTGGTTTACTGATTGAACACATGAATTAGATTTTTTTATATCTTGGATCTTCTCTTGGTCTCTCCTGCTGGTCTTTCCTACCTTCGAGACGAAAATTTAGGCTGAAATTTTACCTCTTTAATATTAGATATATATATAGATATAGATATAGATATGCTATGTAGGGCTGTATTAGTTTTTATATATAGTTGCACGATTAATCCTATTTCAACATGCACCATAGTCCTATACGGACTCAGTAAAGAGAACAGAAGTTGTACGGTTCCTACTTGAACAAGCAAAATATTTCTATATACGGACGGAAATTAGTCCAAACGAAAATTTAGGCTGAAATTTTGCCTCTCTAATATTAGACTAGGTAAAATGCTCGTGCGTTGCTACGGTATATGAGTGAAGACCATATAAAAACTGCTCGTGCGTTGCTACGGTATATGAGTGAAGACCGTATAAATGTATTGTTATTGGTACGAGTTTAATACAAACATAATATACATACCTTCGAGAATCCACCTATACATATAGGTAATAACTTAATACAAGTCGTGTTTCCCCCCTTCATACATCCACACATTCAGCGCTCGATGCCTACCCCACCAATGCACCTATTGGGTCCCACCATGCACTGTTCATCTTCCCCACCGCACGCACGCCTACCCTACCCTCTTATTCCCCAACTTCGGTGGGGGCGACAGTAGGGCAGTTTAGTAGTCCTAGTGGCGGTGGAGGCGACCGGACCAGGATGAGACGGGGATGCTTGTCGATGAGTATGGATATGGCAACAACGAGAGGGTGAAGAAGGAGGTTGCCATAATTGCGCTAAAGTTTCAGTGTAGCTCCATGGTCGAAGCTCTGGCAAAATCCTATTGCGTCATGGTGGGGCTATGGGCAATGATGGGGTGCGGGGTGTCTAAGAGGAGAGCAGGAGAGAGGAGTTGTTGGCGTAAGAGAAAAAGGTCGTGGTGGTCCTTAACTTTTTTGTTCATATCGACCTGCATGTACATTCTCTGGCAAGATGTTTCACCGATAGCGATATGACTTAACTTTTTTGTTTTGTTATTTTTTTTAATTTTTGTACGCGTATTATAGTACAATATCTAGATATTTTATTTTTCTCAATATTGAATTTGATTTGAATCTTGATTCACCAACCATGAAGCTCAACGTGGGTAATATCAGGTGTTTAGTTTTTTGTCGGTTTCGATTTTGATTTGAAATATTATTCATCAATGATGAAGACAACATGTGGAATATGCAATCTATTTGGATCTTTGATCTTGATTTAAGGATTCATCGAGAGGATGGATGAGGGAACTACTCTTCTTGATTTTAAATTTTGATATCCGGAGAGAGACAGAGGAGAAATTTTAAGACTTGGATGTGAACTCGTTAATTATAGTTGGTATAAGGCTAATATGTTAAAAAAAATTCTAAACATAGTCAAATATTCTAATGGATTCAAGTATTATGAATATACCATTATTTAATTTAACTCATGTAAGTTGGGAATGTATGCTATGAAACCAGCCTCATGTGCAAACAATAGAAACTCTAATCAAGACCACAGGAATCTAATCCGATGGTGTGTTATTTTAGCACTTAAATCTCTCCACTCATCTCATCTTAATACAAACAGGCTTGAGCACAGTGAAAAGGGTCTAAGTGCTAAAATAAGCCACCTTCACCCCTAACCATCACATTAGATTCGTGTGGTCTTGATTAGAGTTTCTATAGTTTGCACAGGAGGCTCGTTTTTATAGCATACGTTCATGTAAGTTTAACATTAAATTTGTTGGGAAAATATGTACACCAATTGACTTGTTATTACTATTCACGACAAGTATATGGACTTGCACTACATAGTTGAGCAAAATATAATATATTTTATAATTAGACTTCATATCAATACTCTACTTGAGGAATCCTATCTCATACGAATATATAGATACATTGGATTAGATTATAAATTATGTAAGTCATTGATTTGTATGAAAGAATTTAGTGTGCAGAAATTTTGATTTTTTTAGTATTATTAGGTATATATATATAGATTAGATTATAGAAGGACATGAAGAGTTAAAAGATCTATAGTACTACATTTGTTATTTATTATTTTTATTTGTGTATAACGAAAAATAGGAGAAAAAAAGAAAGAAAAAGTCACGTACCGACCGCATGTGGGGAAGTGGAAACCGAAAGAAAATAAAAAACGGAAAAAAGGAAACATTTTCGTTAAGCAAACATACCATATTTTTTTAGGAGTTAATGGCCGAGGCTGAGTCGAATCATGATGATCGGTTAGATAAAAAAATTAGTGTACATAAATTTTGCCTCTATGATGTATTTAGATTAGAACAACAACAATGTTGTAAACATATTAGGACTTCTAGTTATCTTTACATTCACAGAGTTAGTTATAGGAGGCCATACCAAAAAAATGATACAAAAAAGAGGCGGAAATTTTGTCTCTTTATTATTAGGTATAGATATAGATATAGATATAGATATGCTCTGTAGGGCTGTATTAGTTTTTATATATAGTTGCACAATTAATCCTATTTGAACATGCACCATAGTCCTATACGGACTCAGTAAAGAGAACAGAAGTTGTACGGTTCCTACTTGAACAAGCAAAATATTTCTATATACCAACTCTAATGAGTATAGGAGTAGATTTCAGATTTTTTTTTGTTCTTCGTAATCAGGCAAGCCGGATCGACAGAGTTCTGTCCAGTTCTGTTCCAAGTCTGTTTGCGGCATCCGATTAGATTTCGGTTCGGAGCTCCCGGGGTCCATAACAGGATTTGGTCTGTGCAACCGCCATATATACATGCTAATGCCGAATCCAATAGAGATTAATGTTGGACCAAAAAATTTGGAGCAAACAGTATTGGAAGCCTGAGCCAGAGTTGGATTCGGTTTTTTCTAGAGGAGTTGGACTCCAGCGTTGTAAGGACTGAAAGCAAACAAAGGAGCGAGTGGAACCTAGACCGGACGAAAAAGTTTAACCAAAAAAAGGGCAGAAATTTTAAAGGTATAGGTATATATATATATATATATATAATATATATATATAGTAGGACAAATGTCCGTGTGTTGCAATGGGAGAAGAAAGAGACTAAAAATCTTTTAGGTTGACCCAATCCTGAAAATTCTGAAAACAAATAAATGCAGAAAGACCAAAGTTTAAATATATATATATATAATATACTAGGACAAATGTCCGTGCGTTGCAACGGGAGAAGAAAGAGACTCTAAAAATCATTTAGGCTGACCCAATCCTGAAAATCCCGAAAACAAATAAATGCAGAAAGACCAAAGTTTAAATTGTTAATTTTGGCAGTGGTACACGAGCCTTAATGATTTCACGTTGACCCCGTCCACGTAAATATGGAGCAACGGGGTACGGGGCGCTCTTTTTATAGCGTGAGCTCGTGGCTCGTCTGCCTTCAGCTGGTGAGGTGGTGCTAAACGCCCAGACCAAAACTGAACGAGCGCTCGTCTCCGCTCTACTGCCGCTGAGGTCTCGTGTGCTACCGAGACTGGGCCTTTAAGTTCGGGCCGATTTCTTTGCAAAGAGGACCGGACCGAGATGAAATTCCAGCGGTCAAGAACCGTTGGCCTTTTCTTTTTGGGCCAAGCTAATCATATCCTTGCGGGATAAAGAAACGAACAGGTATCAGTAACATCTTATTAGTCCCATATCGGTCCACTAATCATCCTATTAGTCCCATATCGGTCCACTAATCTTACGAGAATCCTAGTTGGTCAATATAAGTAGATCAGACGAAAACGGCCAGACCAAAAACAGTGGAGAAATTTTGCCTCTTTATTATTATATATAGATATAGATTAATTAATTAATTAAATTAATTAATTAGTTAATTAATTAACTAATAGATAATAGAAGATATAGATATAGATATAGATATAGATTTTGTCATGTATCTTCATTTTTTCTGTTTGATCCTTATTACAAGAATTTCATTTGTTTTTTTTGTCCATAGAGTCCATAGAAAATTTGTTGCTTGTTTTCTGCCTCCATATCCATCTATATCGATATTAAGATTAGGATTTCTATTCAGTCGCTTAATTAGAGTCCATCGAAACGTGGGCTTGGGCTGGCCGCGAGCGAGTGGGCTGCTGAGTGGACTGTCGACAGTTGCCCGTGCGTTGCAATGGGAGAAAAAAAATGATCAAATTTTTCAATAAAAATGAGGACGAAAACTATCTTTCTATAGAATTCTAATTTTATAGTTTGTTTTATGATGGCTATAACATATCATTTCTTATTTGAATTTAGACTCTTGTTCCTATTTAGCTTATTCAGGATTAGAGGATTCTATCTGGATTAGGATTCTTAACTATTTAGGAGAGCTATAGAGAGTTCATTTGAAATTAGTTTTGGTTTTAGTTTTCGACACAAACTCTAGAAACGTCGGACCTCTACATGATTTGCATTACGGACTGGCCAAAAGTAAACTTTGATACGCAAAACCTAAATAGATTACAACAAGGCAAGAGTACTATATAGAATATACAGACCAACACTGAGCGTAGTTTATTAGGGATGGAGGGCTAGATCAAAATATTGAGACAAAAAATGATAGAAATTTTGTCTCTTATTAAGTAGAGAGTTATAGATTATAGAAGAATTATGTGACACCATTATGCGGGCCCTCTTATCATAATCCCATGTCTGTATACCCTACTATAATTAATAATATATTTTTCAAGTAGGTATTAAATCAACACGAGTTACGTGCATGTGAATGGAGCTCATAGCAATTAAATTTTTATTGTGATTTTTGTTAACTTCTTGTTAGAGGCATGTTTGTTTCTAAAATTAGGCCACACGTATGGATTATTCCACCTACTAACGGGGATAAATCCGCCCCATACCGGCTTCAATCTCTTGTCACATGAAGTCTTCGCCCGTCTCAGCCCCGCTCAAATATTTAGTGAATAAACTCGCTCCAACCTGCCTCGTTCGTATGGGTTCAACCCGTCACAAGCAAAAAAACACTATGCTAATGGAATGAGTTTAAATGGGTCCACCTTTAGTGTGGGGCTAATATATTAATCTGGTAATGTCAATTGGCATAATGTAAGTGATTTTTTAAGTAAATCATATGCAACAAATTTCAGTCAATTCCAGTAAAATTTTATAGTGTGAATGCGAGCTCTTATTTCTAGGGTTCGGCTTTGATGTGGGTTCCACATATTGATATAGCAGTGCAAATTGACATAAGGTAGTTGCTTGTTAAAGTAAATCATATGCAACAAATTTCAGTCAATTTAGGCAAAATTTTATAGTGTGAATGCGATCTTTTATTTCTAGGTTCCGGCTTTGATGTGGGACCCATGTATTAATCTTGTGGTGTCAATTGTCATAAAGTAGCTGCTTGTTAAATTAAATCATCTGCAATAAGTTTCAGCCAATTTAGATAAAATTTTATACTGTGAACGTAAACTTTTATTTTTAGGATCCGGCTTTGATGTGGGACCCACATATCGATAGGAGGTACATGAGTGCAATCTTTCCGCTAACCCGCCCGACTCGACCCGTACGAAAATAACACCAGTTTAGAGCCAAACACACACTCCACGTGAGAACGCGCCCTAACAACCCGTTTCGCCGAAACATTAGCAGGCGGATGGATAATACAGTCTATAGAAAAATAATATATTGTAAATTCATAATCCGAATCAAGAGAAGATTAGTTTAAGAAAATTAAGAGGGCGCAAGATAAGAATACATTCGTAACTCTGATCCGGAAGCTTCCTCCCGTGAAAAAATCGACTACACTTCTCCTTTTAGCCCCCCCCAAAAAAAATCTACCGCACCCACCCGTAGTCGAGCCGATCATTCTTCTCCTCCCAACAAAGACTCCTGTCCAATCCAATGCAATTAGATGACATATTTTTAATATATATTGTAGGTCTCAACAAAAAAATTCCAAGTACGGCATACCTTCTAGCTAGAGGGGATGATGGTGCCTCAATCTGAAGTATAGGCATGATTTGCCTTTCTGCAGCAGCTGCAGCTTCTAATGCTGCAGAAGCCTTGGCTGCAGCATCCTCAGCCTCCCTTGCTGCTTTAGCAGCTGCTTCTCTAGCCAAGGCTAGCCTAGTTCTTGGTGTATCTCCTCCACTAGGGGTAGGGTCTGTCTTGGCCTTCGGCCTTCCAGCTTTAGGGGCTGATTTTTTTGTTCTTGTCCTACAATGCATTAGGTCTTGTCAATGGTAAACACTTCTAATTAGTAACTATAGTAGGGTATGAAATTACCTTTTTCTGGTACCAGTTTTTGAACACTTCCAGCTTCCTTTCCTGTGACCCTTTTCACCACATTCAGGACATGTGACCTGTCTTGTTGCTTTTCCACTTCTCTCAGTAGCAGCCAGGTGTCTTTTCTTTTTTTCTCTACCTGGCTCTTTCTTCTTCATATTTGGTGGGAACAACTTGAATCCCTTGTCCACGTGTGGCCACTGTGATCTATCTGTTATGCTTGGAATGAACCCATTGTATGCAGCCTGGAACTTCTCAACTGAGTAGTAGTTGTTCACATACATGGCCATATTGGGTTGCCTTTGGGTTGTGATTAGGGCCAATGGATGAGGGCAAGGCTTTCCAGTTACTTGCCACTCTCTACAGGTACAGATATGTTGTGTTGGATACACAACATGCCTCCTAACCTCCTGATCTTTGTAGATCTCAGTCACTTCTGTTTCCTCTCGGTACCCTTTGGTCACTTTCAGATGGTCTAAACCTCTAGGAGCTATATTAAGCTGATGGATAATTGCAGGTAGAATTCCAGGAGACAAAGCATTAGCTATTTTCTTTCTCTTTGCAAAAAGAATGAGTGTCATCTCCCTAATTTTATCAGCCAAGCAATGAACAGGTAGATCCTTGTGCTCCCTAATCCAAGAATTCCAAGTCTCAGCCAAATTATTGTTGATGTAATCACATTTGATTTCTGGATTGAATTTGCTCCTTGCCCATTTTAGGTTGTGATGTAGGTTGAGCCAATCATCCACCTCTGAGTTAGCTTCAAGTACCTTGTCATAGAAGTATGTGTACTTGTGTGGTGTATATGCTCTAGGAGCAGCCCACATGTTCTTGGAATAAACATCTCCACGGTAATACTTCTTCATATTTTCCATCAAATGCCTGAAGCACTCCCTCTGTTCACAGTTTGGGAAAACCTTGGCGACTGCAGCTTCAAGTCCCTTACAAGCATCAGTGCAAACAGCTAAGTTCTCCATAGGTCCTATTGCCTTGCTTAGTTGCTCCATAAACCATGACCAATTGTCCTTAGTCTCGGAGTCAAAAAATCCAAAAGCCAAGGGGTACATCCAGTTATGTCCATCCAAGGCTTGAGCTGCAGGCAACTGTCCATTCCACTGTCCATTCAAATGTGTTGAGTCCATACTGATGTACGGTCTGCAACCATTTCTGAACCCATCAATTGCAGCCTTGAAACAGCAAAAAAACCTTTTGAAATGAACCTTGTCATCCACAGTCTCTGTATCTATCTCTAATACACTGCCAGGTGATCTCAGCTCAACCTCAGCCTTGAATCTGTACAACCAATCAAATGAATCATCCCATTTACCAAAAAGCTTATCACATGCCCTTTTTTTACCATACACTACAGTGTGATAGTTGATGTCAATGTTGTACTTGTCCTGGAGGGCTTCTTGTAATTCTTTCACACCCATGCTAGGCTTTCTCTTGAGAAAGGGTATAGCCCTCTCTTCGACCCAAGCTTGAGAAGCCATTGTACTCCCAGGGACTCTAGATCTTGAAGGACAAGTGTGAATGCCCTCATTTATCTGCACCTGCAAAATTATAAAAGAAGCCTTCATAAGTAAAAAAAAATGAAAGAAGCCTGCATATGTAAAAAAACACTAGGAGCCTGCATAAGTAAGTAATGATAATATACCCTGACACTCCCATCGTGTTGTGTCTTAGCTACTAGCCTCCAAGGGCATCCAAGGGTAGCACACCGTACCCTGTACCTACTCTTGTCAGAATAGGCACTACCAAGTTCAAACTTCTTTACTATGGCATGCTGCTTCACTGCTAGCCTCATATCTTTCATGCTAGGGTAAAAAATTCCCACAGACACATCAGGATTGTCTCTGTCCCAGTCAAGCAAAGGCTCCTCTGCAACATTGTAATCCACTGGAATAGCAGATTCATTCATATCATGTTGCATTTCAGCTGTTATTGCAGGGATAGGTATTGCTTCTCTAGCTGCATCTTCTGCACTTTGATCCCATGCACTAAATCCCATTGCCTCATATACTTTGTCTTCATCCACAGCTGCAGTAGCATCACCATCATTTGCTCCATCTTGATCTATGATCAGATTGGCCCAATCAACTGGCTGTGGTACATCAGCAGGCATAGATGGAGGTGGTGAAGTATATGTATCCCCTGTGCCCTCTGCAATATCAGGTAAATTAGAACCACTACCACCTAAATTTCCAGGAATTCCACTGCCTTCACCAGTAGTGACACCAGATGGTCCAGCAAATCCACATCTGTCAGAAGAACTAGCATTACCTGAGAAGAATGGATATTTACTGACAACATCTACTTGAATAAAAGCAACCCTTTATGCCCAACAATTCTTTAACATTTGCTGAAAATGTTCATCCCTTCTCACACTCCATTTAGAACCAACAGTGTCACTGTCAATTACCCAAACTGATAATTTCTGTGTTGGCCCCCATATGATTTTTGTGGACATGTCATCATCAAATTTCTCAAGAGTATACTGCCCAGTTCTGTCTAGCCACAACTCATGCTCTGACTTGTCGGTGTTTCGAAACCGGGGGTATGACACCAACGAGTAATGTGATCGCGTGCTCTCTCCCTGGATGGTGATGCAAGATGACACAAGGATTTATCCTGGTTCGGGCAAAGAAGGCCCTACGTCCAGCGGGGGGAGGATGTTCTTGTATTACTTGCACCTAAGTGCTTGTACAGGGGCGAATACAAGCTCAGTGAGCGTGGACCGGAGTCCGGACTCGTATGTGCGTGCGTGTGGATCTAGACTTGTCTATCTGAGTTGTGTCCGAACGCCCGAACCCCTCCTCCGTGAAGGGCCCTGGTGTCCCCTTTTATAGAGCAAGGGGAGGCCAGGATTACATAAGAACGTTACACAGGGGTAATATGTACAGTACCCAATATCAATACAGCGGGAGGTAGGAATCATGTCTTGTCGGGGCCACAGGGACTGACGTGGAGATTGTTGTTCAGGCGTCGTGGCTTCCATCCCGGGTGTAGTCGTGGAGACGTGGCGACGTGAGGTCGTGCAGCGCCCACTCCGGTCCGTACGGGGCGTGGCAGCGTCCTTCCAGGCCTTGGGGTACCTGTCCGCCAATCACATGAAAGCAACAAGAGCTCGAGGTTTGCTAGGCCGGCCTCGAGGTGGCACCCACGGGGGCTCGAGCTTCCGCCGGTATGGGCAAATCCCGGAACGCCCGGGCGTACAGCGGGAACCCGTGCTTCGGGATGAGGCTCGAGCATGCGTCAGTGCAAGGCATGGCCCAACAGTGCTGTACTGGTGCCTTTTTGTCCATGCTTGCGGTGAAAACGAGGTTTGACTCTGGCTCTGGTTCACTGTGGCACATGCTGTGTACCGGAGGATGTGACCGGAGTAGGTGGAGGCATTAAATACGTAGCGTGGGGCTGGTATCCAATGTCTGGGCCGCTCGAGGGAGGCGTGAAGCGTCTCGAGGGGTTGGCTGCCATGTTAGGGAGGCTCGAGATCCCCGCGTGGGTCTCGAGGTGTGATGTTCGGTTATGGCGGGTTCGAGGCTTACGTGCCAAGGCTCGAGGGGTAGCGGAGCGCTCGCCCGAGGCCTGACGCGGAGGTCTCGGGCGAGACGGAGAACGTGCGCTCGCCCGAGGCCTGACGCGGAGGGCTCGGGCGAGACGGAGAACGTGCGCTCGCCCGAGGCCTGACGCGGAGGGCTCGGGCGAGATGGAGAATGAGCTCTCGCCCGAGGCCTGGCCTGGAGGGCTCGGGCGAAGCCGAGAGCGAGCGCTCGCCCGAGGCCTGACGCGGAGGTCTCGGGCGAGACGGAGAATGAGCGCTCGCCCGAGGCCTGGCCTGGAGGGCTCGGGCGAAGCGGAGAGCGAGCGCTCGCCCGAGGCCTGACGCGGAGGGCTCGGGCGAGACGGAGAATGCGTGCTTGCCCGAGGCCTGGCTTGGAGGGCTCCTATTAAAAGGTGTTCTGAGTTTTGCGTTGATTGGGGGTACCCCTTTGGCGTTCCCCCGACAGACTTGACCATCTTTACTTGCCCGTACTCACCATCAGCAAAATAAGAACCAACATGAACAACTAATCTAAATGCATTGCCAGGATCAATCCTGACATAGTGTATCAACAAGAAACGAATCAACAAGTTAGAGTATATGCTACACTGCACAACCCCTAAATAACATTGACGTGCAATGAGAGGGGACTGATTCTTACCAAGCAGGACAGCCACTACCGCCACTACAATCCATTCAAGAACTAAACGGTAGATCAGCCACGCGAGAGAGATCCCTATAGAGAAGGAATCGACGAACCAAATCAAATCGACGGAATCGTAACCCTAGTCCAAGGAGCAACCATGGGAGAGAGAGGTTCCTGCGGACACGTACCTTCAATCCATGGACAAAGTGAGCGGGGAGGGAGGATCCCGTCGCGGTAGGGTGTGCTGGGCTCGCGGCGCGCCTGCGTCAGGGAGCCGCGGGAGCCAGGTAGCGGAAGTCCGGGTCGGCGGCCTCTGCGTCGGGGAGCCGCGCGAGCGAGGACCGAGGGAGCGGTACTGCGGAGGGAGCGAAGTCTGGGTTGCCGGTCCTTGGCTTTGGATCGTGCGTGAGTAGGAAAAATAAGGAGGGACAAGTAGGTCTTTTCCCATTCACGTGCCACGCTGGATAGATGATGTGGACTGCCACGAAGGCAAAAATGCTATAGATGCAACTCAGACTTGTGTTCGGTGGTAATAAATTAGATGCAATCTTAACGATGCTATTTGGAGACGGGTCATCCGGTATAGTGGTAAAAAGTTAAATATCCCCCTCATCCAGATCCGGCCCACGCCCTGCCCCACCTCTCTACCGAATCGCGCTCCTGCCTCCTCTACACTCCGTCCTCTTGACTTCAAGCGAAGATTCCTTGGAACGATGGTGGCGGCGGCAGCACACCTCGTGCCCCTGCATCAGTGGCCACCATCCACGGCGCACTTCCTCGGCACGACAGCGGTGTGGCAAGTGGTGACCCACCTCACCGGTCATGTGTCTCTGCACCGGTGGCTCTGTAGCTCTGTCTCACGCTTCGACTCCACCAGATCCGCCCCAATGGAGCACCGACATCGACGCTTCGCTCCATCGGTGACGACAGCGATTTGGCTCGCCACCGATCCGTCTCGTCCGCCGCTGTCAGAAATTTGCTTTGCTTTTCATTAACATGTGTCTGTACGCTTTTTTTCTTGTGTTTGATTCGGACAGATGTGATTGGAAGTGGATCGCGGACATGGACAGGGCCTCCGCATGGTGAGCGACCGCCCACGGTGGCTCGAAGATTGAAGAAGAAGCGGTGAGTGGTTGCGGTGGTTAGAGAAAACGTCGAATTGGATTTTTTATTCTGCCAGATCTCCACGGTCTTCTGATTCAACCGATTTCATCTGAGGTCAACGGTGCTATTGATTTGCCGCACTATTGATTTGCCCCACGAGGTTCTTCTTATAGAAGGAGGATACAGAGTTGAATCCTCTATATCCTCTAGGTTGATCTCTATGAATTTATGGGGTTGCAAGTAGAGATGATTTCTAGTTGGAAAAAGTGTGTATTTTTTCTCTATTTGATTTGCAGTTCTTTCTCGATTCCATCAACAGTTCTTTGCAGATTTCAACTTTCTTCTATTCTTTCATTTATTACTCTGTGCGGGTTTCATGTAAACTCCAATAGATAATAGAAGCCAACTGTATTGGAAGTCGATAATAGAAGTGAACAGTATTGGAAGCCTCAGCTAGAGTTGGATTCGGTTTTTTCTAGAGGAGTTGCACTCCAGCGTTGGAAGGACTGAAAGCAAACAAAGGAGCGAGTGGAACCTAGACCCGACGAAAAAGTTTAACGAAAAAAAGCAGAAATTTTGCCTCTTTATTATTATTATTATTATATTATTATTATTATTATTATATTATTATTATTAGGTAGGTATATATATATAGATATAGATATAGATTTGAATAATTTATATCGAGATTTTTCAACTATCTCCCGTCGCATACTCGCATCGCATCGCATCTGCTACTGCTACGTACTACGGCCTCAAACAGGCGGAACACCGTGTCGCCGCCACGCTCCAAGTCGGCGCGCTCCGGCTCCGCTTGTCCGTCGCGACACCGCGCCTTCCCTCGCACGCTCCGCCAGTTCGCCACGAACGCTTGAGTGCCCGACCCCGATGGCCGATCGAATCAGCGATCACGGTCCACAGCACCAGCGCCCAGCAACAATTTCTACAGTTCTCCTGATCTCCGACAGGTTTAAGATTAATTTTATATTCTTCTCCAATCTCCAGTTATACTCTCATATCTTATGTACGAGTGATTTTTTATTTTAGATTATGAGTTCATTCAAATATTGTGAGCATAACATAGCATCCAGCCCCATCGTATTCTTATCGTGTGACTTGTGAGTTTTTTAACCAAAAGTTCCAAACATAATTCTATCATTGTGAGAACAAGTAATATTGTAAGTCTCTTCTATGGATATATCTTGAACTATTTTTACTTCATTTAAACAATTTATATCAAGATTTGTTATTGTTTCTAGCTTACTCTTTGAATTTAAGGCTTATCATGTTATTTAATACGCTGGCTAAATTGGTGATCATCGTTCATCTTCATCACGCAGATGTCAGGCGATGATAGGAGTTGGATGCGCTTGCCTCGTTCTTCAACCGAGTGGCAGAACAAATTCATGCAGTTTTTGGACAAGACATATAGGGTGGAACTGCAGCTTGTCCGTGCCGTAAATGTCTATGCATGTCACACAGAACACGGGTTGTGCTTCAGATTCATGTCCTTTTAACAGCGTTTGCTGAAAGTTTTATAATGGAAGGGGAAGGTTCAACTGATGTGGTATTTCACAATGAAGATGCAGGACCTAGTGATCTACAAGTACACAATGACGACCCAGCAGCAGCAGATGTACAAGTACAGAACGATGATGAAGGTGCACCACATGATTGGGGAGTAGACAATGAAGAAATCGGCGCACCGAGTGAAGATGATGAGGCCAGTAATTTGATTAAGTCCCTAATCAGAAGTGAAATACGAGGAGAGATCGGTGATGAAGACGAGCCAAACGAGCAAGCCAAGGTCTTCTTCAAGTTACTATAGGAGGCAAAAAAGGAATTATATCCAGGTTGCGAAGATGGTACAAAGATATCTTTTATTGTGGAACTTTTCCAGGTTAAGTGCATGTATGGGATAAGTAACAAAGCATTGGAGGGGGTACTCTTTTTGATCTCAAAGTTTCTCCCTAAAGGTCTCTGTGTCCCAAACACAATGGAGAAAGTGCAAAGGGTGGTTCGTGATCTAGGTTTGGACTATATCAAGATAGATGCATGTGAGAATCATTGTGTCCTATTTTGGAAGGAATACGAGAAGCTGGATATACGCCCCAAATGTAAAGCGTCTAGGTGGAAAACAGATGACTGTGGCGATGGCCACGTGGATGATGGTCATGATAAGAAACGTCGTCGTGTCCCAGTCAAAATCCTTCGGTACTTCCCTCTCACACCTTGGCTACGCAGATTGTACATGTCAGAGAGCACGTCATCAGAAATGCGTTGGCATGAGGAAGGAAGAATAGATGATGGCAAACTACGTCATCCTGCTGACTCCAGGGCATGGAAGCACGTGGACAATACGTTTCCACGATTTAAAGAAGCTCGTAACGTTCGACTGGGTCTTGCTTCTGATGGCTTCAACCCATTTGGTATGCAAAATGTTACTTACAGTTGTTGGCCTGTTATCCTAATACCTTACAATTTACCTCCTTGGTTATATGAGAAACAATCTTATTGGATCATGTCGATGTTGATACCTGGCAAGAAAACTCCTGGAATGAATATTGATGTTTACTTGAGGCCCCTCATTGATGAGTTGAAGGAGCTATGGAATACTGGTGTTAATTGTAGGGATGTAAAGGCAAAGGAAAACTTTACACTACGTGCTATGCTACTTTGGACAATCAATGACTTCCCTGCATATGCGATGCTTTCTGGTTGGAGCACAAAAGGAAAATTTGCATGTCCTTACTATCACAAGGATAAAGATTATTTGTGGTTGAAACATGGGAAGAGGTTCTGCTACATGGGACATCGTCGATTTTTGCCCTTAGACCATCCATGGCGCATGAACAAGATGAGCTTCAACAATGAGGATAAAACCAGGGAGGCTCTAGTTCCACTGTCTGGTCAAGATGTATTAGACCAATATGCAACTTTTCATCAAACGGGATTTGGAAAGGACATATCAAAAAAGCGGAAGCGTGATGAAGACGCAAGATAGCACAATTGGAGGAAGAAGAGTATTTTTTTTGAGCTCCCCTACTGGTCTTCTTTGCTCATAAGGCATAATTTGGACGTGATGCATATTGAGAAAAACATATGCGAGAGCATATTAGGGACTTTGCTTGAAATTGAAGGGAAATGTAAGGACAGCGAGAATGCCCGCCTTGACATGGAACAACTTGGGATCAGGTAAGATCAGCATCCTGTGATTGATGATGACACGTACACCTTGCCAGCAGCATTGTACTCTCTAAACAAGGATGACAATAGGATTTTATGCCAATTTCTTCAAGGAGTGAAGATGCCTGATGGGTTCTGCTCCAATTTAAAGAGATGTGTTGATGATAAAACATGTAAGGTGTCTGGACTCAAAACTCTTGACTACCATATTATTCTACAAAAACTATTGCCCTTAGTCATTAGAAGGATTTTGCCAGAAGATGTTGCCAGGCCATTGATTGAGCTCTGTAGGTTCTTCAGTGCACTTTGTTCAAATGAGTTGGTGCCAGCAGATCTTGACAAACTAGACAGTTCAATTAAAGAGACTCTTTGTCAGCTTGAGATGGTTTTCCCGCCTGTATTTTTTGACATAATGATTCATTTGTCGGTCTATCTAGTTGAAGAGGCTAAACTAGGAGGGCCCGTGTGTTACAGATGGATGTATCCAGTAGAGAGGTATCTACGTACTGTTAAAGAATATGTCAGGAATAAGGCACAACCAGAAGGATCAATAGCCGAGGCATACATAGCTGAGGAGTGTCTTACATTTTGCTCTCGATTCTTTGATGTCGACACCAAGCTGAGTCGAGCTGATCGTCATGAAAATATAGTTGTGAATGAGCCTCCAAGTGGTCTAAGCAAATTTAGTGAAATTGATTACAAGAGGAGAAGAAATAAGCTTAAGAATTTGGAGAAAGTTGAACTTCATAAGATGAGGCACTACATAATTACTAATTGTGATGAAGCCAGGAAATGGGTAGAGTAAGTCGCAATTTTTACCACTAAATTTATCTTTTATCTGCTTGTTTGTGGCATCAACTAATAATTTGGTGCACTTTGATGTAGGGAGCATAAGACACAACTAACAAGGGATAGTTCAATTAACATTAAAAAATGACACAAGGAGCATTTTGTAAGATGGTTTGAAATCGAGGTATGTAGTATTATTTTATATTTTTAAATTCCACTTTATGGTCAGACCGACGTAGTAATTGGCCGGTAGATGTCTAACTTGATTTTTAAATTGTAGATAGCAAAACTATATGAGATAGGGGAAGCAAGTAAACTGATGCATGCCCTTTCTCAAGGACCTGACCCTCGAGCTCGTGTGTTGAATAGAGTGCACATCAATAATTGGCTATTTCGGACAGCTGCCATAGAGAAAAGCCTCGTGACATAAAATTCTGGTGTCCTTGTGAACGGTGATGATAGTACAGGCAACATGACCTGGTATGGAGTCATTAGAAATATAATCTCACTAGAATTCCCACAAGAAAAAGAAGTTATATTGTTTCAGTGTGATTGGTATGATGTGCCGGCTACCAGTACCAGCAGAAGCAGAGGGTACACTAGGGATAAATTTGGTATTATCGACATTGCTACTTCCATGTTCAGATATTCAGATGAACCTTACATTCTTGCTTCAAACGTTGAACCGGTGTTTTATGTCCGTATCATGAACAAGCCGGGATGGTCTACTGTTGTTTTGGTGAGACCAAGAAATTTGTTTTCCATGCCAGACACAGGAAATGACGCTGATGCACTTGATGTGGGAATCCAAGAAATGAATGAATCAGGCCAAGGTCAAGAATTCTTAAACTGGTCAAGACAAGATAGGGCAGGCACAACTGGTTCTGCCGCCATTATTAATCAAGTGCGTAGCGAAGCAATTCCCGAACCTGTTGATGACTATATTGCTGATGATGATTCTGACGACGATGACACCTACATTGATGATGGGGTTATTGCACCAGTCATGGAAGAAAATATAGAAGATGATTTCTTTGCTTAAAGACATTTTTTTGTTGCACTGTTTGGTGGGAAGGGTCACTTGTCCTTCATACGCATATGTCGCACTTTATTTTTTTTCTTTTGAACTGGTGACATGGTTAAGTTTGAACTGTTGCATGGAACCTTAATGTTCGTTATGCTAATGAATACCTCTTGAGATAAATGTTTAATGTATTTGAAATAAAGATGTAAGTGGAAAGTTTTGAAATAAAAATCACGATTGCCCAAGAGTAATCACCAGTCGGCAAATGTTTGGACAAGGAAAGGTTCATTAGCGTGGTCACCATGTGACCGATGGTGCACGGTCAGACATTTACTATCACTAACAAAGTGACCAACCACCCCGGTACAACTTCAAGTACTAATTAACATCCACGTGTACTTAACATCAAGTACTTAACAGCAACTACTACTTAACAGAAAGTTTCAGACACCAGGCATAAGGACGGAGATGCCGAGATGGGTCCAGGGTTGGGACGTTTTATAACTCATAAGGTCTTCAATCATATCAAATAAATTAAAACCTATGTTACAACAAACACACCTACATAGCGCAGTGGTGGAGAAGGTTTTATCTGAACCAGAGCTCCATGGTTCGAATCCTGTGGGGAGCACTTTTTAATTCTAATATGCGTCCCCAATTCTTTTCTTTCCATACTCTTTTTAAGTTTTAAATTTGTTGCAATTATCAAAGTATATTGCAACAAAAAATAAGCGTTGCACTTGAACACAATTTTCGCTTCGACCCCATAGATCTCGTTGCAATAAAATTTAGCACTTGCAACAATATCAAAGTATATTGCAACTACCAAAAAAGGTTGCAATTGATCCCCACTTTTGCTTCGTCTCCAAGAGTTCTCGTTGCATTAAGCCTCTAGCATTTGCAACGCTTGTCAAATTTTATGCAACACAAAAAAACCATAGCAATAGTCAAAACCAAATGCAACTAACATAATTGTAGTTGCAATACTACCACACAATTGCAACCAAAATCAAGTCTACTGCAACCATTTTTCACCATTGCAATATTGTCCACCAAATGCAATAGACCTTTGCAACATCTTGAAAACCGTTGTATTAAAGGCATGTATCACTACCACTTTTTAGAATGGTTGTAATACAACGATCTCTGGCAACCAAATTTTCTACGTTGCAATTCTTCGGCGTTGCAGTAGACCAAAAATCTTGCAGTGTTCATCTCCCGGGGATTTGCCTCGTTCTCCCTCTTTGTGAGATGATTTTCGATTCCACTTGAATCAATTTGTTCTTGGTAGTGAGCCCCTTCTTTCTACCGAAGGAATTCTCTCCTAACCTCACGAATCCATAGATTGGGTTGATTTCGCGTTCGTTCTTCGTTCTTTCCCCCTTTCCGGTGATCCTCGGATTTCTCTTGATTGACTTGGTTTGGTGCGATGATTTCTTAGGATTAGCACCCTAATACATAGAGGAACACCTGAGAGGAATTTGATCGAAGTCCCTTTTGATTTGGTAAAGTTCCAATTGGATTTGTCTTTTGTCCCGAGCGTTTTCGTGCTCTCTGTTCATCCGCGGACAGTCCGCGCCCCCAGCGGCGGACAGTCTGGGGATCGGGACTCGGCAGGATCAGATCAGCGCAACGCGATACTGTTCTCGGTCTCGTGACCGGCGGACAGTCCGCTAGTGACCCGCGGACAGTCCGGGTTCACATCGGACGCTGCACAGGATCAGCCTCAGACGCTTGGGCGTCACTGTTCACGCGAACCGCGGACAGTCCGGCGTGCAAACCGCGGATAGTCCGGGAGTCATCCAGAACTGTTTCAGAACAGTTCAGTTTCTGGTTTTTTGCAGGTGGACAGTCCGGACTTCTAGTGTCGGACAGTCCGGCGTTCAGCGGACAGTCCGGGATCCTGACCCCGGACAGTCCGCGAACCTGCAGTGTGTGCAGTTTTGCTCTGGGGCTTTTGCAGTTGGTTTTGGGGTTTCTCCGGGAGTTCCGCTGTACCACTAGGACATCTCCTAGGGTATCCACCTACTCGTAGGTCGTGAACTCTCCGGTCGTTTCGAGTCGTTGCTTTTGGGGTGATTTTCTGGGACAAGGGTCATTCTATTCACAAGTTGAATTTGAGGCTCCCATTCACCCCCCTCTGGTTGCTAATCGGGTCCTTCAATTGGTATAAGAGCCAGTTAAGGATCTTCTCTACCTTAATCGGTTTTGGATCCCAAGGGCGACATGGAACGAGGGAACGGCAAGGCTCCTTGGTTCGATGGAACGAACTACTCCTATTGGAAGATTCGGATGCGTGCTTACCTCAACAGCATCAGATCTTCTGTCTGGGAGATATGCGAGAATGCTGAGTACGTAGTCCTTGCGGCTCGTGTGGGTCAGATCCAGATTGACCAGCACGAGGCCAACTCCTAGGCTCATAATGCTCTTTTGGTCAGCATCTCCCTTCCGGAGTTCGAACGTGTCTCTGAGCTTGAGATGGCACGAGAGATCTGGGTGAAGCTTCAAAGCTATCACGAGGGGACAGCTCATGTCAAGACCAGACTCTTTGAGACGTACAAGCGCGAGTACGAGAACTTTGTTCAGTTGGAGGGAGAGACGATTGGCGCCTTGTTCGCTCGTTTCCAAACAATTGTGAACAAGATGCGTTCCAATCGGGCTAACCTACCCTATGACGATCATGAGAGGGCACTCAAGTTACTATATGCCCTGGATCGGAGGGTATGGGAGGTGAAGGTGTCAACTATCATTGAGTCTCCATCTTATGACACCCTCACCGTGGATGAGCTGTTCAGCAAGCTCAAGTCCACCGAGATCGATCACCTAACTCAGGCCAAGCTGAAGAACCCATCTTCACATTCCATGGCCTTGGTCTCAGGCACAGGTGGATCGACTGTCTCTGCTAATGCTTCACCTCCTCTTGTTGCTTTGTCTTCCTTGCATACAGTCACGGAGGAGCAGTTGGAGGTGTTGACGCTCACTAATGCTCATAATTAACCATCTAGTATTGCATGAAATGACACTCAATGAATCACAAAGCATAGTTGTAGGGTTTGGAACTAACAAGTTCCATGAGTTTTGGTGCTCTCACTTGTTTTGCAGGATTATCAATATTTCACCATATAAAAGTATCTCAAGTGATGAAACAAAGCACACCATTGCAAAGAGCTCGTCGAGACGATCGAAACGGACATATGATTTGCTATATTTGGAGTCCCGAAGCGAGAGTCCTCGATGGATACGACTTGGAAGATTCTCGAAGATTTCGGAACATTCCAGAAGACAAGAGAAGGCGACCCACGGAAGGCAGGGCCCACCTGTCATAGGGGCAGACCGACCGTCTCCCCTATGGACCGACCGGTCGGGTATTGGGCTCAATTTCGTCCCCCTTCGCGTGACGCACTCCAACCGACTTCTCCAACACGTTTTGGCTCATTTAGGCCCATGTGCATATGACGAAGGATTTAGTCCCACATCGCTTGCCCAAGGTGGAGGGGAGGCCAGGATCCCCTATATAATAAACCCAGGACCCCCCTGAGGCAGGACACCATCATCATCTGGGAGTCTTTGTAGAGGCGTCCCTCGAAGGACAACCTCTCCTCCCTAGAGAATTAGGTTTAGATTTTCCAATGTAATAGCTTAGCTTTAGTCGGGAGTTAGGGAGAGCGGAGCTGCGCTCCAGTTTCGGAGGAGTCTTCAGAGTTTTGGTATGTTTTGTATCTTTTCTTTGTAAGACTTATGCTTTAATATATTTATCTTCTCTATTTACTTTATGCTTTATTATATGATTAGTATAGTTGTTATATCTTGGCATGGGATCTTCGCTCGTATTGAGTGCTCTAGTTATTCATGGTAATTAGAGTAGTAATCGATAGATTAGACATGGTGTTTAGTCTATAGGTTACCTGAGGTTGCGCTCAATCCCACAGAATAGTTGTGGTAGCCCCAGGGGTGACAGCTCTGTTAGGCCTTCGTAGTCCACCACGTTCGGATTGATGTTTCGTAGAGCTTTTGGCAGCCTTCTCCCAACTACCTTTTTCCCAGTCTTCTTCGAGAGTTGGAAAGGACCTACTGCTCCAAAGTGCCAATGTGTATAACTGCTATATCTTTTCATCTTTGTTGCCTTAGAACTCAAGTAATAGAGAAGTATATAGGAACCTTGATCTCTCCCGTTGTCCTCCCACTATAGTTATCTAGTTATCATTGAATTATCCTTTATGTGTTTCATTTATTATCATATCATATATCATTCACTCCTGCTTTAGTCTAATAAGTACTCTGAGTTAGTAGATGCATGATAGTGAGTTATCAGATTCTTGACCCTAGCTTCCCTGTGGTAAAATATAAATAACGATCCTGGAATAATCCCGGTAAAATGCTACGATGATGTTCTGTGCGCTTGCGGAATCTTTCATATTCTTATTTGCGTTAACAAACGTCAATAAGCATTTTTGGCACCATTGCCGGGGAAGCAATTGGTGTAAAGATTTTGATAATGATCTTGATATCTGCTAATTTAGTGTACCACTAGCTTTAGTAGGATTACCCCTTGTTCTGTTGAGTGTGGAATAGACAGGACATCAGATGCCGTTTCGACCTTATGGCAAGCTTCCACAAGAATGAAGAACTCAGGGTGCCTGAACATTCAAGATCCATCATTAGCTTTGGAACCCTGCCATCTCACAGGTTTGTGTATATATATATTATTTATTCTAACCATGTGTAGATTGGAGAAAAGGTCACTGTCACAAGAATTCAACTCTCATCCCATGTGACGGATATTTATGCTACGCCACTCACAAATCCCTAGTTGTGAGTCATGGTAAGTATGATCAAGGTGAGACAGTCTTGCTCATAGACTTTAAACTTTATGAGTAGTTATCTTTTTAATTTCTTGCATTTCACTGCATGTTTACTTTGAATCATCCTTGCATCCACTCCGTTTAGTTTAGGTTTTCTTTTATCAAATCCTCATCATGTTTAGTTCCTTGCATGCATTCATATCATCTGCATCTAAATAGAAAAAAATATTAAAAAAAAGAAAAAAAAGAGAAAAAATATCCCTCACTGTGATCATACTCTTTCATCTCTTTTTGGATAAATCTCTTTTCTGCTTTGATGCTACCTTTGTTTATGCTAGTATATTTTTGGTTTGAAGGTACTTCCCTGGGGTACTTTCATAGGCTTTTTAAATTAAGCATGGTGCTTAGGTTAAATAGTCTACCTTAATCAAATTAGACACGGAGTTTGGTTTGATTAATGATCTGAAATTAGCTTGTGTAGACATTTGATATTTTGTTGGACTAACCCCTACAGAAAACTCTCAAATACGATATGGGAAAGTCCTGAGATGAATTCACATCAGAGATGAAGCAAGGCATACGATGAACTGCACAAAGAAGACTCAGCTCATTCATCATGGATGAAAGAACTGTGAGTCTTAAAGTTTATTTAAATTCATCATCTACTGCAAGTTATCTTGTGCCTTGAACCATGTTAAAATGCAGCCAACACATAAAATGCTAGTCTATGCTAAAGTAATCTTAAAATCATCTTTTTCATTAGCATGGATGAATAACACATAAGTTGTGGATAACAACCCATGTTTCAAATTCACTACAATCCTTCGGGTATATGTCCATTAACATTTTGTAGGAGATGAGATTTGCTTGTTCATGGTGTGAACTTAAAGGTCCAAAACCCAACCCGTGGATAGACAAAACTCATTATAAGACATGTCACTAGTGATGTCGAAGGCAGCCAAGCTTTGAGCCATCCCAAGGCCTAAGCCAGGACACTGATGACGAGCAGGATGCAACTCACCCCATATGGGACAATCTATGCCTACGCTCAACATTGTCAAAGACATCAACACCTACACCAACAACAAATATTAGGGTGACGATATGCCACTACATTATAACATTTATGAGTCATCCGAAGGAAGTCTGTTGGTGGTTCACTATGAAGACAAGCAGTGGAAGTTCTTCTCACTTCTAATCATTGCAACACAAGAGCTAGTTTGGGGTATGAGGTGGAACGACTTCAACAACAACAAAGTCTACAAATTCAACTCATGAATATGTTGTTAAAGAAATATGGACATCCACCTACTTCACAAGCCAGCTTGGGGAGACACAATTCCGTTGTCTAGATTTGCTTCACGATCAAGGAGAGGAAGGAGTAATCCAGCTTTAACACTTTGATCAGTACAAGCCACGGGACGCTATCCCAATGAAGGAGAAGAATATGATCCATCACTCATTCTTGGAAGATCATTCTTGAACACCACCAATGTGTCATCTATGTCGGGCCTGGAGACGTCCACTTTTGGATCTTCGATCAAAAGGTTCGCTGCTTCATCAACAACTACATCATTTATGAGCAGCCAAAGGAAACCAAGAGAAGACGTTGAGTCAGCCGACAATGGAAGAACCATCTGCCAGGAATTGAGGGGGACATCATGAAGGATGAAGTCTCTGCACTGCAAGAAATCAGACATGGAGAGATAGTACCTGAACCTACAAATCAAGACAATAGCTGACAAAGTCTCCATCATCTGAACCTGTTGAGAGCAAGACTGATCTGGCTCACTGTGAGATAAGCAAGAGAAGACAAGCCACTCATGAACAACAACCAGCTAGACAAGAGAAGCTTCCCCAAGATGGTTTGACACAATCACTCTTTAATGATAAATAACATTTCAAGGTAAGTGACCATCACTTTAAAAGCTTCTCTTTAATTCTGGTATGCGCATAAATAAAGAACCAAACATGTATAAGTTGCACCTCACTTGATCCAACCTAATCAACTCAACATGTTTAGTTCTTTACTCTTTATTCATGGCTTTACTCTCTTGAATCTCACATATCTAAATGAGCTAAAATGTTGTGCATCTAACCTTTGGAAGATGATATATCACAATCATGAAAAGATCGACACACTATACATAGATTATCCTTCCTTGGGTTAAGTAATATGATCTATTAAATATTTTTAAGATGCCACTTTCATGCTCATCTTCTGATCTTATCACTCATGTTATGATTGAATAGAACACATAAACAACAAGTTTATCTTATGCAATGTGTCTAAGGTTAGAGAGGAATGAACAAACTTTTGGTTCTGTTGGTGTTTTTCCACCAACAGAGCCTATGCACTTGATCTCTACCTTGTCTTTATGAGCAGGACACACTCTTGAGCAAAACATGGAGGGGTTTGTCAACTCCCACATTCTACAGAGTGAAGGTCCTGGATATACAAGAACATGCACATTGAGCAAGATGCTGCCAGCTTCCACAATTAATGTTTCACTTCAAGTTGCTGGGCGAGCGAAGAACATGGGTGACACCATATCAAGAGGTGTAGTTATCAAGGTCTACATATTGGGATCAAATGATGCACCTCAGGAATGAACATGGTGAGAAGTCCTGTTCAGATGACTTAAAACATTGAACCCTCGTCGAATGGTAAATCGGTAGTTATCCATATTTATCTTTTCTGCATTAGTTTCCTTTTTGCATATTTACTTTCCATCATCATCTCTCCATAGCATTATTACTTTTCTACATTAGCATTGCATAAAAAAATAAAATAAAAATATTTTACGTATTGCATTTCATCATTAAACCTAAAGCACCATGTGAATAATTCTGTGGTATGTAAAAACCCACATGAAATATTCATCGTGGTGGCATAAAAATAAAAATAAATATGCATACATTCATCTTGTTGCATTTTCTCCTGCATCATAAAAAAATATAAAAATACAAAAATATTGAGAAAGAGATCTTACTGAAACTCTGGACAACTAAGGCTTGAGTGGCCAACCACTGACGCTTAATCTGTTCCACAAGTTTTGTTGTCTATTTGAGTTTCATAGGATTGAAAGACCAAGAAAAGCTGACGAGCAAGTGGATGTTCTATCCACTGTTGGAGCACTATTTCAACAACCATCAACATCAACCAATGCTCCGACAGAGGAAGAATATTTTCACTGCGAGTTTGCTACATTGCAAGATCAAACGACTACGTCAATATTCAACTTGGGGGAAAGCACCCCCATGTATCCATGTAAGTATTTTTTATCTTCTTAAGTTTACTTTCTATAAACAAATTCAAAATAAAAAAAATGTGAGCACATGAAGGCTCACCCTTAAAAAGAAAAAGAACAAAAATATTCGGGCACATGAAGGCTCGATGCGATCGAAAGGATTAGCTTGGGGGAGATGCACCCCCGTTATCTTCATGATTTAGGTATGTCTTACTACTATCTTAATATTTTAAATAATAGGTTATAGTGTGTGTTAGATTAAATAAATAAAGCATGTCAAATCTGAAGAACTCTGTCCCTAATTTCTTAAAATGGAAATGATGAATGGTTGCTCTATTGTATTTCTTTCTAGTACCTAGCTTTTAAGCTTGAGTTCTCTTAAGTTTAAAAATTAATGATGCCTTAAAATGAAATTAAATATATGGGTAGCAAATGCTTGATCCAGAGTGTAACAGAACCGACCAATTTGCACCAGATTAAGCACCGAATCGCTGCTTTCACAGAGATTACAAGTACTTAAGCTCGTACAAACCCGGTAGTCCGGAAATCTCGAAGGATTTCTAGTCATTCAACTTTAACCAAGATCGTAATAGATTAGCGTACATGCCCACAAGGTACATTTAGTTCGCACATAGTTCAAATACATCGGAGTTCAACAGTTATTACAAACCATAGTTTGAATTCAAAAGCGGAAGCAACATAGTTTTGAAACACAAGTCCTTAGTTCACAATACAGTGCCATATGCTTGATCGGTCCACAAAAGCATCAGGGAAGATAAGAGTTGACCATGCCCATGGTCTAGTCACTGCCCTCGACGGGGTACAAACAGATCTCGCAATAGCCGAAGAAGCATTGCCCATCTGCAACAACAAGGGATAGAACCCTGAGTACGAGAAGGTACTCAGCTAGACTTACCCGTCATAAACCAGAAATAACCGACACCAAGGATTATGCAAGGCTGTATCTGGGGTTGGCCACACTTACCTTTTTGCATAAAGCACTTTATTATTAACTAATCATCATTAGAGCATTAGCAGTCACTTTTATGTAATCAGCCTGATTATCTAGATTTGCACCTGATCTAGAGCAAACACTTGACTACTTATTCAAGCAAGAGTGACTATTTCATCAATAGCCTTTCAGATTCATCAACCATAACCATCATTAATTCCATATATTACTACGGTAACACATGCTCAGTCAAGTTACTCACTAACCAGGAGCGATGGCGATTATAATCGATTCCTACCAGCTGGGGATAAAAATGCCGCACACTCGCCCGACACACCCTGCCAGGTGGCCGTTGGCGACCACTTCAGGAGGTTCGAGAACACAACACGCGGGACGGTCATGGGCCCTTCTACACCGGGGGTTATCTCAATGCCAGGTCGCTCAAGCTATTAACTGCCCACGGTCATGCCAGGTCGATCAGGCCCTGCCTGCCCTCGGACCATGCCAGGTCGATCAGAATAGTTGCCCACGGTACATCTGAGGCCCTGGGTGTTAGGCGTCAACATCTCCGTCACCGGCTCGAAAAACCTTACTCGGCTTCACGGGAGGTACCCGCACCTGCTCCGTTAAGTGATTGACGCGTTCAAAATGACTGAGGTGTGCCTTCGTCGGTTCCTGATCGACACAGACGAGAGACTACTAGCACACAGAACCCATGTCCTGCTGCTCCTACATCCCGCCTGGTCTCAAATTAATTATCACATGGTTATCTCCATGATAGCACAAGGCTAAACATGATCAGTATCCACCTATATGTGGGAGACAGGAAATCACCCGACTTTTACCGGTCTAAGCAGGCTAAGCATAAACGAGCCTAGACTTATCAGGGATAACAAGGTAATATTTGCAGGTGGACAAGGATAAGTAATAATGCATCAACGGTAGCAATCAATTCCTATAACCTAATGCAACATCCATCATCAGGTTAATTAGAAACATTTGCAAACCGTAGGAGTTAGAATGCTCCGGGGCTTGCCTCGCTCGAAGTCGGCGGGGCGGTGATCACGGCACTCCGGCAGGTCTTCAGCGTCTCCTTCCGGGATCCCCTCCTCGGGTGTCTCCTCCTGACGCTGCTCCTCCGGCGTCTCCTGGGCTTCCACTACCGATCCTGCATGATGCGGTACATGAATGAACAACATGAATGCACATGGGATGCATGGTGATGCAACATGGAGTAACCATTCAGGAGATAAGCACATGTCATCTACTGCTACTCACTTATTTAATTCGACATACTACTTACCAAGTCTTGTTGTCACCGCATCAAAGTTGCTTAACGGGTTTATTACCCTCTAATTATTTGTAGAATTAAATCTAGTTAAATAGGCCCATAACAGTAACCTATCCTAGACAGCTTCACAAAAACCTATAAAAAATTACTGGAGATCAATAACACTTAATCTAACCCTCTGTCCAAATTTCATCCCATTTGGACCTAGACTTCATCCTCTATGAAAAAGACAAATTCTATTATGGAGAGGTGCTTTGAACTACACACCCTAGCAAAAAGTGTCAAACAACAGATTTCTTATTTTTCTACTGAACTTCCTAGCATAAGAGCAATGTGCTTAAATTCTCAGGTTCGTATTCCTCATATTTTAATTACTACAAAATAAACAAGGAAACGACATTTAAGCATTTTAAAAGCTACTGCCAAATTAATTCACAGAACAACCTCATATTATATTTTTCTCTGAAACTACACATTCATACAAACCTAACAAAACTGGAATCACATTTTTCTGACTTATATATTATTAGTTATGCATTTACCAAGTTATCAGCACTTTTCTAAATTAAATAAATCTACACATAAAAGTATCACCAAAAATGCATTTAACAGTTTTCACTGATAGATCTAAACATGCTTGACCTAACAAAATTTGTTTCACAGGATTTGGACTTAAAATAAGCCTTGTAGGAATTTTTGAAGCCATTACATAATTCTACAAAAACAAACTAAAAAGGAAACTCAAACCTAAACGTACGAACTCCAACTTGGTTCGGCCGAGGCATAAGACAAACGCTCAGCACACCCGGCGCGATTCGGCTGAGGCTCGAGACAAGGCTTCGGCACGTTCGGCGCGACTCGGCCGAGGCTCAAACACACTCAACCGATTCGGCCGAGGCTACTGACTCAACCGAGGCTCGGTGACTTAGCCGAGGCTCGAGGCAAACTCTCGGCACGCCCGGCTTACCGAGGCCTACGGCACCCAAACGCTTCCCTTTCTTTCTTTCTTGCTGCCAGTCGGGGCCCGCTGGTCACGGCGACCAAGCTACCGAGGCCAGGCTCGGCACGTTACCGTGCGAGGCCAGGCTCGGCGGTCAACGGCGGAGTTTTGCGCCGTGGTCGTTGACCGGCCCTAGCTCGTCGACGGCGACACTTCTGGCGATACGGAGACCATTACTGGGTGCGGGTTTGCGAGGCGAACACAACTAACCGGCTCGCTGAGACAGAGGGATACCGGAGCAAGCTCGACGGCGGCCATGGCGGAGCGGCGGCTCTGGCGACTCGGCGGCGGAACTCTTCCCGGCGGCTTGCGACTCGGCGAGACTAACACTAGCCTAAGCAAGTCACAAGTGACCTATTGGAGCAACTCCCGGGCTTCGGCATCCCCGGCATTGTCCGGCGCGATGCACGGCGGCGGTCCATGGCGGACATAGCGCGACTGGCCCGCGGTCCGGCGAACTCAAGACACGAGAGAGGTCTCCATCTGACTCTAAGCTACTACGACGGTAGAGAAGACTAGAACATGGCTCAGCTCAGGGTAGCATGGCCGGAGATGACCGGTCCACGTGAAGGTCACGGTGGCGGCCATGGCGGAAGCTTGCGGATGGCGTCCGCTGTTCCGGCAGCTAGAGAGGGAGAGAGGGGAAACCAACCCTTACCGGAGGAAGAGGAGATCAGGGCGGAGGAACTGGCGATAGGAATTGGACGGCGGCGCACGGTGGAGCGAGTAATCGCTCGCCGAGGTTCGGCGGGCGGCGGCGCTGAACGGCGGCGGCGCTTTGCTTTCTCCCCTTTTCCCGCTCGAACGCCGGCGAGAGCAGAGAGCGAGAGAGAGGCGCGAGCGCGGGGAACAGAATGGAGGGAGGAGCGGGTTCGGACAGGGCGAGGGCGAAGGCATGCTTGCCACGCCGCGCGCGGACGCTGGCTTGGCCGGCCGTCGAGCGCCACGCGGCGGCAACGTCCTGGCGCTGTCGGCCACGACGCCGCGCGCGCGCCGGCACGGCACGGCCCGGCCCGATTCAGTGCCATCAGGCCGACTGACGGCCAGACTTTGAGCGCGATTAACTCCTAATCCATTTGAAGAAAAGCTAAACCACTTGCTCCATTGCTTAGAGCTACATACCGACTACCACTTTGGTTACAAGATTGATCTTTGGTTCGGCCTAGATTGCTCCCGAGAAAGCTCCAAAGATGGCTAGATGAAACTGTTTTGGGCAGTTAGGACTTAGAGAATTTTCTAAGTCTAAACTCCCTCAAATCTGCCTTGTGGGTCCCAAAACACCTTGTTAAACTCATTTTCATGAGTTGGGCCTTAAACAACTTTTGTTCTACTCTAAATTCTACACACTTTTGGTTAAGGGCCCACAGCCAAGCAAAGCTTCTATCAAGAAGGTCTTAGTTAGTCAAACAAAAGGACTCCTAGGGCTCTATTAAGGCAACTAGGGTTAGAGACTTGGTTAGCCAACATGACCAACATAAACCAAGCTTCATTTTGACTCCTCAACAAGGTTCAACTACTAAGGAGACTTAAACACTCCACAAACAAGACACACAAGCATTCAATCAAGCATAGCATCACGAAAGGTCACATGAAATGACACTTAACAAAAGAAAGAATGCAACATGAAAAGATGATGCTTTATGCTCATGAGATGTCAAATTATGCACTTAGGGTTGCTTAACACCTAGGGTGTTACAGCCCTCCCCTCCTTAAAGGAATCTCGTCCCGAGAATTGAGTTACTAACCAGTCCTTATAAAACTGTGGATATACTTCCTTTAGATAGTCTTCCGTTTCCCAAGTGGCATCTCGGTCGTCTTGTTCACTCCAAGATACTTTATATTGCTTCGAGATTCTTCCGCGAGTTACCCTTTCTTTCTCGTCGAGTACTCGATATGGCTTCACCGGGTAAGTAAGGTCGGATTGTAACTTGATATTGGCCGGTTGTACTTCCTCTTCTGGAACTCGAAGACATTTCTTTAGTTGTGACACATGGAAAACAGGGAATATAGCCTTTAAATGATCAGGTAACTGTAGTTGATAAGCCACTTCTCCCTTCCTTTCCATTACCCTGTAGGGTCCCACAAACCTTGGCGCTAACTTTCTTTTCACGCCAAAACGTCTAACTCCTTTCATGGGTGACACTTTCAAGTACACATAGTCGCCTACTTCGAATTCAAGCGGCCTTCTTCTCTGATCAACATAACTCTTCTGTCGAGACTGTGCAGCTGCTATGTGTTGTTGGATTATTCTAACTTGTTCTTCTGCTTCCCTAACGAAGTCAGTTCCATAGTAACGACGTTCTCCTGGTTCAACCCAACTTACTGGTGTTCTGCATCTTCTGCCATACAGAGCTTCGAAAGGTGCCATATGAATGCTTTCTTGATAACTGTTGTTGTAAGCAAATTCTGCTAATGGCAACCACTTCTCCCAAGATCCCTTCGCGGATATCACACACGCTCTCAACATATCCTCTAAAACCTGATTCACTCTTTCAGTTTGCCCTGAAGTCTGGGGATGGTAAGCTGAACTATGGATTAACTTGGTACCTAATTCCTTTTGCATTTTCTCCCAGAATGGTGCAGTGAACTGTGTTCCGCGATCCGAAACTATGACTTTGGGTATACCATGCAATCGGATAATCTGATTGATATAGATCTCCGCATAATCCGGTACTCGATAACAGGTTTTAACTGGTATAAAATGAGCGGTCTTGGTGAGACTGTCTACTATTACCCATATCGAATCGTTTCCCCTCTGAGTAGTAGGCAAACCGGTGATAAAATCCATACTCACCTCTTCCCACTTCCATTCAGGTATTGATAAGGGTTGAAGTGTTCCGGCTGGCTTCAGGTGAATGGCCTTCACTCGACAACACGTGTCGCATCTGGCTACATACGCGGCAATTTCCTTCTTCATTTTGGTCCACCAAAATCTTGGACGCAAATCTTGATACATCTTAGTGCTCCCGGGATGAATAGACAACTTGGAAAGATGAGCCTCATCCATGATCTGATTTTTGAGTTCCCTATTCTTGGGTACCACTAAGCGATTATCAAACCATAACACTCCCTTATCATCAACTCGGAAATGTTTTACGGGTTCAGTGGCAGCTCTTAGCTTTTCCTTGATATAATAGATTCCCTTGTCTGTTTTCTGCCCTTCTAGAACCTGATCAACTAAGGTGCTCTGCAGCTCGATGTGACACAAGATCACAGGGTGTTCGAGACTAAACTCATCCTCTGGTTGTAACCTCAAGTTATTACAATGCGACTTTCGACTCAGAGCATCAGCAACTACATTTGCCTTTCCTGGGTGATAATGTATCTGCAAATTATAATCCTTAATCAACTCAAGCCATCTTCTCTGCCTCATATTCAGTTCAGGTTGAGTAAAGATATACTTGAGACTTTTGTGGTCCGTGTACATGTTACAGACGTTACCAAGCAGATAATGTCTCCATAGTTTTAGAGCGTGTACCACAGCAGCTAATTCCAAGTCATGCGTAGGATAATTAACTTCATGTTTTCTCAATTGACGTGAAGCATAAGCAATCACTCTGCCTTCTTGCATAAGAACACAGCCTAAACCAACTTTCGATGCGTCGCAGAAGACATCAAACGGCTTCTCGATATCTGGTTGAGCTAAGACAGGGGCAGTGGTTAATAGTTTCCGTAAGGTACGGAAAGCTGTTTCACACTTCTCTGTCCACTCAAACTTCTGATCCTTCTGCAGCGAACTTGTCATGGGCTTGGCAATCTTGGAGAAATCGGGAATGAAACGACGGTAATACCCTGCTAAACCGAGAAAACTCCGAATCTCCCCCACCGAAGTTGGAGCTTCCCAATCCATTACTTCTTGTACTTTGCTAGGGTCCACAGAGATTCCTTCTTCTGACAGGATGTGACCAAGGAATTGTACTTGCTTCAACCAAAACTCGCATTTACTAAACTTAGCGTAAAGTTTATGTTCCCGGAGTCTTGTCAAGACGATCCTCAAATGTTCTGCATGGTCGTCCGGGTTCTCCGAATAAACCAAAATATCATCAATGAACACCACTACAAACTTATCTAGTTCTGGCATGAATACCGAGTTCATCAAACTCATAAAGTATGCTGGAGCATTTGTCAATCCAAAAGACATGACTAAATACTCGTACAGGCCATATCTGGTTGAAAAAGCAGTCTTTGGAATATCTTGTGGTCGGATTCTAATTTGATGATATCCTGATCTCAAATCGATCTTGGAGAATACTTTGGCTCTGGATAACTGATCAAACAAAATATCTATCCGTGGCAACCGATATTTGTTCTTAACGGTCACGGCATTAAGCGGTCGATAATCCACACACATCCGTAGAGACTTGTCCTTTTTCTTGACAAACAAAGTTGGGCATCCCCACTCTGACACACTAGGTTGAATGAAACCCTTGTCCGAAAGTTCCTTAATCTGCGTCTTGAGTTCGGCTAATTCATTGGGCGGCATACGATAAGGTCTTCTCGAGATCGGTGCAGTCCCTGGTAACAGCTCAATAGTAAACTCTACAGCCCGCTTGGGCGGTAAACCCGGCAACTCATCTGGAAAGACGTCTGGGAAATCCCGAACAACTGGAATTTTTGACAGGTCCTCTATAGATAAGGTACAAGACAGATCAACAAAATCTGCTCCTCGAGGAAGAGAGATACGTATCTTGGTGTTAATCCTTGCATCAGATAAGGTAAGAGTTCTATCTGCAGTGTCTAACACCGCTTTCCACATACTCATCCAACTCATTCCTAGGACTACATCCATACTGAGTCCTGGCAAAACTACTAAATTGGCTCCAAACTTATGCCCTCCGATGTCGATGGTTGCATCACGTACCATCTGCCTAGACAACACACTACTCCCCACAGAGCTTACGCGAAACCCATAATCCATTTCAGACACCTCTTGATTATGCTTTTGTGCAAATGCTTTACTCATGAACGAATGCGATGATCCAGTATCAAACAAAACAACTGCAGGATGATGGTTAACAAGACACATACCAGCAGTCACGGGCTCTCCAGCACGAGCTTCTTCAGCGGTCATGTTGTGCAGGCGTGCGGGGTAGTTGGTCTGTTGCTTCTTTGGGTAGGGGCAGTACCTTGCGAAGTGCCCCTCTTGGTTGCAGTTGTAGCATGGTCCCCGAACCAACGGTTTGTTCCCTGAAGAACTGCCTTGACCTCCACGAGCCTGAGCAGCAGCTATCTTGTATGGCTTCTGATTGCGCTGAGCTTGTGGCTGATTCTTCTTCTGCGGCGGCCTAAAACGTGCCCCCGGCGCTGGTGGTCGATACAGATTTCGCTGAGCTGGTGGTGCTCTGGGTTGTGATGATCCTGATTCAAAGGTCCTCTTCCGGGCCTTGCTAGCAGCATGCTTGTTGTTATGGTTCTCTTGAATCAGACAGTCGCTTATGAAGTCATTGAAATTGGTACGGGAAGATGTACCCACTGACTTTCCCATTTTAGTGTTCAAGCCTCTCTTGAAACTAGCAATCTTCTTAGCGTCTGTGTCAACAAAGTCTGGGATATAGCGAACCAACGAGTTGAACAGATGATGATACTCTGTGATAGACCGAGTTCCTTGAGTCAGATTCATGAACTCTGCCACTTTCATCTGTGTCAAGCCCGGTGGAATGTAATGACCTCGAACAGCAGCAGTAAACACTCTCCAAGTGATAGGAACATTGGCAGGATAGGTGGTACGATGATGTCCCCACCAAATCCCGGCTGGTCCCTGCAACTGGTGTGCGGCATATTCTGCTTTAAGCTCTTCTGTGAGCCTAAGCAAACGGAACTTCTGCTCCAGAGTATGCAGCCATTCTTCTGCCTCCAATGGTTCTGTAGCTTCCTTGAAAATTGGTGGTTTGGTATCTAGGAAATCCTTGAAAGAACTATACTGGTTTAGCTCTTGGCGTTGGTGTCCTTGCGCCAAGTTCTCCCTCAGCAAAGCTTCAATGTTGCGCTGGCTTCCAAGAAATTGAGCAAAAAGTTGCTCAGCCGTCGGGGATGGAGGAGGTGGTGGATTGCGGTTTTCTCTGGGGTCCTCATTTCCACCACTACCGCCTGCTCCACTACGAGTTGTCGTCATCTGCATATAGGATAGTAAGCGACCATTAGGCGAAGTTGCAACTTGTAGAGAACAATAATCATACCCACTGAAATTATTCGGAAAACAATTCACCAAACAATGACAGAGGTACAATAAATTTCAATCCACATCGCATCAACACATAACAAGATCACTTAATACATCATGCAAAAGATAACATAACATCCATCGTTTTGCCCATACATATGGGACTTTCCAAGGCCTCACACCACATCATATAGGTCCATACTCATGCTACATCTTAGCACCTAACAACAAAAGATCGGGCCACTACAACACAAAAGATCACTAGTCGATAGCGCTAACTAGTCTACTCTCTCATGGCGCCATCACCACTACCACCGTCGCTAGACACATCTGAAGAACTACTAGAAGAACTAATCGGCTCCGGATCCTCCTGGGGAAAGATGGGGTTCCTCTCATTCTCCCTACGGTGGATCTCCTCGTGCAGACGATCGTTGTAGTCCTGCAGGTGATGGAGTTGGAGCTCCAGGTCTCCCACTCGCAACCTCAGCAGCCTGTTCTCCTCTGAAACACGAATGCCCTCGACACAAACTCCTCGAAGCGCCTCCTCAGTCTCCCTCATGACCGAGGCCAAGAAAGTAGTCGACCCCTGCTGAATGGCAAGCTGATGAGCAGTCTCCTGCTCCCTCTGAAGTGCCTGGTCTCTCTCTACTGTCAACTGAGCTAGCTGTGTAGTGAGGAGGTCCATCTCTGTAGCGTGCTCCTCCTGACGGCGATGCTGCGCTGCAATCTCCTCGCTAAGAACATGGTCCAACTGCTCATAGCTGCGGGATAAGCAGCCATAAGTAGCCATAAGTGCAGCCATGGCACTCCCAAACTCCTCTAGAAAGTCCTCTGATCCCTCATCGGTCCAAGGCCCCAGCATGTAGTTAGGCCTCTTGCCTCCCGTGGACTTGCGAGCAGTGCGCTTGGTGCGTGCCATCTGTAAGAAGTTTATCCACACAGTTTTTAATTAGTTGAAACAACTTTTATTAGAAAAACGGGACAGAAACCATAAGGAAGGAAGTAAGATTAATGCAAGATTATACGATCATGATGCATGCACGTTTCATACGTCCTCACTGCCTAACAATCTAACGGCTAGACGGTGGCATACACGTTCACTCATAGCGTTAACTATACGTGCTACACGTTCGCGAGTTAGCATACCTGCAGAAAAACCATTTCAGCCCTTCCCACAGTATGAATATCATGCACCGCGGAAATTTAAATCTAATACTCTCTTAGGTGTACACCCGGTATACACGTAAGCAGTATATGCACCCATCATAAATTATTACTCCCACAATCAATACTTTCACATATACTTGTGTGGAACAGGTATACGCATCAGTATCATATAAGCACTTTCCCTAGATTGGCGGTTGTCCAATCATGCTCTCACAACTCTCATTACCTTTAGCGTAGAGGCAATTGATCCATACATTACTATTCCGAGGAACAACATCCATACAATTTCACCCTTGCCGTATGGACGACAGAATAACAGAAAATAAGTATGATGCACGACCCCCAAAGTTAGTACTTAAATAGCCACCTAAGTTCCTATTGGGCATAAGGACTTGATCAATGGCACACCTTACTCTTGGTCAAGAAGGTTTTTCAAATCCTAATATAACTATAAGTTCTTGTCAAATAGGAATTTTAATTGAAAATACAGTTTTTCAAATACACTTGTGAACAGTAACGCTAACCACGCTCCGATGCCAGCTGTAACAGAACCGACCAATTTGCACCAGATTAAGCACCGAATCGCTGCTTTCACAGAGATAACAAGTACTTAAGCTCGTACAAACCCGGTAGTCCGGAAATCTCGAAGGATTTCTAGTCATTCAACTTTAACCAAGATCGTAATAGATTAGCGTACATGCCCACAAGGTACATTTAGTTCGCACATAGTTCAAATACATCGGAGTTCAACAGTTATTACAAACCATAGTTTGAATTCAAAAGCGGAAGCAACATAGTTTTGAAACACAAGTCCTTAGTTCACAATACAGTGCCATATGCTTGATCGGTCCACAAAAGCATCAGGGAAGATAAGAGTTGACCATGCCCATGGTCTAGTCACTGCCCTCGACGGGGTACAGACAGTTCTCGCAATAGCCGAAGAAGCATTGCCCATCTGCAACAACAAGGGATAGAACCCTGAGTACGAGAAGGTACTCAGCTAGACTTACCCGTCATAAACCAGAAATAACCGACACCAAGGATTATGCAAGGCTGTATCTGGGGTTGGCCACACTTACCTTTTTGCATAAAGCACTTTATTATTAACTAATCATCATTAGAGCATTAGCAGTCACTTTTATGTAATCAGCCTGATTATCTAGATTTGCACCTGATCTAGAGCAAACACTTGACTACTTATTCAAGCAAGAGTGACTATTTCATCAATAGCCTTTCAGATTCATCAACCATAACCATCATTAATTCCATATATTACTACGGTAACACATGCTCAGTCAAGTTACTCACTAACCAGGAGCGATGGCGATTATAATCGATTCCTACCAGCTGGGGATAAAAATGTCGCACACTCGCCCGACACACCCTGCCAGGTGGCCGTTGGCGACCACTTCAGGAGGTTCGAGAACACAACACGCGGGACGGTCATGGGCCCTTCTACACCGGGGGTTATCTCAATGCCAGGTCGCTCAAGCTATTAACTGCCCACGGTCATGCCAGGTCGATCAGGCCCTGCCTGCCCTCGGACCATGCCAGGTCGATCAGAATAGTTGCCCACGGTACATCTGAGGCCCTGGGTGTTAGGCGTCAACATCTCCGTCACCGGCTCGAAAAACCTTACTCGGCTTCACGGGAGGTACCCGCACCTGCTCCGTTAAGTGATTGACGCGTTCAAAATGACTGAGGTGTGCCTTCGTCGGTTCCTGATCGACACAGACAGGAGACTACTAGCACACAGAACCCATGTCCTGCTGCTCCTACATCCCGCCCGGTCTCAAATTAATTATCACATGGTTATCTCCATGATAGCACAAGGCTAAACATGATCAGTATCCACCTATATGCGGGAGACAGGAAATCACCCGACTTTTACCGGTCTAAGCAGGCTAAGCATAAACGAGCCTAGACTTATCAGGGATAACAAGGTAATATTTGCAGGTGGACAAGGATAAGTAATAATGCATCAACGGTAGCAATCAATTCCTATAACCTAATGCAACATCCATCATCAGGTTAATTAGAACCATTTGCAAACCGTAGGAGTTAGAATGCTCCGGGGCTTGCCTCGCTCGAAGTCAGCGGGGCGGTGATCACGGCACTCCGGCAGGTCTTCAGCGTCTCCTTCCGGGATCCCCTCCTCGGGTGTCTCCTCCTGACGCTGCTCCTCCGGCGTCTCCTGGGCTTCCACTACCGATCCTGCATGATGCGGTACATGAATGAACAACATGAATGCACATGGGATGCATGGTGATGCAACATGGAGTAACCATTCAGGAGATAAGCACATGTCATCTACTGCTACTCACTTATTTAATTCGACATACTACTTACCAAGTCTTGTTGTCACCGCATCAAAGTTGCTTAACGGGTTTATTACCCTCTAATTATTTGTAGAATTAAATCTAGTTAAATAGGCCCATAACAGTAACCTATCCTAGACAGCTTCACAAAAACCTATAAAAAATTACTGGAGACCAATAACACTTAATCTAACCCTCTGTCCAAATTTCATCCCATTTGGACCTAGACTTCATCCTCTATGAAAAAGACAAATTCTATTATGGAGAGGTGCTTTGAACTACACACCCTAGCAAAAAGTGTCAAACAACAGATTTCTTATTTTTCTACTGAACTTCCTAGCATAAGAGCAATGTGCTTAAATTCTCAGGTTCGTATTCCTCATATTTTAATTACTACAAAATAAACAAGGAAACGACACTTAAGCATTTTAAAAGCTACTGCCAAATTAATTCACAGAACAACCTCATATTATATTTTTTTCTGAAACTACACATTCATACAAACCTAACAAAACTGGAATCACATTTTTCTGACTTATATATAATTAGTTATGCATTTACCAAGTTATCAGCACTTTTCTAAATTAAATAAATCTACACATAAAAGTATCACCAAAAATGCATTTAACAGTTTTCACTGATAGATCTAAACATGCTTGACCTAACAAAATTTGTTTCACAGGATTTGGACTTAAAATGAGCCTTGTAGGAATTTTTGAAGCCATTACATAATTCTGCAAAAACAAACTAAAAAGGAAACTCAAACCTAAACGTACGGACTCCAACTTGGTTCGGCCGAGGCATAAGACAAACGCTCAGCACACCCGGCGCGATTCGGCTGAGGCTCGAGGCAAGGCTTCGGCACATTCGGCGCGACTCGGCCGAGGCTCAAACACACTCAACCGATTCGGCCGAGGCTACTGACTCAACCGAGGCTCGGTGACTTAGCCGAGGCTCGAGGCAAACGCTCGGCACGCCCAGCTTACCGAGGCCTACGGCACCCAAACGCTTCCCTTTCTTTCTTTCTTGCTGCCAGTCGGGGCCCGCTGGTCAGGGCGACCAAGCTACCGAGGCCAGGCTCGGCACGTTACCGTGCGAGGCCAGGCTCGGCGGTCAACGACGGAGTTTTGCGCCGTGGTCGTTGACCGGCCCTAGCTCGTCGACGGCGACACTTCTGGCGACACGGAGACCATTACTAGGTGCGGGTTTGCGAGGCGAACACAACTAACCGACTCGCTGAGATAGAGGGATACCGGAGCAAGCTCGACGGCGGCCATGGCGGAGCGGCGGCTCTGGTGACTCGGCGGCGGAACTCTTCCCGGCGGCTTGCGACTCGGCGAGACTAACACTAGCCTAAGCAAGTCACAAGTGACCTATTGGAGCAACTCCCGGGCTTCGGCATCCCAGGCATTGTCCGGCGCGATGCACGGCGGCGGTCCATGGCGGACACAGCGCGACTGGCCCGCGGTCCGGCGAACTCAGGACACGAGAGAGGTCTCCATCTGACTCTAAGCTACTACAACGGTAGAGAAGACTAGAACATGGCTCAGCTCAGGGTAGCATGGCCGGAGATGACCGGTCCACGTGAAGGTCACGGTGGCGGCCATGGCGGAAGCTTGCGGATGGCGTCCGCTGTTCCGGCAGCTAGAGAGGGAGAGAGGGGAAACCAACCCTTACCGGAGGAAGAGGAGATCAGGGCAGAGGAACTGGCGAGAGGAATTGGACGGCGGCGCACGGTGGAGCGAGTAATTGCTCGCCGAGGTTCGGTGGGCGGCGGCGGTGAACGGCGGCGGCGCTTTGCTTTCTCCCCTTTTCCCGCTCGAACGCCGGCGAGAGCAGAGAGCGAGAGAGAGGCGCGAGCGCGGGGAACAGAATGGAGGGAGGAGCGGGTTCGGACAGGGCGAGGGCGAAGGCATGCTTGCCACGCCGCGCGCGGACGCTGGCTTGGCCGGCCGTCGAGCGCCACGCGGCGGCAACGTCCTGGCGCTGTCGGCCACGACGCCGCGCGCGCGCGCCGGCACGGCACGGCCCGGCCCGATTCAGTGCCATCAGGCCGACTGACGGCCAGACTTTGAGCGCGATTAACTCCTAATCCATTTGAAGAAAAGCTAAACCACTTGCTCCATTACTTAGAGCTACATACCGACTACCACTTTGGTTACAAGATTGATCTTTGGTTCGGCCTAGATTGCTCCCGAGAAAGCTCCAAAGATGGCTAGATGAAACTGTTTTGGGCAGTTAGGACTTAGAGAATTTTCTAAGTCTAAACTCCCTCAAATCTGCCTTGTGGGTCCCAAAACACCTTGTTAAACTCATTTTCATGAGTTGGGCCTTAAACAACTTTTGTTCTACTCTAAATTCTACACACTTTTGGTTAAGGGCCCACAGCCATGCAAAGCTTCTATCAAGAAGGTCTTAGTTAGTCAAACAAAAGGACTCCTAGGGCTCTATTAAGGCAACTAGGGTTAGAGACTTGGTTAGCCAACATGACCAACATAAACCTAGCTTCATTTTGACTCCTCAACAAGGTTCAACTACTAAGGAGACTTAAACACTCCACAAACAAGACACACAAGCATTCAATCAAGCATAGCATCACGAAAGGTCACATGAAATGACACTTAACAAAAGAAAGAATGCAACATGAAAAGATGATGCTTTATGCTCATGAGATGTCAAATTATGCACTTAGGGTTGCTTAACACCTAGGGTGTTACACAGAGTCTAGGTAATTGACATATATGATATGTGATGATCTGAGCTACTGTTATCTTGTTCTAAAACAACACTTGAGTTCCGGAGATTTTCCAATATTAAGATGACAAATAATTGCATTAAGTTAAATTAAGCTTTGTTGACCCTATGAGAAGTTATCATGCTATTGAATTGAGATCACTTACACATTTCATCCATGTTTCGCACAAATGCTGATGATTATCTGTTGCTATCCTCTCAAAAGTTTGTTGGAAGCATGTGGCTATTGAAAAAAAAACTGAGGAAATAAAAAAGGACAAGTGTCCGAAACCTCAAAAAGATAGATCCCGAGGAAATAAAAAGGGACAAGTGTCCGGAACCTCGAAGAAAAAAGAGAAAAAAAATGATGAATATCAGAAAAAATGGGCACGTGCCCGATAGTAGAATTAGCCTGATAGCCATGTGTTTCTAATAGACAAAAGAGAGTGATATATTCAAAAGAGCATCCGCCTCCATTCTCCATACACATGCACTTCTCGATTCAATAGTATGGTTGACTTTGTCTTTGGATCCATTGTTTAATTTGACAACATATGTTTTTAAGCTTTTTCAAAATTCATAAAAACTCCGGGATAATGGTGAAGTGAAGGAACTAGAGACATGGTGCTTGATTTGATCGTTCTATCTTTCAATTATCAAGATTCAAGGTAAAGTACTAAGCCCCGTGATAAATAATATGATATCTTTTTCTAATCCAAATGAGAACTTTTGTTTGAATGCATATGTACTTGTTAGAAGTGCAGATATTGCAGCAACTCATGATCCATTGTTGAGTTTGACTTTGCTAAGGGACTAGCACAAGTTAAGCTTGGGGGAACTTGTTGACGCTCACTAATGCTCATAATTAACCATCAACTATTGCATGAAATGACACTAAATGAATCACAAAGCATAGTTGTAGGGTTTGGAACTAACAAGTTCCACGAGTTTTGGTGCTCTCACTTGTTTTGCAGGATTATCAATATTTCACCATATAAAAGTATCTCAAGTGATGAAACAGAGCACACCATTGCGAAGAGCTCGTCGAGACGATCGAAACGGACATATGATTTGCTATATTTGGAGTCCCGAAGCGAGAGTCCTCGATGGATACGACTTGGAAGATTCTAGAACATTCCAGAACATTCCAGAAGACAAGAGAAGGCAACCCACGGAAGGCGGGGCCCACCTGCCATAGGGGCAGACCGACCGGTCTCCCCTATGGACCGACCGGTCGGGTATTGGGCTCAATTTCGTCCCCCTTCGCATGACGCACTCCAACCGACTTCTCCAACACGTTTTGGCCCATTTAGGCCCAAGTGCATATGACGAAGGATTTAGTCCCACATAGCTTGCCCAAGGTGGAGGGGAGGCCAGGAGCCCCTATATAATAAACCCAGGACCCCCCTGAGGCAGGACACCTTCAACATCTGGGAGTCTTTGTAGAGGCGTCCCTCGAAGGACAACCTCTCCTCCCTAGAGAATTAGGTTTAGATTTTCCAATGTAATAGCTTAGCTTTAGTCGGGAGTTAGGGAGAGCGGAGCTGCACTCCGGTTTCGGAGGAGTCTTCAGAGTTTTGGTATGTTTTGTATCTTTTCTTTGTAAGACTTATGCTTTAATATATTTATCTTCTCTATTTACTTTATGCTTTATTATATGATTAGTATAGTTGTTATATCTTGGCATGGGATCTTCGCTCGTATTGAGTGCTCTAGTTATTCATGGTAATTAGAGTAGTAATCGATAGATTAGACATGGTGTTTAGTCTATAGGTTACCTGAGGTTGCGCTCAATCCCCGGAATAGTTGTGGTAGCCCCAGGGGTGACAGCTCTGTTAGGCCTTCGTAGTCCACCACGTTCGGATTGATGTTTCGTAGAGCATTTGGCAGCCTTCTCCCAACTACCTTTTTCCCAGTCTTCTTCGAGAGTTGGAAAGGACCTGCTGCTCCAAAGTGCCAATGTGTATAACTGCTATATCTTTTCATCTTTGTTGCCTTAGAACTCAAGTAATAGAGAAGTATATAGGAACCTTGATCTCTCCTGTTGTTCTCCCACTATAGTTATCTAGTTATCATTGAATTATCCTTTATGTGTTTCATTTATGATCATATCATATATCATTCACTCCTGCTTTAGTCTAATAAGTACTCTGAGTTAGTAGATGCATGATAGTGAGTTATCAGATTCTTGACCCTAGCTTCCCTGTGGTAAAATATAAATAATGATCCTGGAATACTCCCGGTAAAATGCTACGATGATGTTCTGTGCGCTTGCGGAATCTTTCATATTCTTATTTGCATTAACAAACGTCAACATGAGACGCTTGGAGACGACGAGCTCGCCCTCGCCATCACCTGGTTCTCGCGGTTTCACAACAACCGCCTAAATCGCCGGCGTGGTGGCGCACGCGATGGCTGCTACAAGTGTGGTGATCTAGACCACTTCATGGCGAACTGTCCCAAGAACAACAAGTAGTCTCCCGGCAAGAATCGCAACTTCAGGCGCAAGGGCTAGCCAGAGTACTAGACCAAGAAGAAGAACAAGGACAACTTTCGCCGAGAGGACTTGGAGAGGGCTTTCGATGCCGGTCGGCGCGTGCTCTTCGCCGGCAAGGGCGACACCGACAAGTCCTCCGACAGCGACTCCAGCGACGATGGGTCCGAGCACAAGACTGAAGATTGCTTCAACGGACTCTGCTTCTTCGGCAACTCCTCCAAGGGCATGTGCACCACGGCCCTGGATGAAGAGGACTCCAAGTGCCAGGCGAAGAACGCCGATGATGCCAACAGCGACGACGATGACGACAACGCCTCCGAGGTATCAAATTCCTCTCTTGTCGATCGTCTCACTGATGAGCGTGATAGCTTTGCGGAGTTTGTCCTTGCTTTGGAGAAGAGACTCAAGGAGGTTCTCCAAGAGCGTGGTGAGTTTAAGGCCAAGATGAAAGAGGCGCTTATGGAGCTTGAGTTTGCTAAGTTCGAAGTGAGGGTGACCGATGAGGAAGAGTGCGATGAGTGCACCACACACATGGCAAACTTTTCCACCCTACAAACCAGGTATGCCTCTTTGATCGATGTGTATGATGAGCTGAAGAGTAGGCTAGACATGGTGGGTGAGTGTCGTGAGTGTGCTTCCATGAAGAAGGAGCTGGACGAAGTGAAGGCGAGGCCTTCTTTGTTGGGTGCATGCAAGCTTTGCCCTAGCTTGCGAACTGAGTTGGCAGAAGTTAATGCCAAGCTTGCTGAAGCCATGAAGGCCATCTCAGTCAGCACCTTGTCCACTCCATGTGAGCGATGCGTGGGGTTGGAGCTTGAGATTGCCAACTGTCGGCATGACAGGATGCAAACCGGGGAGGAAAACACATACCTCCGGTCCATCCTGAGTTGGGTGTCGTGCAGTGAGCCGCAGTTGGGCATGATGATCAGTCAGTTCAAGAGGGGAACTGATTGCTCGGGAGTAGGCTTTACTTTAGGTGGGAAGGGCGCTAGTAGCTTTGGCAAGATCCAGTTTAGTGGAGTGAGCCCTAGTGAGAAGCCATCCGCTATCCCTAAGCTTACCAAGATCACCCCACCTGAGCCTTCCAAGCCTATCACCAAGGATGGCATCCTTGATGAACCTCCCAAGGCTCCACCTCACAAGCAAGTGTGGGTTCCCAAACCTAACCATCTTAGGAACACACTTGACACCCTTCCTGACGTCTCTAGTGATCCCCTTCCGAGAGGGAAGCAGCCAGCCAGAGTGAACAACCCTCGCAACCGTAGGAACCAACAACCCAAGAGAGTGGTGAGGTTCGAGTGCGAGTATTGTCATCGTGAGGGTCACCTAGCTGAGTTTTGCTTTCGGAGGAAGAGAGACGCTAGGAAGGAGATGGAGCTGAACAACCAGGCCAGGCACCACTCTCTCCATGGTGTGCAAGGTCGCGAAGTTCAAAGGCAGGGCGCTAGACCTGGAGGTGCACCTCCTCAGGTTGCTAGCCCTCAGGTAGCTAGACCACAGGGTGGTGGTCGTACCCGTCGCGGTTCCGGTCGTCCTCAATACGATCGTGAGCTGAGTGTAAGAGGTTTTGCTGCTCAGTCCCATAGCAGACCACCTTTTCAGTATGGTGGTGATCACTTTGATCAGATGGGACATAGTCGTGAGTTTGGAGGTTTTCCGTTCCATAGCGGACCACCTTTTTAGTATGGTGGTGATCGCTATCCACCCATGGGACGAGGACAGTTTGGTGTTGCTCCTAACACTTTTTCTGGGCCTATGACACAGCACTGGTATCCTTCTCAGTATACTAACTCCAGTGTTGTGCCATACGCTCACTTCCTGCCTTTCTATTGATTTTAGGAACTTCAGTTGGAGAACATGTGGCTCATGGATTCTGGGTGTTCACGCCACATGACCGGAAAGAAGGAATGGTTCTCCAGCCTTAGCCCCGTGATGCGCAAGGAGTACATCACTTTCGGGGACAATAGTAGAGGTAAGGTTGTTTCTCATGGAGCTATTCGACTCAATGAGAACTTTGTTCTTAAGGATGTTGCTTTGGTTTCTAACTTGCATTACAATTTGCTTTCTGTTTCGCAACTTCTTGAGGATGATTGTGAAGTGCGTTTTAAGAAGGGTCTGAGTCGTGTTTTAGACCCTAGGGGAGATCTTGTGTGTCGGATCGTCCCTTTTGGCCGTGTTTTCAGAGCCGATTTTTCTCGTTCTTTCGGCTCTGCTAGATGTTTGATGGCTGATCCTTCTTCTGATTTGTGGAAGTGGCATAGGAGGCTCGGTCACTTGAGTTTTGACTTGCTTGCAAGACTTAACTCACTTGGCCTAATCCAAGGATTGCCCAAGCTTAAGTTTCAGAAGGACCTTGTTTGTCATCCTTGTCGTCATGGGAAGATGGTTGCTGCTTCTCACCCACCTGTTAATTAGGTGATGACAAAGCGACCCAGCAAGCTTTTACACATGGACACAGTTGGTCCAGCTCGGGTTTGCTCAGCGGGTGGGAAGTGGTACGTTCTAGTGACCATTGACGATTTTTCGAGGTACTCTTGGGTGTTCTTTATGGAGGGTAAGGATGAATTTTTTCCTTTTGCTCGTGATCTGATTTTGATGTTGAAAACTGAGTTTCCCCCTGATACCATTAGAGCTATTCGTAGCGATAATGGTACTGAGTTTGATAACTCTCAGTTTGCTTCTTTCTGTTCTTCTAATGGAATCGAGCATCAGTTTTCTTCTCCTTATGTCCCCCAACAGAATGGTGTTGTTGAGCGCAAGAACTGGACCCTTGTTGAGATGGCCAGGACGATGCTCGATGAGCATAGGACTCATAGGCGTTTTTGGGCCGAGGCGATCAATACCGCTTGCCATGTTTCAAATCGCATCTTTCTTCGGGCTTTCATGAAGAAAACATCTTATGAGTTGCGTTTTGGACGGGTACCCAAGGTGTCTCATTTTCGGGTGTTTGGGTGTAAGTGTTTTATCCTGAAGCAAGGCAATTTGGACAAATTTGAATCTCGCTCTGTTGATGGCGTGTTTCATGGTTATGCATCGCATTCGTGCGCTTATCGAGTTTTTTTACCTTGAAAGTAACCGGATAGTGGAGACCTGCGAGTTCACATTCGACGAGACTATGCCTTGTGTTTCTTCTGCTTTTGATGTTGCAGGAGAACAGGAGCTGGGAGAGACCATCTTTGGGGAGGAGGAGCAGGAGAATGCCGATTGGGGTGATCTCGAGCCAACTCCACTGGCTGCCCCCGTCGACCCTGCGACGACTACTTCAGCTCGAGGACCCGATCCCACAACGTCTTCTTCTTGGGGTCCTCTAGAGCCACCTCTCCAGCGAGCACCTGCTGCACCTGAGGGAGTGACAGCATCTGGCGAGGGGGAGGCGACTTCGGCGAGGCAAGCACCCCGGAGCGTTCAGCAAGTTCACCCCCCGCGTCAGATGATCGACGGCATCGACCAGCGAGTCACGCGGTCGCAAGCGTATGAAATCTCTCACTTTGCTCATTCTGCATTTGTTGCTTCTTTTGAGCCCAAAGATGTTGGACACGCACTTTCTGATTCTAACTGGGTAAGTGCCATGCATGAGAAGCTAGAAAACTTTGAGCGAAACCAAGTTTGGACCCTAGTTCCACCTCCACCAGAATGCCACCCTATAGGTACCAAATGGGTTTTCAAAAACAAAGAGGGTGAGGATGGGATGGTAGTGAGGAACAAGGCTAGGCTACTGTTAACACCAGATTTTTGCACACACGAGGATATGACAGGAGGGTCCAGCCAGCAGAGAAGAGAGGGATTCGGCAAGCCTTCAGATGGCTATTTGGTCCTCAAGACTTTCGGTGAATACTTGCGCGGTCGGCTACTTCGTGAAGCAATGGCCCCATTCGGGAAAATGGATGATACAAGTAAGGCCGGCTTGCGCGGGAAGATACGTGGAGATGGAAGACGCCAAAAAATTAGGAATATGATTTATATCTTTCCTTATTTTTAATCGTAATCGTCTAGGATTCGTGTTTCGTCCAGGGTATAAATATAAGCCCTCGATCGTTGTAAAACTGTTCACAACCATACCAATACAACCGGCCCCGTGCCATCTTCGAGTCCTTAAGTCGTGTCGTCGAGTTCTTCGAGAGAAATTATCGATCCGTCGACCTCCGTAAGTATCGGCAACCTTGCTATCATGTCTAGTATCATGCGGTGGATTTGGATATGATGCAAGTAGTCTCGTACGTTAAGCTTAGTATCGTGCGGCGGATTTAAGCTTATGACGGGAAGTTTTTGCTTATGCCTTGTATCGTGCGCGGATTAAGTCATGAGCAAAGATAGTTATCGGCTCTGTTAGATTTGGCAGATCTAATAGATTCATTAAGTTATCATGTGTTATATGCTTTATTTATTTGATTCCTATAACACTCTTTGCCCAATCTAGATTGATCTTTTTTCGGCCTTGCTGCGCGAGTTTAATTGAGCTTTGTTAATCATAAAACCATGATGGCCGAATCAACTTTCAATCCAGATTGTTACATGTTGCGGGTTCATGCATGTTGACCATGTTTAGGCCTTGATAAAACTGGGTACCGTGCGGCAGGTGCAGGTTTTAGATTAGTTTAATCATGCTTTGCTTGTATGTTCCTTCTTCATGGACCCCAGTTCGGCTAGTTTGCCGATTCTGGTTAAAGCTTACATGAGTAATGAGTTTTTATAGATCTGTTCAGATATATGTATGCTTCTAGCTTCTTATAATTAGATCGTATCATGCGGTGGATTAATCTAATTATAAGGAGTGGTGTGGACTCATAGCATGTGGTATCATGCGGTGGATTAACTTTGCTTGAGTTTACACTTGACGGGTTTATGAAGGCTAAATGTGCGGCAGATTAGTTGGATTAGCCTATGCATATGTTATTTGGAGAGATTTATATTTACAATTTACCCTTTTATCCTTTCGTTATTCATGTTTCGGCATTCAACGCGTTTATGAGCTCCATCTTTATATTTGCCGAATGACATTATAAACCTGTTTTCGACAAACAGCTTTTATAGCTGTGTGCCGTCATGATTGGCTTTCGAAGCCGTACATGTGAAACTGTCTGGTCTCACCCAGGCATGTTCCAAGGTATTCTAATATTTTTGTCCCTTGTTGGTTTTCAGGTCAAACCAACTGGCACGCTTCCGGATTCAGAATACTCCGGGCACCCGATTGAAGCCAGCCTCGTTCGACTTGCTGTGTGCCTGGCGCAGAGTGTCACGTTTTGCGTCAACACACTTTTTGGCACGCCCAGTGGGACCACTTCATTTCAAGATGCCTGAAATTAGCGAAGATCAATCCTTCGATGTGACCATGGACGAGTTGCCACCAGAATCAAAGGATTTGGTGCAACGGGCTTGTGACGAATTCCAGCGCAAGTGCTTAGAGACTTTCTCCAAAAATAAAAGCGGCAAAGTCTATCAGAAGCAGACGTTCCCGAAGGTTGTTCCTCACCACCAACTTGATCTGCCTGACGGTAGCGAAGAAGCGGCTCTCCAGAAGATGGCGGAAATGATGCATAGGATCATATCAGGAGCAGTGACCAATCATCAATCGGCTTTCTTGAACACCTTTCGTGCCATCATGGTCGATACTTTCGGTCCAAACGCAGATAAGTACTTTGAAGAAGCCGCTAGTCCGGTGCAGGGACCGTTGTTGTTCCAAGTACCTCAACGACGGAGGATTGCCGAAAACAGTGGAGTTGGCCGAAGCACGGGAGGGGTGGTTTCTTAGGAGATGCAACAACCTCCCCTGACCTATGGCCAGCTCGCATTCGGCACAACGGGGAATGTCCCACAATTTGCTTCTAGAGTGTCTCCTGTGGCGAACAGGATACAGAGAGATACGTTTGGAGATGGGTATCGGGAGTTTATGGACTATAACTCGATCAATGCTCTTCTGAATCCAGGCTACAGGAGTTCGGTAGGACCACATACTGGGGGGCAAGCATAAATAACTCCTGATTCAAGTGTTGATCTCATCATGCACAAAATGGCTGATATGATGCAGAATCAGTTCGGCCTAAAGCCAAAGAATCAGACATATGCTTACAAATCTCCCTACCCTGAATGGTACAATCGGGTGGCTCTTCCTCCACGAGTAAAACCTCCTGCTAATTTCACCAAGTTTTCAGGTCAGGATGATACCAGTACTATAGAGCACATCAGCCGATACTTGATGCAACATGGGGAAGCGTCTACAGATGAAGCTTGGAGGATTCGGTATTTCCCACTGTCGCTGACAGGACCAGCCTTCTCCTGGTTTGCTTCTCTGCCGGCGAATTCTATCAATACATGGATAGAGTTAGAGCAGAAGTTCCACTCATACTTCTTTACCGGGACCAGTGAAAAGAAGTTGGTTGATCTTATGAGCCTAAGGATGAAGCCCGGTGAAACGCCGCAAGAGTATCTGCGCCGATTTAGGGAAACCAAAAATCTCTGCTATTCCTTGAATTTGCCGGATGACCAATTGCCGGGAATAGCCATAGCTGGCATGTTGCCGGGTATCAAAGAAAAACTATTCGGCATGGAGTTTGATGACCTCGGGCAGTTGTCCCAAAGGCTGGCGATGATGAGTAATCAAGCTTAGGGATTCAGAAGGAATAATCAATACCAGAAGGGTGATGTAGCTGCTGGAATGTATCAGGCTTTCCTGGAGGAAGCAGATGAATATGATGATGAAGATAAAGTGGCTGCAGCCGAGATAACCTGGTCTAAAGAGCCGACTCAAGTCAACCAACGGTGGCTGAGGCAACATAAAGGTACTTATGACTTTGATGTGTCCAATTCAGATAAATTGTTTGAGTACCTACTGAAGGAGGGACGCATCAAGTTGCCGGAAGGTCATCCTATGCTGCTTCCTAAGGGCGTCAAAGACAAGAAGTATTGTGGTTTCCACAATACTAAGTCCCACTCCATAAATAATTGCCGAGTGTTTAGAGTGCGGATTCAGAAGGCCATCCAGGACGGACACCTGAGGTTTGACGGAAAAATGAAAGTGGACAGTAGTCCTTTTGGGCAGAATACCATATCCTTCTCTGTTAGTATGATCAATGCAACCGATTTTGGGGGTGAAGGTAAAATGAAAGTTTTAACTTCTGATAGAGCGAAGGAAGCTGGTACCGTTGACCCTAATCAGCAGATTGCGAAAGGAGAGCTTCAGCAGAGAGTTCGGTTCCAAGATAGCCGAATTGAGACCGGTAACACCTCCAGACGCAGGGTCACGACGCGCATTTTGTTGAATAAGTGGCGTCGGGAACAGGAACGGTACCAGAAGCAGAGGCTTTATGAAGAACGGAAGTTCCTGGAAGAGCAACGAGGGTACAAAGAAGAGATGTACCGGGAAGAACGAGAAGATACAAGAGAGCAGGAACGATTTCATTGGGAATGCTCGTTTTTCCAGTATTGTAGGAACGAAGGCTTGAAGCTGCCTATTAAAGACAACTGCCCCGAGTGCAATAATCAATACTCTGAGTTTAGGCAATCTCGAGTCAACCGCCGATCTGTCCATGAAAGGCTTGGGCCCCGGATACCTAGGGACGATCGGTGTATAAAAATAAATAGTTCCGGAGATCAGCAGGAAAGAAGGTTTGCCGATCCAAATTGGGCTCGCATCGGAGAAGAAGAGTACCGTAAGTACGTCTGGCAGAGGGGACAATGGTGTCCGCCAGGTTTAAGGAAAAGCCAGAAAAGGAGGGTGCAGCGCTTAAGGAACAAAGAATTGGCACATGTAGGCACTAGAGCAAAGCAAGTCTAGCGTCCTAAAGAAAGGCCGAGTGAAGGTAATCATTTGGCTGATAAATGCATGACATTCTTTCTACCGTCAGAGTTCATAGCCCCTGAGAATCAAGATGTCCAAGACGAGGCATATTCAGATTTCGATGAAAGTGAATTTCAGGACCTGTTGGCTCATCTCGTTTTGACTCAAAGGGCAGTATTTGATAAACCGATCAGGCATCGACACTTGAAGCCACTTTATATGAGAGGGTATGTCAATGGCAAGCCACTGACCAAGATGTTCATTGATGGAGGGGCTGCTATAAATATCATGCCGTATACCACTTTTAGAAAGCTTTTCATGACAAGTGAAGATCTATTGAAGACCGACATGGTGTTGAGAGACTTTGCGGGCAATTCTTCTAATACTCGAGGGGCAGTCCATGTCGAGTTGATGATTGGGTCTAAAACCTTGATCACCACCTTCTTTGTCATTGATGGCAAGGGGGCATACAGTTTGCTGTTGGGAAGAGACTGGATACATGCAAATTGCTGTGTGTCGTCGACTATGCATCAATTCCTTATCCAGTGGGTTGGAGATGATATTGAGATCATCCATGCTGATGATTCGGTGAGTATTGCTAGTACAGAGCCAACCTACTGGGAGTTTGAAGGTGTCGAGTGTTTCTCTGGAAGAGCTTGGGAAGCATGTCCTGTGAACGTTTTTGATAAGGACCAACAGCCGATTCAGACAATCGGCTCTTAGAGTAATTTTTGAACCCGATTGGTGGTGGTAGAGAAGAATTGAGGCCAGAAGTTTCATGTCAGCTGACAAGGAATAGAGTGTTGATGATGAAGCCGAATTAGGATCAGTATGTGCAAGTTTGGGTCTCGAATATGTTTAAGGTCGATGGACGTTTGAAAGATTCTGTTTACTTCTCCATTGCCAGAAAAGGATCAGAAGAGATTTATAAAAGGTGGCGTACAACGAAAGCCTTTGGTGAGATTGAAGATTCTATAGAAGGCACTTCTACAACTTGGTGATTATTTTGAGTTGTACGCGACGGCCGATGGCCTTATAGTAGGGTCGGCCCTTATTTTTTGAGGCTTAAAGGAAAAGATGAGTAGCAATTTGCTTTAGCCGAAAATGTTAGACCCAGAGAAGGGTGTTCGGTTGTAAAGAGATCATGTGCACGTCATTTGTGGGCGAAGCTTCGACACTACTTGTTAAAAGCCGAACGCATGGAAATTATGTAACTCGAGAGATGTTTATATACAGCCGATGTAAAGCATCGCCTTTAGCAGAAAAAATGTTCCAAGAATTTAAGTCATAGCTGATTTTATTTATATCGTCTTTAGTACAGATATTCATGACCTTGGTGGCCCTAGCGTTTTTTAAGTTAGCAGGTTTATCGGGGGAAGAGAAAGGTGGAGTGCAGTGAATGCAATGCCGAGTGACATGACGTGTTGAGAATGGGATTTAGTCGGCTAAGATGACGTCATACATTCGGCAAGCGTTCTTCTGAAGAAATGTTGCGAACGAGGAAAGTCATTGAAGAATAAAAAATAAACATTATTCAGAGAAGAGCAAGTTCATCTGCTGCAAACTTCATTTATAGATTTGTCCTAGTACAAACTACTCTCGGAATAATTTATTCACAATGGATTGCGGGTCGATTATCTCGGCGATGGCGGCTGCATGGCTATTATAGATCTCAAGGTCTTCAAATTTATCTGGGTCCCCTGCGAAACCAACTGGTAGGAAGGAATAGTCTTCTTTGGTCCAGGAGTTCATCGCCACTAACCCGAAAGAGACCTCGGCATGCACACCTTGGATGACAACCTGATCAATGCGGCCATCCAAAGCATCGAGACGGGCTTCGGCTGAATCTCCGTGAGCATTCACCTTGAGAGGGATTCTGTTTGCTGCTGCCTTCAGACGGTCATTCTCTGCAGAAAGGGCTAGCAAGGGGAAGGAATATATCAGGCATGGCAAGCTCAACCAGAAGAAGAGGACCAAATTTCTGCTAACCTATGATGATGCTACAGAGCTATTTCCGTTGATCTGCCCATTCAGCTTTCTCGATACTATGCTTCTGGGATGCGGTTTCTAGTTCTTTCTGAGCCTTATCCTTTTCCTCGCGGTATCGAAGAACATTCAAGTGGATCTGCTAAAATAAGTTATCGAGTTCAGGATCTGATAGATTAAGAAGGAGATTAAGAGGAGCTGTTGGATTTACCATTTCTGAAGGATCCCGAGCTTGGTTAGGGAAAGACAACATTCTGAAAGGAAGATGAATGATGAATCAGGGATAGACAGGCAAGAAACACTATTGCAGGAGGGCAAGAAATCAGTTTTTACCCATAAGGCCGGTGAGTTGGTGCTTGGCTTCCTCCTGCTTTATCTCCGGTAGGTTGTCTACTGTGATGGTTGCTACCTGCCATTAATGAGAATACAGACAGAAGACTCTCTTTGGTTTGAGCTAGGGGCCGAGAGTTGGAAAGTCCACAAGTTAAACTGTTTGGCTGAAGATAAAGTGGCAGTATGTATGGAATCATATTTATAGGACTTTGGTTTGAACGCTAAAAGACCAAGCATTGGATTAGGGTTTTTCGCAGCTTATGGGCCGTTATTGGGCCAGGCCAGGTCTTTTGACGACTGAAGAGAGATCATAACTCCAAAAATCAGAGAAACATAATGCAGAAAAAACGGGGTACACATTGATCTCGAAGGATCAATCACAGATTGATTACAAAGGACGAACAAGGAAACTTCTTATTTACAAAAGGAAGATGCAAGATTACAGTGGGTTAGTTCGTCCACTCCATCCTACGCCTAATCGGGAGAAGGTGATCGAAGGTATCAGCCAGATCTGATCCGGCTGCCTTCATGTCTTCTGCGGAGTGTTCTACTCTATCCTCTAGATCTTGTTCACAAACATCAAATCTCTGATAATCTGCACCAGAGTGAATCTTCATGGCGGAGAAGGCGAGTGCCGCTCCGTACCCCATGCCGGCTCTAGAGATGATGGGGAGGACATGGTTGACTTCGTTTACCCGTTTCAGAGGTGTTGTGCCCATTACATCGGCCGTGACAGCAAGCTTAGCGACGACAGTTTCGAGAGTGTGGAGTTTGGCCGCCAAGGCTGAAAGAGAAAGATGTCGGTAAAAGCAGAAAGGAAGAATAAAGGAAAATGATGAGAGGATACTTACCGGCGGTCCTTTTTCGAGCGACGTCACGATCTTGGGAGATTCGGGTAATTTTCCGATCTTTCCTTTCCAGGTCAAGCTGAAGATCTATAATTTTCTGGGTCAAATCCTCGGTGGAAACATCGCTGATGAGAGGATACTTACCGGCGGTCCTTTTTCGAGCGACGTCACGCTCTTGGGAGATTCGGGTAATTTTCCGATCTTTCCTTTCCAGGTCAAGCTGAAGATCTATAATTTTCTGGGTCAAATCCTCGGTGGAAACATCGCTGGTCCGCCTGAACGAGAGTAACGGAATGACACCGGGTACTTCATTTTGAAGACGAGGGAAAAGAAGGAGGAGATAACCTTCTCTTGGAGGTATTGGATGCGCCGAGATCGGGACTATGGCGGCTCACGTGAGAACACATCTTCTAGCTGATTTGAGTAGCAAGAGAGAAGAGTGTTTTCTAGTTTGCAAATAAAACAGGGGAAGTCGAGAAGCACAGGCCAAAATGAAGTGGAAAGAGGGTTTTAAAGAACCCCAAGGGATGCATCGGGGAATGAATCAATAGGCACGGTAATCATGATGTGTGAAGGTGGATGCTTCCAGAGGTTCCACGTCGGTGCGAAAAGGAAAAGAGGAATTTTGGAATAAACATTTATCCCAAAACTAGGGGGCATGTGTTAACACCAGATTTTCGCACACACAAGGATATGACAGGAGGGTCCAGCCAGCAGAGAAGAGAGGGATTCGGCAAGCCTTCAGACGGCTATTTGGTCCTCAAGACTTTTGGTGAATACTTGCACGGTCGGCTACTTCGTGAAGCAATGACCCCATTCGGGAAAATGGATGATACAAGTAAGGCCGGCTTGCGCGGGAAGATACGTGGAGATGGAAGACACCGAAAGAATTAGGAATATGATTTATATCTTTTCTTATTTTTAATCGTAATCGTCTAGGATTCGTGTTTCGTCCAGGGTATAAATATAAGCCCTCGATCATTGTAAAACTGTTCACAACCATACCAATACAACCGGCCCCGTGCCATCTTCGAGTCCTTAAGTCATGTCGTCGAGTTCTTCGAGAGGAATTATCGATCCATCGACCTCCGTAAGTATCGGCAACCTTGCTATCATGTCTAGTATCATGCGGTGGATTTAGATATGATGCAAGTAGTCTCGTACGTTAAGCTTAGTATCGTGCGGCAGATTTGAGCTTATGACGGGAAGTTTTTGCTTATGCCTTGTATCGTGCGGCGGATTAAGTCATGAGCAAAGATAGTTATCGGCTCTGTTAGATTTGGCAGATCTAATAGATTCATTAAGTCATCATGTGTTATATGCTTTATTTATTTGATTCCTATAACACTCTTTGCCCAATCTAGATTGATCTTTTTTCGGCCTTGCTGCGCGAGTTTAATCGAGCTTTGTTAATCATAAAACCATGATGGCCGAATCAACTTTCAATCCAGATTGTTACATGTTGCGGGTTCATGCATGTTGACCATGTTTAGGCCTTGATAAAACTAGGTACCGTGAGGCAGGTGCAGGTTTTAGATTAGTTTAATCATGCTTTGCTTGTATGTTCCTTCTTCATGGACCCCAGTTCGGCTAGTTTGCCGATTCTTGTTAAAGCTTACATGAGTAATGAGTTTTTATAGATCTGTTCAGATATATGTATGCTTCTAGCTTCTTATAATTAGATCGTATCATGCGGTGGATTAATCTAATTATAAGGAGTGGTGTGGACTCATAGCAATTGGTATCATGCGGTGGATTAACTTTGCTTGAGTTTACACTTGACGGGTTTATAAAGGCTAAACGTGCGGCAGATTAGTTGGATTAGCCTATGCATATGTTATTTGGACAGATTTATATTTACAATTTACCCTTTTTTCCTTTCGTTACTCATGTTTCGGCATTCGACGCGTTTATGAGCTCCATCTTTATATTTGCCAAATGACATTATAAACCTGTTTTCGACAAACAACTTTTATAGCTGTGTGCCGTCATGATTGGCTTTCGAAGCCGTACAAGTGGAACTGTCTGGTCTCACCCAGCATGTTCCAAGGTATTCTCATATTTTTGTCCCTTGTTGGTTTTCAGGTCAAACCGACTGGCACGCTTCCGGATTCAGAATACTCTGGGCACCCGATTGAAGCCAGCCTCGTTCGGCTTGCTGTGTGCCTGGCGCAGAGTGTCACGTTTTGCGTCAACAGCTAGTAGCCCAAGGTTTCTGCCAGAAAGAGGGGATAGATTATGAGGAAACCTTTGCCCCTGTAGCCCGTCTAGAAGCCATTAGAATCCTTCTAGCCTTTGCTGCTTCGAAGGGTTTTAAGCTTTACCAGATGGATGTCAAGAATGCTTTCTTGAATGGGTATATAGAGGAAGAGGTTTATGTTAGGCAACCCCCTAGTTTCGAGGATCCCAAGTTTCCAAACCATGTTTATAAACTTTCAAAAGCTTTGTATGGTTTGAAACAAGCCCCGAGAGCGTGGTATGATCGTTTGAAAACCTTTTTAATCTCCAAGGGTTTTAAAATGGGACGGGTCGATAGAACTTTGTTTCTCCTCAAGCAAGGCAATGATACCCTGCTAGTCTAGATTTACGTGGATGACATCATCTTTGGTGGCTCCTCTCACGCGCTTGTTGCCAAGTTTGCAGATATTATGAGCAGGGAGTTTGAGATGAGTATGATGGGTGAGTTGACCTTCTTCCTCGGGTTGCAAATCAAGCAAACCCGAGACGGGACGTTCGTGCATCAAGGAAAGTACACGAAGGACATCCTGAAGAAGTTCGACATGGGCGAGGCCAAGCCTCTTATGACGCCCATGGCGATGACTGCTGCGATGGACGCGGACCAGGACGGAGAGGCAGTTGACCAGAAGGAGTACAAGAGCATGATCGGCTTGCTCCTGTACCTGACGGCAACGAGGCCGGACATACAGTTTTCTGTGTGTCTGTGCGCTCGCTTTCAGGCGTCCCCTCGGACTTCCCACAAGCAAGCAGTCAAGCACATCATGAGGTACCTCCGATACACTCCTGAGTTCGGACTTTGGTACTCTTCTTCTTCGACTCTTTCGCTTTGTGGATGCTCCGATGCGGATTTTGCCGGCTGTCGGCTTGAGCGTAAGTCTACTTCTGGGACTTGTCAGTTTCTTGGCTCCTCTTTGGTTTCGTGGTCTTCTCGTAAACAGTCGAACGTAGCCCAGTCTACTACAGAAGCCGAGTATGTTGCCACTGCTTCTTGTGCTTCGCAGCTTTTATGGATGGTTGCTACATTGTGTGATTTCGGTCTAGATTTCAGATGGGTTCCTTTGCTTTGCGACATCACTTCTGCCATTAGTGTAGCAAAGAACCCTGTTCTTCATTCCAAGACCAAACACATTGATGTTTGCTTTCACTTTCTTCATGATCACTATGAGAAAGGCGACATTGATCTTAGGCATTTAGACACCCATAACCAGGTTGCGGATATTCTCACCAAGCCTTTGGATCTCTCAACTTTTGCTAGGTTGAGAGGTGAGCTTGGTGTGTGTTTCCCCTTTTAGATGGGGGAAGCATTTTGCTTGATGTACCATAGACTGACTTTCTGATCCTTTTTGTTTTTGGGTCTTGAGTCTTTTTGGTTTTGTTTTGGCTCCGATTCTGACTTCATCATATGTGCATCTTGCATTTTTTAAGATTCATGTCTATATTCTTGAGAATGAACTTATGCTCTGATTAGTGTATGCTTCGATGATATATGATGATGCTTGTAGCTTAGGCTCTCCTTGATCACTAATACATGTTGTGAGCTAAGCTGTATTTTTCAGAATGATGAACATGCTTAATGAACCTAAAATTTGATACATGTTCACCATTGAGATTGGCAACTAGCATGTGTAGGATGTGTTGAGGTCACTTGAGCTATTTCATATATGCTAGGTTGCTATGTCTCTAGGTCTGAGTCTTTCACTTGCTTGGATTGTTCATATTCTGCTTAAAATGAACCAAGTGTTAGTGATTTGAAAAGATCGAGATGGGATTGCTTTGTCAACACATCACGGTATCGAGACTGTTTCTCATAGCACTTTGAGTTAAACTTGAGCCGTGTAGTGTAAGACCGAAACCGATGCTTAAGCTTCTGATTGCATATGCATAGGCTTAGCACGGTTGAAAAGTTAGGCAATGACAAGCTTTCAACCTCTCACAATCACATGCTGAATTTAAACTTGTGTTAATAACCGCTGCAAATTCTTCGATAAAATCTGAAAACACAAGTTAATGCTTCATTCTATAGCATGATGATTGAACTGTGCTAGGGGTGGTTCACCTGGTATACATGTTTAGCACTTGTTTGACTTCCAGTCTATACATGTTCAGTGCTATTTTGATGGTGAAACTCCTTTCTGAACGGCTTAAAACTGCTCACTTGGCTTATGCATTCATATCTTGTATTCGGTGATCAGTTTGAGCCTTTGCTAGCACTTTTGCATGTTGCTTTGTAGTCGTATCAGCACTCTTTAGAGCATTCTTTCACTCTTTCGAGTATATACCTGAAGCTGCTAACTTGCATTTTTAACTCATGTGCATTTGCTTGACTCCGATAGGCATGATCTAGCGCCATTTTTACTTACTTGAGTATTTTTCCCCTCTCTTTTGATTGCAATTTGCCCCTAAGGGGTAGAATGTTTCTGATGGTGTCAAGTTGCAATTTATGCTTCACTTGCTAAGGGGGAGTTCTTTAAGTGAGGGGGAGTTTTTCTGCCTGCTCCGAGTCGATTTTGTTTTTGATATCGATCATTTCAGCTAGTTGTGTCGAGCCTCTATCTTGAGGGACTAGCTGTTTTCATCATGTTTTGATGGTTCTTGATTGGTATCAGGCTTACTGCTGGTTGTGTTGAGCCTCTGTGCCTCTATCTTGAGGGACTAGCAGTAGTTGCTTCTTATGCAGTCTTCATTTGGTATCGAGCTTTCAGCTAGTGGTGTTGAGCCCTTTCTGCCTCTTCTTGAGGACTAGCTTATTTCTGACTTGGTTGCGTTGAGCCGTTGCCCATGTCTTTGGGAACCAAGTCTTGTGCTCTGATTTTGATCGAGTTTTGCTCCTTGATGAGTTGTTGCTCTAATTTCTTGCTTGGTTGTGTCAAACCGTTGCCCATGTCTTTGTGGAGCAAGCTTTGCTTATCTCGAGTTCTTCTTCTTCTGCCTTTTCTCTGGCTTTTGGACATCTCGAGTGAGTTTTTCTCCTTCTACCCAATTCTGCTTCTTTTTATTTTGGTTACAGTTACTATGAGTTGACGATGCACTCATCAAGGGGGAGATTGCGAACACAAGGTTGATATGTGCCCTTGTGGTTCCCATCCTGAGTGATGAGTGATCAATCAACGGGCAACATGTGTCTTGGCTGTGTTGATGTGCAGGTGCGGAGCTCGGGCAGTGGTCGAAGGTGAGGTAAAGGTCAAGTAGGGACATGCCGTGCCAATGGACCGGGAGCGGTGAAGGGCGGACGTGGAGCTTGGACCGATGGACCGGGAGACCTGAGGACCAGCTATGGTAGCTGGCACGTGGCGTTGACAAGCAAGAGCACATGGGGATGTGCGGTGCATCGGCCGAGTCGGGAGGAAGGTGATGGCGTCGTGACACTTGGCGGGAGGCCGAGAAGGATGGCGAATGCACTGTGCCCGGCGTGGAGGCTGGACATGTTCCGGCATCGGTGCTGGAACTCGGGGTGTGCGAACCACATCCCGTCTACGGCGCGGGTTCGTTAGCTGAGCCTCAAAAAGCTACCCTCGACGGTTTCCGAGTTTGGGCCTCAAAACTCGGGGTGGCCGGTTTCCGAGTTTGGGCCTCAAAACTCGGCATGGACGGTTTCCAGGTTTGGGCCTCAAAACCTGGGCACGCGGGTTTCTGAGTTTGGGCCACAAAACTCAGCCTGAGGACAGGTTTCCCGGTTTCAGCCTCAAAACCGGGGGAAGGCCCAGGTTTCTCGGTTTCGGCCTCAAAACCGGGGGGGAGGTCCGGAAAAAGGACGGTCGACGCGTGGCGGCGTGAAGAGGTTGGCGTGGCGGTGCAGCTATTCGCGAGGTAGGCGCGGCGGTCGATGGGCCGGCACGTGGCGGCATCCTGAGGCTTGCGTCGAGCCGAAGCTAAGGATGAGATGGGCGCGTGGCCGTCAGATTGGCAATCAGCAGAGTTGGACCGGGATACCCCTAGGGTTGGCCGCTTCGTCTTGTATCTAGGAGTAGAAGGGGATTATTGGTTTAGGCCATAAATAAGAGAGGCACCCCTCCTCTCTCCCTATCCTTGCAGTCATTTGTTCCTGAGCACTCTCTCTCTAGCCCTCGCTTAGGTTCTAATCATACCTCATTGCAAGCGATCCGTAGAGACGGGAATCATACCTCTGTGTATTTGGATCTTTTGATGAAACGAGACCGTATTCTCGTTGTCTCCTCGGGTGGAGGAATTTCGGCTGAAATCGAATCGAATCGTGACTTGTGTTTTGTGTTCTTCACATTTTGTTTTTTCATCTCCCGGGGATTTGCCTCGTTCTCCCTCTTTGTGAGATGATTTTTGATTCCACTAGAATCAATTTGTTCTTGGTCGTGAGCCCCCTCTTTCTACCGAAGAAATTCTCTCCTAACCTCACGAATCCATAGATCGGGTTGATTTCGCGTTCGTTCTTCGTTCTATCCCCCTTTCTGGTGATCCTCGGATTTCTCTTGATTGACTTGGTTTGGTGCGATGATTTCTTAGGATTAGCACCCAAATACATAGAGGAACACTAGGGAGGAGTTTGATCGAAGTCCCTTTTGATTTGGTAAAGTTCCAATTGGATTTGCCATTTGTCCCGAGCGTTTTCGTGCTCTCTGTTCATCCGTGGACAGTCCGCGCCCCCAGCGGCGAATAGTTCGGGGATCGGGACTCGGCAGGATCAGATCAGTGCAGCGCGATACTGTTCTCGGTCTCGTGACCGGCGGACAGTCCGCCAGTGACCCACGGACTGTCCGGGGTCACATCGGACGCTGCACAGGATCAACCTCGGACGCTTGGGCGTCACTGTTCACGTGAACCGCGGACAGTCCGGCGTGCGAACCGCGGACAGTTCGGGAGTCGTCTAGAACTGTTTCAAAAAAGTTCAGTTTCTGGTTTTTTGTCGGCGGACAGTCCGGACTTCTAGTGTCGGACAGTCCGGCGTTCAGCGGACAGTCCGGGATCCTGACCCCGGACAGTCCGCGAAGCTGCAGTGTATGCAGTTTTGCTCTAGGGCTTTTGCAGTTGGTTTTGGGGTTTCTCAGGGAGTTCCGCTGTACCACTAGGACATCACCTAGGGTATCCACCTACTCGTAGGTCGTGAACTCTCCGGTCGTCTTGAGTCATTTCTTTTTGGGGTGATTTTCTGGGACAAGGGCCATTCTATTCACAAGTTGAATTTGAGGCTCCCATTCACCCCCTCTGGTCGCTAATCCGGTCCTTCAACCTCCGACCACGCTTGACCAAGGAGACACACCGGCGTGCATGGCTTGCCACTTCCGCACCTCCTCGTCGGACTTCGCCTTCTCCTCGGCCAGGAGACGCTTCTCCTCGTCCGCCTGCATCGCCTCTGTGAAGACAACTCCACGATTCAGGACTCCGACCAGATGGCGTACTAAGCAAAAGGGAGTATAGCATCGTCCACTTACGTGCGGCGAACTCATCGGCCTTATCGGCCCACAGTTGAAGCTGGAAGTTCTCCTGCCCCTGCTGCTGGATGATCTCCTCAAGCCCCCAAGAACGTGCGTGGGCATCCTCCAGGTGCGCCTCCAAGCCAGCGAACTGGCCCTCGACGCGCTTTACCTTCGCCCGGAGCCGCTCGTTCTCTTCGACCGTCGGCGCCATCCGGTCAAGGGCGAGCTTACGCTCTTCGCCGACCTTCAACAGGAGCTGCAGACAAACGACGACCAGAATGAACAAAAGCCATTTAAAGGTAAACAATGAAAGGTAAACGTGCCCACCTGAATCTTCTCCAGCAATTTCGACGCGTCTCCGATGACGGCGTCCATCGCCACGCTCGCCGCCTCGTCGTCAACCTCGACGACCTCATCGCCATCGACGCGGAAGCGACGGACAGGACGCCGATGCGGGTCCTCCTCTGGACGCTCGATCTCCTTGATCTCCGGCGAGACAGGCGGTGCCACCTTCCTCTTCGTCCCCCGGGCGCGACGACCCAAGGACCCGGCCACCGGAGCCGCAGCACTTCCGGCCGCGACGCCTCCTCCAGAACTTCCCCCAGGCGTTGGGGACGCCCGCCGCTCCATCTCCTGAGGCTTGGGGATTTCAGACGCCTCCGGCCGCTCCGCCCCCGAGGCTCGAGGACTGTGGACGCCTCGACGTCCACCACCGCCTCTGACGCCTCCTCTGGCGTGGCCGACTTCGCCGACCCGCCAATGTCCGCCTCCACCGAAGGGCTTGCCTCCCTCCAACTACCGCCCTCGGTGTACGGCACCTTTTCGGCATCCGCCGACATGCAAAGGGCACGAACACGTCTTCAACACCAAAGATCCGACCAGGGTAAGAATCATAAGAGGAGTAGGGGATATTTACAGGCCCGACACCTTCTTCTCTCGTGAGAAACGACGAGAGCGTGGACCTGCGCCACCGCCTGCGGACTCTTCCTGTGGCTTGGGCGCAGCGGTCGCCCCGCCAAACGACTCCCGGGTCTTCGACGCCCACTGCGGCGTCCCCGTCTCCTTCGGCTTCGGCTTCGCCTTCGCCGCTCCGCCTCCGCGCCCCGCCGAGGACCCCTGCCCGAAGCGGGCACTCAGCGGGACCTCATCTTCACTGTCAGACACGTCGTCCGACCAGTCGAAGACAACGCGGCGACGCTTCGCCGCCTTTTCATCAATGGTGAAGGCACCGCCGGTCTCTAGCGACACCTTCTTCTTCTTTGTAGGGGCGGCCTGGCGCTTCCCTTTCGAGCCTTCACGCGCCTTTCGCCTGCTTGACCGGGGCTCAGGGACTCGGCTCCCCTCACCCCCGCTGTCTTCGATCTCCTCCACGTCGACCTCCGCCGCGCCGCGACCATCGTCATCGACATCCGTCCGCGGTGGGTCAACGCCATTCGGCCACGCCTTCGACGACGCTTGCGACACGAACGCCTCCCGACCGTGTGTTACAATTTTTCGACACTGAGTATCTACTTACGCATTTTAACGAACACACTTAGGGCAAAGATACTAACCTTCGACGGAGGGTACTCCAAGGAGTACGACTTCCGCAAGTACTCCATTTTCTTCCTCTTTTGCAGGTCAAATAGTGCCTCGACCCACAGGAACACCTCCTCCGACGACAGGGACTCCGGTGCCTCCCGCGTCTGGTCCTCCGCGTCCCCAGCGTACTCGTACGCTGGGTGCGCCCTTTCCTTGTAGGGCTGGTAGCGCCTCTTGATGAAGTTCGACGCCACCGCCACCCCGTCGACACACTGCTTATCGACCAGCTTCAGGAGCTCCTCCACTTGCTCCATTGCCACCGCGCCGGAACGCTCCGACCACGACGGCAACACCTTCGGTTCGAAGGCCGGGTCGCACGGCGGCCTCGGCGCCTCCTGATGGATGTAGAACCACTTGGGCTTGTACTCCATCGCCTTTGAAGGCAACGGCATTGCGATGTACTTCTCTGCCATCCCATCCCGCAGCTGAAGGTACACCGACGCGACGATGTCCGACGCCCCGATGCCGTTGATCTTCAGGCGGAAGAAGTGGCGGAAGAGGTCGAAGTGGGGCTCGATTCCTAGGTACGCCTCGCAGTAATGGATGAAGACCGTGATGTGCAACATTGTATTGGGGGTCAAGTTGCAAAGCGCGACCTGGTAGTACTCCAGCAGCCCGTGGAGGAAGGGGTGGACCGGGATGCCAAACCCGCACTTGAAGAAGGCCTCGAAGACGACGAGCTCTGAAGTGTTTGGCGTCGGCCAGTCCTCCAGGTTTGCCTCCCTCCATGCGCCGGTGACGCTGTCGAGTAGCAGGCCGGCGAAGACGAGCTCCTCCAGAATCTCCCGGCGGAGAACACTTCGCGTCCACCCGCGCGCCCAGCTCGGCACCTCGATGCGGTTGTCGGATTTCGCCTTCGCCGCCTTCTTCGCCTTCAACGCGCCTTGGCGAGTGCGCTTTCCGCCCGGCATTGACGACGACGAGGTGGGGGATTCGGATCTAGATCTGGAGCTACAGTGTTTTTGTGCTCGGAATCGCTCGCGTGCTCGAAGGAAGCGGAGGAGACGAGGGCTACGAGGCGAGAGCACAAGGAACAAGTGAGGAACCGCCGCCGTCCGCTTCCCCTTTTATACGGTGCGGACCGACCCTTCGGCTCTAGGGTTCCTGGGAACCCGTGCCCATAACGCCCATGACCGCCACGTTGCCTGCGGTAACCGCACGCGCGTGCCCGTTCCGCATCCGCCTTAATGGGCCGCCGGGCCATTGGTTTGTCAAAACGGCCTGTCTGTTGGCCTTCATTATTTCTTCAATTTCAATTATTTTGCGCCACTAAATGCGATACTAATGCACGGGGACTGACCACCCCTGCTAGTTCTAATGTCCATTTCTGGGGAACAGTAAGCTCTACAGTTCCTGGTCGGCGTTACAGTAACTCCCGGGGACTGTAGATCTCCAATTTCACCCTCAGGGACTTTCCCCTCACATTTATACTTATGCATTTTCTTTGGCCCTGCTACAAGAACCGTGCTGCTCCTTACAGCAGGCCCGAGGACTACGTGTACACACATCATTTTTTCATTCATAAAAATGACTCTGTTTCATGCAAGAAAATTACAAGCTTGGCACCACATGCCTACAGCACCTACTCCCAAGCTCGGGGACTAAGTGGATACACTTCACCTAGCGGTGAATGTATTGTTCGTCGTTTTCTTTTACAGCTTGATATGGACTAGCTCGGACTTCAACCGGAATGCCATCGGCTACTGTTGTCTCCCTGCGTCCAAAGTGGATAAAGTCCACCAAATGAAAGATCTTCAAAAATTTTCTTGCAGCACCTTGCATCCCTTTTTGCACGACGACGCAGAATACTCCACACGGCTGCACTTCGGCTACAGCTCAGGCTGCTACGTTCGCGACCAGCTTAACCTGGTCGGAAGCCTACTACAAGTGCAACCGCAACCAGGCGACCTGGTCGGAAGACGCCTCCACCGACATACAACCAGACCCGACCTGCTCGGAAGACTTCACGACGCCCAGCACAATGGGTGCAAAGTGCTCGGGGACTAGCTGTGGGGGTATTACATCCGTATACCCCATGGCACGACTTGGGCTCTTCTACAGATACGGCCCAACCAGAAGGCCTTGCGGCCCGCGACCAGGCCATCTCAGCCGCCAAGGACAATGCTGATGACTTGCTCGACAAGGAAGACCCGAATAGATAGACCCAGATTCCTTGCCAACAGGAACCGATTGTAATCTGTTAGGATTCGGCAAGTTGTGACCCTGCTTCCCGGCTATATAAGGCGAGCAGGGATCCCCTCCAAAGAGACACCATATTCCAATCCATCAATAGAAACAAGCCACCAGAACACAGGACGTAGGGTATTACGGTGACTTGTCGGCCCGAACCTGTCTAAATCGCCGTCTCACGTCGCTGTGTTTACGCTTTACAGATGTCTCGCACGCCTCCGCCGCTCGATCTACTACCTTGGGCATACCCCTCGGTAGACTATCGACCATATTTCATCGACAGTAACTATTTAAGCCCTAGAAATTGTCCAGAACATCCCGAAATGAATTATAGAAAGATGATAATTCTAAAACTCTATGCTTTGCATAACAGCTGACCATAATAAATTTATCTAAGCTAAAACAACACAATAAAAAGGCAGTGGAACCATCATTTCTATTTTTACATGCAAACATTTATCACAAATCATTTTAATTCATTTAATAAGTTGAAAGCAAGATAAATTCATAACTAATTCATATATGCACCAAATATTCTGAAATTGTTATCACAGAACACACATCACATGACAAGCCTACCAACAAAATTTCACAGAAAACTAAGCAATACAACAACAGATATGATTTTCTCTCTATTTAACCCTATTTAACATAAATCAATCATCGCAGCAGAAACTATCCACTAACATACATCATTTTATACATTCACTGGACAGAGCTATTTGCAAGGATTCCAAAAAGTCCACATATGCAATTTTTTGATATTCCGACAATTTACTATGCATTTTCAAAGTTCACCCAATAACAAGAATTAATAATTTCGGGAAAACAATTAAAGGCACATATGCAGAGTGAACAAAATACTTTTCAGAAATTAATTAAGCCCCTAATTGCAAACTGTTTCTCCCTACCACTTTACAACAGCAACCCTGTAAAAAGTTTCAGCTTCACGATTGAATCCATCACCATTGTTTTCACGGAGAAAACAACGAGGACGACGAGGGAGGTCGGCATCTGGTAAGGAGATGGCCGACTTCCTGCAGCCTAGGGTTTGGGGCTGGTGGCTGGCTGCTGGGCGTGCTGCTGCCTGCCGCTGGCCGGCTCGAGCTGCTGCTGCGCCGGACACCCCGGCCACGCTGGACCGCGGTTCTGCGCGGCAGGAAGGAACCGCGGCATGGAGAGTCGTGGCTTCTGGCGGCCTCTGTGCAGGCCACGCAGAAAGGGAGATGGAAGGAGGAAAAGGGAGAAGGAGGAGTGGCCAGGGCTGCTGCTCTGCAGGATCTTGTTGCTGCTCTCCTTCTGCTCATTCCTGGAGCTCATCCATGGAGGAAGGAGGAGGAACCAACAGGAGCGGCCATGGGAGAAAAAGAGCGAGAGAGGGAGACCGAAGGGAGCAGGTGCACTTGGCTCCTTTTTGTCGGGGTGGGAGAGGACCGCTCGTCCTCGGGAGGAGGCCGGTCGGCCATGGCAAAAAAGTGCCGTCAAATTTTTCCCAAAATTTCTTTCCCAAAATGGCAAGTTTTCGGAAACTTTCGATCAAACTCCAAAATTGCGAACACTGCTCAAACGGACTTCGATTTCGACGAAACCAATTTTGTTGTCGCCGTCTCGACGAGTACTCTGACTTTCGTTAAAGGCACTTGATCAAATTCCCAATTGTTTGTCTGGTAACGATCGTCGACGGCAGCTTCGCGGTGACCAAAATTCCAATTTCGCAGTACAGACTTAACCAATTTCCGCAACCTGAAAACTGCACTGTACTCCATCTCACGAGCTAATTTTCATCATTTTCGGCACCGATCCAGGTCTCAGCCATAAAACAAAATTTGTTCCTCTCGATCTGTTCTACAACTTTCGTTTAAGGCGCACTGACATGCGAACATCCAAAAATACCGTTCAACGCCAGTCAAAGTAGTCACCCGGTGTTCACTCAAAATCTTGGTCGGGTACGCCAACACACTCGGAACACGGTCCTCAGAGGGGTACGGAGTGAATCCTCACCTCCTGGACCTACAGCAGAATCGACTTCGGGCGTGCCAGTCAATTTGACCTGTAATTGACAAGGAGAAGAAAAAGATCATCAAATCATGGAACTTGCTGGTTTGGTGCCAGACAGTTCCAAATTATGCGGCTCTGATATAGCCATTTATCTTTAGGATATTGACTACAAAGTCAACTCCCATGAGATTATATTTAAAATGATGAAAAAGATACGAAGCATAACGGCTATAACATGTATGAGATGAATATTTATAATAAACAGACAGCCAATAAGCTTAAAGGACATTGATAGATAAAAATCTATATGTACGTTCAAATGGCATAAAACCAACATATTGACTAAATGCACGAGCAGTTCTATTCATTAACAGTGGGGTGTCTCCGTGCAGCCGTAATATCAAATAGATCGATAAAATAACTTAAACATCAACAGTGGGGGTGTCTCCATGCAGCCTTGATGATGGTCAAGGTAGATCACGTCTCGTGCATAAAGTAGATCCATTGATTCCAAAACACTTAAAAGAACATATTATGAAGAGAGCATAACTGGATCGATTATTTCAACCGATACAGGGTCCATGAAGCATGAACAAGATCTATCCAACAAAAGCATGATTTAATCTAAGACAAACAAACTCAATCTATCAGATATATCAGTGGGGTTCGAAAATACAGCCATAATAGACATGCTAGATCTGATAGTTTCGTAGAAATAAGCATTGCCAGGAGCACATCTAGTAATCCGATAGGGTCCTTCCCAATTTGGCAACTATTTACCATATTTGCTATCCTTAGTTCCAATAGGCAAAATAACTTTCCAAACCAAGTCCCCTTCGTTAAACTTCTTTTCCCTGACCTTTTGATCATAGTATTTGGCCACTCTTAGCTTCTGAGCTCTGATGTTCTCTAAAGCTTTTAGCCGATGAAAGTTCAGATCATCAAGATTGTCCATCATGATATGTTTATATTCATCGGCCTTTAAATTATCCTGTTGTGATACTCTCCTGGATCCCATACTAATTTCGCAAGGCAACACAACTTCATGACCATAAACCAGCTCATATGGAGAACACTTAGTCGCACCATGGCAGACCATTCTATAGGACCACAGGATCTCACTAAGTATCGAATGCCACTTTTTTGGATGTTCTTTAACCTTCTTCTTAATAATTTTGATCAAAATCTGATTAGAAGCTTCGACCTGTCCATTAGCTTGAGCATAATATGGAGATGAGTGAATTAACTTAAAGCCCGAGCTGACAGCAAAATCCTCAAACTCTTTTGATACAAACATATTTCCCTGATCCGAGGTAATGGTTTGAGGAACACCAAATCGATAGATGATATGCTCTTTGATAAACTCGATTACAGTAGCCGACGAAGCCTCCTCCAAAGGAATAGCTTCAACCCATTTAGTGAAATAATCTGTTGCCACGAACACAAATTTGTGCCCTTTGCTAGATTCCGGAAATATTTGGCCAATCAGATCTATTCCCCATCCTCTAAATGGCCATGGCTTTGTTATTGGATTCATAGCTAATGCTGGAGACTTTTGAATATTATCGAACCTTTGGCATTCCTGACATCCTTTATAATATTTGAAACAGTCTTCCAAAATGGTCGGCCAAAAATATCCTGCTCTTCTGATCATCCATTTCATCTTATGAGCAGACTGATCCGCACCACAAATCCCTTCATGGATTTCACCCATTAGAACTTTGGCTTCTTCTTGACCGATACATTTATGAAGCACACCATCAATTGTCTTATGATATAGTTGATCACCAAGAAGGACAAATTTTATGGCTTTGTACCTCAACTTTCTAGATACCTGTCGTGATGGATTCTTCAAATATTCAATAATCTCGAGTCTCCAATCATCACCATCGGCAACTTCATCAGTCAATATTTCAACAATTTGTCGATATCCAGAAGCACTCTGAGCCAAACTATTAGCATCTTGATTCTGACACCTAGGAATATGCTTTATGACAACAAAAGAGAAAGAAAGCAATTCAAGGCACTTGTCATAATGCTTTCTCAAAATATCATCTTTGCATTTATATAGACTGAGTAATTGATTAATCACCAATTGAGAATCTCCAAAAACTTCAACAGTCTCGGCCCCTACTTCACACAAAAGCTGAAGTCACTTAAGAAGTGCTTCATACTCAGCTTGATTATTAGTGGAGGTTGGATCAATCGAGAAAGTGAACTCAAAACTCCTTCCTTGAGGAGAAATAAGAACGACACCAATGCCTCCACCTTGTTTGCAATTGGAACCATCAAAGAACAAAGCCCACGGGGTGAAGTCTAAAGCTTTAATTTCTTGTGTATGATGATGAGTAATAAAATCGGCTATTACTTGACCTTTAACCGCTTTAGCCGATTCATACTTCAAGTCAAATTCTGACAATGCAAGAAACCACTTTCCAATCCTCCCATTTAGTATAGGCATGGATAACATATGCTTGATCACATCAAACTTAGATACCACCGTGCATTCGGAAGACAGCAGGTAATGTCGAAGTTTGGTGCATGTGAAATATAAACATAGGCATAATTTTTCAATAGGAGAATACCTTGTCTCTGGATCAAGCAATCTTCTACTAAGATAGAAAACTACTCTCTCTTTTCCTTCGAACTCTTGCATTAGGGCCGATCCAATTGTATGATCATCAGCCGACACGTATAACTTGAAAAGTTTGTTCTTCTGAGGAGGAATCAAAACCGGTGGAGACTTCATATATTCTTTGATTTCATCAAATGCTTTCTGTTGCTCATCTCCCCATTTAAACTCTTGATCATCCTTTAATTTCAACAAAACTGAAAACGGCAAAATCATGGCTGACAAATTTGAAACAAACCTTCTGATGAAATTGATCTTGCCGATCAAAGATTGTAATTGAGTCTTCGTAGTTGGTGGTACTGCTTGGTCAATGGCATCATAGCTCTTTTGTCCAACCTCAATTCCTTTTTCATGTACCATAAACCCTAAGAACTGACCAGTCGACACTCCAAACGCACATTTGTGGGGATTCATTCTCAAACCATGCTTCCTTGCACATTCAAGAGTGTCTTTGAGATCCTTAAGATGCCTTAGATAATCTTTGGACTTTACCACCACATCATCAATATAAATCTCAACAATCCTGTCGATCAACTCATGAAAGATATAATTCATGGCCCTTTGATAAGTTGCACCGGCATTCTTATGCCCAAAAGTCATGACCACCCACTCATATAAGCCTATGGCACCTGGACATCTGAATGCAGTTTTATGTATATCCTCTTCTACCATAAAAATTTGGTTATAGCCAGCATTACCATCCATAAAACTGATACCTTTATGTCCTGCTGCCGCATCGACTAACATATCAGCCACTGGCATTGGGTAGCCATCCATTGGAGTAGCTTTATTTAGATCCCTGAAGTCAATACAAACCCTCATCTTTCCATTTTTCTTATATACAGGGACCACGCTAGATATCCATTCAGCATATCTACATTGCCGAATGAAATTAGCTTCATAAAGCCGAGTGATTTTTGTTTTCACATCAGCCATAACTTCTGCTCTGATCCTTCCTGGAGCTTGTTTCACTGGCCGACTCCCATGTTTAATAGGTAGCCGATGTTCAACCAATGACCGATCAAGACCAGGCATCTCCGAATAATCCCAAGCAAAATATTCTTTATACTCTTTCAATAATGCGATAAGTTCTTGCCTAAACTTGGGATCCAACTTAGCACTAATGTATGTCAACCTCGGCTTATCACCGTTTCCAATATCAACTGCTTCCAGTTCGTCAGCCGATGTGAAACCTTTACCTATCTTACTCTCATCTTCGTTAATTGTACAATTCATTAAATATATTTTTTGAATTCGACTGCTTGGATCGGCTGTTGACTTTCATCGACCTTATCAGCCATTTGCTTGACTTGCCAGACTTTGGATCTCTTCTTCTGGGTTTCATCGTTTCTCAACCTCTGAACCCATCGTTTCTGGCTTCTGGTCAAACCACTAGGACACCATTGTCCTTCGTGCCATGGATGATCATGATCGGCTAATCTTGCCCCAAGCCGATTATGAACATTTTCATTTTTTATGCGTCGATCTGTATTTCCAAACTTTAATCTTTCATGTACAGATCGGCGGTTGTCTCTCGACTGCCTATATTCTCGGTATTGATCACTGCACTCTGGGCAATTACGAAGAGTAGGAAGTTTTAAGCCCTCATTCCAACAATGTCTGAAGAAGGGACAATCCCAATGATTCTTCTCTTCATCTCTGATGCGTCTTCCTTCTTCTCGGGATTTCCTGTACTCTTCTTCTTCGAGCCATTCTTGATATTCTTATTCATCTCCTTCCTTTTGCATTTGGCTCCTTTCCTTCTGTCATTGCCATTTGTTCAGTAAGATCCTGACAGTTGGACGCCTTCTTGCTTCTCCAGCTTTTGAAGTCTCAGGTTGATCATTGCTTTTCTTCCCTTTCATCTCCTAATACTCTTTAGCTGTTAATTGCTTCTTTGGATCAACTGTCCCATCTGTCCTGGCTCTATCAGAAGTTAACATCCTGATCTCACTTCGAGGTGCTGGAGCCAGCATGTTTTGTGGGAAAGGATGGTCGTTGATGCCGATGCCTTTGGCCTTTTCTAGGCCAATCCTTCCCTTAACGATTGCCCTCTGTATCATATCTCTGAAAACTCGGCAATCATTAGTAGTATGGGTATCAAAATTATGAAATTTGCAGTACCTTTTATTTTTAAGCTCCTCGGCTGATGGGATAGTATGCCAGTTAACTTGATCTGACCCTTCTCTAGCAAGTAGTCAAATATCTTGTCGGCCTTGGTGATGTTGAAGCTATATTTTACATCTCTCTCCGCACATTTAACTTTTGCCCAAGGCATAAATTCATTGTTCTTCCAAACCCAGTCTACAGCAGCCACTTCTTCATCACTTTCATTCTCCGAATCATCGTTTTCATTCTGCAGGAAAACATGACTCTCTACATTGTAGGCTTTCTTGGGCTTGAAGACTTGGATGTATTGATTTTGAGCATCAATACTCGCCACCTTTTTAGCTAAATCAGCCATATTATTACAACCAAAGCTGATTCTTTCTCTGATAGTAGGTATCAGTCCTCGAATTGCAATGCTAACCACTTCTGAATCTGGTAATGTCAAGGAATAGCATTGATTTTTCACCTCTCTAAATATTTGGAGATACTGGCATCCAGACTCATTATTCGTTTGCCTTGTATCGATTAGGTCCACTAACCCTTTTTCCAGTACTCTGAGGCTGAAATATTTATGGAACTTATCTTCTAAGTCATCCCAACTTTGAATGGAGTTGGGTGGCAGAGATGAAAACCACGAAAAAGCCGAGCCAGATAGAGAGAGAGGAAACATTCTGACTTTGAGTGCTTGTTCGTCACCGATCTCTCCAATCTGGACTAAAAACTGGGTTATATGTTCCATAGTTGACACTGAACCAGTTCCTGTAAACTTGGTAAAATCAGGAATTCTATATCTTGGAGGAAGAACAACCTGATCAAACCATTCTAGATACGACTTTTTGTAACCAGTTATTATAGATTTCAGCGTCAAACCGAATTGCTTTTGAACCAGGTCAGTTACCCGACTCATCAACTGGTCCATCTGATTCACCGGCTTCTGATAGCCGATGTTTTGCCCCCCGAAGGTGTTGCCATTATACCCTGGATTTTCTTGAGCATCCAAAGTATAGAAGTCAGAGACATATTGATACCCCTGAGGGATATCACCAGATGCTACGTTCCCTTGCTATGGCGGCGTATTGAAATCTCTCGTGATGAGCCTTGCCTGAGGAGCTATTTTTTAGCCGATGAGTACATGTTATTACTCATAATTGGTTGTTGCACTGGCTGCAGTGTCATGCCCCTAGGGCTAATCATCATTTGGTTCCCATTGCCATTTGGACCATTGATCGGAGGTCCATTAGAAGTTCCAGCTCCTTGATTGTTCCCAATATTATATGCTGAACCTCTTCTATCACCAGTTATGTTGAAAACCTCTGTTGGTAGTTCCTAACTTCACTAAAGATAGAGCTAGGCAACTATCCCCGGTAACGGCCCAGAAATGCTTGTTGACACTTGCTAACGTCATCACTAGGAGTAGATTATGGAATCTATTCCATGGAAACGGCGTCAGAAATGTTTGTAGCAAGTCCAGTCACTATACCTAAAGGAGTGAAGCTAAAGCACCTATCTACTAATGTCAAATGGGGTTGTCAATCCCGACACTAGTAGGAGCTAGCTAGAGAGATTGCAATCTACCTGAAGGAGATTCTGCAAGCGCACAGAACTATCATAGTAGCACTTCGCCTGGGAGTACTAGGTGTCGATTTATTTGATCCCAAAGGAAGGCTAGGGTGGTGTATGAGTCGAGTCAAGGAGGGGATGAGAGTCGAAGAATAAGAATGGGAAAAGGAGAGCAGAGAAGAGGGGAGATGAAAGGCTAGAAAGAGATTATGAGCGGATAGGTAAGGATGAAATGAATGGTTAAGGTAAGGTGGATGGATAGATAGATAGGGGGAAAAGATAACTAAGGATAACTAATATAACTAACTAATAACTAATAACTACTCCTAGATAACTACGAAGCAAGATAGGCAAATGCCAAATAAGCAACCAAGTTAAGTATAGTTTTATTCCTATCTTGTCAAGTACCGAGGCGTACTAGCCTTTACCACTGACTTCGGTTGAACGCAAGCACAACGAGCCTTACTGTTAAACGAGACCAACTACGTGGTTGAATTCAAGGCGCACAGGGCTGTCACCACCTGCTTGCTACCACAGCTATCCGGGGGTCTAGCCGTATCTAAAGGTAAGTCTATAACGAAGCACCACGCCTAATTATATTCTAACTATCTCTATCCTGGCCTTGAACAGAGACACCCTTGCGGACGTCAGAGCAAACACTTGACTTAATAAGATAAACACTAGACTAACTAAGCAACCTATTGACAAAGATCAAACACTAAGCTCACTAGAGATTAACTACTATGGCTAAGTGAATTGAACCGTAGGATAGCTAGGCACTCAAGCAATCAATCAAGTATACTACTCAATACTGGTAAGTAGAATAAAGTAATACTTGAAATGATGAACTAGAAAATAGTAAAGTGCTTGAGTAACAAGAGCAAAACCTGAACTGGAGATAAAGGAAGACTCTTCCCAGCTCCAGGACCGATCACTCGCACGCTTCTACTCTTGAGCTAAGCCTTGAGCAGTGCTTCCGCGAGGGCAATGAGGCAAGGATGCCTTGCTCTACTAGCTACCTACTTGCCCAAGCTTGGCTAAAACCTAAGCAATTAGCTCTCTAGCTCTAGCCTTGCTGCTTTCCTTGCTTGAAATGAAGTGACGCCTCCAGGGGGTATTTATAGCCCAAGTGAGTGAGGCGGGGTACTTATAGGGGGCAACCAACCGACCTAGGGCAAACCCTAGTGGCGGGCGCCAGCCCTAGGTGGCGGCCGCCACCCCCTGGCCGTTGGATGCACCGTCTTTGATCCTACGGTCTCCAGGGACTCCTCCAAGGCAGTTGCATGTAGGTTGCATGTCCAGATAACCGTCATTAGGTCATGATCCACGCCACTCCCCTCCTGAGCCCTCTGATGCCACTGACCTAGTGACCAAGGGCCAAGATTTGGCCCTGGGGTGGTCACACGGATCAATGATGTGGTAGGGGGGAGTTTGGGCCTCTCGCTGGTGGCGGGCGCCACCTAGGGGTGGCGGGCGCCACCCCACTAGGGCCTAAATGGGCCCTGGTGAGTGGGCTCGGCCCCTGGTGGGTCCATTTTCCAAATTTGGTCCAAATCCTGCATTCAAATAAAAATCTATGGACATGTGGAATTTGGTTAGTTTGAAACCTATTTGACTACTTTTCATGCCTTTTTGGGGAATTTTTGGGTACAGTGTTGATGGTAAAACAGGTGTTTAAGGACCATCAACAACCTCCTTCATGGCATTTATGAGGCTGTGTAGAAAAGCCTCATTGTGGTTCATCAAAGTGGACGCCATCGCCTTGTTGATCACTTCTTGCATAGCATTGTGATGGATTTGGACCATTGGATCAGCAAGACCATCAAAGACCACTCTTGGAAGATGGGTTTTCTAAACGACTTTCTTATCCCTAGTATTGCTGAAACTCAGTAAGCATAAGTGTCGGTATTGATCAATAGCTTCTCCTATTAAGCGTTGAGTTTCCTCTGGGAGGTCCTCCATCTTCACGTGCAGAACCTCATCATTGTCAAATGTCATGATTCAAACGATTGGGTCCCACCGGGCGTGCCAAAAGAATGTGTTGACTCAAAATCTTGGTCGGGTACGCCAACACACTCGGAACACGGTCCTCAGAGGGGTACGGAGTGAATCCTGACCTCCTGGACCTTCAGCAAGTGGTGGTGCCGATTCTCAGCAGAATCGACTTCGGGCGTGCCAGTCAATTTGACCTATAATTGACAAGGAGAAGAAAAAGATCATCAAATCATGGAACCTACCGGTTTGGTGCCAGACAGTTCCAAATTATGCGGCTCTGATATAGCCATTTGTCTTTAGGATATTGACTACAAAGTCAACTCCCATGAGATTATATGTAAAATGATGAAAAAGATACGAAGCATAACGGCTATAAAATGTATGAGATGAATATTTATAATAAACAGACAGCCGATAAGCTTAAAGGACATTGATAGATAAAAATCTATATGTACGTTCAAGTGGCATAAAACCAACATATCGACTAAATGCACGAGCAATTCTATTCATTAACAATGGGGTGTCTCCATGCAGCCGTAATAACAAATAGATCGACAAAATAACTTAAACATCAACAGTGGGGTGTCTCCATGCAGGCTTGATGATGGTCAAGCTAGATCACGTCTCGTGCATAAAGTAGATCCATTGATTCCAAAACACTTAAAAGAACATATTATGAAGAGAGCATAACTGGATCGATTATTTCAACCGATACAGGGTCCATGAAGCACGAACAAGATCTATCCGATAAAAGCATGATTTAATCTAAGACAAACAAACTCAATCTATCATATATATCAGTGGGGTTTGAAAATACAGCCATAATAGACTTGCTAGATCGGATCTATTTACTCTTAAATCAGATCATGATTTTATCGAATATCTCGAACGCACAACATGTAACAACCAAGATTGATGAAAATACCCGATGAGAAGATTGTATCGGCTATTCCTTCTGTTATGAGCGTGTAAACCTCAGAACAGCCGATACTAAGCATTCTTTAGGCGCAGGCTACTTTGTCAATCTTGATTGGGCAAGATGTTGTTTGAAAAGTAAATAAACAGATTAAAACATGAAACAACATCGATAACTTAGTTAATCTATTAGCTTGCCAAACCAATAGAGCCGATAACTAGTCAAGATCGACTAAAGTAAAAGACTGGTCGGAGTCAAGACAGTCTTACAAAAGATGAGCTTAAACCGATAACTAGCCATGCCATGGTTCAACAAGAGGTTGGTCGATGCCAATGCAGCCTTATTACACGATGACACGAGCCATTGGTGAAACTTACAAGCAAACCGGAGGTCGGTCGATGCCGATGCAGCCCTGCCTGATTGAAGGTCTCGCCGAGATCTACTTTACTCCTACTCCTAGGGTTTTGGTCGAGGGTCGGTTGTGTTTGATTGATTGGGGATTGTTACAAAAATCCGGGTTTCTAGCTATTTATAACCCGGTTGACTCCTGTCCTAACACGAGTATATTACAAAAAAAGTAAAATAAAGACAACCCGAACTTGAACTCCTTGGTCGAGTCCGACACGTCTTCGAAGCCCATCGTGCGGGTCCACCTGAAGCTTCCGGGTCACCTTCAACTTATATGACCCTTTTATTTTTTCCAGGCCGATCTTTTTCCTTAGTAAACCGGCCGTTTATGTTTGCAAAAAATCAAACTTCTCGGTCCAAAATCTGGTGTAAACACCCGGTAGGATCTAAATTAGGGTTTCTCGTCGGTCGGAACATTTTTTGGCCATCTGCTCAACACGGAACTTTAATAACTTTTGATCTGGAGTCCATATATAGTTGACTAGGCATAATCGCAACACTAGGTTGAACTTAATTGATTTTCTTCAATTAATCAGCCAGCACTGGCAAAGCTGCAACTCGTCATTTAATGTGACTTTTTGATTCCAAACTTCACAAAACTTTTTCACCAGTTACTAGGGACAGGAATGGAGATGGGTCACATGAAAAATCCATGTTTAGCATAAATCCTGAATATTCATAAATTAGCAGTTGTTATTAACTGGCTCTGTTAATTAATTCCCGAATGAATCAAACTGAGGTTCTGCCTCTGAGATTGATCCTGACACATTTGTCATCACTGACTACCCTTGAATTTAGTTCTTCATCATCGCTTGACATACCAGGTCGGTGCTCAACTGACTGCTCAACCGATGGCAAAGACCTGGGGTGTTACAGCCCTTCCCCCCTTAAAAGAATCTCGTCCTGAGATTTCGGACAAAAGACTTTTTAATGGAAGAGAAACATAGCACCCATCCTTAATCACAGGCTATTGACAACTCAAGATACTGACTTCTCGACAGGACAGAAACAGTTATGAACAGAACAACTTTCCGATCTTTCATGTCATTTCTCGATTACTAGCTCTTGTCAGAATAATTTTTCTTCACTGACTTCCATTGAGCATTGAGGTACACTCACAATATCACTATCGGGTTGAAAGGAAACCAAAACTGCATTATTACTTTGGGAGGAATCCAAGATAATATTACTTCAAATATTGGATCTTCGTTCGATTGGGACCATAGCAAAAATACTTCCTCGAGACGGTCAGGGACTGACTGACGGCCATCATTGTTTGTACTATTGCGAAGGTCCGATTAATCAGATAGCAATCGATGGGAAGCTACACAAGGTTCCATGTGTGCAATTCTCTTTCTTTGATGATGACACTGTATTATCTGAATCTGCTAAGAGGGCGGTGAATGTGATAGCTGGCTCTACCAAATCCACGTTTTCACTGTTCCTTCTTTACAGAAATTCTTATCTCTTAAGTTGTGACAGTCACTCAGGTTAAATTTAATTTGATGCAACCTCTTGGGTAAAAATACCAAGTTACTGAATCTCTGTACTACCAGCAAATCAACATCATTCTTCTTCATGGTGTAGTTGCAACTTAGTGGAACTGGCTTGTTGAACTACTTGGGTCAGAGAGTGATCTTCTCAAATTGTCCCAGCAATGCAGGAACATAATCTGAAATCCGTCAGTTGACACTACAATTTGTCATCAATCTGCACTTCTAATAGTTGATTTTTGGTAGGACACCTTGACTGCTCAATAATAAGAGACTGATTCTGAATGTCCTTCTTAGCTCCATCCAAAATAATCTGGAATAAATCTTTCCATAGTACTCAAATGTATTAACAGACAGTCCTTACTCGAGGCACAATTCTGACTGAGTTTCTAGGCTGGCGTACTGTCTTGTATTACCATTGAAATTTCTCCAGGATAGAGTTAGCTGGAACATGTTAGAGACTTGGATGTATGAGGGCCACAACAATATCAGTCGATTTACAGACTTCTGACATAACAATGTTCTGTGAGACATAGCCTCCATAGCTACCAAGAGTCATTTCTGAACTGGAGATTAGCTTTGAAATGACCGAACTAATCAGTTGCCTCTCAACACTAAAAAGCTCCAAGGTTTTAGCCTTTATTGCAAGTACTATCGGATATCAATGCACATGGTCACCACCAAAGTCAGTAGAGAATCAGACACATTGTAGCGTGTGGTAACCACACGGTTGCAGATCGATGACTTAATTCGCGTTTTGGTTCGTGTTCTTCGCGTTCTTCGTTTCTCCGCGATTTTTCCGTCACTCGATCTCCCTCTCTAGTGCGTCTATGCGAAATTCGTTTGAATCAACTTGTTCTTTATAGTGAGGAGATCATTTCCACCGAAGGAATTCATCTAGCTCCTCACGAACAAGTAGATCGGGTTGATTTCATTTTCGTGGCGCTTTTTCGTTCTTGATCTTCCCCTTTTCGATTTTGAGGTGATTGAATCGTTTTGAGCGGATGATGTGACAGAACCGACTAATTTATACCAGATTAAGCATCGAATCCCCGCTTTCACAGAGATTTCAGATACTTAAGCTCGTACAAACCCGGTAGTCCGGAAACCTCGAAGGATTTTAAATCATTCAACTTTAGCCAAGATCGTAATAGATTAGTGTTGAAGGTCCTTAAACACCTGTTTTACCGTCAACATTTGACCCTAAAGTTCACCAAAAAGGCATGAAATGTAGTCAAATAGGTTTCAAACTAACCAAATTCCACATGTCCATAGAATTCTATTTGAATGCAGGATTTGAACCAAATTTGGACATATGGACCGACCAGGAGACAAGCCCACTCAGTAGGGCCCAAATGGGCCTAAGAGGGGTGGCGCCCACCAGCTCTAAGTGGCGCCCGCCACTTGGGTTGGCCCAAGTTGCAACCCCTGCCACGTCACCGATCCGTGTGACCTCCCTTGGGCCAAATCTTGGCTCTTGGTCACTACGTCAGTGGCATCGGATGGCTCAGGATGAAGTGGCGTGGATCAAGGCTGAATGTCGGTTGCTAGGACATGCAACCGACCTCCAAACCGCCTTGGACAACCACCTGGATGCCGTTGAAGCCAAGGCGGTGCATCCAACGGTTAGGGAGGTGGCGGCCGCCACCTAGGGCTGGCGCCCGCCACTAGGGTTAGCCCTAGGTCGGCTGGCTGCCCCCTATAAGTACCCCCCTCACTCATTTGGGCTATAAATACCCCCCTGGGGGAACAACAACACCATCACACACCAAGTGCCATTCCAAGCAAAGCAAGAGAAGCAAGTGAGAGTTAGGCTAGAAGCTTAGAGAGCTTAGGCAAGTAGGTAGCTAGTAGAGCAAGGCATCTTCGCCCTCGCGGTAGCGCTGTTCAAGGGTTAGCTCAAGAGTAGAGGCGTGCGAGTGATCAGTCCTGGAGCTGGGAAGAGTCTTCCTTCATCTCCAGTTCAGGTTTTGCTCTTGTTACTCAAGCATTTACTATATTCTAGTTCATTATTTCAAGTATTACTTTATTCTACTTATCAGTATTGAGTGGTATAATTGATTGATTGCTTGAGTGCCTAGCTATCCTACAGTTCAATTCACTTAGCCACAGTAGTTAATCTCTAGTGAGCTTAGTGTTTGATCTTTGACAATAGGTTGCTTAGTTAATTTAGTGTTTATCTTATTAAGTCAAGTGTTTGCTCTGATGTCCGCAAGGGTGTCTCTATTCAAAGCTAGGGTAGAGAGAGTTAGAATATAGTTAAGCGTGGTGCTTAGTTATAGACTTACCTTCAGATACGGCTGGACCCCCGGATAGCTGTGGTAGCAAGCAGGTGGTGACAGCCCTGTGCGCCTTGAATTCCACCATGTAGTTGGCCCAGTTTAACAGTAAGGCTCGTTGTGCTAGCGTTCAACCAAAGTAAGTGGTAAAGGCTAGTACGCCTCGATACTTGACAAGATAGGAATAAAACTTTACTCAACTTAGTTGCTTTATTGTCTTTTGTCTGCCTTGCTTCGAAACTATCTCGCTTCGTAGTTATCTTGCTTTGTAGTTATCTAGGAGTAGTTATTAGTTAGTAGTTAGTTATCCTAGTTATCCTTAGCTTTACCCTTTATCTACCTATCCATCCACCTTACCTTAGCCATCCATTTCATCCTTACCTATCCACCAATATATTCTTTCTAGCCTTTCATCTCCTCTCTTCTCCCCTTTTCCCTTTTCTCTTTTCTTCGACTCTCATCCCCTCCTTGACTCAACTCATACACCACCCTAGCCTTCCCTTTGGATCAAATAAATCGACACCTGGTACTCCCAGGCGAAGTGCTACTATGATAGTTCTGTGCGCTTGCAGAATCTTCTCCTGGTAGATTGCATTCTCTCTAGCTAGCTCCTACTAGTGTCGGGATTGACAACCCCGCTTGGCATTAGTAGATAGCTACTTTAGTTACCCTATCCTTGGTGTAGCTAAGAACTAACAACAAGCATTTCTGGCGCCGTTGCCGGGGAAGGCAATCGGTGTATCGGTTAAGTCCATGTCGAATTTATCTTCGCTTAAGCTCCTGCTTAGCGAATCCCATCTTACCCCATTCTTTCTTTCCTTAGTTCTTCTTATCTTTCTCCTTCATCTTCTTCAACTTCTTTCTTTCTTATCTTGTTCTATCTTCACGATGGACAACAAAGCCATTCGTGAGTTTTCTACTCCTTCTGCCGCTAATGTAGCGATAGGACCAGACGTGATCGATGTCAACCTCAAATTTGAGTTGAAACCGGCTCTAATCATGATGGTCCAAGCTAGCTCGTTCTGTGGCAAGGCTCATGAGGATGCCAATGCTCACCTCCAACAATTCTTGGAGATTTGCGGCACCTTCACCATTAAGGGGATAACCCAAGAAGCCATCCGTCTTCGTCTCTTTCCTTTCTCTTTGCTAGGAAAAGCGAAGCAATGGTTCTATACCGATGGCAACGCTGTAGACACATGGGACAAGTGTTCCAATGCTTTTCTCGCCAAATTCTTTCCTATGGGCAAGACGAATGCTCTGCACAAGAAAATCTCCAGCTTTACGCAACAAGTCGAGGAATCTATTCCCAAGGCTTGGGAGTGTTTGCAAGAGTATGTCGCTGCTTGTCCACACCACGGTATGGAGGACTGGCTATTGATCCAGAACTTCTACTATGGCCTAACCCCTCTCTCTAGAAGCCATTTGGATGCCGCCACCGGCGGTGCATTCTTTTCTCTGAATGTTGCAGATGCTAAGGCTCTCATAGAGAAGATGGTGTCGAATCAAGGATGGAATGACGAGAGACTACAGCCCCGTAAGCGAGGTATGCATTCCCTTAAGGAGGCCGACATGATCGTGGCCAAGATGGATCTGCTGGCAAAGAAGCTGGACAGCTGTGAGAAGATGAACCAACAAGAGAGTGTCCAATCTCTGGAATCCTACATGACTTGTGAAGTCTGTGGAGAAACCGGACATTCTGGGAACCACTGCCCCGAGCTACATGAGGATTTGAACTTCATCAACAACAATAACAGTTTCCGTCAACAGAATCAAGGATGGAATCAGCACTCCAATTCTCAAGGTAACAATCCATTCCCTCGCTCTAATTTTCATAATTCTGATAGTCTCTCATTCTTGAAAAATTTAGTTTACTCACAAGGTAGAACTACTGATTTCTTGAAAGAGAGATTAATGGTGAATGATAAAATTCTTGAGAAAATAAATGCTACATTGGAAGATTTCTCATCTGCTTTGAAAAATCAACTTAGCATTAATAAGATGTTAGAAACCCAATTAGCTCAAATTGCTGCTATCATACCATCTTTTGAATCTGGCAAAATTCCTGCTAAACCTGACATGGAAACTGCTAATATGGTTGAAATAAAATATTTTAACTATTATGAAGATCAAACCATGACTGTTAAAAAGGGTGATTCTGGTAGTCCCATAATTAGATGCTCAATCTTTGGTGAAGTCTTTAAAAATGCCATGTGTGATTTAGGATCGAGTGTGAACATTCTATCTAAAGATTTCTATGAAAACTCGTTCTTTCCACCCATGTCATCCACATCTGCCTATGTTGTGCTAGCTGATCAATCCACTTGCTATGTAGAAGGAATAGTTAATGATTTACCTGTTCATATTAGAGGCTCCTATGTTCCTGCTGATTTCATAATACTAGATATGGGAATTAGGAAAGATGTGCCTCTAATCTTAGGTAGACCCTTCTTGAACACTGTGAATGCTTGCATATATGTGGGAAGTTGTAAAATTCAAATGACATTAGGAGGGAGGAAGGAAATATTCTCCTTCTCCCGAGGCCCCGCATATGTCGCTAACATGCAGGTAGCAAAACCCGTTCGTACCAAGAAGAGGCGCCCAAGAACAGGGTGGAGCAAAAAGAAAGAACCACCTCCTCCTGAGTTGTGTAATTCACATAACAAGGGAGAGGTGCCAAAAGAAGAAGAACCAGATGAAGTACTAAGAGAAGAAGTGCCCAAGGAAGAAGATCCACCCGATAAGGATGAAACTCCATGGACCTAAGGTATGGTTTTATTTTTTATTTTTCCCTTCAATTTTCCCTTTTTCGAATAAATAACATATGTCATGCATGAAACTAAAAAAAACAGTTATCATTAGTTTTATGCATAGGTATATGTTAACTTAGTTAGAACAATAAAATATCAAAATAGGATAGTTTCCCTTTTCACAACATTAGATAGTTTCCCTTTTAATAAAATGAGAATAAGAGCTCCGACTGAGACGAAGAAGATCTTTCACCAAGCAAGAAGCCAGCTTGGGGGAGACTCCCGCTCCGATAAGGTATGTCTCAAGCCTACACTTTACATTCAGTTCTTAAATTCTATATCTTTTGAATGTCACATGCTTGCCTAAACAACCACTCCATGAATAAAATTGATAAAATCTGCTTAAACTAGTTGAAACCTGAATAAGATTTGAAATATGTCATGCAAATGCTATTGTTATGGTTTGAATGACTAGTCTTATCTAAGTTGTAGCTTTTGTGGGTTGCACATGCTTTAACTGAAATCATGCTTAGTGAGTAAAGTTAGTAAGAAATGGAGTAATTCTTTAAACTCGCTAAGGTGAAATTAGGACCTAATCTAGAGGATTTCTTTTAAAAAATTATGAAAACCTTGCTAAAAGTTCCTCCTAGATTTTTATCACATCCCACCACCAGCCAAATATTTGTTAGTCATTAGTCAAAACCACAAAGAGCCTTGTTTGTGTTGAGCTTTGTTAGACCTCATAGATCTTAGTAGAGAAGCTTATCATATCTTTTGAATCAAGATTCACGTACACCCACCATAATTTGCCTACTTTCCACTTTGGAAGTTTGCAACCACCAAATAAATTGCTTATTCTCTACACCGGAGATATGCAATACCCTGCCAAACATCCCATTGCTAGCCTTATGCTTATTCCTACACTGGGAATAAGCATTTCTCCCTCTTCCCCTTTTTCATTTCAAAAATCCTTTCCTATAGATGTCTGGGGAAATCTAGAGCTAAAAGAGAGAGAGAAAATGAGCAAAGTAGCTCAAGAAAGGACTATGTCCTGAAGAAAAAAAAAGTGAGCAAAGTAGCTCAAAAGAGGACAATGTCCTAAGAAAATGTGAGGACACATCTTTTGTCTACTCACTATGTATTCAAAAAAAAGAGAGAGAGAATTATCATTAGCTCTAGACCCCAGATATTAACTAGAAGGATTATGAAATACCTATCTATACACTTTCACATAACCACACATGCACATCTTGATCAATTTTTATGATTTGCTGCTCCTTATGATCTGAGTGTCTAGCTTAGCAATAAACATCAGGCAATTTGCTCACGGTTCATAGCCTACCTATAACTCCACATATCATTCTTTAGAAATAGGAGAGGCTACATTTTGGCCTAAGTGAGGATTTAAACACCATTGAGTGATTGAGTGAATCTTGGAGGACTTAAGCAAGTTGTTATCTTTTGAAAACCTTGAAAAACCTCCAGACAGAATCCTAGTCAAACCTAAGCAAGATAAAAGTTTCCTATCTACTGCTTTATTTCACTCTTGCATGTTTGAAGTGAAAAGCTATAAGCCCCACATTGCTATGATTAATGATATATGCTAAGTTATTTCTCACTATACAATATGCACTTGCAAACATCTTAAGTTGTTATCCATCTCATGCTCAATGCTTAAACCGCATTGTTGCTCGAGGATGAGCAACAAGTTAGCTTGGGGGAGCTTGTTGACAGTCCTTAAACACCTGTTTTACCGTCAACATTTGACCCTAAAGTTCACCAACAAGGCATGAAATGTAGTCAAATAGGTTTCAAACTAACCAAATTCCACATGTCCATAGAATTCTATTTGAATGCAGGATTTGAACCAAATTTGGACATATGGACCCACCAGGAGACAAGCCCACTCAGCAGGGCCCAAATGGGCCTAAGAGGGGTGGCGCCCGCCAGCTCTAAGTGGCGCCCGCCACTTGGGTTGGCCCAAGTTGCAACCCCTGCCACTTCACCGATCCGTGTGACCTCCCTAGGGACAAATCTTGGCCCTTGGTCACTAGGTCAGTGGCATCGGACGGCTCAGGATGAAGTGGCGTGGATCAATGCTGAATGTCGGTTGCTAGGACATGCAACCGACCTCCAAACCGCCTTGGACAACCACCTGGATGCCGTTGAAGCCAAGGCGGTGCATCCAACGGTGAGGGAGGTGGCGACCGCCACCTAGGGCTGGCGCCCGCCACTAGGGTTAGCCCTAGGTCGGCTGGCTGCCCCCTATAAGTACCCTCTCACTCATTTGGGCTATAAATCCCCCCCTAGAGGAACAACAACACCATCCCTCATACCATCACACACCAAGTGCCATTCCAAGCGAAGCAAGAGAAGCAAGTGAGAGTTAGGCTAGAAGCTTAGAGAGCTTAGGCAAGTAGGTAGCTAGTAGAGCAAGGCATCTTCGCCCTCGCGGTAGCGCTGCTCAAGGGTTAGCTCAAGAGTAGAGGCGTGCGAGTGATCGGTCCTGGAGCTGGGAAGAGTCTTCCTTCATCTCCAGTTCAGGTTTTGCTCTTGTTACTCAAGCATTTACTATATTCTAGTTCATTATTTCAAGTATTACTTTATTCTACTTATCAGTATTGAGTGGTATAATTGATTGATTGCTTGAGTGCCTAGCTATCCTATAGTTCAATTCACTTAGCCATAGTAGTTAATCTCTAGTGAGCTTAGTGTTTGATCTTTGACAATAGGTTGCTTAGTTAGTTTAGTGTTTATCTTATTAAGTCAAGTGTTTGCTCTGATGTCCGCAAGGGTGTCTCTATTCAAAGCTAGGGTAGAGAGAGTTAGAATATAGTTAAGCGTGGTGCTTAGTTATAGACTTACCTTCAGATACGGCTGGACCCCCGGATAGCTGTGGTAGCAAGCAGGTGGTGACAGCCCTGTGCGCCTTGAATTCCACCATGTAGTTGGCCCAGTTTAACAGTAAGGCTCGTTGTGCTAGCGTTCAACCTAAGTAAGTGGTAAAGGCTAGTACGCCTCGATACTTGACAAGATAGGAATAAAACTTTACTCAACTTAGTTGTTTCATTGTCTTTTGCCTGCCTTGCTTCGAAACTATCTCGCTTCGTAGTTATCTTGCTTTGTAGTTATCTAGGAGTAGTTATTAGTTAGTAGTTAGTTATCCTAGTTATTCTTAGCTTTACCCTTTATCTACCTATTCATCCACCTTACCTTAGCCATCCATTTCATCCTTACCCATCCACCCATATATTCTTTCTAGCCTTTTAGCTCCTCTCTTCTCCCCTTTTCCCTTTTCTCTTTTCTTCGACTCTCATCCCCTCCTTGACTCAACTCATACACCACCCTAGCCTTCCCTTGGGATCAAATAAATCGACACCTGGTACTCCCAGGCGAAGTGCTACTACGATAGTTCTGTGCGCTTGCAGAATCTTCTCCTGGTAGATTGCATTCTCTCTAGCTAGCTCCTACTAGTGTCGGGATTGACAACCCCGCTTGGCATTAGTAGATAGCTACATTAGTTACATTATCCTAGGTGTAGCTAAGAACTACCAAAAATTAGCGTACATGTCCACGAGGTACATTCAGTTCACACATAAATCAAATACATCGGAGTTCGACAGTTATTACAAACCATAGTTTGAATTTCGAAAGCAGAAGCAACATAGTTTTAAACATAAGTTCTTAGTTCACAATACGGTGCCAATGCCTGATCAGTCCACAAAAGCATTAGGGAAGGATAAGAGTTGACCATGCCCGTGGTCTAGTAACCACCCTCGACAGGGTACAGACAGTTCTCGCAATAGGTAGCCAAGAGTGCAGCCATAGCACTCCTAGCTGGTCCTGCGCAGTGCTCTCGCTCCAAAGAACTGGCCTCAAGCACAGTGGCACCTGGCTGTCGCCACACCGACTGGTAAGGGTCCGCCGTAGGAAAGATGCTAGCAGTGGCTTGCGCGACCACCTTCGGGTGTTCCTCCATAATGTCCTGAAGAATAGTATAGGCAACCCTGTTAGCTCCGTCCCACGGGGTCCTACCTTGTAGTGCGAAGACCCAGCGGCACCATACATGATCCTGCGGATCACGGCTGGGCACGTCCACCTCAACTGTGTATACGTAGTGATCCTCGGAAAGCTGAACACGATGCCAATCATATTGCGGTTCCTAGCCTTCCTGGTATCCAACCAAGTGCAGCACCCTCCACAAAATGGTAGGCATGCCGAACTCCTCCAGAAAGTCCTCCGACCCCTTAGCAGTCCAGGGTCCCATCATATAGTTAGGCCTCTTGCCTCCAGTCGACTTACGGGCGGTACGCTTGGTGCGAGCCATCTGAAAGAAGTTCATCCACATAGTTTTTAATTAGTTGAGAACAACTTTTATTTTAAAGAAACGGGACGAATAATCATAAGGAAGGAAGTAAGATTAATGCAAGGTTGTATGATCATGATGCATGCGCGTAACATACGTCCTCACTGTCTATCAATCTAACGGCTAGACGGTGGCATACAACGTTCTCTCATAGCATTAACTAACGTACTACACGATCGCAAGTTAGCATACCTGTAGAAAATCACTTCAGCTCTGCCCACAGTATGAATATCATGCATTGCTGAAATTAAATCTAATACTAACTCAGGTGCACACCCAGTATGCACGTAAGCAGTATATGCACCCATCAGAATAGTATTACTCCCACAATCAATACTTTCACATGTACTTGTGTGTAACAGGTGTACATGTCGGTACCATTCAAGCACTCCCCTAGACTGGCGGTTGTCCAATCATGCTCTCACAACTCACTTGTTACCTTGGCGTAGAGGCAATTGATGCATACATTACTATTCCGAAGAATAGCACCCATACAATTTCACCCTTGCCATATGGACGACAGAAACAACAGAATTTAAATATGATGCACAACCCCCAAGTTAGTACTTAAATAGCCACCTAGAAACCTACTGGGCATAAGGACTTGATCATTGGCACACCTTAAATTTCATTTATTAGATTTTTCAAACCCTATTATAGCTTATAAGTTTTTGCAAGGAAAGTTTTTGATTTGAAAATACAATTTTCAAATACACTCATGAACAGTAACGCCAACCATGCTCCGATGCTAGCTGTGACAGAACCGACCAATTTATACCAGATTAAGCATCGAATCCCCGCTTTCACCGAGATTTCAGATACTTAAGCTCGTACAAACCCGGTAGTCCGGAAACCTCGAAGGATTTCAAATCATTCAACTTTAGCCAAGATCGTAATAGATTAGCGTACATGTCCACAAGGTACATTCAGTTCACACATAAATCAAATACATTGGAGTTCGACAGTTATTACAAACCATAGTTTGAATTTCGAAAGCGGAAGCAACATAGTTTTAAACATAAGTTCTTAGTTCACAATACGGTGTCAATGCCTGATCAGTCCACAAAAGCATCAGGGAAGGATAAGAGTTGACCATGCCCATGGTCTAGTCACCACCCTCGACGGGGTATAGACAGTTCTCGCAATAGCCGAAGAAGCATTGCCCATCTGCAACAACAAGGGAAAAGAACCCTGAGTACGAGAAGGTACTCAGCTAGACTTACCCGTCAAAAACCAAAAATAAACGACACCAAGGAGCATGCAAGGCTATATCTGGGGTTGGCTATACTCACCTTTTTTGCATAAAAGCATTTTCATTATTAATAATCATCATTAGAGTATTAGCAGTCAATTTTATGTAATTAGCCTGATTAACTAGATTTGCACCTGATCTAGAGCAATCACTTGGCTAATTAATCCATCAAGAGTGACTATTTCATCAATAGCCTTTCAGATTCAGTACCATAACCATCTTTAGTTCCATAAGTTACTACGGTAACACATGCCCAGTCAAGTTACTCACTAACCAGGAGCGATGGCGATTATAATCGATTCCTACCAGCTGGGGATAAAAATGTCGCACACTCTCCCGATCACACCTTGCCAGGCAGCCGTCGGCGACCACTACAGGAAATTCAAGAACACAACGCGCGGGACGGTCATGGGCCCTTCTACACCGAGGGTTATCTCAATGCCAGGTCGCTCAAGCTATAACTGCCCACGGTCATGCCAGGTCAGTCAGGCCCCGCCTAACCACGGACCATGCCAGGTTGCTCAGAATAGTTGCCCACGGTACATATAAGGCCCTGGGTGTTAGGCGTCAACATCTCCATCACCGGCTCGAATAGCCCTACTCGGCTTCACGGGAGGTACTCCGACCTACTCCGTTAAGTGATTGACGCGTTCAAAATGACTGAGGTGTGCCTTCGTCGGGTCCTAATCGACGCAGATGGGAGACTACTAGCACACAGAACCCATGTCCTCCTGCTCCTACATCCCGCCCGGTCTCAAATTAATTATCACATGGTTATCTCCATGATAGCACGGGGCTAGTCATGATCAGTATCCACCTATATGCAGGAGACAGGAAATCACCCGACTTTTACCGGTCTAAGCAGGCTAAGCAGAAACGAGTTTAGACTTAATAGGGATAACAAGATATAATTGCAGGTGGACAAGGATAAGTAGTAATGCTTCAGCGGTATCACTCAACTCCTATAACCTAATGCAACAAACAAATCAGATTAATTCCGTAAATGCATTTGCAAACCGTAGGAGAGGGATGCTCCGGGGCTTGCCTCGCTCAAAGTCGGAGGGACGGTGGTCGAGGCACTCAGGCAGGTCCTCGACGCCTTCTTCTTCGGTCCTCTGGTCCTGAGTCTCCTCCGGGCACAGCTCCTCCGGTGGCGGGTTCTGGGTCTCCACTACCGATCCTGGATGATGCATAACACGCATAAGTAATATGAATGCACATGGAATGCATGGGGATGCAACATAGAACAAGACCACTCAGGAGATAAGCACATGTCATCTACTGCGTTCTCTTCAACAAGGTAGTCAACATCACCCAGAGATTATGAAAGATCTTAACTAACCAATCAACCAACTAATTCTCCTAATTCACTGTTTAGGATTCTAATTACCACAGCAAGCACCCACTTTATTATTTTACCTTCCTTTAACTACTTGCTGAAATAAATCCAATTAATCAAGCTTATAACAACAACCCATCCTAGACAGCTTCAGAAAAATCTACAAAAATTACTGGAAGTGAACAACACCTAATCTAGTTCCTATCCAAATTTCACCCCATTTGGACTCAAACTCCATTCTCTATGAAAAAGACAAATTCTATCATGAAAAGGTGCTTTGAACTACACACCCTAGCAAAAAGTGTCAAACAACAGATTTCTCATTTTTCTACTGAACTTCTTAGTACAGGAGCAGTGTATAAAAATTCTCATGTTCAAACTCCTCATATTTTAATTACTACAAAATAAACAAGAAAATAGCATTTAACCACTTTAATTACTACTGGCAAAATATTCCACAAAACAACACCCTATATTATTTTTTCCTGAAACTATTCATCAACACAAACCTAACAAAACAAGAATCACATTTTTCTGAGCCATATACAGATTACTATGCATTTAACAAGATTTCAGCCAAAACAAGAATTAAATATAACTACACAGAAATTTATCACAAACTGGACATATCATATTTTTCATGCACAGAACTCATCACAACAAACTTAACAAAACTTATTTCACCTTTTTATGGATTAAACAAGTTAATCAAACATTCTGAAAACTAATTAAACAAAACCTTGAAAAACTCCTTAACCTAAACTGCTACGCATACCCAACTACTTGCACCCGGGCCACTGACAACTGGGACCCAAGCCACTGACCCATGGGGCCCCGGGTCAACATGACCCCACCGGTCATCCCCTCTAGAGCAGGGGAGAGTTTGACCGCGGCAAAGCTCGCCGGCGGCGACCTCTCCGGCGAAACGGACACCACCACCTTGCTCCCCTCCTTCTTCCGCTCCCGGTGGTACCACTATCTAGCCCGGCGCATGCTCGAATCGAGCTCGCCGGCGACCATGGCGGACACGGCGGCGCTGCCCTCGCTACGCCGGCCGGCTCCGGCCATGACGAGCTAGATTATCCCCTGAGATCTACTCCTCCGACGTCCACGAACTTAGCGCAAGGCTTGGAAGCTAGGGTTTTCACCCTAAACACCGTCGACCACGACCATGCCATCCCCGGCGAACCATGGCAACGGCAGACGGCGGCGTACCGGCACTACCGAACCCTAATCGGCCAAACCAACACTACCAACATCTCCGACGGGCCAAGACGACTCGCGAACACCAGCTAGGGCAAACGGACAAGCCCGAAAAGAGGGTTGGCCACGGCGGACCGAGCCTGCCGGCCATGGCGGACACGGCGGACGATGGTGTACCGCGGGCACAAAACCCTAATCGACTAAACCATCACCCCCTATCTCACCATCGAGCCTCACTGACCCCTGAACACGAGCTAAAGCGGAAAGATTTGCACGGAGGGAGGGCCGACCACGGCGGACTGAGCTCGGCGGTCATGGCGGCCATGGCGAGAACTCACCCCGTGACCTACCTAGGCGGTTTTGGCGAGCGCTGGCTAGAGCAGGCGATGCAGGAGGTGAAGGCGAGGTTGGCTGGGTGGTTGGATTGACGGTGCGGTGGCGGGACGGCGATGAACGGTGGCGGCGCCCTGCTTCTCCCCTTTTCCGCTCGGACGCCGGCGAAACAGAGAGCGAGAGCGAGAGAGGGGACAGAAAGGAGGGAGAAGCGGCGCGGCTCGGGCAGCGGGGCGAGTGGGCAGCTTATGCTCGCCACGCAGCGCGCGAGCGTTGCCTCCCCGGCCAGCTCGCGCCACGCGGCGAACGACTTCTGGCGCGGTCGGCACGGCACGGCCCGATTCAAACTGAATCGTCCGATTCAGTCACTGATGGCCGACTGACGGCCGAACTTTGGATGCGATTAACTCCTAATCCACTCGATGAAACGCTAAGCCACTTGTTCCATTGAGTAGAGCTACATGCCGACTACAACTTTGGTTAGATCGAGCTTTGGTTCGGCCTGGATTGCTCTCGAAAAAGCTCCAAAGATCACCAGGCGAAACTGTTTTGGTCAGTGAGGACTTAGAAGAATTTTCTAAGTCTAATCTCCCCCATTTCTGCCATGTGGGTCCGAAAACACCTTGTTAAACTCATTTTCATGAGTTGGCCCTTAAACACTTTTTGTTCTACTCTAAATTCTACACACTTTTGGTTAAGGGCCCATAGTCATTCAAAGCTTCTATCAAGGAGGTCTTAGTTAGTCAAACAAAAGGACTCCTAGGGCTCTACTAAGGCAATTAGGGTTAAAGACTTGGTTAGCCAAAAAGACCAACACAAACCTAGCTTCAAACTGACTTCTCAACAAGGTTCAACTACTAAGGAGACTCCAACATTCCAAAAACATGTCAAACAAGCACCACACCAAGCATAACATTGCATGCCAACACATGAAATGACACTTAACAAACAAAATGCAACATGGGATGATGATGATGCTTATGCTCATGAGATGTCAAGTTATGCATTTAAGGTTGCTTAACACCAGGAGTGTTACAGTCCTCCCCTCCTTAAAAGAATCTCGTCCCGAGATTTAAGTTACTAACCATTTCTTATAAAAGTGCGGGTACACCTCTTTCAGATAGTCTTCCGTTTCCCAAGTGGCGTCTCGTTCATCTTGCTCACTCCAAGATACTTTGTATTGCTTTACTATTCTCCCGTGAGTTATTCTTTCTTTTTCATCAAGCACCCGATACGGTTCCACTGAGTAGGTGAGATCGGATTGCAACTTGATATTGGCTGGTTGTACCTCTTCTTCGGGAACTCAAAGACATTTCTTTAATTGCGACACATGGAATACAGGGAATATAGCCTTCAAATGTTCAGGTAGCTGTAGCTAATAAGCTACTTCTCCCCTCCTTTCCACGATCCTGTAAGGCCCCACAAATCTTGGCGCTAATTTCCTTTTCACGCCGAAGCGTCTAACACCTTTCATGGGCGACACTTTCAGATATACATAATCGCCTTTGCTAAATTTAAGCGGTTTCTTTCTCTTGTCGGCATAGCTCTTTTGTCGAGACTGCGCAGCTGCCATATGTTGTTGGATTATTCTAACTTGTTCTTCTGCTTCGTTAACAAAATCAATTCCATAGTATCGACGTTCTCCCGGTTCCACCCAGTTCATAGGTGTCCTGCACCTTCTACCATAAAGAGCTTCAAACGGTGCCATCTGTATGCTTTCTTGATAGCCATTGTTGTAAGCAAATTCTGCTAACGGTAACCATTTCTCCCAAGATCCCTTTGCTGAAATCACACAGGCTCTCAACATGTCCTCTAAGACTTGATTCACCCTTTCGGTTTGTCCTGAGGTTTGGGGATGATAGGCAGAGCTACGGATTAGCTTCGTGCCTAATTCCTTTTGCAGTTTCTCCCAAAACGGTGCAGTAAACTGTGTTCCACGATCCGAAACTATAACCTTGGGTATACCATGCAGTCGAATGATTTGATTGATATAAATCTCCGCATAGTCCGGTGCTCGATAACAGGTTTTGACCGGAATAAAATGAGCGGTCTTGGTAAGTCAATCGATTATCACCCAAATTGAGTCATTTCCTTTCTGAGTGGTTGGCAAACCGGTGATGAAATCCATACCTACTTCTTCCCATTTCCACTCGGGTATTGGTAACGGTTGGAGTGTTCCGGCTGGCTTCAGGTGAATAGCTTTTACTCGACAACACGTGTCGCATCTGGCTACGTACGCGACAATCTCTTTCTTCATCTTGGTCCACCAGAACCTTGGACGCAAATCTTGATACATCTTAGTGCTTCCAGGATGAATGGATAACTTAGATAAATGTGCTTCATCTATAATCTGGTTTTTGAGTTCCCTATTCTTAGGCACTACTATGCGCTGATCAAACCACAACACTCCCTTATCATCAATCCTAAAATGTTTTACTGGATCAGTTGCGGTCTTTAGCCTTTCTTTGATATGATAAATTCCCTTGTCTGTTTTCTGCCCTTCAAGAATCTGATCAACTAATATGCCTTGCAGCTTGATATTGTGTAAAATCACAGGGTGTACGAGACTAAACTCTTCTTCTGGTGATAACCTCAAATTATTGCAGTGTGATTTCTGACTCAAAGCGTCGGCAACCACATTGGCTTTCCCTGGATGATAATGTATCTGCAGATTGTAATCCTTGATTAATTCAAGCCATCTTCTCTACCTCATATTCAGTTCAGGTTGGGTGAAGATATACTTGAGACTTTTGTGATCGGTGTACATGTTACAGACATTTCCAAGCAGATAATGTCTCCAGATTTTTAGAGCGTGCACCACAGCGGCTAACTCTAAATCATGTGTAGGATAGTTAATCTCATGCTTCCTCAATTGTCGGGATGCATAAGCAATCACCCTGCCTTCTTGCATAAGAACGCAACCTAATCCAACCTTCGATGCATCACAAAAGACATCAAAAGGTTTCTCGATATCTGGTTGGGCTAAGACAGGAGCAGTGGTCAATAGTTTCCGCAAGGTACGGAAAGCTAATTCACACTTCTGTGTCCATTCAAACTTCTGATCCTTCTGGAGCAAACTTGTCATTGGTTTGGCAATCTTAGAGAAGTCAGGAATGAATCGGTGATAATATCCTGCTAATCCAAGAAAACTCCGAATTTCACCAACTGAAGTAGGAGCTTTCCACTCCATCACTTCTTGTACCTTACTGGGGACCACAGAAATTCCTTCTTCTGACAGGATGTGACCAAGAAATTGTACTTGCTTCAACCAAAACTCACATTTGCTAAACTTCGCATAAAGTTTATGTTCCCGGAGCCTCGTCAAAACAACCCTCAAATGTTCTGCATGATCGTCCGGGTTTTTAGAGTATACTAGAATGTCATCAATGAATACCACTACAAACTTATCCAATTCTGGCATGAATACCGAGTTCATCAAACTCATGAAATACGCTGGGGCATTTGTCAATCCAAAAGACATGACAAGATACTCGTATAATCCATATCTGGTCGAGAAAGCAGTCTTTGGGATATCCTATGGTCGAATTCTAATCTGGTGATAACCTGACCTCAAATCGATCTTGGAAAACACCTTGACTCTGGATAGCTGGTCAAACAGAATATCTATCCTTGGCAACAGATACTTGTTCTTAACAGTCACGGCATTGAGTGGCCGATAATCCACACACATCCGTAGTGACTTATCCTTCTTCTTAACAAACAATGCTGGACAACCCCACTCGGATATACTAGGTTGAATGAATCCCTTGTCCAGAAGCTCCTTAATCTGAGTCTTGAGTTCGGCTAACTCATTGGGCGGCATACGGTAGGGTCTTCTAGAGATTGGTGCAGTTCCAGGTACAAATTCCACTGCCCGCTTGGGCGGTAACCCTGGTAATTCATCCGGGAAAACATCCGGGAAGTCTCGGACGACTGGGATTTTGGACAGGTCTTCTATAGATAAAGTGCATGATAAATCAACAAAGTCAGCACCTCGAGGAAGAGAGATGCGTAGCTTCGTATTCGTCCTCCCATCAGATAAGGTAAGAATCCTATTTGCAGTGTCTAACACCGCATTCCACATACTCATCCAACTCATACCTAGGACTATATCCATATTGAGTCCTGGTAGAACTACGAGATTTGCTCCAAATTTGTGCCCTCCGATGTCGATGGTTGCATTACTAACCATCTGCCTAGACAACACGCTACTCCCCACCGAGCTTACGCGAAACCCATAATCCATTTCAGACACCTCTTGACTATGTTTTTGTGCAAATGCTTTGCTCATGAATGAATGTGATGATCTCATATCAAATAAAACAACTGCAGGATGATGGTTAACAAGACACATACCGGCAGTCACGGGCTCTCCAGAACGAGCTTCTTCAGCGGTCATGTTGTGCAGGCGTGCGGGGTAGTTAGCTTGCTGCTTCTTTGGGTGAGGGCAATATCTTGCGAAGTGCCCTCTTGGTTGCAGTTGTAACATGGCCCACGAACTGAAGGTTTTGCTCCGGTCGAGCTGCCCTTGTAACACCCCAGGTGTTTGACGCCAGTCGAGCAGACAGTTTAACACAGACATGATCTATCAGGCGATGATTGAGAAATAATTTCTAGTATTATCAATAATGACAAAGGTTTAGGAATCAACCTCCGAAACAAAGCCTCAGTTCGAATTATCCGGGAAATAACTAATGGAGCCAGTTAATAACGACCGCTAATTGGTGAATATTCAGGATTAATTCTAAACATGGATTTTTCATGAGACCCACCTCCATTCCTGTCTATAGTAACTGGTGAAAAAGTTTCGTGAAGTTTGGAATCAAAAAGTCACATGAAATGACGAGTCACAACTTTACCTATAATGACTTATTAAGCGAAGGAGATCATTTGAGTTCTATTAAGTCTTGCAATTATGCCCAATCAACCCTATATGGACTCACGAACAAAAGTTATGAAAGGTTCGTGTTGAGCAAATGTCAAGAAAATGCCTCAATCGGCCTAAAACTCTAAATTAAGGTCACATCAACTTGCTGCTTTGACCAACATGAAAGTGCAGCCTCTATTCATATTCTGAGATTTGACCTTTAAGCAAAGTTATATATCATGACGTGTACAACAAACTTTATTAAAGGGCCGAAGCTTGAATCCCAAGTTCAACATGTCAAACAGGGCACCCAAGTTTGAATCTGCCGCAGTTTTCTAGCCATAAAATATTCTAAGTCTGGAAATCAGCAATGTTGACATTGGCAAGCCGCGTTCTCTAAATTTTGTTAAGCAACATCCTTTGGTCCAAAAATAAGAGTTGTATTTAATTCTTTGGAGAAGAGCATACAAAAAGTTGCACTCGATTTGACAAAGTTTTGACTATGATTTTTGGGTTTAATCGCAGCAAGGTCATCCGTCGTTAATTCGCTGACACTATCAACTTTGAAGCTAATTAACCACTGATGCACAACTCAAATGGCCGAGATCCTTTAATAAAAATTGAAGGTCACCGGGAGTACAACAATCTTCATTAAAGGCCCATGGCCCAGTTCGGCCCCGAGAAGCGCCAAAATAGCTGCCCAAAACCGCAAGACGTCGTACGCCACGTGCTCGATGTTTTGCCCCAAAGGAGACGCGTGCTCGTCATGCACAGCTCGAGCTCCACCTTTTCTGCCACGCGCTCCCTGCCTCTTCATGACGATGGGAAGCACCAGAACTCCATCCCAGAGCCTCCTTTCGCCTCCCCACTCGCCCAAGCACCGCTCCGCCTATCTCAGCTTGCGCTGTTGCTGCTCGCGGCCGTGGCCACCATGGCCGGCGGGCAAGCTCCTTACCGCTGCTTAACCGAGCTCTCTGCACCACCCTTGCTCCTCTTTGGCCTTCCTCCCAGCTGTTGCCGTTGCCCCTCCGCGCTCGCTCCTTTTTCCTTTTTGCTTGCATTGTTGCCGGCCGCATACTGAAGCCATGGGCGGGCGCACGGTGCTGCTTGGTCGCGGCGCTGCGACTGGCCAAGCCAGGTAGGGCGCAGCCCTGGCTGGCCACAGCCTCGGCCACGCCCTGGCCCGGTCGCCCCTCGCTGGCCTCCGCCGGCAGCCAACCGGCCTAAGTCGGCCACGACCGTCACTTGCTTCCTGTGTGTGCGTTAGGAACAAGAAGATGGACTTCGTGCAGCGTTTGGTAAGAATACAGGAGGTTTTCTGCAGATACGTGACTCATTTCAATAGTACTGCGAAGGACTTGTTTGCTGTGATTTAGTTTGATAAACTTTTAAGGATCTGGATGCAAATGTATTTTCGTTTTTCTATCTAGTATGCATACATGCCTGAAACTTTGGAAAATCATAACTAATTGTAGAAAAATCGTAAAATAGCAAATATAGACTTTTTGGAATCCTTATGAATAGATCTATGCAGGGGAGTCATAATATGGCATATTTTAGTTCAAAAGTTTTGCTGTAGACTTATATATTTGTTAATTAGGGTTGAATAGGGATAAGTTGTTATCTACTGTTGTGATGCTTAGATTGCAGTGAAATTTTTATGGTAGGCTTTCCATGTCATATGGGTACTATGATAAAAATTTCAGAATTTTGGGTGCACCGGTTTGAGAGTTATTAAGTAATCTTGCCCTCAACCGATTAAATAGGATTAATTATTAAATGTGTCATGCATGTGTGTAAAAATAGAAAAGATGGTTCCATGACCTTTTTTATATGTTGTAGTAACCATTGCATGTCTAATATGGTCATGTGTTCCTATAAAATCTTAAGTTTCTTATTTAACCTACTCTCACATGGTTAATTATAAATAGAAACTAGTTCAACATATAGTTGACAAACTATGGCTTGTATGCATGTAACTTTCTAAGATTTGCTCACATACTAATACTATGATTCATCTCTGAAAGTTGAAGCTATGATTCATGTATGCTTGACATCTCCTAAATATATATATAGGCTATATATATAATAGCAAAGGATAAATAGTGTTAATATGATCATGCATGTGCAGTTTGTGTTGTGTACATGTTTTCTTTAAGATAATTATATTTTCTGTGAAAGTGTTGTATATGAAAGTTGTAGATAACATCTTAATCTTGCTTGTCACCAAATTGCATGGCCATAGGCTTAATAGTTTAAGAGATATGGCTGTTGCAAATTGAATGTCAAGCTTTGCCTACATTCTGTTCAGACCTGAATGTTTGGCTTATTACACTTAGTTATGTTATGATTCATGCTTAGGTGCTTATATAAGAGTTGTAGTACTTTTCATAAGCTTTCTAAATTGTCTTAGATCATGTTTGTTGGAGTTCTATAACTCGAGTTATAGCTGTTTTAGTGTAGATGGGTAAATCTGTCCAAGTCTGGACAGAGGTTCCTAACTATAATAATTAGACCTTGTTAATTTATGAATCATCTTAAGATGATTATAGATGATTTGTAGACAACTTAATAACATTTATAAAAAGTCTAGGGGAAAGTTCCCAGGTGCTATACATCTTTAGTTATGGTTGTTTTAATTTGCTGTTGTCGATATATGGCTAGTTCTGTCCAAGTGTGGACAAAGCTGCACTAACCATGCTGTTTGACTTTGTTAATGATTGATTCACCTTGAGATAATAATAAGAAAGATTTAGATAAACTTGTAAGCTTTCTATAATGTTTAATTACATGCTCATGTGATGTTTGTATCTTGAGTTATGCTTCTCTGAAGCTCTGTCAGTCCTGCTGTCCAAAAGTTGGACAGAGCTGCATAGTTATCTATTTTTGGGTTATATAACCTTTGAATGAGCTCTTGTGGTAAATAACAAAGTTGTAGCTAATCTTGTTGGCTTTCCAGAAAGTCTAGGATCACCTTGTTTGGATATGTGTAGCTCCAGTTATGTCTGTTTAAAGTACATAGTGTGTTGCTGTCCAAACTGTATAAATGAACCGAACTTGTTTGCTATAGCTTAATGTTGATCATGTGATCTTTGATGCTATGTCATGACTTGGTAATGTTCAGATTGTGCATTGCATGTTATTAAACTAATTAACCTTATGTATTATATAAATATGTTACATAATGATGGTTGACTTGCTTAACTAAAGTAGAAGCTATATGTGCATACATGTGTTCCATTTGTGATGCCTGATATAGTCTTGATTGATTGTTATAGTTAGGCACTACGAATGCCTATTGAACCGTGTGTTACACTTTGCTTTAATAATAACCTGCTGGAGTGATCATGACATGTTGGATGTTAGAGCTATGTCTTCTTTTAGTAGTTATCCTGATTGTTTATGTGAAGTAATTAGTAATGTTTTGTTGTGCGCCTTATGTTTGCTTCATAAGCTTTTCCCTTGCATTCATACGCTTGCATTGCGCATCTCATTTAGGTAACGGTAGATACATCGTGAAGGACGTGATGATGAGGCTAAACCCGAAGACGGTGTTTGGTGAATTATCCTGAAGATGCTGAGTTAAGCAAGTGCTACAGCGGAGATGCTCGCCAAGCGAGTATCACCTAACAAACACTAACCTAGTGTTGGTTCCCAGGCAAGCCCCGGAGCATTCTAAGTCTCATATTATTTACAATTAACTTACTTGAGTCCTTTTATATTGTGATGCATTAGGTTAGGAGTTGGTTGAATCCTACTTGCTGCATTACCCTTCCTTGATTATTGATTATTACCTGCCTTGTTATCCTGTTACTTTTATAATGTAGAATTGCTTAGTTTGCTTAATAAAAGTTATTGTTAAGGGTGTTTCCGTAATACCCTGATGGGTAGTTACCGGATCACGGTTGGCTATATTTGCTATCGTGGAAAAGAACCTGAGTTGTAGTGAAATACGGTCAACTGGAAGGCAAGGCACAAGTTTAAAAACTTGGGGCAGTCCGTGCGTTGGATCGTGTAGGTTTGTATCGATGTTGGCCCTCGTTCATTTTTGAACGCGCCCTTTTACTTAGGGATAGGTCGGTGCCGTAATCATCGACCCCAAAGCCGGTTAGAAGCTGTTCGGGCCGGTCTCAACCCGTGTCGTGCCCTCTAGTATGGAAATTGCGATCTGCCGCGTGAGGCCATCGCCAGGTTCCAATTGGGCGGTCCGTGCTTGAACCGCGGCGATTACCACCACGAACAAGCGTCGAGCGGTTGCCCAATGCATGGACCCGACGGGGAAAGTGTGGGCTGGTATTAAAGGTCTTTCACCAGCTGGTTTGGAATTCGATTCGAGCCGCCGTCTCCCCCGGTTAGTGGGAAACTATGGCGAGCTTCACCACGATACAACTCCATGTGACATTTGTTGGTTCAACTAAAATATTGATAAGCAAACCTGATATGGTATTATGTATTTGTTTGCTAGATTCAAGTGAGTGCTCTAGTATAGGTGCAAAACCTAGAGTTTAAGGAATAGGATAAAAGATGACTGCTCACATAATTACATGATGAACCCTTTATCTCAAGCTCCTTTTGCAAATAAAGTTATGCCAGCTCCACTGTTTATATCAGCCTTGCATACTCCTTGGTGTCTCTTTATTTTTGGTTTCCGACGGGTAAGTCTAGCTGAGTACATTCGAGTACTCAGGGTTTATCCCACCTTGTTGCAGGTGAAGGTTAGGTCCGCCGAAAGGTGATGGCCAGTGCCGGTGGGCTCGGCAGTTCCCTACTTATTCTCTTTATGCTGTTGTTGGAGGATGTCACTCAAGCTAGCAAAGTATTTCAACTTATGTTATCATAATCATTTCAAAGCTATATTGTTTCAAAGTATTTTCAAGTTGTTTTATTATTTGTGAACTCTATTGTAATTTTATTTCCGCTGCAAAGCTCCGTGAACATGATTTGTATTTGCTTGACCATGCGATCTTGGCTAAGATGTTGAAAAGGTTTGAAATCCCTCAGGATTTCAAGGACTACCGGGTTTATATGGGCTCAAGTGTGCTAATTCACTGCTCCGGCAGATGTTTTCGCACTTGTGCTCTTATAAATTGGTCGGTTCTGTCACAGCCCTGACCTCCACGAGCTTGGTTAGCAGCTACTTTATATGGCCTTTGATTGCGCTGAGCTTGCGGCTGATTCTTCTTCTGCGGCAGCCTGAAACGTGCCCCCGGCGCTGGTGGTCCCCTAGGTTGAGATGGTCCGAAATCAAAGGTTCTCTTCCGTGCCTTACTTGCAGCGTGCTTGTTATTGTGATTCTCTTGAATTAGGCAATCACTGATAAAGTCATTGAAGACGATACGAGAAGATGTCCCCACTGATTTTCCCATTTTGGTGTTCAAACCTCTCTTGAAACTAGCAATCTTTTTAGCATCTGTGTTCACGAAGTCTGGAGCATAACGTGACAAAGAGTTAAATAAGTGATGGTACTCGGTAACAGATCGAGTCCCTTGTGTCAAACTCATGAATTCTGCCACTTTCATCTGAGTAAGGCCTAGCGGAATATAGTGCCCTCGTACAGCTTCGGTGAATACTCTCTAAGTGACAGGAACTTTGGCAGGATAGGTGGTGCGGTGATGCCCCCACCAAATCCCGGCTGGCCCCTGCAGCTGGTGCGCGGCATACTCTGCCTTGAGCTCCTCTGTCAGCCTTAGCAAACGAAACTTCTGTTCCATGGTATGTAGCCATTCTTCTGCCTCTAAGGGTTCAGTAGCTTCCTTGAAAATGGGTGGCCTGGTATCCAAGAAATCCTTGAACGAACTGTACTGATTTGGCTTGGGACGCGGTTGACCGTGCGCCAAATTCTCACATAGTAAAGCTTCAATGTTGCGCTGGCTTCCCAGGAACTGAGCGAAAAGCTGGTCGGGTGTGGCTGGTGGAGGAGGAGGTGGATTACGGTTATCCCTGGGATCCTCATTTCCACCACTACCGCCAGCTCCACTACGAGTTGTCGTCATCTGCATGAATTCACAGCAAGTGATTATTAGGTGGAGTTGCAATTATCGTAGAGAACAATAGATCCTGCCAACTGAATTTATTCGGGAAACGAATTCGCCAAACAATCACAGAGGCATAATAAATTTCAATCCACATCGCAGCATCACATAATAAGATCGCTTAATACATAACATGCAAAAACCAACATAAACATCCATAGTTTTGCCCAAACATATGGGACTTTCCAAGGTCTTACACCACATGCACATAAGTCTTACTACCCATGCTTACATCTAACCGATACAAAAGCAAAAGATCGGGCTTGCCAACATGCCCAAAAGATCACTAGGCTCTAAGCATACGATCTAGGCTACTCTCTAGCGATGTCACCAACGTCACCATCCTCACTAGACACATCTGAAGAACTGCTAGAAGAGCTACTCGGATCCGGGTCCTCCTGTGGAAAGATGGGGTTCCTCTCATTCTCCCTGCGGTGGATCTCCTCGTGCAGACGGTCATTGTAGTCCTGCAGGTGGTGAAGTTGCAGCTCTAAGTCTCCTACTCGCAGCCTCAACAGCCTGTTCTCCTCTGAAGCACGTATGCCCTCAATAGACACACCGCGATGCGACTCCTCGGTCTCCCTCATGATCAAGGCTAGGAAGGTAGCCGCCTCCTGCTGAACACTGAGCTGATGAGCGGCCTCCTGCTCTCTCTGAAGCGCCTGGTCCCTCTCCACCGTCAGGTGAGCTAGCTGTGTGGTGGTGAGGAGGTCTATCTATGTGGCATGCTCCTCCTGCCTGCGATGCTGTCCAGCCATCTCCTCACTAAGAACATGGTCCAGGTGGTCGTAGCTACGTGACAAGCACCCATAGGTAGCCATGAGTGCAGCCATAACACTCCCAGCTGGTCCTGCGCAGTGCTCTCGCTCCAAAGAACTAGCCTCAAGCACAGTGGCACCTGGCTAGCCTCAAGCACAGTGGCTTACGCGACCACCTCCGGGTGATCCTCCATAATGTCCCGAAGAATAGTATAGGCAACCCTGTTAGCTCCGTCCCACGGGGTCCTACCTTGTAGTGCGAAGACCCGGCGGCACCATACATGATCCTGCGGATCACAGCTGGGCACGTCCACCTCAACTGTGTATACGTAGTGATCCTACGAAAGCTGAACACGATGCCAATCATATTGCGGTTCCTGGCCTTCCTAATATCCAACCAAGTGCAACACCCTCCACAAAATGGTAGGCATGCCGAACTCCTCCAGAAAGTCCTCCGACCCCTCAGCAGTCCAGGGTCCCAGCATATAGTTAGGCCTCTTGCCTCCAGTCGACTTATGGGCGGTACGCTTGGTGCGGGCCATCTGAAAGAAGTTCATCCACATAGTTTTTAATTAGTTGAGAACAACTTTTATTTTAAAGAAACGGGACGGATAATCATAAGGAAGGAAGTAAGATTAATGCAAGGTTGTATGATCATGATGCATGCGTGTAACATACGTCCTCACTGTCTATCAATCTAACGGCTAGACGGTGGCATACAACGTTCTCTCATAGCGTTAACTAACGTACTACACGATCGCAAGTTAGCATACCTGCAGAAAATCACTTCAGCCCTGCCCACAGTATGAATATCATGCATTGCTGAAATTAAATCTAATACTAACTCAGGTGCACCCAGTATGCACGTAAGCAGTATATGCACCCATCAGAATAGTATTACTCCCACAATCAATACTTTCACATATACTTGTGTGTAACAGGTGTACATGTCGGTACCATTCAAGCACTCCCCTAGATTGGCGGTTGTCCAATCATGCTCTCACAACTCACTTGTTACCTTGGCGTAGAGGCAATTGATCCATACATTACTATTCCGAAGAATAACACCCATACAATTTCACCCTTGCCGTATGGACGACAGAAACAACAGAATTTAAATATGATGCACAACCCCCAAGTTAGTACTTAAATAGCCACCTAGAAACCTACTAGGCATAAGGACTTGATCATTGGCACACCTTAAACTTCATTTATAAGATTTTTCAAACCCTATTATAGCTTATAAGTTTTTGCAAAGAAAGTTTTTGATTTGAAAATACGATTTTCAAATACACTCATGAACAGTAACGCCAACCATGCTCCGATGCTAGCTATGACAGAACCGACCAATTTATACCAGATTAAGCATCGAATCCCGCTTTCACAGAGATTTCAGATACTTAAGCTCGTACAAACCCGGTAGTCCGAAAACCTCGAAGGATTTCAAATCATTCAACTTTAGCCAAGACCGTAATAGATTAGCGTACATGTCCACGAGGTACATTCAGTTCACACATAAATCAAATACATCGGAGTTCGACAGTTATTACAAACCATAGTTCGAATTTCGAAAGCGGAAGCAACATAGTTTTAAACATAAGTTCTTAGTTCACAATATGGTGCCAATGCCTGATCAGTCCACAAAAGCATCAGGGAAGGATAAGAGTTGACCATGCCCTTGGTCTAGTCACCACCCTCGACGGGGTACAGACAGTTCTCGCAATAGCCAAAGAAGCATTGCCCATCTGCAATAACAAGGGAAATAGAACCCTGAGTACGAGAAGGTACTCAGCTAGACTTACCCGTCATAAACCAGAAATAAACGACACCAAGGAGTATGCAAGGCTGTATCTGGGGTTGGCTGTACTTACCTTTTGCATAAAAGCATTTTCATTATTAATAATCATCATTAGAGTATTAGCAGTCCATTTTATATAATCAACCTGATTAACTAGATTTGCACCTGATCTAGAGCAATCACTTGGCTAATTAATCAAGCAAGAGTGACTATTTCATCAATAGCCTTTCAGATTCAGTACCATAACCATCTTTAATTCCATAAGTTACTACGGTAACACATGCCCAGTCAAGTTACTCACTAACCAGAAGCGATGGCGATTATAATCGATTCCTACCAGCTGGGGATAAAAATGTCGCACACTCGCCCGATCACACCTTGCCAGGCAGCCGTCGGCGACCACTTCAGGAAATTCAAGAACACAACGCGCGGGACGGTCATGGGCCCTTCTACACCGAGGGTTATCTCAATGCCAGGTCGCTCAAGCTATAACTGCCCACGGTCATGCCAGGTCAGTCAGGCCCCGCCTGACCACGGACCATGCCAGGTTGCTCAGAATAGTTGCCCACGGTACATATAAGGCCCTGGGAGTTAGGCGTCAACATCTCCATCACCGGCTCGAATAGCCCTACTCGGCTTCACGGGAGGTACTCCGACCTACTCCGTTAAGTGATTGACGCGTTCAAAATGACTGAGGTGTGCCTTCGTCGGGTCCTAATCGACGCAGACGAGAGACTACTAGCACACAGAACCCATGTCTTGCTGCTCCTACATCCCGCCTGGTCTCAAATTAATTATCACATGGTTATCTCCATGATAGCACGGGGCTAGTCATGATCAGTATCCACCTATATGCGGGAGACAGGAAATCACCCGACTTTTACCGGTCTAAGCAGGCTAAGCAAAAACGAGCTTAGACTTAACAGGGATAACAAGATATAATTGCAGGTGGACAAGGATAAGTAGTAATGCATCAGCGGTATCACTCAACTCCTATAACCTAATGCAACAAACAAATCAGATTAATTCCGTAAATGCATTTGCAAACCGTAGGAGAGGGATGCTCCGAGGCTTGCCTCGCTCAAAGTCGGAGGGACGGTGGTCGAGGCACTCAGGCAGGTCCTCGACGCCTTCTTCTTCGGTCCTCTGGTCCTGAGTCTCCTCCGGGCACAGCTCCTCCGGTGGCGGGTTCTGGGTCTCCACTACCGATCCTAGATGATGCATAACATGCATAAGTAATATGAATGCACATGGAATGCATGGGGATGCAACATAGAACAAGACCACTCAGGAGATAAGCACATATCATCTACTGCGTTCTCTTCAACAAGGTAGTCAACATCACCCAGAGATTACGAAAGATCTTAAGTAACCAATCAACCAACTAATTCTCCTAATTCACTGTTTAGGATTCTAATTACCACAGCAAGCACCCACTTTATTATTTTACCTTCCTTTAACTACTTGCTAAAATAATCCAATTAATCAAGCTTATAACAGCAACCCATCCTAGACAGCTTCAGAAAAATCTACAAAAATTACTGGAAGTTAACAACACCTAATCTAGTCCCTGTCCAAATTTCACCCCATTTGGACTCAAACTCCATTCTCTATGAAAAAGACAAATTCTATCATGAAAAGGTGCTTTGAACTACACACCCTAGCAAAAAGTGTCAAACAACAGATTTCTCATTTTTCTACTGAACTTCTTAGCACAGGAGCAGTGTATAAAAATTCTCATGTTCAAACTCCTCAATTACTACAAAATAAACAAGAAAACAGCATTTAACCACTTTAATTATTACTGGCAAAATATTCCACAGAACAACACCCTATATTATTTTTTCCTGAAACTATTCATCAACACAAACCTAACAAAATAAGAATCATATTTTTCTGAGCCATATACAGATTACTATGCATTTAACAAGATTTCAGCCAAAACAAGAATTAAATATAACTACACAAAATTTTATCACAAACTGGACATATCATATTTTTCATGCACAGAACTCATCACAACAAACTTAATAAAACTTATTTCACCTTTTTAGCATTTAGAGAATGTAAGATATGGATTAAACAAGTTAATCAAACATTCTGAAAACTAATTAAACAAAACCTTGAAAAACTCCTTAACCTAAACTGCTACGCGTACCCAACTACTTGCACCTGGGCCACTGACAACCGGGACCCAAGCCACTGACCCGTGGGGCCCCGGGTCAACATGACCCCACCGGTCATCCCCTCCAGAGCAGGGGAGAGTTTGACCGCTGCGAAGCTCGCCGGCGGCGACCTCACCGGCGAAACGGACACCACCACCTTGCTCCCCTCCTTCTTCCGCTCCCAGCGGTACCACTATCTAGCCCGGCGCATGCTCGAATCGAGCTCACCGGCGACCATGGCGGACACGGTGGTGCTGCTCTCGCTACGCCGGCCGGCTCCGGCCACGACGAGCTAGATTATCCCCTGAGATCTACTCCTCCGACCTCCACGAACTTAGCGCAAGGCTTGGAAGCTAGGGTTTTCACCCTAAACACCATCGACCACGACCATGCCATCCCCGGCGAACCATGGCAATAGCGGACGGTGGCGTACCAGCACTACCGAACCCTAATCGGCCAAACCAACACTACCAACATCTCCGACGGGCCAAGACGACTCGCGAACACCAGCTAGGGCGAACGGACAAGCCCGAAAAGAGGGTTGGCCACGGCGGACCGAGCCTGCCGGCCATGGCGGACACAGCGGACGACGGTGTACCGCGGGCACCAAACCCTAATCGACTAAACCATCACCCCTTATCTCACCATCGAGCCTCACTGACCCCTGAACACGAGCGAAAGCGGAAAGATTTGCACGGAGGGAGGGCTGATCACGGCGGACCGAGCTCGGCGGTCATGGAGGCCATGGCGGGAACTCACCCCGTGACGTACCTAGGCGGTTTTGGCGAGCGCTGGCTAGAGCAGGCGATGCGGGAGGTGAAGGCGAGGTTGGCTGGGTGGTTGGATTGATGGTGCGGTGGCGGGAAGGCGATGAACGGTGGCGGCGCCCTGCTTCTCCCCTTTTCCGCTCGGACGCTGGCGAACCAAAGAGCGAGAGCGAGAGAGGGGACAGGAAGGAGGGAGGAGCGGCGCGGCTCGGGCAGCGGGGCGAGCGGGCAGCTTATGCTCGCCACGCCGCGCGCGGGCGTTGCCTCCCCGACCAGCTCGCGCCACGCGGCGAACGGCTTCTGGCGCGGTCGGCACGGCACGGCCCGATTCAAACTGAATCGGCCGATTCAGTCACTGATGGCCGACTGACGGCCGAACATTGGATGCAATTAACTCCTAATCCACTCGATGAAACGCTAAGCCACTTGTTCCATTGAGTAGAGCTACATGCCGACTACAACTTTGGTTACAAGATTGAGCTTTGGTTCAGCCTCGATTGCTCTCGAAAAAGCTTCAAAGATCACCAGACGAAACTGTTTTGGTCAGTTAGGACTTAGATGAATTTTCTAAGTCTAATCTCCCCCATTTCTGCCTTGTGGGTCCTAAAACACCTTGTTAAACTCATTTTCATGAGTTGGCCCTTAAACACTTTTTGTTCTACTCTAAATTCTACACACTTTTGGTTAAGGGCCCATAGTCATTAAAAGCTTCTATCAAGGAGGTCTTAGTAAGTCAAACAAAAGGACTCCTAGGGCTCTACTAAGGCAATTAGGGTTAAAGACTTGGTTAGCCAAAAAGACCAACACAAACCTAGCTTCAAACTGACTTCTCAATAAGGTTCAACTACTAAGGAGACTCCAACATTCCAAAAACAAGTCAAACAAGCACCACACCAAGCATAACATTGCATGCCAACACGTGAAATGACACTTAACAAACAAAATGCAACATGGGATGATGATGATGCTTATGCTCATGAGATGTCAAGTTATGCATTTAAGGTTGCTTAACACCAGGGGTGTTACAGATGATTTCTTGGGGATAGTCTCCCAACTACCCCGTGATCATCTTCTCCAAGTTTGGGAACGTGGGATTTTGATTTGGATCGAATTTGGAGAGATTTGGAGAGGAGGCGACTGAAATCGCCCTCTCTGCACATTGGCGGACGGTCCGTGGTTTTGACCGGCGGACAGTCTGCGCGTCGAGACTCAGCGGAGCAGTGGCTGTGTGTCTCGGTGAACAGTGCCGAAGTTTGACCGGCGGACAGTCCGCCGTTGGTTTTCGCGGACAGTCCGGGAACTGACCAGGGGACTTCAGCAGCAGTGCGGTTTTGCACTTTTGGCCGACAGACAGTCCGCGACCTGAGCCCGGACAGTCCGCCACTGGGCAGACAGTCCGCGATCGTACCGGCGGACAGTCCGGGATCCTGCTGTAGTCTCCGGTTTAGTGCGTTTGCTCTCCCGGTTTGTTCGCTTGGTTTCCGGACTTCTCGTTTGGCCTTGTAGTTGACCAAGGAACGTCTCTAGGTATCTTTGCTACTTGTTAGCATCGGTATTTGGGTATTTCTCGACGTAGCCATCTATCTACGTTCGGGACTTGGTTTTTGAGGGTCGAACTTGACCGGGTGCTTTTGCCATTTGGTTCGCTATCACTTTGTGGTGCCTCGCTGTGATCCTAGGGATCATCCACCCTCTTCCAAAGGTCGTGGGCATCACGGTTTCGGTCGTAGCTTTCAGGGGTTGATCTTGGGACATTTGGCCAAAGTTTCGAAAGAATTTTTGAGCTCCCATTCACCCCCCCTCTGGTCGCCTTGCTAGTGCATTCTTGGTCCTTCAGGATTGCTACAATTGCGGTGACCTTGGCCATCTTGCTCATCAATGCACCAAGCCCAAGAAAGAGAGCTACAAGAACAAGAACAAGGGCAAGCAATATGACTCATCTAGTGAAGATGAGAAGAAGAGTGAGAAGCCCTACAAGAAGGATGGCAAGAAGAAGAAGCATTACCACAAGAAAGGTGGCAAAGCCTACATTGTTGGTGATTGGCTCACCGACATTGACTCCTCTGGTGGCTCATCAAAAGATAGTGATGATGAGGAGAAGGTGGCCGCTCTAGTGATTGGGACCTCTACACCACCACCTCCACCTCCGCCATCATCCTCTACACACCTATGCCTCATGGCAAAGGGTGACCAAAAGGTACAAAGCGATGATGACTCTAGTGATGATGAGAGTGATGGAGAGTTCCAAGCTCCTTCATATGATGAACTTGTTCATTTTCTAAACAACTACTCTAAAATCATAAGAAAGACTAGAACTAAAAATGAAAGGCTTGTTCATGATAATGAATCTCTTGTTGACAAGTACAACAATGCTACACATGCTAGTGATGAGCTTAAAAATGAACTTGCTACTATGTCATCTTCTATCAAGGAGCTCAAGTCCTCTAACAAGGAGCTCAAAGTTAAAAATGAAAAACTTGATAAGATGCATAGTGACCTTACCACTAGCTATGCTTTGCTTAAAGAACAATATACTCAAGTTAAAGTTGATCATGATGCTCTCACTATTGCTTATAATATGATTTCTCATGAGACACATGATGCCCCTAACAATGTTGTTAAGTGTGACATAGCAACATCTTGTGAGGACTTGGTTAGTGAGCATGATGACCAAAGAGATAGTAGCAAGGGCAAGAAAGTGGTTGTGGCCGAACACTATGATGACTATGTGAAGATCAAGAATGAGAATGCAAAGCTCCAGATTGATCTAGAGAAGCTAGCAACCACCAAGCAAGTTGCTATTGAGACTCATGATGAAGATTATAGCATAACACTTGAGCTAGACATGCTAAAAGAAGAAAACAAGAGATTGAAGATTGAGAGGGATTACAAGATGACACCATCCCAATTGCAACTCCAACAAGAGAATGACAAGCTCAATAAGGAGAAAGAGCACCTCACCACCGGGTTGAGAAACTTCACCAAGGGTCAATGTCTTCAAAGTGAGCTACTCATGGACACCATGATGAAGACAAATAGAAATGGTATTGGCTTTCTTGAAGAGAAGATGAAGCAACGCAAGAGCATCACAAAGCCAAAGAAGAAGAAGTTGGGGAGATGCTATGAGTGTTGAAAAGAAGGACACTTTGCTCACAATTGTGAAGAGCCAAAACCCACACCCTTGCCCAAGCATGCTAGGCCCTTTGCTTTCAATGGTCACTACATGCTTAGACAAGATTCTATTGGCAAAGTGAAAGTCATGTTTATGGAGCCTCCAAACAAGAATATGCCAAAGCAAATTTAGGTTGCTAAGTCTCTTCTTGAGAAGGTTAAGGGGCCTCAACAAGTTTGGGTCCCAAAAGCTCAAGCTTGATTTCTTGTGTGTGTAGGTGAACTGCGGATACATGGGTGTATGCCGGGTCTCTGAGTGATGAGTGATTGTCAACTGGGATAATGCGCATGTTCTTTGGCTTGTGTTGTGTAGGTGTCGAGCACGGATACAGTGATCGAAGGCAAGGTGAAGGTCAAGTAGAGACGTGCTGTGCCGATGGACCGAGAGTGGCGAAGGGCGAATGTGAGGCTTGGACTGAGGGACCGGTGGCCTGAGGATCAGCTGTGGTGGCTAACAGCCTAGGACAGCGATGAGCGAAGACTTGCGGGCACGGTGTTGCTTGGGTCGAGGACCTGGGAACACGTGTCGGTGGACGGGGTGCACGGGCGGTGCATCCCCTCTACGGCTCGGTTTGGTGGTTGAGCCACAGAAAAACCACCGAGAGGACGGTTTCCAGGTTTGGGCCTCAAAACCTGGGTGCTGATGGTTTCCGAGTTTGGGCCACAAAACTCGGGCTGAGAACGGTTTCCAGGTTTGGGCCTCAAAACCTGGGTGCTGCGGGTTTCTGAGTTTGGGCCTCAAAACTCAGGCGATGGACGGCTGGTTTCCCGGTTTGGGCCTCAAAACCGGGGGTTGGCTGTGAAGGCTGGTTTCTCGGTTTGGGCCACAAAACCGGGGCGAAGTCCGGGAAAAGGACGTGCAGAGCGGTGGCGGCACATGGCGGCAATCGGTGAGGTTGCGTCGAGGCAACGCTACCAGTTGTGTGGGCGTGGCCGTCGGATCACCACTATCTTCGAGTTGGTCCAGAATAACCCTAGGGTTTAGCTGGTTTGCTCTGTAATTAATTAGGGGTAGAGTGGGAACTAGAATTAGGATAAGTAGAAGGAGACACCCACCTCCCATCCTATCTTAGTCATTTGCTCTTTTGCTTCTAGGTTTTCCTGCTCTCCCATTCCCTGCTGTAGCGAACTGAGATCCACAGAGAAGAGAACCATACCTCTATGTCTGTGAGATTTTGAGGAAGTGAGACCGTAATCTCACTGTTGTAGCGTGTGGTAGCCACATGGTTGCAAATTCGTGGTTGTGATTCGTGTTTGGTTCTTGTTCTTCGCGGATTGCTTTTCTCCATGATTTTCCCGATGATCGATCTCTTTGTTCGTTGCGTCGTTTGCGATTCCGTTTGAACAGAGATGTTCTAGATCATGAGGCACTTCTTTCCACTGAAGGAATTCTCATCTAACCTCACGAGCTAGTAGATCAGTCGAATTTCGTTTCGGGTCAAGTTTTTCTCCCTTCCCCCGAATTTCTTCGATTCATCGATTTGGACATAGGTTCGAGCCATGATCTCTTAGAGATAGCTCACTATCCTCCTTGTGACTCCACTCACCCAGTTTGATCCCTAGAGGATTCGTTTTGGGTGAGATCGAGTTGAATCGGTGGACGAACAGGCAGTTTTTGGGGTGACTGGACTCTGGTGTCGAGCCGACCGGACGCTGGCTAGTGAGTCCGGTCGTTGAATGCCACGTGTGTTCTCTGTGTAAAGTTCGATCGGACTCTCCCTGTTGAACTGATCGGACTCGCCTCTTACACTGTTCACCATTTTTGTCTCTGTGACCGGACGCTGAGCTTTCGACCGGACGCTCTATCTACCAGAGTCTAGTCCAATCCAGTAAGGCCCCAAATCGGCTTTTGCTCGACCGGACGCGTCCGGTGAGTGTTGACTGGATGCAGGGTCAGTCCGGTCAGTGCTGTTTCACGCAGTTTTGTCCGCGGTTCGTTCGTCCATTGTCGGTTTAGATTTCCAGTTTTTGCGTTGGGTTTCTAGAGTTGTGTAGTGTCTCGCTGTGCTTCTTGGAAGCATCCACCCTACATCTAGGATCGTGGACACTCGCAAGCTCTAGGTTTGCTCTTGGGGTCGATTCTCGGGACAGTGGCAACAAGTTTCTGGTTGGAAATTTTGAAGCTCCCATTCACCCCCCCCCCTCTGGTCGTTTTCTGATTGCACTCTCAGTCCTTCATGAACTACAAGACCGGTGGTTCTCAATGGGTAATTAATAGCGGTTGCACACAACATATGACCGGTGAACCCCGGATGTTCACCTCACTAGAAGAGAATGTCAATGACCAAGAAAAGATTACATTTGGTGACAACTCAAAGGGCAATGTCAAGGGATTGGGCAAAGTGGCAATATCAAATGATCATACCATCTCAAATGTGCTACTTGTTGCTTCATTGAGCTTCAACTTGCTATCCGTTGGGCAACTATGTGATCTTGGCTTTCAATGTTTGTTCACTGACAAGGAAGTGGTTGTGACCAAGAAAGATACACAAGTGATCTTCTAAGGCTTTAGATACAACATTCTCTATCTAGTGGATTTCTCCTCTGAAGATGCCAACTTGAAGACATGTTTGTTCACAAAGCAATCTCTTGGTTGGCTATGACATAGAAGATTGGCACATGTGGGAATGAACACTCTCAACAAGCTATTGAAGAAGGATTTGGTTAGAGGCTTGAAGGATGTCAAATTTGAGAAGGACAAATTGTGTAGTGCATGTCAAGCCGGCAAGCAAGTTGCAAATACTCATCCAACCAAAGCCTTTGTGTCAACATCAAGAGAGTTAGAACTACTTCACATGGATCTATTTGGGCCAACAACATATGTTAGCTTGGGTGGAAATCTCTATTGCCTAGTGATTGTTGATGACTATTCAAGATACACTTGGGTATTCTTTCTTCATGACAAATCCGAAGCAACCCCTTCACTTAAGAAGTTTGCCAAGAGAGCCCAAAATGAGTTTGACTTGAAGATCAAGAAAATAAGTGATAATGGAAAAGAGTTTGACAACACCCACATTGAGGAATATTGTGATGAAGTTGGGATCAAGCATGATGTCTCCGCAACCTACACACCACAACAAAATGGGGTAGTTGAGAGGAAACACCAGACACTAATCACCCTAGCAAGAACAATGCTAGATGAGTACTCTACACCGGAAAGATTTTGGGCGGAAGCAATCAACACCGCTTGCTATGCATCAAATCGGTTGTTCCCCCATCGTCTCCTTGGCAAGACCCGCTATGAGCTACTCAACAACAAGAAGCCGGATGTATCATTCTTTACAGTGTTTGGGTGCAAATGCTACATCTACAAGAAGCGCCAACACCTAGGGAAGTTTCAACGCCGATGTGATATTGATTTTCTTGTTGGTTATTCATTGAAGTCCAAAGCATATCGAGTATTCAACCATGCCACCAGGATGGTAGAATGAAGTGGAATTCGATGAATCTAATGGCTCTCAAGGAGAGCATGAGAATCTTGATGATGTAGTTGATGAACCATTGAGAGAAGCAATGAAGAATATGCCGGTTGGAGCCATCAAGCCTAAAGATGATGATGATGATGTGCAAGTCATTGACAAGCCATCCTCATCATATGTACCACAAGATGATGATAAAGATGGGAGAGAGCCATTTGAAGATACTCATGTCTCCCATGATCAAATGGTGGTACAAGCTAAAGATGTTGATGCTCCTCAAGTGGCCCCTCAAGTGGTTGATCAAAGGACTACTCCTCTACTACAAGCTCATCCTCAAGATCTCATCATAGGGAGTCCAACAAGGGGTGTAATGACTCGATCTCAAAAACTTGCTCTCTTTATTGAACATCACTCCTTTGTGTCTCTTGTTGAGCCTACCATTGTAGATGAAGGTCTAGGTGATCCGGATTGGGTGAATGCTATGCATGAAGAATTAAACAACTTCACCCGCAACCAAGTTTGGACACTTGAAGAGCGACCTAAAGGCGCAAGAGTCATTGGAACAAAATGGGTGTTTAGAAACAAGCAAGATGATCAAGGCAAGGTTGTTAGAAACAAGGCAAGGCTAGTTACAAAGGGGTTCTCTCAAGTTGAAGGCTTGGATTTTGGAGAGACCTTTGCACCGGTTACAAGACTAGAAGCCATCCATATCCTCCTTGCATATGCATCACATCATGACATTAAGTTATATCAAATGGATGTGAAAAGTGCATTTTTAAATGGCTTCATAAATGAACTAGTCTATGTTGATCAACCTCCTAGGGTTGAAGACCCTAGATATCCTAATCATGTTTATAGGTTGTCCAAGGCGCTATATGGGCTCAAGCAAGCCCCTAGAGCATGGTATGAGCGCCTCTGGGACTTCCTCATTGAGAAGGGCTTCACCATTGGGAAGGTCGACACCACACTATTCACCAAGAAGCTTGATGGAGAGATCTTCATTTGTCAAGTCTACGTTGATGATATCATCTTCGGGTCAACAAACAAAGCCTATTGCAAGGAATTCGGTGACTTGATGTCAAAGGAATTTGAAATGTCCATGATTGGCGAGCTCACATTCTTCCTAGGCTTCCATGTCAAGCATTTGAAGGAGGGGACTTTTATATCTCAAGAGAAGTACACAAAAGACCTCCTCAAGCGCTTCAACATGGATGATTGCAAGCCTATCAAGACTCCAATGCCAACAAATGGACATCTCGACCTAGATAAGGGAGGTAACCTAGTTGATCAAACTCTCTACCGTTCTATGATTGGTAGCTTGTTATACTTGACCGCATCTAGGCCCGACATCATGTTTAGTGTGTGCATGTGTGCTCGGTTTCAAGCCGATCCTAGGGAATCACATCTCATAGCCGTGAAGAGAATCCTTAGGTACCTAAAGCACACCCCAAGCATTGGCCTTTGGTATCCCAAAGGACCTAACTTCCAACTCGTTGGGTATTCCGATTCGGATTACGCGGGTTGCAAAATTGATAGAAAGAGCACATCTGGAGGGTGCCATTTGCTTGGGAGATCACTAGTTTCTTGGAGTTCGAAGAAGCAAAATAGTGTGGCCTTGTCTACCGCTGAGGCAGAATACATAGCCGCGGGTGCTTGTTGTGCACAAATCCTTTACATGAAACAAACCCTTTTAGACTATGGTGTAGTCCTAGAAAGGGTACCTTTGTTGTGTGAAAATGAGAGCGCGGTTAAGCTTGCTAACAACCCGGTTCAACACCCTCGCACAAAGCGCATAGATATTCGCCATCACTTTCTTAGAGACCATGTTTCAAAGAAAGACATATCCTTAGAGGGAGTTAGAACCGAAGATCAATTGGCGGATATCTTCACAAAACCCCTAGATGAGAACACCCTTTGTAGATTGCGCAGTGAGCTTAATGTGCTTGATCTAAGTAACTTTGTCAAAAGGTGAAAGGGGGTTGTCTTTGCATTGCATTGTATCATATGCCATGTTTAAATTATGCTTTGCACATAGGCTTGTCAGACGTGGTTAAGATAACCGCCCTAAAAAGCGTGTGAAGAAGCTTACCCATGAGCAAACTTGACAAGCAACCTAGATTCAAATTCCGTATTGCATTGCATATGCATGAGTGTTGCTTTGTCGTTTCTTTTTTGTTAAGTTTTGAGCAACCGCAGTGTTCGTCCACCGCTAGGGGGAGCATTTGAGGCTCCTAATGGTTGAGTCTCCTAGTTTTGGTGCCCACGTGTTGTCTCATCGGGATTTATCGCCTATTTTACCTAAAAATGATATATAGCCTATGGCAAAATATTTATAAAATTGTGGGTTTATGCGAGGATGCTCATACTAGGTTCCAACTGGTGTTTATTTGCCTCTTATTGGATTTGGAACTTGGTTGGGAGAGGGAGCCGCAACGGAGATCTTCAAAACTGCCCAAAATGAAGCATCGGACGCTGGCTCCAGCGTCCGATGCCTGCACTGTAGGCAGCCCCGGCTGAAACAGTGAACTGCCAGCGTTCGATGTGTCACCATCGGAGCATTCAACGATCCATCAAACACTGCCCAGCGTCCGATGCCAAGGCAAAGGACGCGAGTGATGTGTTTTGAGCGTTTCTAGAGCTCTCTAGATAGGCATCAGAGCGTCCGATGAGATTCCATCGGCGCGTCCGATGCTCCTTTAAGCGGCACGATTGTTTCTTCTAACTGACGCGAAGTCCCCACACGTCATAACCCGAGCCTTCGTATTCCTCGCGACCAACCGCCGCCTGAGCTCGTCCGAACCCCCGCCGCTGCGTCCCCTCGCACCCTAACCCTAGCTTGCTCCCGCCGGCCGTCCCTCCCCAAGCTCCGCCCGTGCCCGCGCCCGCGCTCGCCCCGCACCTCGCCATCGGCCGCCACATGCCACTGCTCTACCATTTCACCCACAGTCGCGCACGCGCCCGAGAGATCGCCGGAGCTGTGATCCCTCGTCGTCGTTCGGCCATACCTCACCGGAGCTCTACTCTCTGTTCTCGCCTGAGCTCGACAACGTCATCTCCTCCCTCGGCGGTCTTCTCCGGTCAGCCAGTTCGCCCAGCAGTGAGCATTCACTCCCCTCTCCATACCTATGCATCTCAAGTGCTCGCTGAAATGTCCCAAAGGTTGTTCCTCAAGTTTCTGAACCCTGTTTCGCTCCAATCTTTTTTCAGACCCCTCCGGGTGACGTGTGGACGCCGGAATGTCAGTTCTTACCTTTTCTTGGGTTCGTTTCGTTGGTTCATCAGGAAGCAAAGCCCTCTTCCACTCTTATCTCCTTGCTTTGCTTCTGATAGGTCTCGCTTATCTCCAGTCTATATGTTTTCTTATTTATATCCCGTCTATTCTTGCAGCGAGTCAGTTGGTAGTGTCAGCGAACCCGGGGCCAAGCCCGCGGGAAAGGATCGAGGCCAAGCTTCACGAGTGTCAGAGGATCAGTGAGTCAGGGGGAGTCTCTTTGTCAGCGGCTTGTTTGTCAGTTGATTCTGTCAGTTGGGTTTCTTTTTAGTTTGTCAGGGGATTTTAGTGGCAGTTTAGCTTCTTCAGTGATAGTTGACTCTCGTTCTTGTCAGCCATGCGCTGCAAGAACGTCGGTGGTGCTCCGGGGGACTCTCCTCCTCGTCCCCCCCTTCCGGTCAGAGGCCCGGGAAGGGAAAGATGATCACACGACGGAAGCGCACCAGAGAGCAGCGCGAGGCCGATCAGGCTCGTGAGGTTGCAGCCGCTGATGAGCGTGCTGAGCAGGGAGGCCGTGGCGGCGGATTGAGGATACAGGACCAGTTGACGCCAGAGCAGAGGCGTGCCGTTGAGGAGGTCGAGAGCTTTCACCATTCGCCGACTGGCACAATCATGGCTGTCGGTCGTCGGACGACCTTCACCTCTCTGTGTGTGGAGCCCCAGAGCTCAGGGCAGGGCCAGGCAGAGGCCGAGACTGCAGAGGCTGAGGCAGAGGCCGAGGCGGCGGTCCCAGAGGAGGTGCCCAGGCGCAGGTCGTCTCGTCACCGGACAGAGGTGCCACCCCAGCCCAATGTCCATCTGCGGGGTGCACGTGCTCCTTCGAGGCGTCCACCTGTAACACCCCTGGTGTTAAGCAACCCTAAATGCATAACTTGACATCTCATGAGCATAAAGCATTCTCATATGTTTCCTTCTATTATGCAAAGTGTCATTTCATGTGATAGTTGCTACTAAACATACTATGGTATGATGCTTGTTTGGCTTGATTGTGAAGTGGTTTGGTTTTCTTAGTAATTTAACCTTGCTGAGAAGTCAAAATGAAGCCAAGTTTATGTTGGTCATTTTGGCTAATCAAGTCTCTAACCCTAGTTGTCCTAATAGAGCCCTAGTAGTCTTTTTGTTTGACTAACAAGGACCTCCCTGATAGAAGCTTTGTATGGCTGAATGCCCTAAACCAAAAGTGTGTAGAATTTAGAGTAGAACAAAAGTTGTTTTTGGGTCAACTCATGAAAATGAGGCTAACATGGTGTTTTGAGGCCCACAAGGCAGAATTGGATGAGTTAGATAGACATGGAAAATTTTCCTTAGTCCTATAACTGTCAAAACAGTTTCGTCTAGGAATGTTTGGAGCTTTCTTGAGCAAAACCTAGGCCAAACCAGTGCATGATCCTATAGGCAGAGTTGTAGTTGGCACATAGCTCTACTCAATGGAGCAAGTGGTTTAGCGTTTCATCGAGTGGATTAGGAGATAATCACGCCCGAAGTTTGGTTGTTAGTCGGCTAATGGCCGACTGAATCGACCGTTTTTAGCTAAGCGCGCGCGGCGTCGTGGCCGACCGCGTCAGGCAGCGTTCGCCGCGTGGCGCACGACGGCTGGCCGGGCAGGCAGCGCGCGCGGCGTGCCGAGCACAAGGCCCGCCCGCACGCCATCGACCACCCCAGACCGCACCATCCCCTCTACCTTGCCTTCTCCTCGCTCTCGCTGGTGGTCGGGCAGAAAGGGGAGAAAACCGAGCGCTCGCCGGCATTTGTCGTCGTCCAGCCGCACCACCGCCAACCCAGCCACCCAGCCGGCTTCGCCGTGAGCTCCCGCACCTTTTGTCGCCGTTAGCGCTCTGTAGAAAGCCCTAGGTGAGCCCCGGGATGAGCTCCCGCCATGGCCGCCATGACCGTCGAGCTCGGTTTGCCATGGTCGACCTCCTTCCCGTGGGTTTCGTGTCATCCTAGCTCGCGTTCGTAGGTCTGCGGAGTCCATGGAAGGAGTAGGGGGAGTTGGTTTAGCCGATTAGGGTTTGGTGACCGCGGTACGCCACTGTCCGCCGCTCGTCATGGTCGCCGTGGATGGCATGGCCGTGGACTCGGGTGTTCGGGGTAGGAGCCCTAGCTTCCTAGCCTCGGGTTAGGTTTGTGGAGGTCGCCAGAGTAGAAATCGAGAGATGGGTTGCCTTGGAGTGGCCGGAGTCGGCCAGCGTAGCGAAGCCGCGCCGCTGTGTCCGCCATTTCCGACGGCGAGCTCCGTCCGTCGCAATGTTGGGCCGGTGACTAGCACCAATCTACGCGGGAAGGTGAGAGGAGTCCGAGGGTGGTAATGGTTTCACCGGAGAGGTTGCCGTCGGCAAGCTCCGACGAGGTCAACGACCTCCCCTGCTCTGTGTGTATGGCAAGTAGGGCCCGTTTGACTCGGGGGCCCGCTGGTCAGCCTCTTGTGTGCAGTTAGGTTTTGGTGTTTTGGTTTAATGTTTTTCAGAAAATGTGTTAATGTTTGTTTATTTCATATCTGGAGTTGCATTAGTCCAAATGAGGTGAAATAAAAATTTTGTTAGGATTGTCTTGATGAGATCTATCTAGGAAAAATATGATATGTCCAGTTTGTGATACTTTTATGTGCAGTTTTATTTAATTTATGATTAGGCTGATATTTTGTTAAATGCATAATAAACTGTATATTGCTCAGAAAAATGTGATTCTTGTTTTATTAAGTTTGTGTTGATGAATAGTATTTGGGAAAAATATGCTATGGGTATGTTTTGTGAGGAATGTGGGCAGTAAGAAATAAAATGATTAAATGCTATTTTCTTGTATGATTTTTAGTAAATAGAATATAAAGGATATGAGCTTGGAAATTTTTATGGACTGCTCTTCTACTAAGAAGTTCAGTAGAAAAATGTGAAATTTGTTATTTGACACTTTTTGCTAGGGTGTGTAGTTCAAAGCACCTTTTCACCATGATGTTTGTCTTTTTCATAGAGAATAGGGTTTAAGTCCAAGTAGCTTGAAATTTGGACAGTGGGCTAGATTGCATGTTGTCAGCTTACAGTAATTTTTGTAGATTTTTCTAAAGCTATTATTTTTGGGTTGCTGTTATAGGCTTGATTAAATAGTAAAGTGGTAGCAAAGTAATTAATGGTAAGTAGGATGATGTTGACTACCTTGTTGAAGAAGAAAATGAAGTAGATGACATGTGCTTATCTCCTGAGTTACCTTTCTCCATGTTGCATCACCAATGCATCGCATGTGCCTTCATTTTATTCATACATGTTTATGCATCATACAGGATCGGTAGAGGAGACCCAGAACTCGCACCCGCAGGAGGAACCAAGTTCGGAGGAGACCCCGCTCGAGAGGACAGAAGGAGGAGACGTCGAAGACTTGCCTGAGTGCCAAGACCACCGACCCTCCGACTTCGAAAGAGGCAAGCCCCGGAGCATCTAACTCCCTATGGTTTGCAAATTCATTTCAATTAAACCTGATGTGTGTTGCATTAAGTTTATAGGAGTTGGATATACCATTGTTGCATTAATTACTTATCCTTGTCCACCGCGATTTATCTCTCGATATCCCTATTTAAGTCTAGGTACGAATATGCTTAGCCTGCTTAGACCGGTAAAAGTCGGGCGATTTCCTGTCTCCCTCATATAGGTGGATCCTGATCATGACTAGCCTGGTGCTATCATGGAGATAACCCTGTGATAATTAAACTGAGACCGGGTGGGATGTAGGAGCAGCAGGACATGGGTCCTATGTGCTAGTAGTCTCCCGTCTGTGTCGATTAGGACCCGACGAAGGCACACCTCAGTCATTTTGAACGCGTCAATCACTTAACGGAGTAGGTGCAGGTACCTCCCGTGAGGCTGAGTAGGGTTATTCGAGCCGATGATGGAGATGTTGACGCCAAACACCTAGGGCCTCAGATGTACCGTGGGCAACTATTCTGAGCAACCTGGAATGGTCCGTGGATAGGCGGGGCCTGACTGACTTGGCATGACCGTGGGCAGTTATAGCTTGAGTGACCTGGCATTGAGATAACCCCCGGTGTAGAAGGGCCCATGGCCGTCCCGCCCGTTGTGTTCTCGAATTTCCTGTGTGGCAGCTTACGACTGCCATGGCCGGATGTGTCGGGCGAGTGTGCAACATTTTATCCCAAACTAGGTAGGAATCGATTATAATCGCCATCGCTCCTGGACGGTGAGTAACTTGACTGGGCATGTGTTACCGTAGTAACTTATGAAACTAAAGATGGTTATGGTACTGAATCTAAAAGGCTATTGATGAAATAGCCACTCTTGCTTGATTAATTGGCCAAGTGATTGCTCTAGATCAAGTGCAAATCTAGTTAATTAGGGTTAACTATAAAAGTGACTGCCGACACTCAAATTTGGGTTTCTCTATAAGAAAGCTTTCATGCAAATTGGTATGTTTAGCCAACCCTAGATATAGCCTTCATGAATCCTTGGAGTCTCATTATTTCTGGTTTATGACGGGTAAGTCTAGCTGAGTACCTTCTTGTACTCAGGGTTGTATCCCTTGTTGTTGCAGATGGACAATGCTTCTATGCCTATTGTGAGAACTGTCTGTACCCTGCTACGGGTGATGACTAGACCATGGGCGTGGTTCATTCCTATCCTTACCTGATGCTTTTGCTGGACTGATCAGGCTAATGGCACAGTCTTATGAACCTTTTCAACTAGTGTTTCAAAACTATTTTGCTTCCGCTACTGTTTCAAACTATGGTTTGTAATATTGCTTTCGTACTACGATGTATTTGAACTATGTGCAAACTGTGATGTAACTTGTGGACATGTTCGCTAAATTATTACGATCTTGGCTGTTGTTGAAATATTTCAAATCCTTCGAGATTTCTGGACTACCGGGTTTGTACGAGCTTAAGTACCTGATGATCCTTGTGAAAGCAGAGATTTCGGTGCTTAATCTGGTATAAATTGGTCGGTTCTGTCACACCACCCCCGCAGATTCCACGGCTAGACCTCCGTGCGGCTACTTGTTCGCAGATACAGACCCTCCGGCTCGTGCCAGTGGAGCAGTGGTTTCTGTGAAAGCTACAATAACAGGCTGGTCCGGAGTTCTACACTGTCCTCCAGGAGGATTTTTACCAGGGATACAGGAACACCGGCATCTGTTTGCGTTCGCAGCGCGTCTGTCCCCTCGAGGCAGTGGTCATAGCAGCTGGAGAGCAGATTCGCCCCATACTCACATATCTACGCGGTTTGGCAGACCTTCTAGGGCGATCTGGCTCGTATATCAAGGATTGGGTCTTCCACTTCTATGCTTCACTATGGGTGCACCTTGACAGAGAGACCATAGAGTTTGCATTTCGAGGGGAGCACTACAGACTCTTTTCTTCTGAGATCCGGGATTGGTTTGGACTGCGGCACTCTCAGACCCGGATCCACGACCTATGCTACTATAGGACGGAGCCACCCCGCCGCCCTCATGGTGGTGCACAGCCGACGACAAACTTGGTTCGCCCCTGTTTCACTGAGCCTTTCGGTGAGGGTTCGAGTCGCGCTCCTAGGGATGTCACCCCTATGACTCGGATCCTCAACGAGGTTCTTAGGCGGACCTTGCTTCCAAGGGTGGGCTTCCTAGAGGGGTTATCTCGTCTTCAGCTCTGGTTACTAGCTTACATGGTCAGGCAGCAAGAGTTCGACGTCTGGGATGTCATCTTGTGCGAGAAGGAGGACACTGTAGCAGAGGGCATCAAGGCCCGCAGGTAGCTACCATATGCCCACTTGATTTCTTATATACTTTGGAAGGTCGCTGCCACCACAGGATCTGACCTCGGGCAGACTCTCACCGGCTCTGCGACCGTATTCCCTTAGTACAACATGAGTCAGCTATCGGGACACGGTCGGGACCGCAGGCAGTAGCAGCAGGGGGCGCCGTCCAGCTCGAGACAGCGGCCAGAGGTGCCAGAGTCAGCTCAGGAGCAAGATGAGACTGTCCGGGTCCTCGCAGAGCAGGAGCTTGCCGACTTAGAGGGTGAGGACACCTACGTGGCCGAGGACCCCACTGATAGCTCCTGCCAAGAACTACCAGCTCCTGCCTCGCCTTCAGCCTCGATCTCACGACACTGAGGCCGGGTCGTCTGGTACTGCTTCCTCCGATCCAGTGCTTCTTGCCATACTTTCTCGGATGGAGGAGCAGCAACGGACGGTGACACAGGACGTCCGGCGCCTTGCATAGGAGCAGCAGCGGTTAACCCAGGCTCAGGCCTTAGCTCAGCAGTAGGCTCAAGAGAGGTCCAACGCACTTCAGCAGCAGACCTTGTCTTTCATGGAGCGTATCATGGGTGGACCTCCTCAGTGCCAGTGGCAGCAACCCCCTCCCCAGCAGCAGCTTTAGTGGCTGCCACCTATCCCACCTCAGTAGCAGCAGTCTAGTCAACCGCAGCAGTTTCAACAGCAACAGCAGCTCGCAGCTCCCTCCCAGTCCACCTCGTTCTCTACTCCACCAGGAGGGGCCCCGCTCTTCAGTCCACTTCGTACAGGCTTCACGCCTCGTCCGACAGAGTCCCTGTGTGCGATGACCACTTCAGTGACACGGGATCTGTCTGCTACCTTCAGTGAGCTCACCGGCCTTCCCACTCCAAATCTTCAGGGTCTGGTTCAGACGTCGACAGCTTCAGTGATCTCCACTATTGAGACTCTCCCGAGTTCAGTCGCGTCTTCTGAGCAGGCAGAGCCAGTCTAGTCTGAGACCACGACGACCGTGCAGCCTAAGCTATCTTCTATTCCAGAGCTTCCGCACTCCGAGGCTCAGGTGGCCACAGCTACCCGGACTGAGACAGTGACTGAGCAGCCAGAGCAGACCCGGACCGCTTCACCTCCGCGTACAGCTACAGAGGGTCAGACTGCTGGGTCTTCTTCGTCAGACTCCGAGGCGATTTTATAGCAGTTCGAGTTCACAGCGCTCTCCAGAGACTGCACCTGACTCGTCTGCGCCACCTCCGCCCTCCGACGCCTAGTTTGGTGCTTGACGCCAAAGGGGGAGAGTGGTCGAGTATAGCGATAGGGGGAGCGATGTGAGAGGGTTTTAGATCTTTTGTTGTGTTATGTTTCACATAAGCTCTTTACATATCGCATCTTTTGCATGTTATTATGTTTTATATGTGTGTTATCGACCTTATGACATGTATGTGCTCACTATGATATTTTATATGTCATGTCATTTCGTTTTCGCTTGATTACTTGCGCTTAATTCTCACTTGTTATGTATTCGGGCTCTTTACTCTTGCACTTGCTATTCACTCTAACTTGTTTGAGTGCAGAATGTTGGCATGATATGTATGAGCTTGCCTCTAATCATTTTCTCTTATTCATTGCAAGCTCATACATGTCATGATTTGAAAACCTATTCTCTCTATACTCGAGGTCGTGTTGTCATCAATCTCCAAAAAGGGGGAGATTGAACGCATCTTGGCCCCCAGTGGGTTTCGGTGATTGGATAAAACACAAGATTACTGTGACTAACGTGTGTTTTGCAGAAACAGGGATGAGTTAGGTCACGGTAATGGCGACGATACGGGCATATGGAGTTCATGTCCCCTGGCGATGGAAATCGTTTCGGTTTTCAAAGGACGAATGACGAAGACGGTGGTAGACTAGCATAAGTGTCATATGGTGTTGGTGGACACTTAGGTAGTCTTAGGTCTTTGTTTTTTCTTTGGCCGTACTATAAAGGGGAGCGTGAATTAGTAGCTTGACCTAGATGAGTCTATTGAGGTAGGTGTGGTGCACACTTGTTATTTCGCAGCCCTAGGTAGCTCAGAGAGATGCCTTATATCGTGAGGATGAAAAGTCGTTAAGGCTGCATCGCGATCCGAGTGAGTTTTGCATGTGAAACAGGCATCAGACGCTGGCCTGGTGAGCATTGAACGCGTCTGATGCTCACTCAGACTAGGGTTTAGTTTGGTGCATGGCATCGGACGCTCCGGTGTTGCCACATCGGACGCGTCCGTGCCACTGTTAACTTGCGAGTGAACTTGGTCATGCATCGGATGCTGGCATCGGATGCTGAGGGCCAGCGTCTGATGTCCATGCAGAGAGGTTCTAGAGAGGGTAAAATCACGGCATCGGATGCTGCCCAGCGTCCGATGCTCCTTTAACTTGTTTGACAGGTTGTACAGTCGACTGTTGGTCGAGGTCATCGGAGCGTCTGATGCCCCCGCAGAAACACCTGTTCAGTGCTCTATTGGATGGCCGGTTGGGGGGAGTATTTATACTCCTCCCCCTCCTCCATTAGAGTGTTCTTGCCACTTTCCTCTGCTGAGAAACACATTGTGAGTGTGAGAAAGAGCAAGAGCCCTAGTGAGGTTGAGAGAATAGCTAATTGAGAGAATTAGCGACCTCCTAGTGAGAATTGAGTAGCAAGTGTGCATCCATCCATCTCTTTGGCCTTGTCTTGGTCAAGTGAGAGTTCTAGCTTGTTACTCTTGGTGATCGGCATCACCTAGATGGCTTGGTGGTGATCGGAGAGCTTGGTGATCATCCGGAGGCTTTGTGGATGACCCAAGCCAAGTTGTGACCGGTAGCGACCGATTCACTGGGCTAGAGTGGCGAAGAATCAGCTCATAGTGAGCACTTGATCCTTGCGCAGATCAAGGGGGAGCAATACCCTTGCGCGGGTGCTCCAACGAGGACTAGGGGAGTGTGCCGACACCTCGATACCTCGGGAAAAAGATCGTTGTGTCATCTCTACTCTCTTTACATACGCATTTACTTTTGAGCAATTCAATTCCGCAAATTACTTGTTGTTCTTTCATAAGTTGAATTGCCATGATAGAGTAGAAATGGTTTAGCAATAGTCTTTTGTGCGGTTGTTGTTAGAGAAACACACTTCTAGGCACTAGGGGGTTAATTGGGCTTGTTAGGATTTAATTCTTGCAAAAGTTTTAGAAAATCCCAATTCACCCCCCCTTCTTGGGCATCTTGATCCTTTCATTGAGTTTGGGCCTCAAAACTCGGCGAGGACGGTTTCCAGGTTTGGGCCTCAAAACCTGGGCTCGCGGGTTTCTGAGTTTGGGCCACAAAACTCAGCCGGAGGACAGGTTTCCCGGTTTCAGCCTCAAAACCAGGGGGAGGTCCAAAAAGGACGGTCGACGCATGGCGGCGTGGAGAGGCTGGCGCGGCGGCGAAGCTATCCATGAGGAAGGCACGGTGGTCGACAGGGCGGCACGTGGCGGCATCCTGAGGCTTGCGTCAAGGCGAAGCTAAGGATGAGGAAGGCGCGTGGCCGTCGGATCGTCAATCAGCAGAGTTTGACCGCGATACCCCTAGGGTTGGCAGCTTCGCTCTTTTATCTAGAGGTAGAAGGGGACTATTGTTATTAGGCTATAAATAAAAGAAGCACCCCTCGTCTCTATCTATCCTAACAGCCATTTGTTCCTGAGCTCTCTCTCTCTAGCCCCCACTTAGGTGCTAATCATACCTTGCTGCCTATGATCTGCAGAGATGGTGAATCATACCTCTGTGTATTTGGATTTTGAGGAAACGAGACCGTAATCTCGTTGTCTCCTAGTGTGGATGAGTTTCGGCTGGAATTTAGATCGATTCACGTTTTTGTATTCGTGTTCTTCGCGTTTCGGTTTTTCCTCTCCCGGAGATTTGCCTCGTTCTCCCTCTCCGCGACATGATTTTCGATTCCACTTGAATCAGTTTGTTCTATGTCGTGAGCCCCTTCTTTCCACCGAAGGGTTTCCTCTCTAATTTCACGGTTTTATAGATCGGGCTGAAATCGCGTTCATTCTTCGTTCTTTCCTCTTTTTCGGTGTTCTTCGAAGTACTCTCGATTGACTTGGTTTGGTGCGATGATTTCTTAGGATTAGCACCCCAATACGTAGAGGAACACCTGGGAGGAGTTTGATCGAAGTCCCTTTTGATTTGGTTGAGATAGATTTGTTTTTGGGTTTGAACCGAGCTGTTTTGCCTTTTCGGTGTGGTCGCGGACAGTCTGTGGTCTCTTGGTGGACAGTCCGCGCATCGGGTCTCGGCCAGGTCAATTAGGCGCAGCCCCCTGACTCTTCACTGAAAAGTGAACGGCAGACAGTCCACAGTGCAGACCCGCGGATAGTCCGGGACCTGTCCAGCAGACTTGCAAAACTATTTGGTTTCTACGTTTTTGCCGGCGGACAGTCCGGCACTCAGGCGCGGACAGTCCGGTGTTCTACGGCGGATAGATCGGGACTCCGACCCCGGACAGTCCGCGAATCTGCAGACTGTGCAGTTTTGTTTTGGGGCTTTGGCACTTGGTTTTGGGTGTTCTCCGGGGGTTCCGTTGTACCACTAGGACACCTCCTAGGGTATCCACCTATTTGTAGGTCCTAAACTCTCTGGTTGTTTCGAGTCTTTGCTTTTGGGGTGATTTTCTGGGACAAGGGCCATCTATTTCACAAGTTGAAATTTGAGGCTCCCATTCACCCCCCCTCTGGTCGCCAATCCGGTCGTTCAATTGGTATCAGAGCTGGTTAAGGGATCTTCTCTATGTTAATCGGTTTCGGATCCTAAGGGAGACATGGATCGAGGGAACGACAAGGCTCCCTACTTCGATGGGACGAACTACCCCTATTGGAAGATTCGGATGCGTGCTTATCTCAACAGCATTGGATCTTCTGTGTGGGAAATATGCGAGAATGCTGAGTACGAGGTCCTTGCGACACATGTGGATCAGGTCCTGATTGACCAACACGAGGCCAACTCCAAGGCTCGTAACGCTCTTTTGGCCAGCATCTCCTTTCCTGAGTTCGAGCGTGCCTCTAAGCTTGAGACGACACGAGAGATATGGGTGAAGCATCAAAGCTATCACGAGGGGACCGTTCAAGTCAAGACCAGACTCTTTGAGACCTACAAGCGAGAGTACGAGAACTTTGTTCAGTTGGTGGGAGAGACAATTGACGCCATGTTCGCTCGTTTCCAAACGATTGTGAACAAGATGCGTGCCAATCGGGCTAACCTACCTTATGATAATCATGAGAGGGCACTCAAGCTTCAATATGCCCTGGATCGGAAGGTATGGGAGGTGAAGGTGTCGACCATCATTGAGTCTCCTTCTTACGACACCCTCACCGTGGACGAGCTATTCAGCAAGCTTAAGTCCAACGAGATCGATCACTTGACTCAGGCTTTGGTCTCGGCAAGGGTGGATCGACTCTTTCCGCTAACGCTTCACCACCCCTCTTTGCTTTATCTTCTTTGCTTTCAGTGACAGAGGAGCAGGTGGAGGCGTTGGGCGATGACGAGCTCGCCCTCATCATCACCCAGTTCTCGCAGTTTCAAAACAACTGCCTGAATCGCTAGTGTGGTGGCGCACGTGAGGGCTGCTACAGATGTGGAGATCCGGATCACTTCATCGCGAGCTGCCCCAAGCACGACAAGAGCTTCCCCGGCAAGAACCACAACTCCAGGCACAAGGGCAAGCCGAAGAACAAGGCCGAGATGAAGAAGAAGGGCAGCTATTGCCGGGAGGACGTGGAGAAGGCTTTCGACGCCGGCAGGCGTGCCTTCATCGCCTCCATCAGTGACGTCGAGAAGAGCTCCGACGGCGACTCCAGTGATGATGGGTCCGAGCACAAGACTGAAGAACGCTTCAACGGACTCTGCTTCTTCGGCAACTCCTCCAAGGGCTTCTGCAACATGGCATTGCATGAGGAGGACTACAAGTGTCAGGACAAGGACGCCGACATCGACGACGCTTCCGAAGTATCATCCTCTACTCTTGTTGATTGTCTTTCTGGTGAACGTGATGCCTTAGCTGACATAGTCCTAGGTCAAGATAAGCAACTTAAGCATGCCATTAGAGAGCGCAACGATTTCAAGGCTAAGATGGTAGAGGCGCTTAAGGAGCTTGAGAGTGCTAGGACCAAGGTGAAGGTGACCGAGGAGGAGTGTGATGAGTGCACGATGCATATGACTAACTTTGCCAACATGCAAACCAAGTATGCCTCGTTGATCGAGGTGTATGATGAGATGAAGAGTAAGCTAGACTTGGTTGGTGAGTGCAAAGTTTGTGCCTCCCAGAAGAAGGAGCTGGAGGAAGTGAAGACGAGGTCTTCTTTGTTGGGTGCGTGGAAGTCGTGTCCAGGCTTGCGAACTGAGTTGGCAGAAGTTAGTGCCAAGCTTGCTGATGCCATGAAGGCTAGCTCAGTTAGCACTTTGTCCGCTCCATGTGACAGATGCACGGCGATGGAGCTTGAGATTGCCAACTGTCGGCATGACATGATGCAAACCGAGGAGGAAAACACATACCTTCGGTCCATCCTGAGTTGGGTGTCATGCACTGAGCCGCAGTTGGGCATGATGATCAGTCAGTTCAAGAGGGGGACTGACTGTTCAGGAGTAGGCTTTGCTTCGGGTGGGAAGGGCGCTAGCATCTTTGGCAAGATCGGTGAGTTTAGCAGACTAAATCCAAGTGAGAAGCCATCCGCTATCCCTAAACTTACCAAGATCACCCCACGTGAGCCTCCCAAGCCTATCACCATGGATGGCATCCTTGATGAACCTCCCAAGGCTCCACCTCGCAAGCAAGTGTGGGTTCCCAAACCTAACCATCTTAGGAACACACATGACACCCTTCCTGGCATCTCTAGTGATTGCGGATACATGGGTGTATGCCGGGTCTCTGAGTGAAGAGTGATTGTCAACTGGGAGAATGCGCATGTTCTTTGGCTTGTGTTGTGCAGGTGTCGAGCATGGATATACAGTGGTCGAAGGCAAGGTGAAGGTCAAGTAGAGACGTGCTGTGCCGATGGACCGAGAGTGGCGAAGGGTGGACGTGAGGCTTGGACTGAGGGACCGGTGGCCTGAGGATCAGCTGTGGTGGCTGACAGCATGGGACAGCGACGAGTGAAGACTTTCGGGCATGGTGTTGCTTGGGTCGAGGACCTGGGGACACGTGTCGGTGGACGGGGTGCATGGGCGGTGCATCCCCTTTACGGCTCGGTTTGGTGGTTGAGCCACAGAAAAACCACCGAGTGGACGGTTTCCAGGTTTGGGCCTCAAAACCTGGACGTTGCGGGTTTCTGAGTTTGGGCCTCAAAACTCAGGCGATGGACGGCTGGTTTCCCGTTTTGGGCCTCAAAACCGGGGGTTTGCTATGAAGGTTGGTTTCCCGGTTTGGGCCTCAAAACCGGGGGTGAAGTCCGGGAAAAGGACAATCGGAGCGGAGGTGGCACGTGGCGGCAATCGGTGAGGTTGCGTCGAGGCAACGCTACCAGTTGTGCAGGCGTGGCTGTCGGATCACAACTATCTTCGAGTTGGTCCAGAATAACTGTTGACACTGGTTATCTATCATAATTAAGGGATAAATAAATATGAAAATGGCAAGAATTTGATCACCAACAAAGGTTTAGGGTTTCAACTAACAATATTCCACGAGTTTTGGTGAATTATGATTCTGCAGGGACTAAACCAGGAAATCAGCACCGAATGCTTCCCATAGAAGGAAACCGATGGGAGATAACGCAACCACCACGTAAGGATTATTCTAGAAGACTCCAGAGGACGCAAGAAGACACTAGGAGGTCGACCACCGCGAGAGGCTGACTGGTGGGACCGACCGGTCCCACCAGGAGACCGACCGGTCGCCCCGTGGGCCCGCTGGGTTCCATCCTCTTCAAGCTATCTCCACCGACCTTTAGGATGCATCTCGGCCGTACCTCGAGTCGGTTTGATCCAAGGGCCACAGTTCATCACCCAGGGCTATATAAACAGCCCCTGACCCCCCTCTTCAGAGGAGAATCAGGGTTTGATCATTAGACATCATCAATAAGAGTTTCAGAAGGAGATCAATCGGAAGCCCTAGAACTTCATCTACCTAGATTAGTAGATAGAATAGGATTAGAGGAGGCAAGCTTCGCTTGGATTCCTGACCTAATCACGAGAAGGCTCGGTAAACCCAAGATCTTCTCTCTTGTATTAACAGTATGGATCTATTTCATAATTGCTCTTCTAGTTCATCATTGTTCTTCATTGCTCATGTTCTAGTTCATCGTCTATTCATGTTCATCGTCTAGTTCATCATCTAGTTCATAATCTTGTTCTAGTTCATGTTCCAGTTCGTACTTTAGTTCTTCTCGATGATTTAATTCATCTTATTGTTCATCATCGTGTTCTAGATAGCAATACAATTGATATGATTAAGACATCAATGATTATATTCTTAGTTATAATGCTTATAGTCTGCTTTGATTATATATTTGGCATAGATAGTTCATCTTTATGTTTATACTCATGTTCGTATAGCGCTCATCTTAAAGTACAACGGGTGGGTGATAGATGCTGTGTAGGCGTGGTGCCTATACATTATTTATCTGTGAATGCGTCCTATGTTCTGGATAGAGTGGTAGATCGCGGGTGTGACAGACCTGTTGAGTCCTCTGTATTCCACCTCTCGAATATAGTGTTCAGTATGGCTCAGTTAACTCATGGTTTAAGGGTTACTTTGTTTGACACTTTTACTATGGAGTTGCCTCTTGATTATAAATATGACGTGACCTAGCCAATGATTGCCCAATATAATTGCACTAATCAATGTATGCTATGACTTGTAATTAGAATAACTTAGGAATGTTTCTTATTAATACTTGTTCTAATCATCACTTGCTAGGTAGTACTGTTCTAAGTTTATCCTTGATTGATCTGATCTCTGTTATCCTTTATCAATTATTTATCATATCATTTACTCTATAACCTGATTCCTGTTTGAAGTAATTAGTGTGTTATCAGTCTTATTATAAGTGTGCCATTTTAAATGCTCTTAAGTCCTTACAATGCCATCATATCTTGAATTGATTAGTCTCTAGGCTAAATATAAATAACGATACCTGAGACTAGCTTGGGTGAAATGCTTCTACAGCGGGTGTGTTTATTTGTGCGCTTGCGGGTAAATATCTATCTTTAAATCTAGTGCCCTGATATATTTGCATTGCTAGCTTCATGTTGGGGATGACAACTTGATGTTAAGTGGAGTTAGTAGTGTCCCGTACACTCTTTAGTGCTTTCACTAGTTTATTATTTTATGTGGCTCTCTTCTTAGAGTGATTCCATTAAGGAGTGTCAACAAGCATTTCTAGCGCCGTTGCCGGGGACCACATCAATTCAATTAGGGATGGTACCTAGGGTTAATTATTAAAATCTTTATGAACACTGATAGGACACTGCATTAGCAGCATTTAGAACGGTAGCTAGAACATATCATTTTACTTACACACATGTGGTAATGCACTGATTATTTACTTTTACTCAAACAGATTTACCCTGGCTTTGTTTATCTTTTATATCTTATGCAGGGTGATGTATGACTGGTTTCCAACTTCCGAAAAACTACATTGAGGATCCTGAAGCTTTACTAAGGAAAACTAGACGCAGACTTAAGAGACCCTCAGCACCACTACCAGAAGTTAGCCAGATAAGAAGAAGCTTAACACCAGTGTTGGACACCATGGCCGACAAGACACTCCGCGAGTTCTCTGCACCAACCACTGCGAACAGCAGGACTGGACCAACAGTCAATGTGGGAGACAACGGATTTGAACTCAAGCCAGCTTTGATCAACATGGTGCAAGCTAATCAGTTTTGCGGAAAGGCACATGAAGACGTAAGTGCTCATCTCCAACACTTTCTAGAGATTTGTAGCACCTTCACCATCAAAGGAGTCGAAAGGGATGCCATTCTACTTCGCTTGTTCCCATTCTCACTCTTGGGGAAAGCAAAACAATGGTTCTATGCCAACAATGATAAAAACACCTCGTGGGCGATCTGTTCAACTGCCTTCCTAGAAAAGTTCTTTCCAGTGGGCAAGACGAATGCCCTCCGTGCCAAGATTTCAACTTTTTAGCAACAACATGAAGAATCAATCCCAGAAGCTTGGGAACGCTTTCAAGACTACATATCAGAATGCCCTCACCATGGGATGGAGAATTGGCTACTCATGCAGACCTTATACCACGGGCTCACTTCAAGTACCCGTGAGAATGTGGATGCCGCTGCTGGAGGATCATTCTTATCACTCACGATCAACAATGCAACTACACTCATAGAGAAGATGGCCTCTAACCAAGGTTGGAACGAGGAACGCTCTCAGCCACGCAAGAGGGGAGGAATACATCAACTAAAGGAAGTAGACATGTTGTCTGCCAAACTTGACCTACTCATGAAAAAGTTCGATGAACACACTCCCAATAGAGAAGACGTCAAACAAATCTACGAATCTCGCATGACATGTGAAGAGTGTGGAGGCACTGGTCATTTAGGGAGTAACTGCCCTGAAATTCAAGAGGATGCAAAGTACATCAACAACAACACCAACTATCGTCCTCAACAAACTCAAGGATGGAACCAACAATCAAGGCCTAATTACTCAGGTAACTACTCAGGTAACTACCAAGGTAATACTTTTAATCAACCACCTTTGAGAGAGATGGTATCTGATCAAAATAAAATTATTGATAATATGTCTAAGAAGATAGCCTCCATTGATAGACTGCTTGAAAATATTAATACGAGAATGGATACCTTTACTTCTGCTATAAAGAATCAACATGGCTTTAATAAAATGATAGAATCTCAGTTATCGCAGTTAGCAGCTTCAGTCCCTATGGCTGAAAAAGGTAAGATTCCAGGAAATCCAAAAGAGCTAGAAACTGCAAATCTTGTAGACATCTTTGATGCAGGACACCTCATACCTAGACCTTCAAGAGAATGGTTGGATGACTCCATTGCCCCAAAGAAAGGAGATCCAGGAAGACCTGTGATTCCAATTCATATTGGACCTCACAGTTTTGAAGAAGCAGTCTGTGACCTTGGAGCAAGCGTCAACATTATGCCAAGGGTAATATATGAACAAATACATGGTGCACCTCTATTATATACAACTATGTGTTTGCAGCTCGTAGATCAGACACTATGCTACCCATTAGGAATTCTAGAAGATATTTGTGTACGAGTGGGATGCTCGTATGTGTGTGCAGACTTTATGATCGTTGAAACAGGTGGAGACAAAAGAGCACCCATCATTCTTGGACGCCCGTTCCTAAGCTCAATGAAAGCCATCATCTACACGGACAGCGCCAAGATCTGTTTCACAATCACAGGCAACAAAGAAAGATTCAGTTTCAAGAGACGTACACTCACTACCAAAGTCCACCCTCAGATGCCCTACGAAGATGCAAACATCATATCATCAAAGAAGAAGAATAGGAACAGAAGGAGGAAGAATAAGGCTACACAACCACATCGAGACACAGTATGGATGGTCAACTCTGTCCAAACAGAACACGACCACCTTCTTGCATCATCATACCTCGCCAAAAGGGATGACCCAGGCGTACCCACCATCGATTGCAAGATCGAAGGAAGTACATTCCACAAGACGTTCTGCGACATTGGCTCAAGTGTCAATATAATATCTAAGGTAACATATGAGCACTTACATAAAAATAGACCTATGTATCAAACATATGTGCAGCTACAGATGGCGGACCAAACATATCGATTTCCAGAGGGAATAGTAAAGGACGTGATGATCCAAATGAAAGACCACTATGTTCCCACCGACTTCTTAGTACTAGACATGGGAAAGGAAAACGACATTCACATCATCCTAGGAAGACCCTTCCTTAACACCACTGGCGCCATCATCTACATGAGATCTGGAGAGATCCACTTCCAGTTCTTCAGAGAGAAGGTACGTTGTTACTTCAATAGTTATGCCACTAATGTACAGGAAAAGAAGAACCACTCAAGGAGGAGACGCCGCACATCCCAACGCAACAAGAATCGACAAATCAAGGATGGATGGGCGGACTATGAAGGATAAGTTACCAGGAGTGAAGATATCCTATTAAAGGAAACGAAGGACGAAGAAGTAAAGGAGACAAGACCACCAGTTAAACAAGTATGGAAAAAGAAAGAGAATTCTAGTGACGTACAATCATTGAGGTCCTCCTCAGGATCTGCTGATGCACCCAAGGAAGAATAAAGAGCATACAAGGAGTCTTGTTCGATAGACTATAAACATCGAATCCTCACCGGAAGGTAACTCGGTAGTTATCCATATTCATTAGCATCAAATTCATCATTGCATAATTTCAGCATAATCATATTAGTATCATATTTACTTCCTAGCAACTATATCTGCATTAGAAAACAAAATGAAAACTCTAAGCCCCATGAGAGTATACACTTTCTGTGGAGGCACAAAAATAAACTATACATTTGCATTGCATATAAAATCTAAAAAGAGATACTATGTAACTCTGCTGAAACTCTGCTTAGTGGAAAGGAAGAATATAAATAATTTTAAGAGCTTTAAGACAACTAGACAAATGGAGGAATATTTATCACTAACACTTAATCAAGTTCCACTAGTTGTGTTGTCTATCTTTGAATTCAGCAGGAAGAGAAGAAGAGAAGGACTCAAGAAACCACTAACGGTCTACTTGTCTTTTGGACAAAAAAAACACGTCAAGATCCAGTTTGGGGGAGAGCACCCTCAGTTATCACGATAAGTATCACGGTTTTTTATCTATTACTATTAGTTCGATTTAGTTAGATCAGGTCAATAAATATAGAAGCCAACCCTAGGCTTTAGCTAGTTTGCTCTGTAATTAGTTAGGGGTAGAGTGGGAATTAGAATTAGGATAAGTAGAGGGAGACACCCACCTCCCATCCTATCTCAGTCATTTGCTCTTTGCCTTCTAGGTTTTCCTGCTCTCCCAATCCCCTGCTGTAGCAACTGAGATCCGCAGAGAACCATACCTCTGTGTACTGGAGATTTTGAGGAAGTGAGACCTAATATCACTGTTGTAGCGTGTGGTAGCCACATGGTTGCAGATCGATGTGTTGATTCGCGTTTTGTTCGTGTTCTTCGCATTCTTCGTTTTTTCGCGATTTTCCCATCACTCGATCTCTCTCTATACTGCGTCTTTTCGAATTCCACTTGAATCAACTTATTCTTTATAGTGAGGAGATCATTTCCACCGAAGGAATTCATCTAACACCTCACGAACAAGTAGATCGGGTCGATTTCGTTTTCGTGGTGCTTTTTTGGTTCATACACCTTCCCCTTCGATTTCCCGTTGATTGAATCAATTTGAGTGGATGATTTCTTGGGGATAGTCTCCTAACTACCTCGTGATCATCCTCTCCAAGTTTGGGATCAAGGGAATTTGGTTTGGATCGATTTGCAGAAGATTTGAGTTGAGGGCGACCAAAATCGCCCTTTCTGGGGCACTCGCGGACAGTCCGCCAGTTCCACCTCGGACAGTCCGCGCGTCGGGGATCAGCCGGATCAGTGGCTGTGTTCTTCGGACGGGTTGCTGTTTTTACACCGGCGGACAGTCCGTAGTGTAAAGTCGCGGACAGTCCGGGAAGGGTCCAGGGAACTTCAGCAGCGGTGCGTTTTCGCATTTTTGACCGGCGGACAGTCTGCCATCCCCTCGCGGACAGTCCGCAGTAGGGCCGGACAGTCCGGGATCCTGCTGAGTGTTGCGTTTTAGTGCGTTTGCTCTCCCAGCTTCTTCGCTTGGTTTGCGGACTTCTCGGTTGGTTCTTTAGTTCACCTAGGAACCTCTCTAAGTATCTCCGCTACTTGTTAGCATCGGTATTTGGGGATTTCCCGACGTAGCCTTCAATCTACGTTTGGGACTCGGTTTTTAGGGGTCAAACCTGTGCCGGTGCTTTTGGCGTTTGGCTTTCTATCGCTTTGTGGTGCCTCGCTGTGATCCTAGGGATCATCCACCCTCTTCCAAGGGTCGTGGGCATCAAGGTTTCGATCGAAGCTCTTGGGTTGATTTTGGGGACAAAAGGCCAAAGTTTCGAGAGAAAATTTTGAGCTCCCATTCACCCCCCTGGTCGCCTTGTTATTACATTCTCGATCCTTCAATTGGTATCAGAGCGGGTTAAGGATCTTCCACCTTAGCCGGTTCCAGATCCATAGAAGGCGACATGGATCGCGGCGTGGGCAAACCACCATTTTTTGATGGGACGAACTATGCGTATTGGAAGATACACATGTCGGCCTATCTACAGAGTATTGGTGCTTCCATTTGGGATATTTGCAACTTTGCTGATTATGTGGTCTTGGCTGCTCGTGTGACTCAGCATCAGATCGATGAGCACGATGCCAATAGTCGAGCCCGTAATGCTCTTTTCTCCTGTCTGAGCATGTCCGAGTTTGATCGCGTTTCTCACCTTGCTACGGCTCGGGAGATTTGGGCTACCCTCATGCATTTCCATGAGGGAACCACTCAAGTCAAAACCCGTCTCTACGAGTCGTTCAAGCGAGAGTATGAGAACTTTCGACATATGCCTGGCGAGAGCATAGAGAGTTTATTCGCTCGCTTTCAGGTGATTGTCAACAGGATGAGGGCTAACAAGGAGTTGTTGCCTTTCCACGATCATGAGAGAGCTTTGAAGCTTTTGCATACTCTTGATCAATCGGTGTGGGATTCAAAGGTTCAGATGATCATCGAATCACCTAACTATGAGACCCTCACATGCGACGAGCTCTTCAGTAAGCTCAAATCCAGTGAGATTGATGCCATGGCGAGGGCTTCTTATGAAAATCCTTTTGGCCCGTCAATGGCTTTGGTTTCCGGCTCGTCTGCTAACCCCTCTGGAGGCTTTGCACTTTCTTCTCTTCTTTCTGTCACAGAGGAGCAGTTGGAGTTCATGGGGGATGACGAGTTGGCTTTGCTCGCCAACCGGTTCTCGCGGTTTCACAATAACTGCATGAACCGTCACCGCGGAGGAGGACGCTCAGGATATTTCGAGTGCGGCGACCCCAACCACTTCATCGCAAATTGCCCAAAGAAGAACAAGCAGACCTTCGGCAAGGCGGATCATGGGCACAAGTACGACTCCGGCAAGCGCAAGGAGAAGTATGTCCCCGCGAAGCACAAGCGGAAGGGTGGCTTCAACAAGGAGTACATCAAGACGAAGTACATGGAGAAGGCCCAGGCTGAGCAGCGAGCGTTCTTCGCCACGCTCAGCAACGTCGACGACTCGGATGACGACTCCGCTTCCTCAAGCGACGATGAGTCCGAGAAGAAGAAGAGGATCGAGGATAAGCTGAACGGCCTCTGCTTCTTCACCGATGACGAGGGCTTCTGCACCATGGCCCTCGGCAAGGAGGTCGACAGCGAGCTGGAGGACATCCCTCGGAACAACAACGACGACGACGACACCTCCCAGGTAAAACGATTGGAGAACATTTGGTTGGTGGATTCCGGTTGCTCGGGGCACATGACCGGAAACGCCAAGTGGTTCTCCAGTCTTAGTCCGGTCGCCGGAAAGGAGTTTATCACCTTCGGCGATAATAGTAAAGGTAAAGTGTTGTCTCGTGGGTCGGTGCGAGTTAATGAGCACTTTGTGTTGCGCGATGTTGCTCTTGTTTCTAACTTGCATTTTAACCTTCTCTCTGTTTCGCAACTTTTCGATGATGACTATGAGATTCATTTTAAGCCGAATCTCAGTTGCATTTTAGATCCTCAGGGCAATCTTGTTTGTGTGATTTCGCCCTTTGGGAAAGTCTTTCGTGCGAATTTCTCGGAGTCATTTGGAGTTTCTCGTTGTCTTTTGGTTGGACCTTCCTGCTCTAATCTTTGGAAGTGGCATAGGAGACTAGGATATTTGAGCTTCGACATGCTTGCAAGGCTTAGTTCACTTGGCCTAATCCGAGGATTGCCCAAGTTGTGCATAGAGAAGGATCTTGTTTGCCATTCTTGTAGACATGGGAAGATGGTTGCCGCTCCCCACCATCCAATGACTCAAGCCATGACTAAGCGCCCTGGAGAGCTTTTGCATATGGACCTTGTTGGTCCGGCTCAGGTGAGCTCAGTTGGGGTGAAGTGGTATGTGCTTGTTGTTGTTGACGACTTTTCGAGATATTCGTGGGTTTTCTTTTTAGCTGAGAAAACTGAGACTTTCTCTTTTGCTCGCAATCTGATTTTGCGTCTTCAGAATGAGTTCCCTTTGATAATGGTTCTGAGTTCAAAAACTCGGATTTTGAGAAGTTTTGTGACTCTTTGGGTTTAGAGCATCAGTTTTCTTCTCCCTACACACCGCCACAGAATGGTGTTGTAGAAAGGAAGAATCAGACCCTTGTAGAGATGGCCATGACGATGCTCGATGAGCATAGGACTCCTAGGCCATATTGGGCTGAAGCTATGAGCACTGCATGCTACATTTCCAATCGCATTTTTCTCTGAGCTTTCTTGAAAAAGACTTCTTATGAGTTGCATTTTGGAAAACAACCCAAACTGAGTTATTTTAGAGTTTTCGGTTGCCATTGTTTTATACTCAAAAAGGGCAACTTCGACAAGTTTGAGTCTCGTTCTTCAGACGGTGCATTTTTGGGTTATGGCACTCACACTCGTGCATATCGTGTACTTAACCTTGATACTAACCGAGTCATGGAGACATCCGATGTCACCTTCGACGATACCATGGTTTGTCCTTCTTCTCGTTTTGAGCGTGCAGGTAATCATGAGGTTGGCGAGCCTCTTTTTGATGAAGAGGAAGAGGGTGATGAAGGGATGGATGACCCAGCACCACCTCCGCCTGCTGTGCCACAAAGACTGGCCTCTACTACCACTCACGGCCCCGACCCTTCGTCGACTCGGGGGTCGTGGGATCCGCCACCTCGTGCGGTACCTTTTGTACCCGAGGAGGCACCAGATGCTGTTGAGGGGGAGCTACATCAGCTCGGGAGGCGCCTTGACACATTCAGTGCCAACACCCACCTCAACAGATGATCGGCAGCATCGGCGAACGTGTCACTCGGTCAAGGTCACAATAAATCTCTCACTTTGCTCATTCTGCATTTGTTGCTGATTTTGAACCCCGAGATGTTGGACACGCTTTGACGGATCCGGATTGGGTCAATGCCATGCATGAGGAGCTTGAAAACTTTGAGAGAAATCGGGTTTGGGTTCTTGTTCCTCTTCCTCCTGAGTGTCACCCTATTGGGACAAAATGGGTTTTCAAAAACAAACAAGGAGAAGATGGCCATGTTGTGAGAAACAAGGCCAGACTTGTAGCCCAGGGGTATAGTCATAAGGAGGGGATAGACTATGAGGAGACTTTTGCTCCTGTAGCTCGTTTGGAGGCGATTAGGATACTCTTGGCTTTTGCTGCCTCCAAAGGGTTTAAACTTTTTCAAATGGATGTCAAGAGCGCCTTCCTAAATGACTACATAAAAGAGGAGGTGTATGTGAAACAACCCCCTGGTTTTGAAAATCCCAAGTTTCCAAACCATGTTTTTAAACTTCACAAAGCTTTGTATGGTTTGAAACAAGCCCCTAGAGCCTGGTATGATAGGTTGAAAACCTTTTTGCTTGCTAAGGGTTTTAAAATGGGATGTGTGGATAAAACGCTCTTTCTCCTCAAGCAAGGCAATGATACTCTCTTAGTCCAGATTTACGTGGATGATATCATTTTCGGTGGTTCTTCTCACGCTTTGGTTGCCAAGTTTGCAGATACTATGAGCAGGGAGTTTGAGATGAGCATGATGGGCGAGTTGACATTTTTCCTCGGATTGCAAATCAAGCAATCTCGAGAGGGAACGTTTGTGCACCAGGGTAAGTATACCAAGGATATCCCAAAGAAATTCGATATGGGTGAGGCCAAGCCTCTTCCAACACCCATGTCGACCACGACGGCCCTGGATGCGGACAAGGATGGAGTAGCTGTGGACCAGAAGGAGTACCGGAGTATGATCGGGTCACTGTTGTACCTGACGGCGACACGCCCAGAGATTCAGTTCGTGGTGTCTCTTTGCACGCGATTTCAGTCGTCGTCGTGCACCTCGCACCGTCAGGTGGTCAAGCGCATTATGAGGTACTTATGCTTCACTCCTAAGTTTGGGATTTGGTATTCTGCTTCTTCCACCCTCTCCTTTTGTGGTTATTCTGATGCTGATTTTGCTGGTTGCCAGATTGAGCGCAAGTCCACTTCTGGGACTTGCCAGTTTATTGGTTCTTCTCTTGTCTCGTGGTCTTCTCGCAAGCAGTCTAGTGTCGTCTAGTCTACCACGGAGGCTGAGTATGTTCCTGCGGCTAGCTGCTGTTCTCAATTGCTTTGGATGATGGCCACTTTGTGTGATTTCGGTCTGAGTTTTTCTCGCGTTCCCTTGCTTTGTGACAGCACGAGTGCTATTAGCATTGCTAAGAACCCTGTGCTGCACTCTAAGACCAAACACATTGATGTGCACTTTCATTTTCTGCGAGACCACTATGAGAAGGGTGATATCGACCTTCGCCAGGTCGATACTCACCATCAGTTGGCTGATATTTTCACCAAGCCTTTGGACCAATCAACTTTTGCTAGGTTGAGAGGTGAGCTTGGTGTGTGTTTCCCCTTTTAGATGGGGGAAACATTTTGACTCTTGTATTATAAACTGACTTTGTGTTTTTTTTATTTTTGGTTACATCATGCATCTTTGCATTTCTTCTTGCATTTTTACATTCAGAGCTTCATGTATATAATCTTTAGAATGTAACTATGTTCTATACAGTGTATGCTCTGATGCTTTGTGATGATGTTGTAGTTTATGCTCTTTCTGATCACTGATACATGTTGTGAGCTGAGCAATTTTATAAATGGTGCATTTGCTTAATAAACATAAAACTTGAAAATGTTCACCATTGAGATATGCAACTAGCATGTGTAGAATGTGTTGAAATCACTTGTGCTCTTCATATATGCTAGGTTGCTATGTCTCTTGTTCTGAGTCATTCACTTGCTTGGTATGTTCATATTCTGTTTTAATTTTGAACCAAGTTAAGTGATTTGGAATGATCGAGATGGGATTGCTTGTCAGCACATCACAGTTTTGAGACTATTTCTCATTGCACTTTGAGTTAAACTTGAACTGTGTAGTGTATGACCGAAACTGTTGCTTTAAGCTTCTGATTGCTTCTGCATAGGCTTTGCACAGTTGAAAAGTTAGGCAATGATAAACTTTCAACCTCTCGCAATCGCATGCTGAAATTTAAACTTGTGAAATTTAACCGCTGCAACTTCGATAAAATTTTGGATACACAAGTCTATGTTTCATTCTATAGCATGATGATTGAACCTTGCTAGGGGTAGTTCACCTTGTATACATGTTTAGCACTTGTTTGACTTTCTGTCTATATATGCTTAGTGCTATTTTGATGGTGAATACCTTTTTGGCTGAAAATTGCTCTTTTTGCTCCAATGTTCAGATTTCGTATTAGGTGATCAGTTTGAGCCTCTGCTAGCATTCTATGCATTTTATGAGTCATCGGATCAACACTTTGTCGAGCATCTTCATATTCTATCGACTATTTTCCTGAAGCTGCTAACTTGCATTTTGACTCATATGCATTTGGAGGGGAGATACTTGATGGTGCATTTTCAACTAAGGGGGAGAAAATATTGACAAATCATGTGTGCTCTCTGTGTTCGACTAAGGGAGAGAAAATATCTTCAAAATCTTTGCTTTCCGAGTTGAACTTAAGGGGAGATTTCCTGGTTGTGTGCACTATTTGAGGGGGAGTTTGCTCGTTGCTGAGTTTCTGAGCTAGGTAACAGTTGATTCGGAGCATTTTTGGTAGCTAGTTGTATTGAGCCTTTGCCTCTTTCTTGAGGAACTAGCACTTTTGCTTTTATGCTCTTCAGTTGATATCAAGCTTTCTTCAGTTGGTATCGAGCTTCCTCGCTAGCGGTGTTGAGCCCATTCTGCCTCTTCTTAGGGGCTAGCTCTGTTTTGCTTGAATTTCAGTTGATCCTTCAATTGGTATTGAGCTTTCTCGCTAGCGGTGTTGAGCCTGTTCTACCTCTTCTTGAGGGCTAGCTTTGCTTTGCTTGGTTGCGTCGAGCCGTTGCCCATGTCTTTGGGAACCAAGTTGTTTTGCTCCTTCCACTTGACCCTCTTTGGCTTTGATATGCTTTTGGGTCATTTGGTCGAGTTCTCTATCCTTCTTCCTTCCTTCCTCTTCTCCATTATGATTTGTGTTGGTAGTTGACAATGCACTCATCATGGGGGAGATTGCGGATACATGGGTGTATGTCGGGTCTCTGAGTGATGAGTGATTGTCAACTGGGATAATGCGCATGTTCTTTGGCTTGTGTTGTGCAGGTGTCGAGCACGGATACAGTGATCGAAGGCAAGGTTAAGGTCAAGTAGAGACGTGTCGTGCCGATGGACCGAGAGTGGCGAAGGGCAGACGTGAGGCTTGGACTGAGGGACCGGTGGCCTGAGGATCAGCTATGGTGGCTGACAGCCTGAGGATCAGCCAGCGACGAGCGAAGACTTGCGGGCATGGTGTTGCTTAGGTCGAGGACCTGGGGACACGTGTCGGTGGACGGGGTGCAAGGGCGGTGCATCCCCTCTATGGCTCGGTTTGGTGGTTGAGCCACAGAAAAACCACTGAGTGGACGGTTTCCAGGTTTGGGCCTCAAAACCTGGGCGCTACGAGTTTCTGAGTTTGGGCCTCAAAACTCAGGCGATGGACGGCTGGTTTCCCGGTTTGGGCCTCAAAACTGGGGGTTGGCTGTGAAGGCTGGTTTCCCGGTTTGGGCCTCAAAACCGGGGGTGAAGTCCGGGAAAAGGACAAGCAGAGCGGAGGCGGCACGTGGGGGCAATCGGTGAGGTTGCGTCGAGGCCACGCTACTAGTTGTGTGGGCGTGGCCGTCGGATCACAACTATCTTCGAGTTGGTCCAGAATAACCCTAGGGTTTAGCTGGTTCGCTCTGTAATTAGTTAGGGGTAGAGTGGGAATTAGAATTAGGATAAGTAGAGGGAGACACCCACCTCCCATCCTATCTCAGTCATTTGCTCTATGCCTTCTAGGTTTTCCTGCTCTCCCAATCCCCTGCTGTAGCAACTGAGATCCGCAGAGAACCATACCTCTGTGTACAGGAGATTTTGAGGAAGTGAGACCGTAATCTCACTGTTGTAGTGTGTGGTAGCCACATGGTTGCAGATCGATGTGTTGATTCGCGTTTTGTTCATGTTCTTCACGTTCTTCGTTTCTCCGCGATTTTCCCGTCACTCGATCTCTCTCTATACTGTGTCTTTTCGAATTCCACTTCAATCAACTTGTTCTTTATAGTGAGGAGATCATTTCCACCGAAGGAATTCATCTAACTCCTCACTAACAAGTAGATCGGATCGATTTCATTTTTGTGGCGCTTTTTCGGTTCATACACCTTCCCCTTCGATTTCCCGTTGATTGAATCGATTTGAGCGGATGATTTCTTGGGGATAGTCTCCTAACTACCTCGTGATCATCCTCTCCAAGTTTGGGATCAAGGGAATTTGTTTTGGATCGTTTTGGAGAAGATTTGAGTTGAGGGCGACCGAAATCGCCCTTTCTCGGCACTCGCGGACAGTCCGCCAGTGCCACCCCGGATAGTCCGCGTGTCGGGGATCAGCCGGATCAGTGGCTGTATTCTTCGGACGGGTTGCTGTTTTTACACCAGCGGACAGTCCGCAGTGTAAAGTCACGGATAGTCCGGGAAGGGTCCAGGGAACTTCAGCAGCAGTGCGTTTTCGCATTTTTGACTGGTGGACAGTCCGCCATCCCCTCGCGGACAGTCCGCAGTAGGGGCGGACAGTCCGGGACCTCAGGGCCGGACAGTCCGGGATCCTGCTGAGTGTTGTGTTTTAGTGCGTTTGCTCTCCCGACTTCTTCACTTGGTTTCCGGACTTCTCGGTTGGCTCTTTAGTTCACCTAGGAACCTCTCTAAGTATCTTTGCTACTTGTTAGCATCGATATTTGGGGATTTCCCGATGTAGCCTTCAATCTACGTTTGGGACTCAGTTTTTAGGGGTCGAACCTGTGCTGGTGCTTTTGGCGTTTGGCTTGCTATCGCTTTGTGGTGCCTCGCTGTGATCCTAGGGATCATCCACCCTCTTCCAAGGGTCGTGGGCTTCACGGTTTCGATTGAAGCTCTTGGGGTTGATTTTGGGGACAAAAGGACAAAGTTTTGAGAGAAATTTTTGAGCTCCCATTCACCCCCCCTCTGGTCGCCTTGTTATTACATTCTTGGTCCTTCAGTGATCCCCTTCTCCAGGGCAAGCAGCCAGCCAGAGTGAACAACCCTCGCAACCATAGGAACCAACAACCCAAGAGAGTGGTGAGGTTCGAGTGTGAGTACTGTCACCGCGAGGGTCACCTAGTTGAGTTTTGCTTTCGGAGGAAGAGAGACGCTAGGAGGGAGGTGGAACTGAACAACAAGGTCAGGCACCACCCTTTCCAAGGTGTGCAAGGTCAGGGGGTTCAGAGGCAGGGCGCTAAGCCTGGAGGTGCACCCCCTCAGGCAGCTAGACCACGGGGTGGTGGTTGTGCCCGTCGTGATTCCGGTCGTCCTCAATACGATCGTGAGCTGGGTGTAAGAGGCTTTGCTACACCGTCCCATAGCGGACCACCTTTTCAGCATGGTGGTGATCGCTTCACTCAACTGAGACATGTTGGTGAGTTTGGAGGTTTTCTGCCCTATAGCGGACCACCCTTTCAGAGTGATGGTGATCGCTATCCACCCATGGTACGAGGACAGTTTGGTGTTCCTTCTAACACTCTTTCTGGGCCTATGACACAACACTGGTGTCCTTCTCAGTATACTAACCCAGTGTTGTGCCATATGCTCATTTCCTGCCTTTCTATTGATGCAGGAACTTCGGCTAGAGAACATGTGGCTCATGGATTCCAGGTGTTCGCGCCACATGACCAGAAAGAAAGGAATGGTTCTCTAGCCTAGACCCCGTGGTGCACAAGGAGTACATCACTTTCGGGGATAGTGGTAGAGGTAAGGTTGTTTCTCATGGAGCTATTCGGCTCAATGAGAACTTCGTGCTCAAGGATGTTGCTTTGGTTTCTAACTTGCATTTCAATTTGCTTTCTGTTTCGCAACTTCTTGAAGACGAATTTGAAGTTCATTTTAAAAAAAGCCTTGGTCGAGTTTTGGATTCTCGGGGAGACCTTGTTTGTTGGGTCGTCCCATTTGGCCATATTTTTGGAGCCGATTTTTCTCATTCTTTCGGCTCTGCTAGATGTTTGGTGGTGGGTCCTTCTTCTGATTTGTGGAAGTGGCATAGGAGGCTTGGTCACTTGAGCTTCGACTTGCTTGCAAGACTTAGCTCCCTTGGCTTAATCCAAGGATTGCCCAAGCTAAAATTTCAGAAGGACCTTGTTTGCCATCCCTGTCGTCATGGGAAGATGGTGGATGCTTCTCACCCACCTGTTAATCAAGTGATGACCAAGCAACCCGACGAGCTTTTACACATGGACACTATTGGTCCAGCTCGGGTTTGCTCAGCAGGTGGGAAGTGGTACGTTCTAGTGATCGTTGATGATTGTTCAAGGTACTCTTGTGTGTTCTTCATGGAGGCTAAGGATCAAGGTTTTTCTTTTGCTCGAGATCTTATTTTGAGGATGAAAACTGAGTTTCCCCCTGATACTATTAGAGCTATTCGTAGCGATAATGGTACAGAGATTGTCAACTCGCAGTTTACCTCTTTCTGTTCTCCTCTTGGAATCGAGCATCCTCCTTACGTCCCCCAGCAGAATGGTGTTGTTGAGCGCAAGAACCGGATCCTTGTTGAGATGGCCAGGACGATGCTCGATGAGCATAGGACTCCTAGGCATTTTTGGGCCGAGGCGATCAACACCGCTTGCCATGTTTCAAACCGCATCTTTCTTCGAGCTTTCATGAAAAAGACTTCTTATGAGTTGCGTTTTGGATGGGTACCCAAGGTGTCTCATTTTTGAGTGTTTGGGTGCAAGTGCTTCATCCTGAAGCAAGGCAACTTGGACAAATTTGAATCTCCTTCTGCTGATGGTGTGTTTCTTGGTTATGCTTTGCATTCTCGTGCTTATCGTGTCCAGAACCTTGAGACTAACCGGATAGTGGTGACCCGCGAGGTCACATTCGACGAGACTATGCCTTATGTTTCTTCTGCTTTTGATGTTGTAGGAGATCAGGATATGGGAGAGACGATTTTTGTGGAGGAGGAGCAGGAAGATGTCGATTAGGGTGATCCCGAGCCAACTCCACTGGCTGCCCCATTCGACCCGGCGACGACGACGTCTGCTTGAGGACCCGATCCCACTACTTCCACTACTTGGGGTCCTCTTGAGCCACCTCTCCAGCGAGCACCGGCAGCACCTGAAGAAGCGACTGCATCTGGCGAGGGGGAGGCGACTTCGGCGTGGCAAGCGCCCCGAAGCATCCAGCAGATCCATCCTCCGCAGCAGATGATCAGCGGCATCGACCAGCGAGTCACGCGGTCACGAGCGTATGAGATCTCTCACTTTGCTCATTTTGCATTCGTTGCTTCTTTTGAGCCCAAAGATGTTGGACACGCACTCTCTGATTCTAATTGGGTCAATGCCAAGCATGAGGAGTTAGAGAATTTTGAGCGAAACCAAGTTTGGACCCTAGTTCCACCTCCACCAAAATGCCACCTTATAGGTACCAAATGGGTTTTCAAAAAAACTTGGTGAGGATGGGATGGTAGTGAGGAACAAGGCTAAGCTAGCAGCCCAGGGTTTTTGCCAAAATGAGGGGATCGACTATGAGGAAACCTTTACCCTTGTAGCCCATTTAGAAGCCATTAGCATCCTTCTAGCTTTTGCAGTGTCGAAGGGTTTTAAGCTACACCAAAAGGATGTCAAGAGTGCTTTCTTGAACGGGTATATAGAGGAAGAGGTTTATGTGAGACAACCCCCTGGTTTCGAGAGTCCCAAGTTTCCAAACCATGTTTTCAAACTCACAAAAGCTTTATATGGTTTGAAACAAGCCCCGAGAGCATGGTATGATCGTTTGAAAACCTTTCTGCTTTCCAAGGGTTTCAAAATGGGATGGGTAGATAAGACTCTTTTTCTCCTCAAACAAGGCAATGACACCCTCTTAATTCAGATTTACGTGTTTGATATCATATTTGGTGGCTCCTCTCATGCACTTGTTGCCAAGTTTGCAGATACAATGAGCAGGGAGTTTGAGATGAGTATGATGGGTGAGTTGACCTTCTTCCTTGGGTTGCAAATCAAGCAAACCCGAGATGGGATGTTCGTGCATCAAGTCAATTTCACGAAGGACATCCTGAAGAAGTTCGACTTGGGTGAGGCCAAGCCTCTTACGACGCCCATGGCGACAACTGTTGCGATGGATGCGGACCAGGACGGAGAGGTGGTTGACCAGAAGGAGTACAGGAGCATGATTGGCTCACTTCTGTACTTGACGGCGACGAGGCCAGACATACAGTTTTCTGTGTGTTTGTGCGCTCGCTTTCAGGCGTCCCCTTGGACTTCCCACAAGCAAGCGGTCAAGCGCATCATGAGGTACCTCCGATACACTCCTAAGTTCGGACTTTTGTACTCTTCTTCTTTGAGCCTTTCACTTTGTGGTTACTCCGATGCGGATTTTGCCGGCTGTCGGCTTGAGCGCAAGTCTACTTCTGGGACTTGTCAATTTCTTGGCTCTTCACTGGTTTTGTGGTCTTCTCGCAAATAGTCGAACGTAGCCTAGTCTACTACTGAAGCCGAGTATGTTGCCGCTGCTTCTTGTGCTTCGCTGCTTTTATGGATGGTTGCTACATTATGTGATTTTGGTCTAGATTTCAGTCGGGTCCCTTTGCTTTGTGACAACACTTCTGCCATTAGTGTAGCAAAGAACCCTGTTCTTCACTCCAAGACCAAGCACATCGATGTTCGCTTTCACTTTCTTTGTGATCATTATGAGAAAGGCGACATTGATCTTAGGCATGTAGACACCCATAACCAGGTTGCGGATATTTTCACCAAGCCTTTGGATCTCTCAACTTTTGCTACGTTGAGAGGTGAGCTTTCGTGTGTGTTTCCCCTTTTAGATGGGTGAAGCATTTTGGTTGATGTACTATAGACTGACTTTCTGATCACTTTTTGTTTTGAGTCTTGAGTTTGTTTAGTCTTGTTTTGCTTCGATACTGACTTCTGCATGCATTTCATCATGTATACATCTTGCATTTTCGAGCTTCATGTCTATATTCCTTAAAATAAACTTATGCTCTAATTAGTGTATGCTTCGATGATATATGGTGATGCTTGTAGCTTAGGCTCTCTTTGATCACTGATACATGTTGTGAGCTAAGCTATTTTTTTCAGAATGATGGACATGCTTAATGAACTTAAAACTTGATACATGTTCACCATTGAGATTGGCAACTAGCATGTGTAGATTGTGCTGAGGTTACTTATGCTATGCATATATGCTAGGTTGCTATGTCTCTAGTTCTGATTCTTTCACTTGCTTGGACTGTTCACATTCTACTTAAAATGAAACAAGTTTTAGTGAATTAAAAAGATCGAGATGGGATTGCTTTGTCAGCACATCATGGTATTGAGACTGTTTCTCATTGTACATCGAGTTAAACTTGAGTCGTGTATTGTAAGACCGAATCCGATGCTTTAAGCTTCCGATTGCATATGTGTCGGGGGTCCACAAAAGGGGTACCCCCAATCAACGCAAACTAATAGGTTAAACCTAGAACGCCGGTAAATAACAAACCTAACCAGTCTAACCCCTTAAAGAGACCAACCCCTCGAGGCCCACAACGCTGGCCCGCCAAGCTAGGCCTCGGGCGAACGCGTGCTCTCCGTCTCGCTCGAGCCCTCCGAAGCCAGGCACCGGGCGAGCGCCCCACTAAAACCTCGAGTCCTGGCATTTAGGGCTCGAGCCCCCCACAGCCGAACACCATACCTCGAGACCCCACGCGGGGACCTCGAGCCTCTTTGGCACAACAGCCTATCCCTCAAGACGCTTATGCTTCCCTCGAGCGGCGCAGGCATCGGATGCCAGCCCCATACCGCGCATTTAATACATCTACCTACTCCAGTCACGTCCTCTGCAGCCCGACGTGTACCACAGTAACCAGGGCAGAGTCAAGTCTCATTTTCACCACAAGCATGGGCAAAAGGGGCGCCAGTACGGCACTGTTAACCCATACCCTACACTGTTGCACGTCCAAGCCACGTCTCGAGGCCTGGATGCCCACTGCTCAATCAATTTTCACGGGACTTGCCCATAACTGCGGGGACTCGAGCCCCCCGTAGGCGCCACCTCGAGGCTAGCTCCGCGCCCCTCGAGCCCTAACTGCTTTCATGCTATTGGAAGATAGGTACCCCAAGACCCGGAGGGACCCCGCCGCGTCCTGTACATGCCGGAATGGGCGCTGTACGGCCCCCACGCCACCACGTCTCCGCGTCCATGCCCAGGATGGAGGCCACGCTCCAAGGACGCCTCAGCAGCAACGCCCACGTCGGCTCCAGTGACCCCGACAAGACAGGATTCCTACCCTACGCCATATCGAGCGCTGTACATATCTATCCTGTGTAAACCCTGGCCTCCTCTTGTTCTATAAAAGGGGACGCCAGGGCCCTTCGCGCGAGGGACAGGACGCGAGTCCACGGTTACACAACTCGGAGAGACAACACACAAGTCCACATACGTACACACTCGAGTCCGGACTCCGGTCCACGCTCATTGAGCTTGTATTCGCCCCTGTACAAGCACTTAGGTGCAAGTAATACAAGAACCTCCTCCCCCGCTGGACGTAGGGCCTTCTTTGCCCGAACCAGGATAAATCCTTGTGTCATCTTGCATCACCATCCAGGAAGAGAGAACGCGATCATATTACTCGTTGGTGTCGTACCCCTGAGTTCGAAACACCGACAGTTGGCGCGCCAGGTAGGGGCCTTCGCATGTCGAGTCGGTTTCTCGCTGTTTCCTGGATGGCTGCTTCGACTCCTTCGTTCTCTGCCGGTGCCGTCATCTAGTTCGGGAGCCTCGAGTTCCTGGCCACCGACAACGGCAATGAGCTGACCTTGCTCTCCACGGAGGGCCCGAGTGGAGGGCGTGTCACGCCGCCTCGTGCGAGGAGCGTGGCACGTCGCCCACACCACCACGCATCGCCACCCCGTGAGCGGCGCCGTCGTCACCATCGTCGCCAGGCACAGGCGGTGGCAGCGGCGTACACCCACTTCCCCGTGGCCGGCGCGGAGTTCCCGAGGAGGAGCCTGCCCGGCGCACGGTGGGAGACTTCCAGGGCGCGCTCGCGCCCGCCCAGCGACTTCGCGTTCCTCATGCGCACAGACCAGGAGCCAGGCTAGAGGCCTCCGAGCCGCGCACCGTCGACGCACCCAGCCTCCTCCCACACGGGGAGTACCGCGCTCGACGCCGGCGGTTCCCGATCGGCCTCGACAACCCCGCAGCAGCCTACGCCCGCCAGCTCAACGAGCGCCGTCGGGGCCGACCGCCGGCAGAGCAGGAGGAGCGCCCGGGCGTGCTACTGCAGGCCATGGCCAACCTGGAGATCGTCCACCCCGCGCACGTCGACTGCGGCTTCTCGCGAGCCATCGAGCCACCCCGGCGAGCCACCGTCGGAGAATGGTACCGCGAGCTGCGGTCCCGACATCTGCCGAGGCGGCACGCCGTCAACAGCTCCGACTCCGACGAATACGACTACCATGACCCCGACCTCTGGGATCCCACCAGGGAGTGCTTCCAACTCGAGGGGGTCGTATGCGATACCGAGGACGAGGGTGACGACGGCAGGCAGGCGCTCGATCTAGAGGGCCCTAGTGACATGGCCGCGGCAGGCGGATCACGTGTTCAGGGGAGGAACGAACCTCCAGCATCGGCTGCACCGCCTCAGCACGACGACGGCCGGGCGGCGCAACTCGCGCAGGTGCAGGAGGCAATCACCAAAGCCGAGGAAGAACGGTGACACCTGCTGCAGCTCCGGCAAACTCTAATGCAGGAACCACCCCAGCCCCGAGGTGCCGGAGCTCGAGGTCGGGCTCGAGAGGTCCACCGGCGGATCCTCGAGGACGGGGCACCAGCACGCCCCGAAGTATGCTTCCCGCGAGCCGGGCAGAACGTGGTGGCGGCGGCGATGATGCTCCGTGATCTACCCGCCGTCTCCAACCCTGACGCCAGGCGCATGCTTGGGGAAATGAAGAACCTCCTCGAGATAGCCGCTGTGCAGCAGGCCGAGAGCTCGGCGTCACGCCGGCGCGGAGCAGCCTCGGGGAAGCCGGCGGACACGCCCCACAACGAGCGCGAGACATCCGTCCACCAGCCGGACGCCTCTCGAGCTAGGCCAGTCCGCGAACGGACCATCGACAACCGGCCACCTCGAGACCCCAATGACGCCCGCAACGACATCAACCGATGGCGCAAGGACAAGGGGGCCCAAGAGCGTGGCTATAGCGCCCATCGAGGGGGGCGCTACGACAGTGACGAGGACCGGCAAGTCCTCGAGCCCCCGGGCCCTAGAGTCTTCAGCCGGGCCATCCGCAGCTCAACCCTCCCCGACCGCTTCCGACCGCCGAGCAACATCGTGAAGTATGACGGGGAGGTCGAGCCCAAGCTCTGGCTCTCGGACTTCAGCCTAGGCTGCCAACTGGGCAGAGCGAAGAACGATGACCGTGTGATCATACGCCAACTCCCACTTTACCTCTCGGACACCGCCCGCCGGTGGCTCGAGGGGCTCCCGCCGGATCGGATCGACGACTGGGCCGACCTAGTCAGGGTCTTCGACGGGAATTTCAAGGGGACTTGCGTGTGCCCAGGCAACCCCTGGGACCTACGGCGTTGCAGGCAGGCGGCGGACGAGCCCCTCCGCGACTTTGCTTGGTGGTTCTCGAAGCAGCGCCTCGAGCTCCCCCACGTGCCTGATGAGGACGTCATCTCAGCGTTCCTCGCGGGCACGACATGCCAAGAGCTAGTTCATGAGCTAGGACGCTACCGTTCCAGGATGGTCGAGCACCTGATGGATCGCGTCACCAGCTTTGCCTCAGGCGATGTTGGGGGAAAGGACCCTTGGCAGAAGCGCCGCTCGAACTGGTGCTCGGAATTAACCCTCGCGCAATGCCTCGTTGTCCTTGCGAGGGCCCTCTCCTACTGGGGATCGTTACTCTGACCCCCGGACGCGGGTTCAACCCTCGTCGCTTCGTTGTTCTCCATGCAGGTCCAAGTCGACAGTCACACTGCAGGAAATCCTCGCTGGCCGACAACGCCACCTTCGCTTGGAGCGAAGGTTCAAGCAAGCGGCGAGTGTGCGCTGTCCCGAAGGCGAGCGAAGCCGAAGGTTCGGCGCGCGCGGCCGAAGGTCAAACCTTCGGTCTTCTCCCCCGAAGGCAAGTAAAGCCGGAGGTCCGGCAGATGGCGGAGGGGCACGGGCCCAAGGGCGAGCGCGGCCGAAGGTCAAAACCTCCGCATTTTTCACCGAAGGTGAACGGGAACCAGGTGGCGGCGCGTTGGAGGGTGGCCAATTAGGGTTTCCGCTTCAGCCGTGTATTTACGCTTTTGCCTTTCCTCCCTGCGTGGAGGTGAGGAATCTTCCCTGTACCTTTTTGTAATTTGGACCGTGCCCCTTGGCATCCCCTATAAATACCAAGGGGATGAACAGTGTAAAGGGACGACCTTTTGGGAAAATTGAGCACCTTCCACTTTCGCCTTACCTTCGCTACTGCATCCGACGCTTGGCCGCCTTCGCTCTTTCCCCTGCACAAGTGCGGAGGTAGGGCAAGTGCGTTCCAACGGCAACGAGGTAGTGGGGGCCTTCTTTGGCCGTTCCACGGACAAAGGTAAGGCGGTGACCGCGCCAGAGGGCTCGAACAAGGGCAACGATGCCAAGAACGACAACAATAACAGCAACAAAAAGAAGAAGAACAAATGCAAGGGTCAGAAGGCGAGGCGCGACGCCAATGACGACGACGACGAAGAGGTGCTCGCAGGCGCCCTCGAGCCTAAGAAGCCCCGAGGCCCCCCTGACGGGGCTGTTTTCGACCAGATGCTCGAGGACCCCTGCACTTATCACAAGGGCCCCGTAAATCACAAGTTAAAGGACTGCCGACTGTTGAAAGGCTACTACTCCAAGCTCGGCGATAAGAAAGAAGACGCGCCTAAGGGCAAGGATAACAATCGGCGTGGCGGTGGGGACGCGGACGGCAACTTCCCCCGGTGCGCGACTGCTACATGATCTACGGGGGGCCGACCGTCGGGCTCTCAGCTCGAGAAAGAAAGAAGGAGCGCCGGGAGATCTTTGCACTCGGCCACGACGCCCCTTGGTATCTTGACTGGTCTGATGCGCCGATCACGTTCGACCGTGACGACCATCCGGACTGTGTCATAAACCCGGGGGCGTACCCCCTCGTCGTCGACCCCGTCATCGTCGACGTACGGTTCTCCAAGGTGTTGATGGATGGGGGCTCGAGCCACAACATCATATACCTCGAGACCCTCGACCTCCTGGGGATTTCAGACGGTTAGCTCCGACCCAGCGTCGGGGGGTTCCACGAAGTCGTACTAGGGAAGAAGGCCCACCCCCTCGGGCGCATCAACCTGCCGGTTTGCTTCGGCATGCCGGCTAACTTCCGCCAGGCGACACTCACCTTCGAGGTGGTTGGGTTCCAAGGGACCTACCACGCCATCATCGGCCGGCCAGGCTACGCCAAGTTCATGGCGGTTCCCAACTACACGTACTTGAAGCTCAAAATGCCGGGGCCAAAAGGGGTCATCACCATCGACACATCCTACGAGCACGCGTACCACTGCGACGTGGAGTGCGTCGAGCGTGGGGAGGCAAACGTCCAGCTCGATTCGCTCGAGGCCCTAGCCGCCCTGGCCACCGAGGAGGCCCCTGAAGCGAAGCGCCACGCTGGCACCTTCGAGCCGGCAGAGCACACAAAGCTGATACCCATCGACCCGACCTCGACCGATGGCAAGACGCTGGCCGTCAGTACCAGCCTCGAGCCTAAATAGGAAGCAGTGCTCGTCGACTTTCTCCGCGCGAACATCGACATGTTTGCGTGGGGCCCCTCGGACATGCCGGGCATACCGAGGGAAGTCGCCGAGCACGCCTTGGAAATCCAGGCCGGGTCCAGACCGGTGAAGCAACGCCTGCGCCGCTTCGATGAGGAGAAGCGCAGGATCATCGGCGAGGAGGTGCACAAGCTTTTGGCGGCTGGGTTCATCAAGGATGTATTTCACCCAGAGTGGCTAGCTAACCCTGTACTAGTTAGGAAAAAGAATGGAAAAATGCGGATGTGTGTAGACTACACTGGTCTGAATAAAGCATGTCCAAAAGTTCCATTTCCTTTACCTAGAATTGATCAGATTGTCGATTCCACTGCGGGGTGTGAAGTACTTTCATTTCTCGATGCGTATTCCGGCTACCACCAGATTAGGATGAAAGAATCCGACGAGCTCGCTACCTCTTTTGTTACGCCTTTTGGTATGTATTGCTACGTTACAATGCCCTTCAGCCTTCGAAACGCCGGGGCAACGTACCAACGTTGCATGCAGCATATCTTTGGTGAACACATAGGAAAAACCGTCGAGGCCTACGTCGATGACATCGTGGTTAAAACCAAGAAAGTTGGGAGCCTCATCAGCAATCTCGAGGCCACGTTCAAATGCCTCCGGGCCAAGAATGTGAAGCTCAACCCCGAGAAATGTGTCTTTGGTGTGCCTCGAGGCATGCTACTTGGCTACATTGTCTCACAACGGGGGATCGAGGCCAACCCCGAAAAAATCTCAGCAGTCACGAGGATGGGCCCACTTCGAGATCTCAAGGGTGTACAGAAAGTGACAGGCTGCCTAGCCGCTCTCAGCAGATTCATTTCGAGGCTAGGGGAAAAAGCGCTACCCCTCTACCGCCTGCTGAAGAAGACGGAACGCTTAACGTGGACTGTCGAAGCCGAGGAGGCCTTAACCAAGTTGAAGGGGTTGCTGACTTCCGCGCCAATCCTCGTGCTACCGCGACCGGCCGAGGGTGACGATCGCCCCGAGCCCCTCCTCCTCTATGTGGCTGCAACCACTCAGGTGGTCAGCGCGGTCATAGTCGTCGAGAGGCACGAGGAGGGTCATGCGTTGCCGATCCAATGACCGGTGTACTTCACCAGTGAGGTGCTCTCCGAGGCCAAGGTCCGGTACCCGCACATCCAGAAGCTGCTCTACGACATTATTATCACAAGGCGCAAGCTTCAGCACTACTTCCTCGCTCATCCTGTAACGGTGGTGTCGTCCTTCCCCCTCGGTGAGATCATCAACAATCGGGAGGCCACGGGGCGAATCGCCAAGTGGTCCGCCGAGTTAATGGGGGAGGCCATCACCTACGCCCCGCGAAAAGCCATCAAGTCGCAAGCATTGGCGGACTTCATTGTTGGGTGGACCGACACCCAGCTCCCGCCAGCACAAATTCAAGACGAGCTCTGGACCATGTACTTCGACGGATCCCTCATGAAGACGGGGGCAGGCGCAGGCCTGCTCCTCATCTCACCCCTCGGAGTCCACTTGCGCTACCTGCTGCGCCTACACTTCCCTGCCTCCAACGACGTCGCTGAGTACGAGGCCCTCGTCAATGGGCTGCGCATAGCCCTCGAGCTTGGGGTCCGACGCCTCGACGTTCGAGGGGACTCGCAGCTCGTCGTCATCTAGGTCATGAAGGCCTCGAGCTGCGTCGATCCCAGGATGCAAGCGTACTGCGGGGAGGTGCGCAAGCTAGAAGATAAGTTCCACGGCCTCGAGCTCAACCACATAGCTCGAAAATATAACGAGGCCGCAGACGAGCTGGCAAAGTTGGCGTCCATGCGCGGCACGGTTCCGCCAGACGTCTTCTCGAGGGACGTTTTTGAGCCATCCGTCAAAATCGGCCCGGGGGCTGGCCCCTCGACGCCACCCCTCGAGCTAGACACGGGGGCTCGACCTTCAACGCCACCCCTCGGGAATGACCCCTCGACATCCGCTGAGGCGATGCAGATCGAGGCACCCGCCTCTTCTTCATCACGACCCCTCGACTGGCGGACGCCCTTCCTCGACTACCTGACGCAAGGCGTGCTACCAGAAGACAAGACGGAGGCCCGACGCATCGCTCGAAGGGCCAAGACCTACGTCATCTACGGCGACGAGCGGGAGCTGTACCGACGAAGCCCGACCGGGATCCTTCAGCGCTGCATCCTCCTCGAGGAAGGACGCAAGCTCCTCGATGACATGCACTCGGGGGCTTGCGGCCACCACGCAGCACCAAGGACCCTGGTTGGGAACGCCTTCCGTCAAGGCTTCTATTGGCCGACCGCCATTGGAGACGCCAAGCGCTTGGTCCGAGCATGCCATGGGTGTCAATTCTACGCCAAGCAGACGCACCAACCCGCACATGCCCTGCAGATGATCCCAATTACTTGGCCATTCGCCGTTTGGGGGCTCGACCTCGTGGGTCCCCTCAAAAAGACAAGTGGAGGGCACTCACACGTGCTCGTGGCCATCGACAAGTTCACCAAGTGGATCGAGGCTAAGCCGATAGGCGACCCCACCTCCGAGAAGGCTGTCGAGTTCATCGCCAACATCATGTACCGGTTTGGGGTGCCTAACGTTATCATCACCGACAATGGCACCCAATTCACGGGCAAAAAGTTCACCAACTTCTGCGACGACAACAACATTCGCGTGACCTGGGCCTCGGTCGCATACCCTCAATGCAACGGGCAGGTCGAGCGCGCCAACGGCATGATACTCCATGGGCTGAAGCCGAGGCTATTCAAGACCCTCAAAAACTTCGAAAAAGGGTGGGCTGCAGAGCTCCCCTCGGTGCTGTGGGGCCTCAGGACTACGCCGAGCCGAGCCACCGGGTTCACTCCGTTCTTCCTAACCTACGGCGCCGAGGCTGTCTTGCCTACGGACCTCGAATACGGCTCCCCTCGACTCCGAGCCTACAACGAGCAAACCAACGATGAAAGGCTCGCCAATGCCAAGGACCAGCTCGAGGAGGCCCGAGACGTGGCGCTCATCAACTCCGCGCGCTACCAGCAAACGCTTCGACGCTAGCACGACAAGCACGTGCGCAAGAGGGACCTGGCGATGGGGGACCTCGTGCTTCGACGGCTGCAAGACAATCGAGGGCGCCACAAGCTCACTCCTCCATGGGAAGGCCCATACACCGTGGCTGAGGTGCTCAAGCCAGGAACATACAAGCTCTACGACGATCAAGGCAGAATCCTGGCGAACGCGTGGAACATCTCTTAGCTACGTCGTTTCTACCCTTAAAGGCCTCGAGGCCTCATTCATTTTGTTGCTTTGTACAAACACGCCCAAAATGAATGAACAAACTCGTGCATTGTCTTTCATTTTGCTTAGCAACTTAAGGTAGCCTCGACCCTGCCATGCTCAGGGTCGAGCCTCCCTCGGGGGCTGACAGGGGGACCTCCCCCCCCCAGACTCTGGAAAAAACGCGTTTTCTTTTCAAAAATTTGACCCTCATCTCGACTCGTGCCTCGAGTGAACTAGCGACGTCTAAATCCTAAAATACCTCGAGCCTCCAAGGGTCGGGAAGCGTCGACGTAGACGGCCACCTACGCCCCCGGGCTACGGTACCCTACCTACACCTCCCCTCGAGGGGCTCGCGACGTATCGAAGGAACACAGACTAAGTTAGCAGAAACTCGAGCTTGCTAACAAAGAGAAGTGGTCAAACGCATTTGAAAAGAAAACAACTTCTTTAAACAAACAAGTCATATATACAAATGGGTCTCGACGGACCCTCATTCATGTCATAAAATTCTTACAGGGGCCTCGACGCCCAAATTTGGCACGCAGGCCCTAATCTTCGTCGGTGTGGTACTCCTCCCCAAGGTCTTCCACGGCGGGCTCAGCCTCGACACCCGAGCTAGAGGGAGGAGGGTCCTCGACACCGCTGCTGGCAGTCAGGAGGCAGCACGTCCTCCTCGAAGATCTTCGCGAGTGACGTCCCCGGCCTCTCCATCTTCTCCAAGATTTTGTCGACACGGCGGTTGTTCCACTCCTCGTCCTTCCCCTCGATCTCGATGAAGCCATTGGCGACAACGTGGACCGGGAAGCGGAAGCCGGAGCGGACGACCGCGAGCGTCTGCTTGACGCCATGGTGGAGAGCTTGCCGGACACGGTCCCGCGCAGCTACGTCGAGGAAGCACAAGGCGTCGACCAAGGCGTCGCCTCGGGCCACCGCACCTTCTGCCGCAGCCACCGGAGGAGCAACCCACATGGAGCCGAGCCGATCGAGGGAAGTGCGAGCCCGCTCCGCTACCATCATCTCGTCTTGGAGTTGGTCCAAGAGAGCCTGGTTCGTCCTGCAGAGCTCCTCGACCGTCTTCTCGACCCCTGCGCAACGAACGAGGAAGAGTGAGACTGCGGCGTAACAAAAAACTTCGAGACCCAAACAAGGGCAAGGTGTAAGCCTCACCATCGCAATGTTGCCCCAGTGCGGCGAGGTCGCTGGTAAGGCCCTCAGCACGCTGCTCGAGCCTGCGCTTCTCGACCAGCATGAGGAGCTTCTCAGACCTAAGCTCCTCGATCAGCCTGCCCGCCTCCACGAGGGCCAGATCCTTTCGGATCACCTCCTCCCGCGCCGCCCCCTCGGCAGCTCGGGCGGTGGCGACACCGCTCTCGGCGTCTTCGGCCTCCTTCTTCGCCACCTCCGCTGCGGACCGAGCGACGGCGGCATCGCATTGAGCATCCTCGGCCTCTTTTCTCGCCGCCTCCGCTGCGGTTCGGGCGGTGGCGGCCTCGCCACGGGCGTCAGCGGCCTCCTGCTTCGCCGCCTCAGCTTCAGCCCGGGCGGAGGTGGCCGCGCATCGGGCGTCCGCGGCCTCCTTCCTCGACGCCTCGAGAGCGGCAGCGGACTCCTCCTTGGATCGAGCGACCTCACCTCGAGCCGCTCAGACCTCCGCCTCCGCCTCGTTGAGCCAGCTTGCCATTTGGGCGCTCCGGCTCAGCTCAGCGCGGAGATCTTGAAGCTCCGCCTCAGCCCTCGCGAGGGCAGCCGACACCTGTGCGGACCGGCCCGACTCCTCGGAGCAGGACCGCTCCGCCTCCGCCATGAGCTCGGCCACCTCCCGGAAGATGGACCGCACCTCGCGCGGGCCCCCCGCTGGACCGGTTGCTCGACGGAGACCATGGCGAGGGACGGGCTCGGCGCGTCGGGAAACGGCCATACTGGTCGGTCAAGCTCGATGTCGGGCAGATCCTCCTCCGCCCCGAGCTGCCCCAGCTGCGGCCCGCAGCCCGACGGCACGGGCCCCGGCTCTTCCCTGGCCGGGTCCTCCGGCTGTCTTGTCAGCGCTAGCCGGCGCCTCGGGCACCTCCACCATCGTCAAGCCCGCGGCGAGGAGCGGCCCCTGCTCCAGCTCGTCCAGGAGGTCCTCCACTGTCGGCTCCTTCTCCGCCAACGCCTCTCCCCCCTTTCCCTCCTCCGCAGCCCAGCTCGTGTCGGTCGGGGCCCGGAGGGGCTCAGTCTCCTCGGCCCCAGACACCGGCGGGGCCGTGCTCGCCCCAGGCGCTTCCCCGGAACAGCCGTCGTGGTGGGGGGAAGGGTGGCGCTCCCAACTGGCGCCATCGCGGGAGGAAGAGGAGGGGGAGGAGGCAGCGCCTCAGCGGGCGTGGCAGTGGCAGGCTCGATGCTGTAAGCTGCGGCCCCTGCAATACGAGATAAAAGTGATATCAGAAGCGGGAAGGATGCCTCGACCCATGTGGTCGATGGCGACGGCCTCACCAAGATTAGCGACGATCATCTGGCCTCCTCGAGCCATGGCAGCTCGAGCTTTCTCCAGCCAAGCGGCTTCTCTAGCGGAGGAAGGTGCCATACCTCGAGGTGCTTGTGCCTCGACTGGGCTCGAGGTTTTGGCCCGCTTGGACGCAGCAAGGTCCACCTCCTGGTAGGAGCGCTTACCCCTGAGAAACCAGAGATGGCATGCATCATCAAAAGTAAAGAGGTATAGCCTCACTACCGACGAGATCCAAGAAAATTACTCACCCAAAGCGGCGGCTGGGCTTCTTCCCGGAATCGCCGGACACACTCGGGGGCTTCGAGCCCACCCCGCGGCTCGAGCCCTGCGCCTGGGCCATCTCCACGGGGCTGGGATGGGGGGAGGGCTCCATACGCCTCCCGTGGCTCGACCTCGAGGGAGAGCCCTCCTTCCGCCCCACATCGCGGGAGGGCGACCGCACCTCCCTCGTGCTGTCGTCGTGGCGCCCGCCCCGGCGCGGGCTCCGGGACTTGCTCCGGCGCTCGCGCTGGAGGTCGCGCCCTCCCGCGTCCGCATCTGTGTCCCGGTGGCGGTGCGGCGATGGACTCCGGGGACGCTCACGCCCCTGGTCACGAGACGCTCGGGGGCTCCCTCCCCGACGCTTGTGATGGTGCGGGCTCGACGCCTCCTCCTGACGCCCGCTCCTCCGAGGGCTCGACCCCGACCTCGATGGCTCGCGGCGGTCGGACCCGGAGCCCCTCCCGATGTGGTCGCTGCCCCTCGAGGCTCGGCCCTTCTCGAGACCTCCCGCCTGGGCTGACGCGGGGGCGGTCTCCGTTGGTGCTGTGGCGGAGGCGCTCCGGGTTCGGGGCCTCCTCACGACAGGGGGCACGTCCGGCACGGAGCTCGACGGACCTCGGGCCCCCGGCGAGGCAGGGATCGGCGCCGCCTTCCGCGGCTGCGTCCCGCACGACCCCTTCGCCGGGGGAACCTCCAGTATACCCTCCTGCACAGAGGAGTGGTCAGCCCGGACGTCGACGACCCCCGCGCGCCTCAAACGCGCATCCATCCCCTCGTCGTCACTCTCATCATCATCATCATCCTCTTCCTCCGAGCTCGAGGAGCTGAGCTCGGGGGACTCGTCTCCAGGCTGCCAGTTGCGACGAGCCTTCGCCAGCCTCTGCTCCCGGGCCGAGCGACGGCAAGTTTTTGTTTTTCTCTTTCTTCTTTTTGGCATCCTTGTTCTCCTTGTCTTTCTGAGCAGAAGGCGCCTCACCTGGGTATCCGCGGCGTCCTCCCTCACCGGGGGCCTCGACGCACGGCAAGTGAACGCCCCCTGCAAAAAAGAAGAAGCGTGACGAGACGAACCACAAGAAGGATGTGCCGGGCTCGTAAAAAGAGAAAGGGGGAGGAGGCTCGGGACGGCTTAGCTCGAGGGAGGCTTACCAGGTCTAGACACCCGCTGTCGGGTGCCATGGCTATCAGGTTGGTGTCCTCGGGGATGAACGACCCTTGGATCGTGATCGACACCCGCGAGACGCCCTCGTTCCGAGGCAGCCTACCCTCGGCCATCCTCGATCGATTTAGCGCCTCGAGCTGGGCCTTCGGTCCCATCTCGTGCATAAAGAGGGGGCGGTTCGCCAGCGGAAGAACCCTTCGCTAGTGGAACACCCAGATGACCGCCTGAACGGTCAGGTTCTTCTCGTCCACCAGCATCTTCATCGTCTCCATCAGGGGAACCAGGTAGCGCTGCCTGTCCGCCGCGACCCCCAGGTCCACTTCTCCGGGCGCTGAGTGAGGACCCTGCCGGTGTACTGCGGAAGGAGACCACCTTCATTCCGCAGGTAGAACCAGTGGTCGTCCCACCCGGCCTGGTTGGAGGAAAGCTTGTAGCGGAGGTATTCGCGGGGGACATTGGCCGACGAGGTCCCCGTCCTCGCAGTGACGGTGAGGGAACCCATGCGCACGAGCCGCCTCCCGCTGGGCTTCAGGGCCTTGATGAAGAGCTCGCCCCGAAAGCGATGGACGAACATCTCCCAGTGCGGCTCGATCCTCAGGTACCCCTCGCACACCGCGGCGAAGATGGCGGCGTGCGAAATCGAGTTAGGGGAGAAGTGTTGCAGCTCCACCTCGTAGTGATGGGTCAGCGCCCGCATGAAGCGGCTCGGCGGAACGCCGAGCCCCATGCGGTGGTAGCGCGTGAAGCTCACCACGTACCCCTCCGGCGGGTGCGGCTCCCGGTGATCCGCTGACGGGGTAACCCACCACGCGGGTCCCTCCTCCGGGTTGGGACGGAGAAGCCCCTGGGCCACCAGCGACTCCATCTCGCGCTGCGTCACCTTCGTCGGGCTCCAGTCTTCAGCTGGCAGCGCTTGTGTCTGGGCGACCATGGCGGTGGCGTGGCGCAGACCCAAGCAGCGGACGGGCAGCCGAAAAATCCCCAATCGACTAGCTCGAGGGAGAGGGCGCGTGAAGGCTACGGCGGCGGTGAAGGCAAAGGCAAAGTAAAAGGTTTCCTTTTCCCCTCTTTCGATATTTATAAGGGGAAACCCCAACGGGCGGGGTCTCCCACGACGTAAAAAGGTAACTGCATGCATTTAATGCGCCCACCTAACCATGTCTCGAGCCGAATGCAGGGTACACGCGGCAGCTCACCATTCGCTCCACTACCCGGGCCCGCCACGACCGTCGCTCCGGCTTCGCGTCCGCCGCCCTCCCCGATGGTTTCCGCCTAAAAAGGCGCGCCCAACGGGCAAAAGGATTCCTAGACGACGGAGGCTTCTTCACGAAGGTAAAAACGGGCCCCGGCCCTAAGCCTCAAAGCAGCGAAGGCTGGCCCTCGAAGTGGGTTCGACAGCCGGCTTCGAGCACCCGAGTCAGGGACACCAAGGGGCGCTACTCGCGGCATCACTCGAAGGCCAAGCCCTCGAGGCCCCTCACGTGTATCCAAGGCAGGGAGCACGACGTGCAGTGAGATCCCCTCGGAGGGAGGCATCGAGCCACCGGGCCCTATCGAATGGACCCGGCACTCCTGCAGACTGAGCACCCATGCTTTATGAGATCGCCTCCGGGCTACAGTCGACCCCTATCGAACGGGGCACGAGGTCTCACTTGGATTCCCCGTTACCAGCTCACCGGGAACCTCGATACTCGCTCGCTCGTGGTAGTACGAGGCGTCCCACCTCGCATCCGACCGAAAGGACTCGCGGGATGACAAGCCAGGGCAACCGGCGTGCCGGACAGCTCGAAGAGCCGGCCGGCCGGTTCAGCCTGGCACCCCTCGACGAAAGAGGGTCTAAAAAACTCGGGGGCTCGAAGCTCCCGAACCTAAAAAATGCAACTAACACTCACACAAGAAAAAGCCCACGAGGGAGTCTTAACCACTACCCCGTGGCCTCGGGGGCTACACCCGCGGGTGTCGCACCCACGACACCCCCGGAATCAAAACGACCAAACCCTCGAGACCAGTTAGCTAACCCTCGAGATCCCAGTCGGAAGCCCCTGCTCGAGTGCAAGCACTCGAACAGGGGCTCGGGGGCTACTGTCGGGGGTCCACAAAAGGGGTACCCCCAATCAACGCAAACTAATAGGTTAAACCTAGAACGCCGGTAAATAACAAACCTAACCAGTCTAACCCCTTAAAGAGACCAACCCCTCGAGGCCCACAAAGCTGGCCCGCCAAGCCAGGCCTCGGGCGAACGCGCGCTCTCCGTCTCGCCCGAGTTCACTGAGCCAGGCCTCGGGCTGACGCCCATTCTCCATCTCGCCCGAGCCCTCCGAAGCCAGGCCCCGGGCGAGCGCCCCACTAAAACCTCGAGTCCTGGCATTTAGGGCTCGAGCCCCCCACAGCCGAACACCATACCTCGAGACCCCACGCGGGGACCTCGAGCCTCTCTGGCACAGCAGCCTATCCCTCAAGACGCTTATGCTTCCCTCGAGCGGCGCAGGCATCGGATGCCAGCCCCATACCGCGCATTTAATACATCTACCTACTCCAGTCACGTCCTCTGCAGCCCGACGTGTACCACAGTAACCAGGGCAGAGTCAAGTCTCGTTTTCACCACAAGCATGGGCAAAAGGGGCGCCCGTACGGCACTGTTAACCCATACCCTACACTGTTGCACGTCCAAGCCACGTCTCGAGGCCTGGATGCCCACTGCTCAATCAATTTTCACGGGACTTGCCCATAATTGCGGGGACTCGAGCCCCCCGTAGGCGCCACCTCGAGGCCGGCTCCGCGCCCCTCGAGCCCTAACTGCTTTCATGCTATTGGAAGACAGGTACCCCAAGACCCGGAGGGACCCCGCCGCGTCCTGTACATGCCGGAATGGGCGTTGTACGGCCCCCACGCCGCCACGTCTCCACGTCCACGCCCAGGATGGAGGCCACGCTCCAAGGACGTCTCAGCAGCAACGCCCACGTCGGCTCTAGTGGCCCCGACAAGATAGGATTCCTACCCTACGCCATATCGAGCGCTGTACATATCTATCCTGTAAACCCTGGCCTCCTCTTGTTCTATAAAAGGGGACGCCAGGGCCCTTCGCGCGAGGGACAGGACGCGAGTCCACGGTTACACAACTCGGAGAGACAACACACAAGTCCACATACGTACACACTCGAGTCCGGACTCCGGTCCACGCTCATTGAGCTTGTATTCGCCCCTGTACAAGCACTTAGGTGCAAGTAATACAAGAACCTCCTCCCCCGCTGGACGTAGGGCCTTCTTTGCCCGAACCAGGATAAATCCTTGTGTCATCTTGCATCACCATCCAGGAAGAGAGCACGTGATCATATTACTCGTTGGTGTCGTACCCCCGGGTTTGAAACACCGACAATATGCATAGGCTTAGCTCGGTTGAAAAGTTAGGCAATGACAAGCACTCAACCTCTCGCAATCACATGCTGAACTTAAACTTGTGTTAATGACCGCTGCAAATTCTCCGATAAAATCTGAAAATGCAAGTCTATGTTTCATTCTATAGCATGATGATTGAACTTTGCTGGGGGTAGTTCACCTTGTATACATGTTTAGCACTTGTTTGACTTCTTGTCTATACATGTTCAGTGCTATTTTGATGGTGAAACCTTTTTCTGAATGGCTTAAAACTGCTCACCTGGCTTATGCTTTCATATTTCGTATTTGGTGTTCAGTTTGAGCCTTTGCTAAGCACTTTTGCTTGTTGTTTAGAAGTCGAAACAACACTCTTTAGAGCATTCATTCACTCTATCGATTATATACCTGAAGCTGCTAACATGCATTTTTGACTCATTTGCATTCGCTTGACTCCGATAGACATGCCCTAGCACCATTTTCTCTTGATTGAACTTGTTCCCTTCTTTTTTGATTGCAACTTGCACCCAAGGGGGAGAACTTTTCCAAGGGGGAGTGTGTCTTGATGTGGTGACAATTTGCAATTTATGCTTCACTTGCTGAGGGGGAGTTCTTTGAGTGAAGGGGAGCTTTTCTGCTTTGCTCCGAGTCAGTTTTTATTTTGGTATCGATCTTTCAGCTAGTTGTGTCGAGCCTCTGTGCCTCTGTCTTGAGGGACTAGCTGTTTTCACCACTTTGTTTTGGTGTTTTTTGATTGGTATCAAGCTTTCAGCTAGTGGTGTTGAATCCTTTCGGCCTCTTCTTGAGGACTAGCTTGATTCTGACTTGGTTGCGTCGAGCCGTTGCCCATGTCTTTGAGAACCAAGTCTTGTGCTCCGTTTTTTGATCGGGTTTTGCTCTTCGATGAGTTGTTGCTCCGATCTTTTGCTTGGTTGTGTTGAGCCGTTGCCCATGTCTTTGGGGACCAAGCTTTGCTTATCTCGACTTGTTCTGTTTCGGCCTTTCTCTTGGCTTTTGGACATCTCGAGTGAGTTTTCTTCTTCTACCTACTTCTGTTTTCGTTTTCATTTTGATTACGGTTACTATGAGTTGACGATGCACTCATCAAGGGGAAGATTGTGAACACAAGGTTGATATGTGCCCTTGTGGTTCCCTTCCTGAGTGATGAGCGATCGGTCAACGAGCAACATGTTTCTTGGCTGTGTTGATGTGCAGGTGTGGAGCTCGGAGACAGTGGTCAAAGATGAGGTGAAGGTCAAGTAGAGACGTGCCATGCCGATGGACCGAGAGCGGTGAAGGGCGGACATGAGGCTTGCACTGTGTTGTTGGTCCTTACAACTAATATTATACCATCAACTATTGCATGAATTAACATGTATGATCAATAAAGCAGAGTTGTAGGGTTGATCCTAACGAGTTCCATGAGTTTTGGTGATCTCCACTATTTTGCAGGTATTGAATTTTTCACCAAATAAAACTATCTCAGATGATGAAGTGGAGTACACCATTGCGTAGAGCTCATCGCGCTGATCGAAACGGACATATTACTTGCTATATTTAGAACTCGGATGGAGAAGATATTAATTTAGCAAAAGAGTCCAACAAATTCGGTCGGACCCACCTAACAGTCCCACGCAGGCAGGCCCCACCTAACAGTAGCATGCGGCAGCGCCGTGTGCCCGTGTCCACGCATTGCGCAGACATTGTCTCCCTGAAGCCCAGCATGCGCAGGAGTTGACCGATCAGTTGGTGACACGTGGCGAGGAGGAGCGCATGCGCACGCATCCATGCGGAGCTTGGGCGGGAGCAGGCCGCTCGCCCGTACGGCCGACAAACAGGGACAGGTGGCGCGAGAAGAATGGAAAAAAATTGGGTACGTACAGTAGGTACCTGGCGCTGTGCGTATTTCCAATGAGACGGCAACACGTGGATGAGTATTCGACCGGCTCACCTGGCCTCCGAGCGCTTAATCAATCGGCTCCGGGCTCCTAGTCCCAGCGCTGCGGCACAGCTCGTTACGATAGGATTCCTTGGATCGTAGTTTAGCCAACGTCGGCTCCGTGTCTTTAGCTTCTGAACTTTGCTTTGAAAAAACAACTTCTGCAACTTTGCCATTTCTTCTTCTGAACTTTGCCATTTCTTCTTCTGAACTTGCTTAGCACAGTTGCTTTGAAGAAAAAAATCTGTACAACTTATCATTTTGTTGGAACTTGCTTTGTACTAGCTACACAGTAGCACAAATGCTAAAACACAAAGATGATTCTTTTATCTAAAATAAATATGATATTTTGAGCCTCTTTTAGCTTTACAGTGTGATGGATCTTATTCAAAAATTATAGTCGATTTACAGTGTCGAATTTTTTATTGTACTGCATCTGGATGGTGTTACAAAATCTTGCCATCTATGTATAAGCACAGACTGGGACATGTCGACATGCTCAAAAAATCACAGTATCTTCTAGATATGCTCATAAAAGGAGACTAATAGCAGAGGTCGCTAAAACAGTGTCTAGTTGAACACATAATAAGAGTATTGTTGGATGATATATTAATGAACAGAATATAGTTACATTTTTTCATCAAAATATAACTTTGTAGCAGATGAGGACATTGTGGCATCTAGCTGAACTCCGAGTAAAAGATGTGTAAATCCTCCTTGGATGTAAGGTGTAGATACGACAGAAGATTGTTCCACCATAGAATTTCTACCGTCTGGCATTGTGGCAGAAGCATATCCATCTTGGAACAGTGGGGAAGGCTTGGTTGAACCATATGTAAAGTTTGACATAGCACAAGTTCCACCAGTACCACTAGCATCAAGGTCCTGTATTTATAAAAAAAAATATACAAGTAAATAAAATAGAAAAAACAATAATAAGTCAAATTGATGACTTACGATTAATTGGTTAGGATTAGAAGAATCATCTCTATTTTGTGTAGCATTAGTTGTATCTCCTGTACAGATATTAAAATAAGAAAAATTACTACACAAGTACCAACGCTGGAAACAAAATAAGCTAGAAAAAAGATTGCATCAATATACCTTTCTTCTTAGCACTTTTCTTTTTTTTTCCTTGTATTTTTTTCAAGTATGTTTGTGACGCGTTTTTTCTTTGCGCCTTTTACCACTTGAGGAATTTTAAATGATATTCTACCTTTCAATGGGTCTGTTGCACAATCAGTCGGAACTAGGGAAACCTCATTGGATTTCTCATTCATCTTACTCAGAGAAGCATCTGCTTCTAAATCCAATTTTTGCATGCCTTTCTCCAAATTATGAAGAAGTTCTTTTGACATTGAACACTTCAATGCTATGGATGTCGCCATTCGTGAGATACGTGCAGCCCATGTTTTGTTACTTTCCCTCCCACTTTCTTGTTTGTGAACATAGAATCCTCTTTTTGCATATTTTGTCCATCTTCCTATTATGTATTGTGGTGTCAAAATGAAAACATTATTTGCATTTAAGACTTTCAGAGCATGCTTGCACAATATACCTGCAAGATAAATAGTCAATTTACATCCGTTCATATTATATTAGAAAATTATGAATTGAAAAATGTATGTAAGTACCTATAGATTCAAACTTTCTGCATGAACATTTAATGGTCATATCTGTAGTGTTGAACAAAATTGTTGCTCCATGAGTAGAGTGCATATGTGTAACCTCATATGTCAAGATTGACCCATCAGTTTGTAACAATTTCCAAGAGAATGAAAATTGTTCTTTAAACTCTTCCTCAAACTCAGAATACATTCTTCTTGTATATGATTCAGCTGCAGTCTTCAATATAGGTAAATTTGGAATGTAGGTAACCGGGGCCTTTCGACGTGAGTTAAAATCCGCATCTAACTCATTTTCGCGAAGACTAGCAGAAACCTTGTCACATTCAACAAGAAGTTCTGAAAGTCCAAGCCTCCTATGAAATCTTTTCTTGAATACATTATTCATACCTTCGCTCCTCTGAGTTGAGTTCATGTCAGCCGTAAAAGAGTCGCGATAGACAGCTGCCCATTTTTTTCTTAAATCATACAAATTTTTCATCCATTGGTTATCCTCAAGCTTATACTCAGACAATAATTCATTCCACTACTGGATGAAAATAGCTTCGGATCTGTCTTCATAAACACATCTCTTAAAATCTGGTGGAAACTTATCAGGATGCTTATGAATTATGTGCCCCAAATGTTTAGCAGCATTAACATATATGTGAAATAAACAGAGACGATGGCTGGTATTTGGAAATACATAAGCAATTGCTCCTGCCATGGCTGCATCTTGATCAGTGAAAATTGTGCTTGGATGCTTGTCTGACATGGCTGTTAGGAAGGTTTTAAAGAGCCAAATAAATGATTCAATAGTCTCATTAAATATCAGTGCAGCCCCAAAAAATATCATTTGCTTGTGATGGTTGGTTCCAAGGATTGGAGCAAAAGGCATTTCAAACTTATTAGTCTGAAATGTGGTGTCAACTGACATAGCATCACCAAAGCATGCATAATCCATGATAGATTGACCATCTGCCCAAAAGAAATTAGCTATCCGACCATTTCATCATCTATTTCAACTGCATAAAAAAATGTAGGATCTTCTATTTGCTTATGCTTCAAGTATTCTAACAGTGTTTGTGCATCATTAGATTCTAAGTACTTCTTCCGCTCACGACCAATTGTATTATTGCAATCCATCCTTGATAATGGCACTTTGTCAGCTCCTCCATAAAACTTTTTCATGAACTCATGCACCTGGGCTGGCTTCACCCCGGCTTCTTTTAGCTGACCAATTAGCATCTTGTCTGCTTCGGTAATACGCCGCTAGGACTTCAGCTTGTGCAACTTATTTGGACTAGCAAGATAATGATTGTGATCAAGTATAACCTTTTGCACTGTCCGAATTCCCTCTTTGCTAACACTAAATTGAACGCGGGCATCACATCCTGTCCTTGTGATGTCTTTTTGTGATGACTTATTTCGTCGATATCCTTCGTTACGGCAAACTATATATTTCTGACATATAGTTTTATCTTCTCGACGAGCTGTATGGCTTTTTCTAATACTGAACCCAACTTTACCGGCATAAGTATTGTACATCTCATAAGCTTTATCCTCTGAATCGAAAGCCATACCAACTTTAGGAGTGATCAAAGTTTCTTCAATTTTATCAACCTCCTGTTGTAAAATAGAGCGACAATTAAAGTTATGTAACCATTAATTGACAATAGGACTTTTTATATGCCTAACAAATGAATTGACATCACACCTGATCTACTTGTTCTGGCACTGATTCGAGTAACACAGAAGGCGACTCTGTGGCAATGGACATTGTCACAGGCACGATATTTACATTCATGTTCCCCTACACAAAAACACATATTTGGTCGTCCTAACGACTACATCATTGAAAAAATATAATACGTGTATAATGATCTATCTGTACCTGGAGTGCATCATGATGTATATTATATGAAGAATTCACTTTTTCCGGAGGGTCATCGCCACCTGGAACATCAACAACAGGATCACCATTGAAGGCAGCTTTTGCCTCCATGGCACTAGCTAATGCAATGGATGGCCTGTCTCCCTGGATATCCATTGCTCTGTTGCTTGTCGCCGGTCTCCGGTCTCCTGTGTTGGATTGATCTTTTTTTAATCACGATAGGCGTAATGGCGGCGGCCGTGTTGCGTCGATGTAACTGCAGCCCTTTTTCTCATCTACTACGATCAAAGCTATCGAGTTGCCATGAAGCGAGCCGACGTTGGCTAAACTACGAGCCAAGGAATCCTATCGTAACGAGCTGTGCCGTAGCGCTGGGACTAGGAGCCCGGAGCCGATTGACTAATCGCTCGGAGGCCAGGTGAGTCGGTCGAATACTCATCCACGTGTTGCCGTCTCATTGGAAATACGCATAGCGCCAGGTACGTACTATACGTACCCAATTTTTTCCGAGAAGAATGGCCTCCCAAGCTAGTTTTGCAGGTGTTGCGGGGAGGGGCAGTTGGGTCGGCCCAACCGGCCGGTCCAGCTGACCAGAAGGCCTTATTTTCTCCGCTTAACGTAGAACAGCTACGGTTTCACCGGTTTAGCTCCGGTTGGGGCCCTTAGAGTCCGGTTCTTGCCCGGTTTTTACACGGATCTGATCTACAACTCCTTGGCATTCAAGATATGCTCAACACCGACCTAGATAGGTCGGTTTCATCTAATGGTGGGCCAAATTTGGCTTATGCATCCGACGGTGGGCGATAAATGTGACTCGGATCGATGACATGGCAATTCCTTGCCCCCTACTCCATCCAGGACTATATAAGAGACCCCAGGGGCGCCCCCAAGAGTATCTCCATCTTCATTATTCATCTCCACATCAGAAACTAGGGTTTCATTATTCATTATTCATCTCCTTCTAGTTCATCTAGAATTAGATCTAGTTCTAGTTCTTCTAGTTCTAGTTGTCTAATTAGAGATCGGATTAGAGAGAGGAGAAGGAGAAAGCTGAGGAGGAGCCGGATCTGTCGGATCTTCCTCGACATTGTATTGGTGCAACATCTGGTTTGTCTTCAAGTAATCTCCAGGTTCTTCATTTACTACTTCTAAGTATTCTATTTAATTTCATTCTTACTTTATTTTATTTACTGGATCTCCGCTCGTATTGAGTGCTCTAATTATGATATCTGATTAGAGTAGTAAGTGTTAGTGTAGACGTGGTGTCTAGACTAGGGTATACCTGAGTTTGCGCCCAATCCTCTGGTTAGTTGTGGTAGCTACAGGGGTGACAGCTTTGTAGATTGTTATAATCCACCATGTTAGGATTGGTGTTTCATAGAGCTTTTTGGCAGCCTTCTCTCGATTACCCTTTTCCCAGTCTTTTTCGAGAATCGGAAAGGAACTGTTGCTCTGAAGTAAGTAAAGTATAGTGGGCCTTTAATTAGATAGACCAGCTTAGAAAACCCTATATCCCTCTCTAACCACATTTCTCGGGCGTTCTTAATTCTTCTAGTGCACTTCACGTTCCCCATGGAAATCGATACCCTGGAATACTCTCGGGTGAAAGCTACATCGGTGTTGATGGTTCTTAAACACCTGTTTTACCATCAACATTTTACCCTAAAATTTACCAAAAAGGCATGAAATGTAGTCAAATAGGTTTCAAACTAACCAAATTCCACATGTCCATAGATTTTGATTTGAATGCAGGATTTGAACCAAATTTGGATATTTGAACCACCAAAGGCCAAGCTCACTCAGCAGGGCCCAATTAGGCCTCAGGGGTGTGGCGCTCGCCACCCCTAGGTGGCGCCCACCACATGGAGAGGCACAAACATCCCCTCTGCCACGTCAGTGATCCGTGTGACCACCCTAGGGCCAAATCTTGGCCCTTGGTCACTAGGTCAGTGGCATCGGAGGGTTCAAAAGGGGAGTGGCTTGGATCATGACCGAATGACTATTATCTGGACATGCAACCGACCTAACCACCGCCTTGGAGGAGTCCCTGGAGGCCGTAGGATCAATGATGGTGCATCCAACGGCCAGGGGGTTGGTGGCCGCCACCTAGGGCTGGCGCCCGCCACTAGGGTTTGCCCTAGGTTGGTTGGCTGCCCCCTATAAGTACCCCCCTCACTCCACAAGGCTATAAATACCCCCCTGGAGGCGTCACTTCATTTCAAGCAAGCAAGCAAGAAGCAAGGAAAGCAAGGAAACAAAGAAGCAAGCAATGTAGAAAGCAAGTGAGAGCTAGGTTAGAAGCTTAGAGACCTTAGGCAAGTAGGTTAGCTAGTAGAGAGAGCATAGCTCTAGTGCCCTCGCTGCAGCGCGGCTCTTAGTTTAGCACAGCTCAGCCCTAACCAGTGTTATAGTAGCGTAGAGCTTGCTAGGAGTGAAGCGGGTGCGAGTGACTGGCATCGGAGGTCGGTTGATTTCCCGGCATCTCTGGTCTGGTTTGCTCTCTTGTATCTCAGGTACGCTTATCATTATTCCAGTAATACTTTAGTATTACTTTCAGTATTACTTTATCAAGTGCCTTGAGTGTGACCTAGTTATTCCTACAGTTGAATTCACTTAGCCATAGTAGTTAATCTCTAGTGTGTTTAGTGTTTGATCTTTGCCAATAGGTTGCTTAGTTAGTTTAGTGTTTATCTTATTAAGTCAAGTATTTGCTCTGACATCCGCAAGGGTGTCTCTATTCAAAGCTAGGGTAGAGAAAGTTAGAATATAATTAAGTGTGGTGCTTAGTTATAGACTTACCTTCAGATACGGCTGGACCCCTGGATAAAAGTAAGGCTTGTTGTGCTAGCGTTCAACCTAAGCAGTGGTAAAGGCTAGTACGCCTCAGTACTTGATAAGATAGGAATAAAACTATACTTAACTTGGTTGCTTTATTGACATTTGCCTATCCTGCTTCGTAGTTATCCTGCTTCGTAGTTATCTTGCTTCGTAGTTATCTAGGAGTAGTTATTTGTTATTAGTTAGTTGTCCTTAGTTAGCCCTTGTCTATCTATCTATCCACCTTACCTTAGCCATTTCATTCATCCTTACGTATCCATCCATATATTCTTTCTAGCCTCTCATCCTCTCCCTTTCATCTCCTCTCTTCTCTTCTCTCCTTTTCCCCTTTCTTATTCTTCGACTCTCATCCCCTCCTTGACTCGACTCATACACCACCCTAGCCTTCCCTTGGGATCAAATAAATCGACACCTGGTACTCCCAGGCGAAGTGCTACTACGATAGTTCTGTGCGCTTGCAGAATCTCCTCTAGGTATATTGCAATCTCTCTAGCTAGCTCCTACTAGTGTCGGGATTGACAACCCCATTTGGCATTAGTAGATAACTGCTTTAACTTCACTCCTTTAGGTATAGTGACTGGACTTGCTACAAGCATTTCTAACGCCGTTGCCAGGAATAGATTCCATAGTCTACTCCTAGTAACAACGTTGGCAAGTGTCAACAAGCATTTTTGGGCCGTTACCGGGGATAGTTGCCTAGCTCTATCTTTAGTGAAGTTAAGAACTACCAACAAGCATTTCTGGCGCCGTTGCCGGGGAAGGCAATTGGTGTATCGGTTGAGTCCGTGTCGAATTTATCTTCGCTTAAGCTCCCGCTTAGCGAATCCCATCTTTCCCCATTCTTTCTTTCCTTAACTCTTCTTATCTTTTTCCTTCATCTTCGTCAACTTCTTTCTTTCTTATCTCGTTCTATCTTCACAATGGCCAACAAGACCATTCGTGAGTTTTCTGCTCCTTCTGCCGCCAATGTAGCGACAACACTAGACGTGATCGATGCCAACCTCAATTTTGAGTTAAAACCGGCTCTGATCACGATGGTCCAAGCTAGCTCGTTCTGTGGCAAAGTTCATGAGGATGCTAATGCTCACCTCCAACAATGTTTGGAGATTTGCGGCACCTTCACCATTAAGGGGATAACCCAAGAAGCCATCCGTCTTCGTCTCTTTCCCTTTTCTCTCCTAGGAAGAGCGAAGCAATGGTTCTATACCAATCGCAACGCTGTAGAGACATGGGACAAATGTTCGAATGCTTTTCTCGCCAAATTCTTTCTGATGGGCAAGACGAACGCTCTTCGCAACAAAATCTCTAGCTTCACGCAACAAGCCGAGGAATCTATTCCCGTGGCTTGGGAGAGAATACAAGAGTACGTCACTTCTTGTCCACACCAGGGTATGGAGGACTGGCTATTGATCCAGAACTTCTACCATGGCCTAACCCCACTCTCTAGAAGCCATTTGGATGCCGCCGCTGGCGGTGCATCCTTTTCTCTGAATGTTGTAGATGCTAAGGCTCTCATAGAGAAGATGGTGTCGAACCAAGGATGGAATGACGAGAGACTGCAGCCCCGTAAGCGAGGTATACATTCCCTTAAGGAGGCCGACGTGATCGTGGCCAAGATGGACCTGCTGGCAAAGAAGCTAGACAGTTGTGAGAAGATGAACCAATAAGAGAGTGTCCAATCTCTGGAATCCTACATGACTTGTGAAGTCTGTGGAGAAACCGGACATTCTGGGAACCACTGCCCCGAGTTACATGAAGATTTGAACTTCATCAGCAACAACAACAACAACGGTTTCCGTCAATAGAATCAAGGATGGAATCAGCCTGCAAATTCTCAAGGTAACAATTCATTCCCCCGCTCTAATTTTCAAAATTCTGATAATTTCTCATTCTTGAAAATTTAGTTTACTCACAAGGTAGAACTACTGATTTCTCGAATAAGAGATTAATGTCAAATGATAAAACCCTTGAGAATATAAATGCTAAATTGGAAGATTTCTCATCTGCTCTAAAAAATCAACTTAGCTTTAATAAGATGTTAGAAACCCAATTAGCTCAACTTGCTGCTATTATACCATCTTTTGAAACTGGCAAAATTACTGCTAAACCTGACATGGAAACTGCAAATATGGTTGAAATAAAATATTTTAACTATTATGAATATCAAACCATGACTGTTAAAAAGGGTGATCCTGGTAGTCCCATAATTAGATGCTCAATCTTTGGTGAAGTCTTTAAAAATGCCATGTGTGATTTTGGATCGAGTGTAAATATTCTATCTAAAGATTTTTATGAAAACTCGTTCTTTCCACCCATGTCATCCACATCTGCCTATGTCGTGCTAGTTGATCAATCAACATGCTATGTAGAAGGAATAGTTACTGATTTACCTGTTCATATTAGAGGTTCATATGTTCCTACTGATTTCATAATACTAGATATGAGAAATAGGAAAGATGTACCTCTAATCTTAGGTAGACCTTTCTTGAATACTGTGAATGCCTGCATATTTGTGGGGAGTGGTAAAATGCAAATGACATTGGGAGGGAGGAAGGAAATATTCTCCTTTTCCCGTGGTCCCGCATATGCTGCTAACATGCAGGAAGCAAAACCCGTTCGTACCAAGAAGAGGCGCCCAAGAACAAGGTGGAACAGAAAGGAAGAACCACCTTCTCCAGAGTTGTGTAATTCACATGACAAAGGAGAGGTGCCAAAAGAAGAAGAACCCGATGAAGTACTTAAAGAAGAAGCACCCAAGGAAGAAGATCTACCCAATAAGGATGAAATTCCATGGATCTAAGGTATGGATTTACTTTTTTAATTTTTCCATTCAAATTTCCCTTTTTCAAATACATAACATATGTCATGCATGCAACTAAAAAAAATCACCATTTATCATTAGTTATATGCATAGGTATATGTTAACTTACCATATTAGGATAGTTTCCCTTTTCATAACATTAGATAGTTTCCTTTTTAATAAAATGAGAACAAGAGCTCTGACTGAGAAGATGAAGATCTTTTACCAAGCAAGAAGCCAACTTGGGGGAGACTCCCGCTCCAATAAGGTATGTATCAGGCCTACACTTTATATTCAGTTTTTAATTTCTATATCTTTTGAAGTTTTGAATGTTACATGCTTGCCTATGTAACCATCCCATGAGTAAAAATGATAAAATCTGCTTAAAAATGTTGGAACCTGAATAAGAAATGAAATATGTCATGCAAATGCTATTGTTATGGTTTGAATAACTAGTTTTATCTAAGTTGTAGCTTTTGTGGGTTGCACATGCTTTAACTGAAATCATGCTTAGTAAGTAAAGTTAGTAAGAAATGGAGTAATTCTGTAAACTTGCTAAGGTGAAATTAGGACCTAATCTGGAGAATTTCTTTTAAAAATCATGAAAACCTTGCTAAAAGTTCCTCCTGGATTTTATCACATCCCACCACTAGCCAAATATTTGTTAGTCAAAACCACAAAGAGCTTTGTCTGTGTTGAGCTTTGTTAGACCTCATAGATCTTAGTAGAGAAGCTTATCATATCTTTTGATCAAGATACACACACCCACCATATTGCTTACTATCCACTTTGGAAGTTTGCAACCACCAAATAAATTGCTCATTCTCTACACTGGAGATATGCAATACCTAGCCAAACGTCCCATTGCTAGCCTTATACTATTCCTACACTGGGAATAAGCATTTCTCTCCCTTTCCCTACTCATTTCAAAAATCCTTTCCTATAGATAATCTGGGGAAATCTAGAGCTAAAAAAGAGAGATATAAAAGAAAGTGAGCAAAGTAGCTCAAGAGCGGACTTGTCCTAAGAAAACGTGAGGACACATTTTTGTCTGCTCACTATGTATCGAAGAGAGAGAGAGAGAGAGAGAGAGAGTTATCATTAGCTCTAGACCCCAGAGATTAACTAGGAAGGATTATGAAATATCTCTCTATACACTTCCACATAACCACACATGCACATCTTGATCAATTTTTATGATTTGCTGCTCCTTATGATCTGAGTGTCTAGCTTAGCAATAAAAATTAGGCAATTTGCTCATGATTCTTAGCCTACCTATAACTTCACATATCATTCTTTAGAAATAGGAGAGGCTACATTTTGGCCTAAGTGAGGATTTAAACACCATTGAGTGATTGAGTGAATCTTGGAGGACTTAAGCATGTTTTTATCTTTTGAAAACCTTAAAAACCTCCAGACAAAATCCTAGTCAAACCTAAGCAAGATAAAAGTTTTCTATCTACTGCTTTATTTCACTCTTGCATGTTTGAAGTGAAAAGCTATAAGCCCGACATTGCTATGATTAATGATATATACTAAGTTACTTCTCACTATACAATATGCACTTGTATACATCTTAAGTTGCTATCTATTTCATGCTCAATGCGTAAACCGCATTGTTGCTCGAGGACGAGCAACAAGTTAGCTTGAGGGAGCTCGTTGATGGTCCTTAAACACCTATTTTACCATCAACATTTTACCCTAAAATTTACCAAAAAGGCATGAAATGTAGTCAAATAGGTTTCAAACTAACTGAATTCCACATGTCCGTATATTTTGATTTGAATGCAGGATTTGAACCAAATTTGGATATTTGAACCACCAAAGGCCAAGCCCACTCAACAGGGCCCAATTGGGCCTCAGGGGGGTGGCGCCCACCACCCTTAGGTGGCGCCCGCCACAAGGAGAGGCCCAAACACCCCCCTGCCACGTCACTGATCCGTGTGACCACCCCAGGGCCAAATCTTGACCCTTGGTCACTAGGTCAGTGGCATCCGAGGGCTCAGGAGGGGAGTGGCGTGGATCATGACCAAATGACGGTTATCTGGACATGCAACCGACCTAACCACTGCCTTCGAGGAGTCCCTGGAGGCCGTAGGATCAATGACGGTGGATCCAACGGCCAGGGGGGTGGCGGCCGCCACCTAGGGCTGGCGCCCACCACTAGGGTTTGCCCTAGGTCGGTTGGCTTCCCTCTATAAGTACCCCCCTCACTCCACAGGGCTATAAATACCCCCTGGAGGCGTCACTTCATTTCAAGCATGCAAGCAAGAAGCAAGGAAAGCAAGGAAACAAAGAAGCAAGCAATGTAGAAAGCAAGTGAGAGCTAGGTAGAAGCTCAGAGAGCTTAGGCAAGTAGGTTAGCTAGTAGAGAGAGCATAGCTCTAGTGCCCTCGCTGCAGCGCGGCTCTTAGTTTAGCACAGCTCAGCCCTGACCAGTGTTATAGTAGCGTAGAGCTTGCTCAGAGAGAAGCAGGTGCGAGTGACTGGCATCGGAGGTCGGTTGATTTCCCGGCGTCTCTGGTCTGGTTTGCGCTCTTGAATCTCAGGTACACTTATCATTATTCCAATAATACTTTAGTATTACTTTCAGTATTACTTTTAGTATTACTTTATCAAGTGCCTTGAGTGTGACCTAGTTATTCCTACAGTTGAATTCACTTAGCCATAGTAGTTAGTCTCTAGTGTGCTTAGTGTTTGATCTTTGCCAATAGGTTGCTTAGTTAGTTTAGTGTTTATCTTATTAAGTCAAGTATTTGCTCCGACGTCCGCAAGGGTGTCTCTATTCAAAGCTAGGGTAGAGATAGTTAGAATATAATTAAGCGTGGTGCTTAGTTATAGACTTACCTTCAGATACGGCTGGACCCCCAGATAGCTGTGGTAGCAAGCAAGTGGTGACAACCCTGTGCACCTTGAATTCCACCACATAGTTGGCCCAGTTTAACAGTAAGGCTCGTTGTGCTAGCGTTCAACCTAAGCAGTGTTAAAGGCTAGTATGCCTCGGTACTTGATAAGATAGGAATAAAACTATACTTAACTTGGTTGCTTTATTGACATTTGCCTATCCTGCTTCATAGTTATCCTGCTTCGTAGTTATCTTGCTTCGTAGTTATCTTGGAGTAGTTATGAGTTATTAGTTAGTTATGCTTAGTTAGCCCCTATCTATCTATCCATCCACCTTACCTTAGCCATTTCATTCATCCTTACCTATCCATCCATATATTCTTTCTACCCTCTCATCCTCTCCCTTTCATCTCCTCTCTTCTCTTCTCTCCTTTTCCCCTTTCTTATTCTTCGACTCTCATCCCCTCCTTGACTCGACTCATACACCACCCTAGCCTTCCCTTGGGATCAAATAAATCGACACCTGGTACTCCCAAGCGAAGTCCTACTATGATAGTTCTACGCGCTTGCAGAATCTCCTGTAGGTAGATTGCAATCTCTCTAGCTAGCTCCTACTAGTGTCGGGATTGACAACCCCATTTGGAATTAGTAGATAGCTGCTTTAACTTCACTCCTTTAGGTATAGTGACTGGACTTGCTACAAGCATTTCTGACACCGTTGCCAGGAATAGATTCTATAGTCTACTCCTAGTAACGACGTTGGCAAGTGTCAACGAGCATTTCTGGGCCGTTACCGGGGATAGTTGCCTAGCTCTATCTTTAGTGAAGTTAAGAACTACCAACAATCGGTATCTGTGCACTTGCGGATCTTTCTGTGTGCGTTTAAAATACCCAACAAGCTTTCTGGCGCCATTGCCGGGGAACGATAGCTGTTCTAGAATCGAACCAGGATCGTCTGTGTTTCTTTTCTTTTACCACATTTTTCGTATCACCACCTTTACCTCACCACCACACTTCTTACCACATGGATTTCACTCCTATCTATAAGTTCTTTGCTCCAAAGGGTGACTTGTTGGAGCCTCCACCATCATCACACCTCATTCATACAGATGGCTATGAGCTTCACCCTGCTCTTATAGCCATGGTTCGGGAGAAATCCTTCTTTGGGCCAGAAGACGAAGATCCATACACCCACCTTAGGGAATTTGAGCAGTTGTGTTCCTGTCAAATTATCGCTGGCATGACACAAGAGACCATTAAATGGAAACTATTCCCGTTCTCCCTTTTGGGAAGAGCGAGAAAATGGTATGATCATTCCGTAAGGGGCATAAATGGAAATTGGGATAAACTTCGGGACAACTTTTGTCTTGCTTTCTTCCCTCTTTTTCGAATCACTGACCTTAGAATCGAAGTTCTTACATTTAAACAAAAAGAGAAGGAGACACTAGGAGCAGCTTGGGCTAGGTTCAAACACCTTACCAATTCTGGCCCAAACCTTTCCATGCCAGACCATGTGCTACACTTTCACTTCTATCATGGTATTAATAAGGAAACTGTTCTACATCTTGATTTAGCTTCTGGAGGATCATTCTTACATAAATTTGTTAGTGAAGGAAGAGACATTCTTGAGAAAATCCTTGAAAACACTCCTTACACTAGCACTTTTGACGAATTCCCAGAAGAAGTCGAGCTTGATCCCGACCAACACGAGGGGGAACACACAACCAAATTTGAAATTCCTTCAAATCCTTCTAATAATTTGGTTGTCACAGAACCTTCTCTAGAGAAAACACCCTACACTTTAGAAAAAAATGAACCCCATCCTTCGGTGTTCTTCTCTGAAATCGAGGAAGATAATATCAAAGAGCATGGAAGCTACTTCATAAACACCTCTTTAAATCCATGCTCATATGAGACATCTCCTGATTCAAGTGGTCTGTCTAACATTACCACACGAGATTTTCAACCCCCTCACACTTTCTGTTTACAAAAATTTCAAAAGGGTGGTTGTAGATGCGTATGTTTGTCACAAACTTTGTAGATCTCGTTGTGCTCTTAAGTTGGCGTTGGAGGGGAAACCACTTCACCAAATCACATCTTGAAGGTTTCCCCAGGACAAGCTCAATGTCCTAAAACAAGCACTCTTCAGATCAGTGTTCACCTTCCTGCTACACTACCCTTGTGTAATGAGCATAGGGATATAATTGTTAAAATATTCCTTCGGGTATTCTTGTCACTAACCTTTGCAGGTCTAGAGCAAAAAGTTTGAAGGAATGACAAACACAAGGTATGTCCAACCAATCATCATGAAACATTGAACTACATTCATCCAATCTTGATTTTTGCAAAATCCAAGCTTGGGTATACACTTAAGAACAACTCTTGTCATGTTGCTATGTTGGTTGTCCCTACCTTTAAGACATACTCATGTGCTATACACTAATCATGCTCTCTCATCACCATTTGAGTAAACATCTTTAATCCTTTAATGCTACCTTCATTCGCTATAGTATATGCTTTGGTTTTCAAGTATTCTCATCACCTTTTAAATTAGGCATGGTGCTTAGTTTAAACTATTTTAATGAATTAAAGTAAGACATGGTGTCTGGTTTGATTCTTGAGCTAAAAGGTGCCCTGATTTTACCTCTAAAGGCTCTTAAATTAAGTATGGTGCTTAGATTAAAATGCCTTCCTAGATCAAATTAGACGAGGTGTCTAGGTTGGTTTTTGAGCCAATAGTATGCTATAGCAGATGTTGGATATTTTGGTGGACTAACCCCCATAGGAAAACTTTCAATATCAATTTGGGAAAGTCTTGAGATGAACTCATACTGGAGATGAAGAGACACATGAACTCCAACAACTTGCACAAGGGAGACACAGCTCACTGATCATGGAGAAATGAGATCCATGGAACAAGACAAAAGATGAGTGCCACAAAACAATATCTACAATCAAAGCACTCACTCCTTGGAAGTAGGTGAACAAGTCTGAGCTGGGTCACTAGAAGATAAAGACCGTCGTGGGAGGAACAACACACCTTCACTGATAGGTTGACACACAGAGAAGGAAGGTTGATCCCTCTAAAGATGATCCTACTGTACCTTCCTCCTCTCAAGCTGCCATCACTCAGGTTCACTATGAGATAAGCAAGAGAAGACAAGCTATTCATGAAGAACAACCAGCCAGACAAGAGAAGCTTCCACAAGGTAGTTCGACACATCACTCTTCAATGATAAAGGTAACATCTCAAGGTATGTGACCATCACTTTAAAAGCTTCTCCTTAATTCTAGTATATGCATAAATAAGAACCAAACATGTTTAAGTTGCATCTTATTTGATCCAACCTAATCAACTCAACATGTTCAGTTCTTTAATCTTTGTTCTTAGCTTTACTCTCTTGAATATCACTATCTTAACCAATGAGCTAAAATGTTATGCATCTAACCTTTGGAAGATGATATATCACAATCATGAAAATATCGACACAGTATGCATATATTATCCTTCCTTGGGTTAAACAATCTGATCTGTTAAATATGTTAAGATGCTACTTCCACGCTCATGTTTTGATCCTATCACTCATGTTAAGATTGAATAGAACACATAAACAACAAGTTTATCTTGCTTGATGTGCCTAAGGTTAGAGAGGAATGAAATAAAACTTTTGGTTCGGTTGGTGTTTTTCCACCGAAAGAGCCCATGCACTTGATCTCTACCTTGTCTTTATGAGCAGGACATACTGTTAAGCAAAACATAGAGGGGTTTGTCAACTCCCATATTCTATAGAGTGAAGGTCCTGGATCTATAAGCACATGCACACTAAGCAAAATGTTGTCAGCTTCCACAACTAATGCTTCACTTCAAACTGTTGGGCGAACGAAGAACATGGGTGACACCATATCAAGAGGTGTAGTTGTCAAGGTCTACACATCAAGATCAAATGAGGCACCTCAGGAATGAACATGGTGAGCAGTCCTGTTCAGAGGACTTAAAACATTGAACCCTCGCCGAAAGGTAAAATCGGTAGTTATCCATATTTATCTTTTATGCATTAATTTCTCTTTTTGCATGTTTACTTTCTATCATTTGCATAATCATTTTTTCCATAGCATATTTACTTTTCTGCATTAGCATTGCATAAAAAAGAAAAATAAAAATATTACACTGCATCATAAAACCTAAAAGCCCCATGTGAATAAATCTATGGTGTGTAAAAACCCGTAGGGTTATTCACCATGGTGGCATAAAAATAAAAATGCATTCATTTTGTTAGACTATCATTGCATCATAAAATTAAAAATACAAAAATATTGAGAAAGAGATCTTACTAAAACTCTGGACAACTAAGGCTTAAGTGGCCAATCACTAACGGTTAATTCGTTCCACAAGTTTTGTTGTCTATTTGAGTTTCACAGGATTTGAAAGACCAAGAAAAGCTGACGAGCAAGTGGATGTTCTATCCACTCTTGGAGTACTGTTTCCACAACCATCAACATCAATCAAAGCTCCGACAGAGGAAACACATTTCCACCGCCAGTCTGCTACATGACAACATTGAACAACTATGATAACATTCAGCTTGGGGGAAAGCACCACCGTGTATCCATGTAAGTATCCTTATCCTCTTAAGTTTTCTTTCTATACATAAATCTAAAAAAATACATACAAAAAATGTGGGCACATGAAGGCTCACCATTAATTAAAAAGAAAAAAATATGGGCACATGAAGGCTCGACGCTCTTAAGGGAACGGACTTGGGGGAGACGCACCCCCGTTATCATCACGATTCAGGTATGTCTTTATTACTATCTTAGTATTTTTAAGTAGTAAGTTAAAGTGTGTTTGCTTAGATTGTTTTAAGAAGTTAATAATAAAAGAAGAACTCTCTCTCTAATCTTTTACATGGAAATGATGAATAGTTGCTCTATCTAATTTCTTTCAAGTACCTAGTCCTCAAAGCATGAGTTTTAATTAATAATGTTGCCTTAAAATTAAATTAAAAGCATGGGTAGCAAATGCTTGATCTAGAGTCTAGGTAATTGACAGATATGATATGTGATGATCTGAGCTACTGTTATCTTGTTCTAAACAACACTAGAGTTTCGGAGATTTATTTCTCAATATAAATATGACTAATAATGGCATTGAGTTAAATTAAGCTTTGTTGACCCTATGAGAAGTTATCATGCTATTGAATTGAGATCACTTACATATTTCATCCATCCTCCGTATAAATGCTCATGATTATCTGTTGCTATCCTCTCAAAAGTTTGTTGGAAGCATGTGGCTATTGAAAAAAATAGAGAAAAAAATCTGAGAAAATAAAAAGGGGCAAGTGCCCGTAACCTCAAAAAGATAGATCCCGGGGAAATAAAAAGGGACAAGTGTCCAGAACCTCGAAAAAAAGAGAAATATATATATATATATATATATCAGAAAAAATGGGCACGTGCCCGCTAGTAGAATTAGCCTGATAGCCATGTGTTTCTAATAGACAAAAGATATTGATATATTCAAAAGAGCATCCGCCTCCATTTTCCATACACATGCACTTCTCGATTCAATGGTATGGTTGACTTTCTCTTAGGATCCATTGTTTAATTTGACAATATGTCTTTAATCTTTTCTGAAAATTCATAGAACTTCGGGATAATGGTGAAGTGACAGAGCAAGAGACATTGTACTTGATTTGATCATTCTATCTTTCAATTACTCAGGATTCAAGGTAAAGTACTAAGCCCTGTGATGAATAATATGATACTTTTATGAGAACTTTTGTTTGAATACATATGTACTTGTTGGAACTAAAGATATTGCAGCAACTTCTGATCCACTGTTGAGTTTGACTTTGCTAAGGGACTAGCAATGGGTAAGCTTGGGGGAACTTATTGATGGTCCTTACAACAAATATTATACCATCAACTATTGCATGAATTAACATGATATGATCAATAAAGCAGAGTTGAAGGGTTGATCCTAACGAGTTCCATGAGTTTTGGTGATTTCCACTGTTTTGCAGGATATTGAATTTTTCACCAAATAAAACTATCTCAGATGGCAAATTGGAGTACATCATTGCGTAGAGCTCATCGCGCTGATCGAAACGGACATATTACTTGCTATATTTGGAGCTCAGATGGAGAAGATATTAATTTAGCAAAAGAGTCCATCAAATTCGGTGGGACCCACCTAACAGTCCCATGCAGGTAGGCCCCACCTAACAGTAGCATGCGGCAGCTGCTAAAGATAGCCGGCCAGACAGGCTCGCCGTGTGCTCGTGTCCACGCATTGCGCAGACATTGTCTCCCTGAAGCCCAGCATGCGCAGGAGGTGATCGATCAGTTGGTGAAACGTGGTCAGGAGCGCATGCGCGCGCATCCATGCACGAGCTTGGGCGGGAGCAGGCCGCTCGCCCATACGGCCGACAAACAGGGACAGGTGGCATGAGAAGAATGGCCTTCCTGGCTGGTTTTGCAGGTGCCGCGCGGGAGGGGCAGTTGGACCGGCCCAACCGGCCGGTCCAGCTGACCAGAAGGCCTTATTTTCTCCAGTTAAAGCAGAACAGCTACGGTTTCACCGGTTTAGCTCCGGTTCGGGACCTTAGAGTCCGGTTCCTGCCCGGTTTTTGATGCGGATCCGATCTACAACTCCTTGGCGTTCAAGATATGCTCTCCACCGAGCTAGATAGGTCGGTTTTCATCCAATGGTGGGCCAAATTTGGCTTATGCATCCGATGGTGGGCGATAAATGTGACGCGGATCGATGACATGGCAATTCCTTGCCCCCTACTCCATCCAGGACTATATAAGAGATCCGAGTGGCGCTCCCAAGAGCATCTCCATCTTCATTATTCATCTCCACATCAGAAACTAGGGTTTTAATTAGAAGTAGAGGTCCCTCTAGATGAATCTGTTCTAGTTCTTCTAAAATTAGATCTAGTTCTAGTTCTTCTAGTTCATCTAGTTTTAATTAGAGATCGAATTAGAGAGAGGAGAAGGAGAAAGCTGAGGAGGAGTCGGATCTGTCGGATCTTCCTCGACATTGTATTGGTGCACCATCTGGATTGTCTTCAAGTAATCTCCAGGTTCTTCATTTACTACTTCTAAGTATTTTATTTAATTTCAGTTCTTACTTTATTTTATTTACTAGATCTCCGCTCGTATTGAATGCTCTAATTATGATATCTGATTAGAGTAGTAAGCGTTAGTGTAGATGTGGTGTCTAGACTAGGGTTTACCTGAGTTTGCGCCCAATCCTCCGGTTAGTTGTGGTAGCTACAGGGGTGACAACTTTGTAGATTGTTATAATCCACCACGTTAGGATTGGTGTTTCGTAGAGCTTTTTGGCAGCTTGTTGATGGTCCTTAAACACCTGTTTTACCATCAACATTTTACCCTAAAATTTACCAAAAAGGCATGAAATGTAGTCAAATAGGTTTCAAACTAGCCGAATTCCACATGTCCATAGATTTTGATTTGAATGCAGGATTTGAACCAAATTTAGATATTTGAACCACCAAAGGCCAAGCCCACTCAGCAGGGCCCAATTGGGCCTCAGGGGGGTGGCGCCCGCCACCCCTAGGTGGCACCCGCCACAAGGAGAGGCCCAAACATCCCCCCTGCCGCGTCACTGATCCGTGTGACCACCCCAGGGCCAATTCTTGGCCCTTAGTCACTAGGTCAGTGGCATCAGAGGGCTCAGGAGGGGAGTGGCGTGGATCATGACCGAATGACGGTTCTCTGGACATGCAACCGACCTAACCACCACCTTGGACGAGTCTCTGGAGGCCGTAGGATCAATGACGGTGCATCCAACGGCCAGGGGGGTGGCGGCCGCCACCTAGGGCTGGGGCCCGCCACTAGGGTTTGCCCTAGGTTGGTTGGCTGCCCCCTATAAGTACCCCCTCACTCCACAAGGCTATAAATACCCCCTGGAGGCGTCACTTCATTTCAAGCAAGGAAGAGAGGAAAGCAAGAAAGAAAGAAAGCAAGTGAGAGCTATGTTAGAAGCTCAAAGAGGTTAGGCAAGTAGGTAGCTAGTAGAGCAAGGCATCCTTGCCTCGTTGCCCTCGCGGAAGCGCTGCTCAAGGCTTAGCTCAAGAGTAGATGCGTGCGAGTGATCGGTCCTGGAGCTGGGAAGAGTCTTCCTTCATCTCCAGTTCAGGTTTTGCTCTTGTTACTCAAGCACTTTACTATATTCTAGTTCATCATTTCACGTATTACTTTATTCTACTTATCAGTATTGAGTAGTATACTTGATTGATTGATTGCTTGAGTGCCTAGCTATCCTACAGTTCAATTCACTTAGCCATAGTAGTTAATCTCTAGTGTGCTTAGTGTTTGATCTTTGCCAATAGGTTGCTTAGTTAGTTTGGTGTTTATCTTATTAAGTCAAGTATTTGCTCTGACGTCCGCAAGGGTGTCTCTATTCAAAGCTAGGGTAGAGATAGTTAGAATATAATTAAGCGTGGTGCTTAGTTATAGACTTGCCTTCAGATACGGCTGGACCCCCGGATAGCTGTGGTAGCAAGCAGGTGGTGACAGCCCTGTGCGCCTTGAATTCCACCACGTAGTTGGCCCAGTTTAATAGTAAGGCTCGTTGTGCTAGCGTTCAACCTAAGCAGTGGTAAAGGCTAGTACGCCTCGATACTTGATAAGATAGGAATAAAACTATACTTAACTTGGTTGCTTTATTGACATTTGCCTATCCTGCTTCGTAGTTATCCTGCTTCGTAGTTATCTTGCTTCGTAGTTATCTAGGAGTAGTTATTAGTTATTAGTTAGTTATCCTTAGTTATCCCCTATCTATCTATCCATCCACCTTACCTTAACCATACATTTCATCCTTACCTATCCACCCATATATTCTTTCTAGCCTTTCATCTCCTCTCTCCTTTTCCCTTTCTTATTCTTCGACTCTCATTCCCTCCTTGACTCGACTCATACACCACCCTAGCCTTCCCTTGGGATCAAATAAATCTACACCTGGTACTCCCAGGCGAAGTGCTACTACGATAGTTCTGTGCACTTGCAGAATCTCCTCCTGGTAGATTGCATTCTCGCTAGCTTGCTCCTACTAGTGTCGGGATTGACAACCCCATTTGACATTAGTAGATAGTTGCTTTAGCTTCACTCCTTTAGGTATAGTGACTGGACATGCTTCAAGCATTTCTGGCGCCGTTGTCAGGGATAGACTCCATAGTCTACTCCTAGTAACAACGTTAGCAACTGTTAACAAGCATTTCTGGGCCATTACCGGGGATAGTTGCCTAGCTCTATCTTTAGTGAAGTTAAGAACTACCAACAACAGCCTTCTCCCGATTACCCTTTTCCCAGTCTTTTTCGAGAATCGGAAAGGTACTGTTGCTCTGAAGTAAGTAAAGTATAGTGGGCCTTTAATTAGATAGACCAGCTTAGAAAACCCTATATCCCTCTCTAACCTCATTTCTCGGGCGTTCTTAATTCTTCTAGTACACTTCACGTTCCCCGTGGAAATTGATACCCTTGAATACTCTCGGGTGATAGCTACATCGGTATCCGTGCTCTTGCGGATCTTTCTGTGTGCATTTAAAATACCCAACAGACTGACGGACCGAGAGACCTGAGGACTAGCTGTGGTAGCTGGCACGTGGCATCGGCAAGCAAGAGCACATGGGGGATGTGCGGTGCATCGGCTGAGTCGGGAGGAAGGTGATGGCGTCGTGACACTTGGCGGGAGGCCGAGAAGGAAGGTGAATGCACTGTGCCCGGCGTGGAGGCTGGACATGCTCCGACATCGATGCTGGAACTTGGGGTGTGCGAACCACATCCCATCTACGGCGCGGGTTTGGTAGTTGAGCCTCGAAAAACTACCCTCGACGGTTTCCGAGTTTGGGCCTCAAAACTCGGGGTGTCGGGTTTCCGAGTTTGGGCCTCAAAACTGGGTGAGGACGGTTTCAGGTTTGGGCCTCAAAACCTGGGCTCTGGCCCAGTGTTGCGACTGCTGCAACCGAGTGCAGCGCGCCCGCCTCTCCTCCCCGCAGTCACTGACCCGCATGGTCCGCTTGTCAGCGTCCTCTTCCTCCTGTGTCCAACCAGGACTCGTTCCCGATCCCGACGCCGACCCTGGCACGCACCCTCGCCTGCCTAATCGGCCACGTCAGCATCCCCATAAAACATCCGAGCACCCGCCGCCTTTCCCTACGCAAGTAGCTCACACTCCCATGCCCTAGAAAGCCCTACCAACGAGCTCCGCCATTGCCGAAGATCCGCCGCCGTTCTGCTCATCGAATCGGCGTGTTCCAGCCGCTGCCGAAGGTTCCCCAGGCTCCACCTTGTTTTCCCGAAGCCGCTGATGCACTTTTCCCTCTTTGTCTCCCTCTGTTGGTGATCTAATTGCTCACCAGCGTTGCAGGGAGTCCGTCATCGGTTCAACGAGCCACCCGCCATCCCCGAGCCATTTCAGTCGCCATCTTCATCATAGGTGAGTTTGCGTCGAGTTTCTCTGTCGTTTGGGCCAACTCCCATGGCCTCTACTGCTTCCTAACCCTAACCCGAGCTACTGCCGCCGCTCTCCGATAATGGCGCCGCCGTGCCGCTCTTTTCTCTGGCGACACGCTGCCCACATCCCCCGATTTAATCTAGTGCGTCCATCTCTGATCCGACGGTCCCCAGTGGCCGATACCCCTTCGTCCGACACTTTGCACAAAAGCCCTTACACGTTTTTTTATCTCAACCCATCGTCCTATGCTCCCTGTTCATTGAGTCTGTTCAGACTTGCTTTGAAGCCCCTACGTTTCTCTCTTTTTGAGGCACAGTCCGGTCAAATATGCAAATTCGATTTAAATTGTTTTAAATTCAAATTCAATTTCGATTTATTTACAGTTTTGCCATCATATTCAAATGCTTATAACTTCTTTGTTTCAAATCTGATTTAGTCCATTCAACTTGCGTTAGTTTCATTTCAAAAAGATCTATCTAGCTATGTGAAAATATATACTGTTTTTGTAACTAAAAGTTGAGTTAGTATTGATCTATTAAGTAAGGTTTTAAATCTAGTTTAGCTCATAACTTTTGCGTTATAGGTCCATTTTTTGTGATCTTCGCGTTTGTGTGACCGCATTAGATCGTAGAATCTGTTTTCAAATCTTTTTGTATTATTTATTTGTTGTTGGTGTAATGTTCTAATTATAGCTTGTTTGCTTTGCATGATTGTTATCCGGGTGATTGTGTGTTGATGTGGTAATCGAGTATAGACGGTGAGACATACGTGTCGGTAGTTCTTAACTACACCTAGGATAGGGTAGCTAAAGTAGCCATCTACTAATGCCAAGCGGGGTTGTCAGTCCCGACACTAGTAGGAGCTAACTAGCGAGAATGCAATCTACCAGGAGGAGATTCTGCAAGCGCACAGAACTATCGTAGTAGCACTTCCGTGGGAGTACCAGGTGTCGATTTATTTGATCCCAAAGGAAGGCTAGGGTGGTGTATGAGTCGAGTCAAGGAGGGGATGAGAGTCGAAGAATAAGAAAAGGGAAAGAGGAGAAGAGAGGAGATGAAAGGGATGAGAGGATGAGAGGCTAGAAAGAATATATGTATAGATAGGTAAGGATGAATGAAATGGCTAAGGTAAGGTCGATAAATAGGTAGATGGGATAACTAAGGATAACTAATATAACTAAGTAATAACTAATAACTACTCCTAGATAACTACGAAGCAAGATAACTACGAAGCAAGATAACTACGAAGCAAGATAGCTACTAAGCAAGATAGTTACGAAGCAAGATAGGCAAATGCCAAACAAGCAACTAAGTTAAGTATAGTTTTATTCCTATCTTATCAAGTACCGAGGCGTACTAGCCTTTACCACTGACTTAGGTTGAACGCTAGCACAACGAGCCTTACTGTTAAACTGGGCCAACTACGTGGTGGAATTCAAGGCGCACAGGGTTGTCACCACCTGCTTGCTACCACAGCTATCCGGTGTTCCAGCCGTATCTGAAGGTAAGCCTATAACTAAGCACCACGCTTAATTATATTCTAACTATCTCTACCCTAGCTTTGAATAGAGACACACTTGCGGACGTCAGAGCAAATACTTGACTTAATAAGATAAACACTAAACTAACTAAGCAACCTATTGGCAAAGATCAAACATTAAGCACACTAGAGATTAACAACTATGGCTAAGTGAATTGAACTGTAGGATAACTAGGTCACACTCAAGGCACTTGATAAAGTAATACTGAAAGTAATACTAAAGTAATATTGGAATAATGATAAGCGTACCTGAGATACAAGAGAGCAAACCAGACCAGAGATGCCGGGAAATCAACCGACCTCCGATGCCAGTCACTCGCACCCGCTTCACTCCTAGCAAGCTCTACGCTACTATAACACTGGTTAGGGCTGAGCTGTGCTAAACTAAGAGCCGCGCTGCAGCGAGGGTACTAGAACTATGCTCTCTCTACTAGCTAACCTACTTGCCTAAGCTCTCTGAGCTTCTAACCTAGCTCTCACTTGCTATCTACATTGCTTGCTTGCTTGCTTGCCTCTCTTGCTTGAAATGAAGTGACACCTCGAGGGGGGTATTTATAGCCTTGTGGAGTGTGGGGGGTACTTATAGGGGGCTGCCAACCGACCTAGGGCAAACCCTAGTGGCGGGCGCCAGCCCTAGGTGGTGGCCGCCACCCCCTGGCCGTTGGATGCACTGTCATTGATCCTACGGTCTCTAGGGACTCCTCTAAGGCGGTTGCATGTCTAGATAACCGTCATTAGGTCATGATCCATGCGACTCCCCTCCTGAGCCGTCCGATTCAACTGACCTAGTGACCAAGGGCTAGGAATTGGCCTTGGGGAGGTCACACGGATCGGTGACGTGGCAGGGAGTGGATTTTGGCCAACTCAAGTGGCAAGCGCCACCTAGGGGTGGCGGGCGCCACCCCCCTGAGGCCCAATTGGGCCCTGCTAAGAGGGCTTGGCCTTTGGTGGTTCAAATATCCAAATTTGGTTCAAATCTTGCATTCAAATCAAAATCTATGGACATGTGGAATTCGGTTAGTTTGAAACCTATTTGACTACATTTCATGCTTTTTTGGTGAATTTTAGGGTAAAATGTTGATGGTAAAACAGGTATTTAAGGACCATCAATAAGCTCCCCCAAGCTAACCTGTTGCTCATCCTCGAGCAACAATACGGTTTAAGGATTGAGCATGAAATAGATAGCAACTTAAGATGTATACAAGTGCATATTGTATAGTGAAAAATAACTTAGTGTATATCATTAATCATAGCAATGTGGGGCTTATAGCTTTTCACTTCAAACATGCAAGAGTGAAATAAAGTAGTAGATAGGAAACTTTTATCTTGCTTAGGTTTAACTAGGATTCTGTCTGGAGGTTTTTTAAGGTTTTCAAAAGATAAAAACTTGCTTAAGTCCTCCAAGATTCACTCAATCACTCAATGGTGTTTAAATCCTCACTTAGGCCAAAATGTAGCCTCTCCTATTTCTAAAGAATGATATGTGGAGTTATAGGTAGGCTAAGAATCATGAGCAAATTGCCTAATGTTTATTGCTAAGCTAGACACTCAGATCATAAGGAGCAGCAAATCATAAAAATTGATCAAGATGTGCATGTGTGGTTATGTGGAAGTGTATAAAGAGATATTTCATAATCCTTCCTAGTTAATTTCTGGGTTCTAGAGCTAATGATAACTTCTCTCGCTTTTTTGGATACATTGTGAGTAGACAAAAATGTGTCCTCACATTTTCTAGGACATAATAGGGAAAGGGAGAGAAATGTGCTTATTCCCAGTGTAGGAATAGCATAAGGCTAGCAATGGAACGTTTGGCAAGGTATTGCATATCTCCAGTGTAGAGAATGAGCAATTTATTTGGTGGTTGCAAACTTTCAAAGTGGATAGTAAGCAATATGGTGGGTCTGTGTATCTTGATCAAAAGATATGATAAGCTTCTCTACTGAGATCTATGAGGTCTAACAAAGCTCAACACAAACAAAGCTCTTTGTGGTTTTGACTAACAAATATTTGGCTAGTGGTGGGATGGGATAAAATCCAGGAGGAACTTTTAGCAAGGTTTTCATGATTTTTAAAAGAAATCCTCCAGATTAGGTCCTAATTTCACCTTAGCAAGTTTAAAGAATTACTCTATTTCCAACTAACTTTATTCACTAAGCATGATTTTAGTTAAAACTTGTGCAACCCACAAAAGCTACAACTTAGATAAAACTAGTTATTCTAACTATAACAATAGCATTTGCATGACATATTTTATTTCTTATTCAGGTTCCAACATTTTTAAGCAGATTGCATCAATTTTATTCATGGAATAATTACTTAGGCAAGCATATAACATTCAAAAGATGTAGAATTTAAGAACCGAACATAAAGAGTAAGGTTGAAACATACCTTATTGGCGCGAGGATCTCCCCCAAGCTGGCTTCTTGCTTGGTTAAGGGTCTTCATCTTTCTCGGTCGGAGCTCTTGTTTTTATTTTATTAAAAAGGAAACTATCTAATGTTGTGAAAAAGGGAAACTATCCTATTATGATATTTTATTATTCTAGCTAAGTTAACATATACTTATGCATATAACTAATGATAACTTTTTTTAGTTACATGCATGACATATGTTATTTATTTGAAAAAGGGAAATTTGAAGGGAAATTTAAAAGTAAATCCATACCTTAGATCCATGGAATTTCATCTTTATTGGGTAGATCTTCTTCCTTGGGTGCTTCTTCTTTAAGCACTTCATTGGGTTCTTCTTCTTTTGGCACCTCTCCTTTGTCATGTGAATTACACAACTCAGAAGAAGGTGGTTCTTTCTTTCTGTTCCACCTTGTTCTTGGGCGCCTCTTCTTGGTACGAACGGGTTTTACCTCCTGCATGTTAGTGGCATATGCGGGTCCACGGGAGAAGGAAAATATTTCCTTCTTGTCTCCTAAGGTCATTTGCATTCTACCACTTCCCACAAATATGCAGGCATTCACAGTATTCAAGAAAGGTCTACCCAAAATTAAAGGCACGTCTTTTCTATTTCCCATATCTAAAATCATGAAATCAGCAGGAACATAGGAGCCTCTAATTTGAACAGGTAAATCAGTTACTATCCCTTCTATATAGCAAGTGGATTGATCAGCTAGCACAACATAGGCAGATGTGGATTACATGGGTGGAAAGAACAAGTTTTCATAAAAATCTTTAGATAGAATGTTCACACTCGATCCTAAATCACACATGGCATTTTTAAAGACTTCACCAAAGATTGAGCATCTACTTATGGGACTACCAGGATCACCCTTTTTAACAGTCATGGTTTGATCTTCATAATTGTTAAAATATTTTATTTCAACCATATTTGCAGTTTCCATGTTAGGTTTATCCGAAATTTTGTCAGTTTCAAAAGATGGTATGATAGCAGCAAGTTGAGCTAATTGGGTTTCTAACATCTTATTAAAGCTAAGTTGATTTTTCAGAGCAGATGAGAAATCTTCCAATTTAGCATTTATGTTCTCAAGCATTTTATCATTTGACATTAATTTTTTATTCAAACATTCAGTAGTTCTACCTTGAGAGTAGACTAGATTCTTTAAGAACGAGAAATTATCAATACTTTGGAAATTAGAGCGGTGGAATGAATTGTTACCTTGAGAATTTGCAGGCTGATTCCATCCTTGATTCTGTTGACAGAAACCATTGTTGTCGTTATTGTTTATGAAGTTCAAATCTTCATGTAGCTCGGGGCAGTGGTTCCCAGAATGTCTGGTTTCTCCACAGACTTCACAAGTCATGTAGGATTCCAGAGATTGGACACTCTCTTGTTGGTTCATCTTCTCACAGCTGTACAACTTCTTTGCCAGCAGGTCCATCTTGGCCACGATCATGTCGGCCTCCTTAAGGGAATGCATACCTCGCTTACGGGGCTGCAGTCTCTCGTCATTCCATCCTTGGTTCGACACCATCTTCTCTATGAGAGCCTTAGCATCTGCAACATTCAGAGAAAAGAATGCACTGCCGGTGGCGGCATTCAAATGGCTCCTAGAGAGTGGGGTTAGGCTATGGTAGAAGTTCTGGATCAATAGCCAGTCCTCCATACCATGGTGCGGACAAGCAGCGATGTACTCTTGCATTCTCTCCCATGCCTCGGGAATAGATTCCTCGGCTTGTTGCGTAAGGCTGGAGATTTTGTTGCGAAGAGCGTTCGTCTTGCCCATCGGAAAGAATTTGGCGAGAAAAGCATTGGAACACTTGTCCCATGTGTCTACAGGTTTGCGATTGGTATAGAAACTTTGCTTCACTTTTCCTAGCAAAGAGAAAGGAAAGAGACGAAGACGAATGGCTTCTTGTGTTATCCCCATAATGGTGAAGGTGCCGCAAATCTCCAAAAATTATTGGAGGTGAGCATTGGCATCCTCATGAGCTTTGCCACAGAATGGGCTAGCTTGGACCATCGTGATCAGAGCCAGTTTCAACTGAAAATTGAGGTTGGCATCGATCACGTCTCGTCATGTCACTACATTGGCGGCAGAAGGAGCAGAAAACTCACGAATGGTCTTATTGGCCATCGTGAAGGTAGAACAAGATAAGAAAGAAAGAAGTTGAAGAAGATGAAGGAAAAAGATAAGAAGGACTAAGGAAAGAAAGAATGGGGAAAGATGGGATTCGCTAAACGGGAGTTTAAACGAAGATAAATTCGACACGGACTCAACCGATACACTGATTGCCTTCCCCGGCAACGGCGCCAGAAAGGCTTGTTGGTAGTTCTTAACTACACCTAGGATAGGGTAGCTAAAGTAGCTATCTACTAATGCCAAGCTGGGTTGTCAGTCCCAACACTAGTAGGAGCTAACTAGAGAGAATGGAATCTACCATGAGGAGATTCTGCAAGCACACAGAACTATCGTAGTAGCACTTCCCTGGGAGTACCAGGTGTCGATTTATTTGATCCCAAAGGAAGGCTAGGGTGGTGTATGAGTTCAGTCAAGGAGGGGATGAGAGTCGAAGAATAAGAAAAGGGAAAGAGGAGAAGAGATGAGATGAAAGGGATGAGAGGATAGAAAGAATATATGGATAAATAGGTAGATGGGATAACTAAGGATAACTAATATAACTAACTAATAACTAATAACTACTCCTAGATAACTACAAAGCAAGATAACTACGAAGCAAGATAACTACGAAGCAAGATAGCTACTAAGCAAGGTAGTTACAAAGCAAGATAGGCAAATGCCAAACAAGCAACTAAGTTAAGTATAGTTTTATTCCTATCTTATCAAGTACCGAGGCGTACTAGTCTTTACCACTGACTTAGGTTGAACGCTAGCACAACAAGCCTTATTGTTAAACTGGGCCAACTATATGGTGGAATTCAAGGCGCACAGGGCTGTCACCACCTGCTTGCTACCACAGCTATCCGGGGGTCCAGCCGTATCTGAAGGTAAGCCTATAACTAAGCACCACGCTTAATTATATTCTAACTATCTGTACCCTAGCTTTGAATAGAGACACCCTTGCGGACGTCAGAGCAAATACTTGACTTAATAAGATAAACACTAAACCTACTAAGCAACCTATTGGCAAAGATCAAACACTAAGCACACTAGAGATTAACTACTATGGCTAAGTGAATTGAACTGTAGGATAACTAGGTCACACTCAAGGCACTTGATAAAGTAATACTAAAAGTAATACTAAAGTAATATTGGAATAATGATAAGCGTACCTGAGATACAAGAGAGCAAACCAGACCAGAGACGCCGGGAAATCAACCGACCTCCGATGCCAGTCACTCGCACCCGCTTCTCTCCTAGCAAGCTCTATGCTACTATACCACTGGTCAGGGCTGAGCTGTGCTAAACTAAGAGCCGCGCTACAGCGAGGGCACTAGTGCTATGCTCTCTCTACTAGCTAACCTACTTGCCTAAGCTCTCTGAGCTTCTAACCTAGCTCTCACTTGCTTTCTACATTGCTTGCTTGCTTGCTTGCTGTTGGTAACACGCTTGCCCCACCTCCGCACTTGTACAGGGGAGTGGTGAAGGTGACCAAGTGTCGGAAGCAACAGCGAAGGTTGAGGAAACAAAGACAGGGTTGACGTGGCTCTATTCCCAAAAAATCATGCCTTTACACTGTTCACTCCTTGGTATTTATAGGGAATACCAAGGGTCATGGGATCAATTACAAAAGGGTACAGAAAAGATTCCCTGGCTCCACACAGGGAGGAGGGGTAATAACGTAAAAACACAGCTAAGGTGAAAACCCTAGTCAGCCTCCTTCCTGCGCGCCGCCACCTAATTCTTATCACCTTCGAGAGGGGGGAACGAGTGCCAGACCCTCGATCTTGCTTCCCCTCGGGCCAGCGCTCCACTGACGCTTGCCAGACCCATCGCTCCAAGTGGAATGGCCTCGAAGGCCGGCGAGGGTCGCCTGCCGCGTTGTCGTCACGCCCTAACCTCGCGATGGAAAGACGAGGGCCGACCTTCGTCCTGCGGAGGTTTCCGCCCAGTCGCAGAGCTTGAGGTCCTTCGCCACCTGTTGGGCCTGGGCCTCTTTGGCGAAGGTACGCGGGATGCGCGAGGGTCACTCCCATCGCTCTTCACGCCCTTTTCCTGCAAAAAGTACCTGAACACTTCCAAAGGTTGGGTCAGTGTTCAGAGATTTGATTGGCGACCTGAGAGACTTGACATGATGAAATAGGGGGATAGACGGCGAAGGTGCGCGGGCTATTTTGCTGAGCCAGCCTGCGTGGTGCCTCTGCCGAGGGTCCCTTCCCCCAACAGTAGCCCCTCGTTGTCTTGGATCTAAAGAATAGTGTTTAGGCCCAAGCAGCGCCTTTCAACGGGAAAAGAGACGGGATCCTCGGCAGCGACGCCCGCGGCTGCTTTTGGGCCGGGTCGTTGTATTGTTTTTGAACTGGAGGAGTCCGTTTCGTTTTTTGTGCCGTGGCTTTTTTGGTTTTCTTGTCGGTGTTATCGGGTGGGGCGTTCCGCCACTCGGTCTATAAATAGAAGGGGTGGGTGAGGGGTTTGGATTGTGCCCTCCTCTGCTATAGCCATCCTGCTGTTGCAATTTGCTTGTAGCGAAGGTTTGTTTTAGCTTGTCTGCGAGGGTTGAGACAGGCGTTCGCTGTTCGGTAGCGTTAGCAGCTGAAGAGATGGCTAGGTTGAAGCAAACTGCTCGCGCTGTTTCTCCCGCAGCCGCGGATGAGGGGATTACCTTCGAGTTTGGACTTAGCCGAGTTTGCACTGCGGAGATTGCGTCTTATGTCAGGTGGGGTTGGATTGAGGAAGGTAAAGCGAGGACCAGTGCCAGGGAGACGGTGCCGAAGCCGGACGCAGATGAGGTGGTTGTGTTTGAGGAATTTTTTTCAGCCGGTCTTCGCTTCCCTGTTGACTCTTTTGTGACCTCGGTTCTGCGAAGGTTCAACTTGCGCTTCCACCAGCTCACACCCTCGTGCTTTACAAAGATGTCAGTTTATATCTGGGCGTGCCGCTCTCAGGGTATTGCTCCTCATGTTGAGGGGTTTGTTCGGACCCATAGAGTGCACATGCAACCTCGCAAGATCTCGGATCGTGGAGGTAACACCAGTCTTGGACAGTTTGCAGTGTACACTCTTTGCCATCGTGCTGGGTCGGAGTTGCCAGTGCAAGCCCAGAAAAATAAGTGGACTAGTGGGTGGCAGGAGTCCTGGTTTTACTATAAGCTTAGTGGGAATGCGGAGCTCTGCGGCGAGCTTTCGCCACTTGGTGATGTTAGCGCCGAAGCTATGATGAGCTCCGAGGCTCACGCTTGTGTTGATTGTTTGAGGGTTGTGGCGCGGTCTCAGTGTGCTCGCGACTTGGTCGAGGAGTACTGTTGTGCTAAGATTTGGCCCCTCAGCCGGAGACAGGCGTGGTTTGCAGTCGTGGAAGACTCGAGGTATGAGGGTAAGGGCTTGAAGAAGCCGAAGGTTGACCTTGATAAGGTTTGGGATAAACTTCTGAAGAAATTTCCCAGGCGAGAAGATGGGGTCGAAGCAGTCTACAAGCGTGTTCAGGGGTGGGCTGTAGAACTTGTTGGAAAGCATTCCACATTGGAGACTAAAGCGATCCACAGCTTGATAGGTAGCGGAGGTCGGGTTAACAGGATGTTTGACAGCCTTGGGGTTTAGTATGTGAGTTGGCCTGCTCCGTCGAGCGAAGATGCTCCAAAGAAAAGGAAACGTGCTTCTGCGGAGGGGGAAGTTGTTTCTCGGCCGAAGAGGGGTCGTGGCCGAGGACGCGGCAGCGCCGGTGGTCGAGTTAAAACACTTGCGACGAAGGTCGTCGTCGGCTCGGGAGGTACAACCACTTCCTCATCCTCGGCCATTGTTTCGAGCGGCCGAGGCGCTGGGAAGACTGGAAGATGGGTGCCCCACGTGGGCGGTATTGGTGCTTTGGTTCAGATCTCGGATGACGAGGGTGGCTCCGATGATGATGAGGAGGAAGGGGAGAAGGAAGAAAAGGAGGGCGGTACTGAAGAGGACTCCTCCGACGATGATAGTGATACGTCAAGTAGCGGGGGTAACTCCGAAGAAGACGTATCCATCGAGGACGCTCGAGGAAAAAGAATAGCCTCATCCAGTGTTGGTGCTGCGGCTGCGCGAAGCATTGATGACATCATATGGGACTTTGAGCCAGAAAGTCCTCCGCGAGGGTCGTTTCCCGAGTTTGCTGGCTCGCACATCTGGGTCGAGGGTTTTGAGGTTAAGGGTGACGCCAAATCGTATCGGACCCCGGGGAAGAGGCCGTATGGCGAGGCTAGCCGGTCATGTCTTCCTTATTATGCGAAGAAACTTGGAGTTTCCGACCCGGCGACTGAACTTTTCACGAGTCCGTACCTTCGAGAATGTCACTTGCAGTGTGCTCCGGACGAAAGGCGCTTTCTGGGTCGGGTGTTCAACTGTATCTGTGTGCCAGAGGCGGAGCTTCGGCTGGCCAACGAGCCCTTGGAGGGACTTCACGATGATATTGACGTCAAAGTGGCTGAGCTGATGCTTCTCAACCGGTCGGCGCGCCAGAGGGCGAGTTACAATCTCCACTATCTGAATGACCGGTTGAGTGACGTGGAGAAAGCTAATAAGGAGCTTCGCCAGAGTTTGGAACACAAAGAGATTGAGCTCAAAGCTGCTTTAGAGAAGGTTAAGAAATCACGAGATGAAGCACAAGAAGTTGCGAATAGCAACGCGGAGCTCCTGGCTGCGAGCCGGCAAAAATACAAGGATTTGGTGGCTGCGAACAAGCGCATAGAGGAGCTGCCCTCGGAGCTGGCTACCCAAGCCGAGGCTTGGCGGGAAAGCATGGCGAGGGTTAAAAATAAGATAGATACATGCTTGACCGAAGCCGGAGGCTCTGCCGGGGAACCGCTGCATGCTGAGGACGCAGTAGGTTTTGAAGGTTGGTTATGTAATGAGCTGGATGTGTTTAGCTCGTTGGTTGGGAATGCTGCAGATTTTGGTGGGTATGCCGGAGCACTAGTGATGGCTGGTACGCTTCGTCAGGCAGATTGCGAACACCTTCGCAAAATTAAGAAACCCAGCCATAAGTTTCCAACCGTGGACGAGGTGCGTCAAATGAAGATCGCGGACGCCGAAGTTCGGAATTGTGCGATGCGCTTGCTTCGCCAGTTTTGGATTGCTGGCGGTGGTCGCGCTCTTGCTTTCGTGGAAGCTGCCGAGGCTACTCGTCAGGTTCGCGTTAATGGATAGACTGGTTTTTTGGCTTTGTTTCGATGATTATGGAGTTGGTGTTAACTTAGGTTTCTTCTCTTATTTGTGCTTACAGGCTTGGAGGGAGGCGATGCCTTCGCCGCCTGCGGCCATTGATGCTGGTGGTAGCTCCGAAGCCGTTCCTGCTCCTAGTTCTGCGGAGGTTCCACCAGTCGAGGCCGAAGCTTTGGTCGCTGATGCCCCGACTACTGGCGAAGGTGTCGAGCAAGGGGTGGCCACGGAGGAGGCACCTGCTAAAGGTGTGGATGCTGCCAGTGGTGGGGTTGAAACGGGCGAGCACGGGGGAGACGAGCAGGTGTGAGAATTTAGGATTGTATGGATGAGAAGGTTATTTTGTAATGTGTGAGGTAGGTGGAAAGTCTTGACAATACTTTTTAATTCTATGGTAATGCAGGTTCCTGATGGAACCGTGCTAGAAGTGTTTGATGCGACGCCCCTGACGTTAAATTATCAAGATATTTTTGTAACTAGCGAATCTTGGGCTCGTGCTAAGTTGAAAGATCCCTCACTGACCTTCGAGCGTTTTTGGTGGTCGAAGGTGCAAAGGTACGATTTAAAAAATAGCAGGTCAAGCCGTTTTTGGCGCGAGGCGGACTTTACTGACCGGCAGGCCACCCGTTATTTATTTGGTGCTTCTTGGTCCTCGCAAGTTGGAATTGATGATGATATCGATGAGAACACAGCCTTGGATTACTTGTTTGGGCGAACCGAACTTGATTTAGGTTCGGACGAATCGTTAGTGGTCCCGAAGGAGGAACCTTCGGAGGGACATATATGTATCGGGCTAGGGTTTTGTCTGGGGAGCTGCCAATTGTTCCGGCGGCTCCTTTGTTGTGGGGACCCATCGTTGCGGTGGAGCCGGAGTTTGAGGAAGGTAGCGAGGGCTCTGGTGATTCGATGTTACTTGAAGGCAGCGAAGGTTCCTTGTAATTTTTGTAATTTTCCATGACTTGTTTGTCGTTGTGAAGCTGTTTTGTAAATGAACGGGAACACTGAATTGTTGGTTTAATGTCGCTACGATTCCTTACTCGTTATCGGATATTGGCAAGGCTCGCTGGCTGTCCGGCACTGCGTTGTGTTGTTGTGTGCAATGTTTAGCTCGGAAAGTGAAATAGCGAGTCTTGCGTTTCGTTACACTGAGATGTTTTGTAAAAAGCAGTGACGCCCCCTTTCTTTTTAGCGAGGCTCGCGTTTCGTTACACAAATGTTTTGTAGAAAACAGCGACGCCCCCTTTCTTTTTAGCGAGGCTCGCATTTCGTTACACGGAGATGTTTTGTAGAAAACAGCGACGCCCCCTTTCTTTTTAGTGAGGCTCGCGTTTCGTTACACGGAGATGTTTTGTAGAAAACAGCGACGCCCTCTTTCTTTTTAGTGAGGCTCGCGTTTCGTTACACTGAGATGTTTTGTAAAAAACAGCGACGCCCCCTTTCTTTTTAGCGAGGCTCGCGTTTCGTTGAGATGGGATGTTTTAGTAAAAAATAGCGACGCCCCCTTTCTTTTTAGTGAGGCTCGCGTTTCGTTACACAGAGATGTTTTGTAGAAAACAGCGACGCCCCCTTTCTTTTTAGCGAGGCTCGCGTTTCGTTACACGGAGATGTTTTGTAGAAAACAGCGACGCCCCCTTTCTTTTTAGCGAGGCTCGCGTTTCGTTACACTGAGATGTTTTGTAAAAAATAGCGACGCCCCCTTTCTTTTTAGCGAGGCTCGCGTTTCGTTGAGATGGGATGTTTTAGTAAAAAATAGCGACGCCCCCTTTCTTTTTAGCGAGGCTCGCGTTTCGTTGAGATGGGATGTTTTAGTAAAAAACAACGACGCCCCCTTTCTTTTTAGCGAGGCTCGCGTTTTGCGAGGGTGTTCGACTTATTTGGGCTTCGCGCCTCCCCCTAGGTGGAGGTGAAGTTTGCTTTTTGCGAGCCCCTATCGTGTTTGCGAGGGTGCTCGACTTTTTTAGACTTCGCACCTCCCCTCATCTTAGGTGGAGGTGAAGTTTGCTTTTTGCGAGCCCCTGTCGTGTTTACGAGGGTGCTCGACTTTTTTGGACTTCGCGCCTCCCCTTATCTTAGGTGGAGGTGAAGTTTGCTTTTTGCGAGCCCCTGTCGTGTTTACGAGGGTGCTCGACTTTTTTGGACTTCGTGCCTCCCCTTATCTTAGGTGGAGGTGAAGTTTGCTTTTTGCGAGCCCCTGTCGTTTTTGCCAGGGTGCTCGGCTTTTTGACTTCGCGCCTCCCCTTTGGTGGAGGTGAAGTTTGCTTTTTGCGAGCCCCTGTCGTTTTTGCCAGGGTGCTCGACTTTTTGACTTCGCGCCTCCCCCTTTGGTGGAGGTGAAGTTTGCTTTTTGCGAGCCCCTGGCGTGTTTGCGAGGGTGCTCGACTTTTTGGGCTTCGCGCCTCCCCTTATCTTAGGTGGAGGTGAAGTTTGCTTTGAAAAAGAAAAAAGGTTGTTTTTCGAAGCAATCTTAGTGGGTTTCCATCGATTGTAGCGCTCTTTGAAAAAGAAGTGCTTTTTCGATGTTTGCTAGTAAAAGTAATAACTTGGAGATTTTACTTTTTTGGGGGTTCTAGCCTGTATTAAGGGTTTGGATACTGCCTCGTTAAAAAACCTTACGCCCCTTCGTAAGGAAAAAGAGTGCAGCTCCTTTTGTTTGTTACATTGATAGAAAATGGAAGAAGCAACAAATTACATAATGCGAGGGCTCGCTAAGGCTCCGCTATGGGTAGTATTTGCGAAGGTCATCGATGTTCCAGGTATGAGGCAGGATGTTCCCCTCGCTGTCAGAGAGGTGGAAAGAGCCAGGGCGATTGCATTCTGATATCAGGTATGGACCGGTCCACTTTGGCTGGAACTTCCCCGCCATGCCGGCGTTTTGTTTCCGGATGAGGACGAGGTCACCCTTTTGCAAGTCTTTGATTCTGACCTTTTTATCTCTCCATTTTTTGGTTTCTTCTTGATACCTGCGAAGGTTGTGCACTGCGTTGCATCTTGCTTCTTCGAGTAAATCTTTGTTGAGCAGCTAGCTTTTTCCTGTTGGTTCGAGGGTTGTTCTTGGTGATTTGTGCCTCAGTTCCTCTGGTAGCACAGCCTCTTCCCCAAACAGGAGCTTGAAAGGTGTGAATTTGGTTGCTCTGCACTCCGAGGTGTTGTGAGACCAAGTGACCGAGGTTAGCTCTTCCGCCCATTTTCCCTTTGGCCTGCCTTGCAATTTCTTGGATATGGCTTGGAAAATTGTTGCATTAGCTCTTTCAACTAAGCCGTTGGATTGAGGGTGCCGAACAGAAGCGAAGCATAAGATTGTACCAATTTGTGCGCAGAATTCTTTGAAAACTTCGCAGTCAAATTGGGTGCCATTATCGACGGTGAGATGTTTGGGGACGCCGAATCGACAAACTATTTGTTGCCAGAAAAACTTTTTCACTGCGAGGGAGGTGATGGAAGACAATGGTCTTGTTTCAATCCACTTTGTGAAGTATTCTACGGCTACCACCGCGTAGCGAAGGTTTCCTGGAGCTGTTGGTAGTGGGCCCACGAGGTCCATTGCCCACCTTTGCAGAGGCCATGTTGGGCATATAAGCGTCGTAGGAGCCCCTGGGGCGTTTTGGTTTTTTGCCGTTAATTGGCGACCCTCGCAATGTTTGACGATGTTTTCTGCATCCTTTAGCGCCGTTGGCCAGTAGAAACCTTGCCGGAAGGCTTTGCCAACTAATGCCCTTGGGCCGTTGTGTGATCCACAAATGCCTTCATGGATAAGCTTAAGAATGTCATTTCCTTCGGATTGTGGGACGCATTTGAGCCAGGGCGAGGTTACTGAGGCTTTGTACAGAATGTTGTCCACAATCTTATACCCTCGTGCTCTTTGTTTTAGCTTGTTTTCTTCTTCTTTGGAGTCTGGTTCGTGGAGCCCCTTGATGTAGGCTATGATAGGTGCCCTCCAGTCCTCGCTCTGGATTGCATTGATCAACTTGGCGTTCTTTTCGAGGGTTTCAAAAGCTGGTTGGGTCACAACTTCGTGGAAAACATCAGGCTGTAGGTGTAATTGTTGTGCTGCTACTTTGGCTAGGCAGTCGGCTTCGCTATTTTCTGACCTTGGTATTGCTTTTACTGATATGCCGAGGAAAAAGGACTCTAACCTTCGGACATGTTGAAAGTACTTTTGCAGCTCTGGATCTCTGGCCTTGTAATTCTTCTCAATGTGCCTCGCGATGACCTGTGAGTCTGTGCAGATGACTGCCCTTCAGACTGACAGTGACCGAAGCCTTGAGAGAGCGAGAACCACAGCTTCGTATTCTGCGGAGTTGTATGTACATTTGAAGTCAAGTCTTCTTGCGTATCTTAGCTTAGATCCGGATGGCGAGACTAGAATGGCCGAGGCCCCTGCGCCAGTTGCACCCCAGGCTCCGTCGACATACACCGTCCAAAATGGGTCTTGGTGAGGTTCATCTTTGCGAGGGTCTGGGGTCCATTCTGCTATGAAATCTGCTAGCGCCTGGGATTTGATTGCTGTTCGACCGACGAAGGTTAGGGCGTAGCTATTGAGTTCAACTGCCCATTTAGCTATTCTTCCGACTGCCTCGTTGTTTTTGAAAATGTTCTCGAGGGGAAAAGCCGAGGGTACATGGATTTTATATGCTTGGAAATAGTGCTTGAGCTTTCTTGATTCCATGACCACTGCGTACGCTATCTTCTCGAGCTCTGAGTAATTTCGTTTAGGCCCTTCTAGGGTTTCTGATACGTAGTAGATTGGGGCTTGCCTGGTTTTGTTGTTCTTGTGCAACTCTTTGATTAAGACTGCGCTCGCTGCGTGAGGCGAGGCTGCGACGTACAGCAGTAACAAGTCCCCTTTGCTTGGGCTGGTTAAAACAGTCAGGCTGGTGAGATACTTCTTCAAGTCTTCGAAAGCTTTCTGCTGCCGGGGTCCCCAGTTGAATGGCGTGGTGCTTCTCAAGCTTTCGAAGAAGGGTAACCCTCGCTCAGCTGATCTGGAAATGAATCTGCAGAGAGCTGCTAACCAGCCTGATAAGCGCTGGGCCGCTTTTTTGGTTGTCGGGGGTTCCATGTTGATGATAGCATCAATCTTGTCGGGGTTAGCTTCAATTCCCCTTGCAGAGACGATACAACCCAGCAGTTTTCCTTCACTTACCCCGAAAACACATTTTTCGGGGTTCAGCTTTAATCCAGCGCACCGGAGGTTACTGAACACTCTCGACAGGTCCGAAATGTGGTTTTCTTTTAACTCGCTTTGGACAACCAGGTCATCAACATAAGCGGAGACGGAGTGTTCATCTTTGAAGACCTCGGATGTCATACGAGCGAAGGTTGAACCCGCGTTTCTTGGGCCTTCTGCCATTCTCCGAAAACAAAAAGTTCCCGAGGGTGTGATGAAACTTGTTTTCTCCTCATCTTCTTCATTCATCCAAATCTAGTGGTACCCCGAAAAGCAGTCGAGTAGAGATAGCATTTGGCAGCCGGCTTCCCTGTCAACCAAGGTGCTTATGTTGGGGAGGGGAAAATCATCCTTCGGGCAAGCCTTGTTCAAGCACGTGAAATCTATGCACATTCGCCATTTGTTGTTCTTTTTCTGTACTAGTACCACGTTTGAGAGCCATGTTGGGTACTTGACCGGGCGGATGACGCCTGCGTCCAAAAGCCTTTTTACCTCGGCCTTCGCTGCCTCTTTCCTTTCTTCTGACATTTTGCGAAGCTTTTGTTTGACCGGGCGGTAGCCCGGTTTGATATTTAGGCTGCACTCTATCAGGGTTCTGTCCACTCCTCTTAAGTCCTCCGCGGACCAGGCGAAGGTGTCGGAGTTTCCTTTGAGGAAAGCGACGAGGTCGCTTTCTGATTGGGGGGCTAGGTTGGCTGAGATGAATACCTTTCTTTCAGCGTTACCCTCGAAGAGTTGCACTTGTTTGGTTTCTTCCTTGGGTGACACCTTTATTTTGTCAGTGCATACCTTACCTTTGTCATTGAGGTTTGTAACTTGGGGTTTCGACAGGTTGTGGACATTACGTTGTCCTGGTGCTACTGTTCCCTCGACTGCCCTTGCAATGTCTTGGTCTCCATATACTGCGACCACTCCCTTCGGAGCGGGAAGCTTCATGCAGAGGTAAGCGGGGTGGATGACTGCGTTGAATGTGTTGGTTACCCCTCGGCCAAATATGGCATTGTACGGATAGAACATGTCGACCACGTCGAAGGTTAAATGCTCGGTTCTGCAATTGATCTGGTCGCCGAAGGTCACGGGCAAAGAAATTTTCCCGATGGCTCTCACTTGTTGACCGCCGAAGCCGTATAAAGGGTTGTCAGCAGGTTGTAGTAAGTTCCTATCAAGCTTCATGCTGTCAAAGGTTGAGGCGAATAGGATGTCTGCGGAGCCTCCTGTGTCGACCAGAATTTTAGTGACAGTCCACCCTGCTAGATTGGTCTCGATCACCATGGCGTCGGTATGAGGGTAATCTCTCAACTTCATATCACTGGAGTCGAAGGTTATGGGAATGTGGGACCAACGACCAAATTTGTGTGGACCTTCGACGGCTACATGGTGCACCCGTCTGGCATGTTCTTTTCTTTGCCGCTTGTTGCCATGATCTTCATTTGAACCTCCGGTGATAGCTAGTATTACACCGAAGGTTGATGTTGGGTTGTTGATAGTCGTTTGGCTCTGGGTTTCGGGTTTGACAGGTTGAGGCGCTGGTAGAGCGGGTATTGGTGGTGGTGGCGGTAAAGCGTTGTTGACTTGTTGGGTGGTTGGGGTTTGGGTTTGGGGGGTTGTTGGATATGTGACTGTGTATGGTGGATTTTGGCGTTGTGGGATGGTGGTTGGCTGATAAGAGGCTTGGTTGTAGAGTGGGTGGTGAGCGTAGATGGTTTGTTGCGAGGGTAGGCCGTTGTTTATGGGGGTATAGTGGTATGGAGGATTTGGTTGGTGGAAACTTGGTTTCCTGGTGTGGTTGATGGTTCGTGTGTCTGCCGAAGCGGCTCTTTTGGACTCCTGGAACTCTTTTCCCTTCGCAAAGCATTCACATTGTTTGGTGGTGTGCCCCTTTCCAAGACCACAGAAATGACAATACATTTTCGCGGGGTCTTTTTGCTGGTTCCGTTGATCTGGCGGGGGTGGCAAACCTTGGGGGTTTTGGTTGTTCGGAGGTTGAGTGCCCCGTCCTTGGTGTTCATAGTGTATTGGTTTGTTGATGGCACCGATGTTGCTTTGTTCTTGGCGAGGGTTGTTTGCTCTTGGTTGTGGCCCCGGCTGTGGCTTCTGCTGTGACCTCCGAGCATCGGACTTCGCTCTGAAGTCCATGTCTGCTCTACAGTATCTTTCCATTGTCTCGTGTAATTCCTCGATTGTGTTTGTCGGCTTCCTGGCAAATTTCGAAGAGCATGGGCCTGGGCGCAGGCCACTGACTGCAGCGAGGATGACAGCCTCGTCGGATATTCCCGGGGTTCTTGCTCTGATTTGGATGAACCTCCGCCAATAATCTTGAAGTGGTTCGCGCTCTTCTTGTTTGCAGTTGAACAACTCAATGGGGTTGCATGGGGCTGTTGTGATGCCTTTGAAGTTTGTGCAGAGCCTGTCTCTTAGATTGGCCCAGGAATCCACTGTTCCGGGGTGGAGGTTGTTGTACCAGGTTTGTGCAATGTCTCGCAAGATGATGACAAAAGACTTTGCCATTGTTGATTCATCCCCGCCTGCTGCGGCAACTGCTGCTTCATAGCTCATTATGAATTGGCGAGGGTCGGAGAGCCCGTCGTATCGGGGCAGGTTTTGTGGATTGTAGCACGGTGGCCAGGGTTGGGTTTGGAGCATTTGGGAGAGTGGAGACTTTGGGTCATAGGGCATTTGGTGTTGTTGAGGTCTTCGTTGGTTGCGAAGGTTAGGCTCTCTCTCATCTGGGTAGAGTTGGCGAAAGTTGGGTGGCCTCATAGGGTGTGGTTCTGGGTGAATTGGTGGTAGTGGGGGTGGTGGATGGCGACGAAGGTCGTCTTGGCCCCGCTCCTCATTCCCCTCTTGCAGCGGGGGCATTTCCTCATCATTCCATCCCTCGGCTTTGGCTTCAGCCGCAGCGAGGGATTCCTCCATTCGGCAAAGCTGTTCCCTGGCCTCATCTGCCCTTTGCCTGATCGAGCGCAACCGGTTGTGCCTCTCAAGCTGATCCAGGCGTCTCTTCTTCTCTTGCAGCTCAGCTTGAAGTCTTTCGAGGGCCTCGAGGCCCAACTCTTCTTCATCTCTCCCCTCTCCTTCTCCAGAAATGTGGGGGTGCGGCTGTGCCACCACTCGGGCCTGGGGGCCCGGGACTTCAGATTCTGGGGTGGCAGCCTCTGCTCCCAAGGGTTGCACAATCTTCTCAGTAGGCGGAACCACCGTCGCTGTCTCACTGGCGACGCGTCGGTCCCTCGCTGTGGGCGCTCTCCTGTTTCATGCCATTTCGAACTTCGGTCCCCACGGTCGGCGCCAAACTGTTGGTAACACGCTTGCCCCACCTCCGCACTTGTACAGGGCAGTGGCGAAGGTGACCAAGTGTCGGAAGCAACAGCGAAGGTTGAGGAAACAAAGACAGGGTTGACGTGGCTCTATTCCCAAAAAATCGTGCCTTTACACTGTTCACTCCTTGGTATTTATAGGGAATACCAAGGGTCATGCGATCAATTACAAAATGGTACAGAAAAGATTCCCTGGCTCCACACAGGGAGGAGGGGTAATAACGTAAAAACACAGCTAAGGTGAAAACCCTAGTCAGCCTCCTTCCTGCGCGCCGCCACCTGATTCTTATCACCTTCGAGAGGGGGGAACGAGTGCCAGACCCTCGATCTTGCTTCCCCTTGGGCCAGTGCTCCACTGACGCTTGCCAGACCCATCGCTCCAAGAGGAATGGCCTCGAAGGCCGGCGAGGGTCGCCTGCCACGTTGTCGTCATGCCCTAACCTCGCGATGGAAAGACGAGGGCCGACCTTCGTCCTGCGGAGGTTTCCGCCCAATCGCAGAGCTTGAGGTCCTTCGCCACCAGTTGGGCCTAGGCCTCTTTGGCGAAGGTACGCGGGATGCGCGAGGGTCACTCCCATCGCTCTTCACGCCCTTTTCCTGCAAAAAGTCCCTGAACACTTCCGAAGGTTGGGTCAGTGTTCAGAGGTTTGATTGGCGACCTGAGAGACTTGACAGGATGAAATAGGGGGGATAGACGGCGAAGGTGCGCGGGCCGTTCTGCTGAGCCAGCCTGCGTGGCGCCTCTGCCGAGGGTCCCTTCCCCCAACGCTTGCCTCTCTTGCTTGAAATGAAGTGACACCTCCAGGCGGTATTTATAGCGTTGTGGAGTGAGGGGGGTACTTATAGGGGGCAACCAACCGACCTAGGGCAAACCCTAGTGGCGGGCGCCAGCCCTAGGTGGAGGCCGCCAACCCCTGGCCGTTGGATGCACCGTCATTGATCCTACGGTCTCCAGGGACTCCTCCAAGGCGGTTACATGTCCAGATAACCGTCATTAGGTCATGATCCACGCCACTCCCCTCCTGAGCCATCCGATTCAACCGACCTAGTGACCAAGGGCCAGGAATTGGCCTTGGGGAGGTCACACGGATCGGTGACGTGGCAGGGAGTGGATTTGGGCCAACTCAAGTGGCGGGCGCCACCCCCCTAAGGCCCAATTGGGCCCTGCTGAGAGGGCTTGGCCTTTGGTGGTTCAAATATCCAAATTTGGTTCAAATCCTGCATTCAAATCAAAATCTATGGACATGTGGAATTCGGTTAGTTTTAAACCTATTTGACTACATTTCATGCCTTTTTGGTGAATTTTAGGGTAAAATGTTGATGGTAAAACAACTATTTAAGGACCATCAACAATACGCTAGTGATCAGGAGGTCTGCTTCGACAACCCAGAGCAGCAAAAGTTCATGGATCAAGGCAAGTATAGCATGGGATCCTCCTTGTTGTCCTATTCACCATGAATCATCTAATTTCATATGCATGTGTCTAATTTTGTTACCTATCTAGTCTATCCTAAATATCGACCTGTTACCTTGTTAACCTTTGGGATGCTATGCATATGGGTAGCTTTTGGTAGAGCTTTACTTGAACCAAACATGATATAATAATGGTGAATAAAACTTGATCTTTTTAGAAACATGGTTTAGGATCTTCTGTTAGCAAAAGCTAGGACATACAGTGCAACCATGAGGGCTATATGGCTCTGACCTTAGCTCAGCATAAGGACTTTTTCTGGCTTGTTAGTGGTTACCCGAAAGGGCGCATAAGGCGCTTGAGGAGACGGGTATAGTGCGGCTTCTGTCCACGTGTGTATAGGCTGCGTGTTATTGTGCCACCTGGAAGGAGGGCTCTACATCCCCTTGCCTTAAGACCTAGAGGCCCTAACTTATTAGACAAACCTTTGAAAGGCTTCGAGATGTATCCTGCCTACTCACCTTGAAGTGTTATGGGAGTAATTAACCCGGGCATTTGGATATCATCACTCAGGGGTAAAGTGTACACACGCTGCAGAGTTTTAATAAACTGATATATCAGCCGTGCTCACGGACACGAGTGGCCCGGAAAACTCACAGATTAGTTGTTGTTTATTTATGTTGCTTATATTATTTACTATATTGCTATGTTTCAGTTATTATGATCATGTGGATTGGGTTTAAGCATAATACATGTTTACTCTAATGATAAAATGTTGCCAACTAAAAGCTACTGCAGTTAAACCCGTGTCAGCTTTATTTGAGCCTCATGAACCCCATGTTACACTTGTTAAGTACGATATGTACTTATGCTTGTTTATTTTCTCTACTTGGATAAAAATCTTGGATGGGTAACAGATTGCTATGGTAATGATGACTTCCCCTAAGCGTTCTAGTCTTGTGGTCAACCAGTCAACTTCCCTGTGATGGAGCTACCACGAGAGTTATCTTATTTATCTGCTGCTATGTAAAGACTTGAATAATATTTGTTATGTAATAAACATATATGATGGTACTTTATAATTTGTTGGCTTATGTGTGTGATTGATCTCTAGGCGCACATAAGATATTGCATTCAATTTTATCCTTAAAATTGGGTGTCAAAAATAAGCATCAAGCAACGAGAGGGTTTCACATCCCGCAGTAGAGTCTACAATTTGATCAATGCCTGGTAAAGGAAATGGAACCTTGGGACATGCTTTATTTAAACCAGTGTAATCTACACACATCCTCATTTTTCCATTTTTCTTTTTGACAAGTACAGGATTTGCTAACCACTCGGGATGGTGCACCTCCTTGATGAACCCAGCCGCCAAAAGCTTGTGTATTTCCTCCCTGATGATCCTGCGCTTCTCCTCGTCGAAGCGACGCAGACGTTGTTTCACCAGTCTGGACCCGACCCGGATCTCCAAGGCGTGCTCGGTGATTTCCCTCGGTATGCCTGGCATGTTTGAGGGACTCCACGCAAACATGTCGGAGTTCGCGCGGAGAAAGTCGACGAGCACAACTTTCTATTTGGGATCGAGGGAGGCGTTGATCGTCAACGCCTTGTCATCCGATGAGCTTGGGTCGAGGCAGATTTTCTTGGTGTGCTCTGCTGCCTCGAAGCTACCAACGTGGCGCTTGGGCTCGAGGGCCTCGGCGGCGAGGCCGTCGAGAGTCGAGGCCAGCTGAGCCGTCTGCACGTTGGCTTCTCCTTTCTTGACACATTCGACGTCGCAGGTGTATGCGTGCTCATAGGAGGATCCGACGGTGATGACACCTTTGGGGCCCGGCATTTTCAGCTTGAGGTAGACGTAATTAGGGACCTGTAACACCTTTGGTGATTAATATGTAATTAACGTGACATGTCATCATCTTTAGTCATTAATCATCCTTGCCATGCATTATGTTTGCCTAATGCTTGTTTTGCATTTACCTTTTTCTGGAGTGACTTGTAGTGATCTCTTTTTCAAAAACCCTAAAGGTCCGAATCTTCCTATAAGGGCAAAATGGTAATTTCATCTCTGTGTCTAGCTTTGTGTGAATCTTGTTCAGTTGAGTGCCCTGATGTTTTGTTGCGTTAATCAAAGTTCAATATCAGAAATAGAATTTAAATCCCTTTTGAAAAACCCTAAATTTCCAAACTCTAGTTTTACCCCTCTATTTCTAATTCAAAAACTATTCAAAATTTGAAGTTGGCCCAATAAGAAAACTTGTAGATCTTGCAACAAGGAACAACTTTGGTGTTTGCAGATTTTCAAGTTTCAATATAAAATCAGAAGTAATTTCTAATTCTTTCAAACTTCAATTTTGTCCCCTTTTCGGTTTTTAAAATTATCTCAAAAACTTTTGAGTTTCAGAAAAAGTTTATGTTGACAAAGTTGTAGGTCTCAAAGTTTTGAGCAACTTTGGTGTTTTGAGTTTTTGCTGCTCAGTTCAAATTTTGGGAGTTATTTCAAAAATCCAGTTAGAAGGGAGGATGATGTCTCTGCGCACGAGCTTTAAAGCAAGGGGGCCCCGGCCGACGGCGGCGCAGCCTCAGCCTCGCCGAGCCCGGCTGACCCGCGTCCGTGTCGCCCGAGGCCAGCGCGAAGCGCTCGACCTCCCCGAGCCCCTACCTACCGCCGCCTCGCCATCCCCTACCCTACCCTCCTCTTTCCCCTACGGCCGCGGACAGCGCGCAGATGCCGGCCGCCGGCAAGCCGCCGCGCCGCGCGCGAGCTCCCCGCCCACACCGAGCCGCCCTACCTTGCTCCCTACCTCCGTTGATGCCGCGCGAACGCTCCTCACCCCTCGCACGGACCCCCCCCCCCCCGGCGCCGCCCCGCGGCTATAAAAGCCGCCGAGCTCCGCCATTGCCGCCACCACGGCACCCCGAGCCACCAGACCACCCCAGCACCCGCCGAGCCCTCCACCGCCTTCGCCTTGAGCTGCTCCACCTTCCCGAGCAACCAATTTCACCTCTCCGCCCTCCTCTCGCCGGTGCAGGAGCTTCGTCCCCGACTCCGGCAAACGGCCGCGTTTCGGCTTAGCGAGAAATTCGCCGCCGTGAGTGTTTCTCTTTTCCCTCCGACCCCTGCCCTCTCTTCCTCACCTCAGCGCGCTCCTAACCGCACCCTCGGCGACCTCTTTTGGTGGACAGAGCCGCCGGACGCCGCCGAAGAGATCCGCCACCACCGTTGGACTCCCTCCTCCGACCCTGCACCGCCTCGCCGAGCCTCCCTCCCGACTCACGCTGAGCTCGCGAATCTTCCCCACCCTCGGCTTTCCTAGCGCGAGCCCCGAGTGGCCGGTCCACCGTCCGCCTCGCCTGCGATTGGCCCGAGCCCTGCGGTCCGCCGCGCGATTCGCCCGAGCCCTGCGACGAAGGAACACAGTGCTCTTTTTCCTTTTTGGAAAGACATGAATAGTGTTCCTTTTTCGTCTTTTTGTGTGATTTTCTGCGTTGCTCCAAAAATTCTGAAACTTTGGTGGTAGACTCTTTATACCTTGTAGTATTTTAGAAAAATATGAAACTTGAATTTTGTGCAAGAATTTGAAAATGTAAAATCCCTCTTTTAATTAATAAATGGATGGTTTTGGATTTTTTAGAAAATCATTTATAACTCTAAAAATCATGAGATAAATTTTTGTGAGTTTCCTATGCCATGTTTAGTCTCTGGTGAGATTTTGAAGTCTTTTGGAACAAGTTGATTTTTGAGCATTTATTTTAATTGTAAATAGTGCCTTTTGTTAATTAATGACTGATTTTAATTGAGCATCTTAATGACCTCCAAAAATTATGAAATTTGTTTTGACATCTTTTTATATCATAATGAACTTATGAGATTAATTTGGTAATTTTTGGAGCAACTTCATAAAATGACCTTTTTAAATAATTAGGAAAAATAAAAAGTCAAGAAGGGTTCATGTTGTATGCCCTGTGATGTGACTTTTGGGATTGTTTGTTGTTCATAGACCCCCACCCTTTTGGTCTATGATGTTTGTGATGCCATGCATGATTTGTGTTTAGGTCGGATAAATGATGCTTAATAGATTGATTAATTTTGCTTAGGGATAAAGATAAGTAACTTTATGTCCACACTAAGAAGTTACTTACGCGATGGAAAGTGTACCCTAGAATCAGTAGGTTTTGTCCTGCGTTTTAGCAAGCCTATTGTTCATGTCAGCATCCTCATAAGCATACGTCATTGCATCCGTATAGTGACCGAAGGAGAAGGCATCAAAGTCGAAGCAGCCGCTGACGAACCTACCCCTGAGGCGACCCCGAGCTCCGACACCTGCACTGCCGACCCCGAGCCTGTCCTCTTTGCTCTTCAAGGCAAGCCCCGGTGCATTTTAACCCTTCCTTGTTTTTATAAAAGGTTTACTTAAAATGTCTTTGAGTTAAACTACTGCATTAGGTTATAGGAGTTGTGTGATGACCTATTACCTGCACTGTTTACCTCCACCAGAAGATCCACCTGCCCTGTTTAAAAACTATTTGCAAATGCTTAGTGACGCTATACAATTGATTTGCAATAAAATGCCAATTTCAAAGGTGTGATCACTTAAAGAATTTTTATGGGAATTTGGTTTTACTCCCCTGCCATTGGCTAGGTATATGATCCGTACCTAGTCAATTGCGAGGAGAGGTTGTCCGAGCGTACGGTGCCGTCATGTTGTAGTCCGGGACTCAACAGTTGACACCGACCGGGACTGGGTTGAAAAACTGACAGGACTAGTACGCTTGGGTGAGATATAACCAAGGTATGGTTCTGGCAGAAAAATTTAGGGACCATCCGTATGGGGGCCTGCTGGCCAAGACTTGCAACTATTCACATACTTCGGAAAGCTCTGGCTCCGAGGAATCCTTTATTGGACCGACAACCGCGCACTGGGAGTGGAGAGATGGCGGAAGTAGCATGTACCCACGTGGTAGTCGTACCTGGATAGGAGTGGTGTACTGTACTTACGGGTGGCGTAGGACCGGGCCCAATCTTGGAGGAATCGTGGTAGACGAGTTAGCATATGCAAGCTTGGGTGCTACATATGCAGTGTGGATAGGGATCCTCAGCTGAGTATTATTTATCCGGATTAACGTTGCTCCTCGGTTATGGAGACTTGGTCACTGACTAGCAACGGAGAGTGGTTCTCAACTAGGTATGTTTTGAAAGGTAAAAAGAATCATGAGCAATGAAGAATTGAGAAATACTTGAACCTTTCCAAAAATAGAACAAGGTTTACAAAATGTTTTTTCTGCAAAATACTTGATCTTGCTTAAGCCTTACCTTGACTTCCTAAGCCTCTCATTCCTGAGTCTTCTTCCTTTTCTTTAGTCGGGTAAGTCTTGTTGAGTACCCCAGTACTCAGGGTTTGTTACCCATGCTGCAGGTATGACTGAGTCCCCGATGTGTCTTGCGCCCTGCTGCATGACCATCGTCCAGGAAGAGGCCGATGAGGCCGAAGAATAGTTGTGCACCCTCGGGCTGGGTGTTTGCAAGTATCTTATTTTGTTGTACTCCGCTACGTTGCCTATTTCTATTACCCGAACATGGTTTGTAATAACTGCACCTTTAATTTTATTTGGAACCTCAGTTTGTAAAATTAATGTTATTTAAGTCTTCCGCTCTGTATTCCGATGTTATTTGTAAAAGTATCCAGTGTTGTAACCGAAAGGTGAGATAATCCTGCGGACGATGGGCGCTGATGCAGCCCAGTGACGAACAGTCTTAATCACGCGGAACATCGGTTCGGCTGTCAGAGGCTGACGGGGACCGGTGGGCCATGGGATTAGGACCGTTCCGCCACAGAGTGGTATCAGAGCATCTCACTATAACGTTGCAGTGTCTTGCGAAAACTTCAAAAGATCTTTGAGTCCAAACAAACTAAACTTGACTATTCGGGGTCCAAATTGCTTCTCTTATCTTGTCATGTGTATGGCAACACTAGTTAGCGAGACAACATGTTTTAAGCCCTATGTACCTTATTAATTTATTGCATTGCCTTGTTCCGTAGGAACGATCCATGCATCATGTCATATTCACTTAAGTTAATAATAACTTCCTCTCTAAGTTCGTTGGGGTAGTATGCCTTTACCTTTTCTTGCTAGCCTTTTCACTCCTCATCCATCTTATCCTATCCAGACATGGCTCGCATCAAGCTGACAGCTCGCAAATCGACTGGACCCAATGGTGTGCCACGCCACCAGCTGGCACCACGCATTCGAGAAGAGACTGGTGAAGCCTCCAACGGTCGTCGCTTTCCCCGTCGCACTTGCAAACACCTAAAGGAGGAGATCAAGAATCTGAAGGCTGAGCTAGAGAACTTGGAGCATGACTTCTACCACTCACGTCTGGAGTTCTATGAGGCCCGAGCTTCCCTGGAGCAGGCCAACCGGAACGTGATTCGCGCCATCCAGCAGCGCGATGCCACTTGGATTCGCGAGGACGTCACTAGGGCCGAGCTTCACGGGCTGCGGCAGTACACAACTCAGATTGAACAGTTCAATGACATGCTTCATGAGGAGGTACACCAGCTGTACGACCAACTCCACCCCGTGGTTCCCCCGGTTGTCGAGGACCCTGAGGACGGAATAGTGGAAGAGCCGGACGTAGAGCAAGAGCCAAGCATGGACGAGGAGATTGACCCTGCCGAGAACATCTACGCTGAAGACGAGGACGAGGAGGTTGAGCCTGAGCTCATCCTCGAGGAAGACGACGACGAGGACATGATCATCATCGATGAAGACTAGACTCGTTGTTAGAGGATGGAGATTTCGTGTGTCTGTACCACCTGCTTACCTAAACCCTTAGTCTAGGTTTGGGGCGCTAGTCTGTCTTTTGGTTAGTCGGGTCTGTATCTTTCTTTTTGTATCTTTTCCCCTTATCAGTCTGTTGTCATCTGTCAATCATCTACCTTTGTACCAGTGGAGTTTGTCAGTCAGTTGTTTTCAGAACTTAATCAATGGATGCTAAGATCCAAGTTACTTAACAGATGCCTGTGAACACTCGCACTGGAGCTGGAAGTTCTTAGGAGGCTGACCTTCCAAACCCTCCACCTGTACCTGCTACGTTAGCAGATGCCATCGCAGCCTTGGCAGCCGCTGCTAACCTGATGGCTCAAAACCAAGGGCAACAGAACAATGGCCACCGTGGTCGCCACAACATCAACCATGAGACCACATATGTGGATTTCACCGAAACCCGTTCACCGGTCTTTACGAAGGCCGATGAACCCCTTGAAGCTGATGATTGGCTCCGCACCATGGAGCAGAAGTTTGGTCTTCTCCACTGCACCGACACCTAGAAGCCCCGGTTCGCTTCTCAGCAGTTTCGTGGTCCAGCAAGCGCTTGGTATGCCAACCTGTTGGCTGCCCAGCCCGAGGGCCATCAGTTGACCTGGGAAGAGTTCCGCACAGCTTTCCGTGCTCATCACATCCCTTCTGGAGTAATGAAGATGAAGCTTGATCAGTTCCTGGCACTGCAGCAGAAGGACTCCACAGTGATGCAGTACGTGGGTCAGTTCAATCACCTTAGCCAGTATGCCTCGGAGTACGTCAACACGGACGAGAAAAAGAGGGACTGTTTCCTTAGGGGACTGCACCCTAAGATCCGCAGAAGTATGTCTAATAACCTGACCGGTTCGTATCATGATGCCGTTGACCGGGCCGTTGCTTTTGAGGAGAGCAATCGCCAGTACCAAGAGGAAAAGAAGAAGAAGAAGAAAGCAGGATCTAGCAGTTTCTCTGGCAATCACAAGCGCCAGAGGGTCATTTATCACCCTAGCCACCACCAAAATCGCCGACCTTACCCCCACCAGCAAGTGGTCGTCCGTACTGCGGCCACCACCCACAACGCCAACCAGCAAAGTGCCACGCAGCCGAACGCCCCAGGTGTTCGTATCACCACCCCACAAACCGCTTACAACCATCCCTGCTACAACTGCGGCCAGACTGACCACTGGGCTCGTGAGTGCCCAAAGCCCAAGAGATATGCTCAGAAGGGTCCTGGAGGATCTCAGCAGCAGCAGCACCGTGTCCAGCAGCAGCATGCTCAGAAAGGCAAAGTTGTCAAGAAGCACGGGCAAGTCTACTACACCACTGTCGGCGACATCCCAGAAGGAGAGCCCGTCATGATCGGTAGGTTTCCCGTTGCTAATTATCCCGCAATCGTGCTGTTTGATTCCGGTACATCGCATTCCTTCATCAGTCGTACATTTGTCTTTGAGCATGAGATATCAATTGGGGAGTTGAAAGAAAATTTCTGCATATTTTCGCCTGGAGGGCGTATAAGTACTAAGGAGGTAGTTCGTAATATACCAGTGATGTTGGGGGAACATGTATTTCCTACCACCATGATAGTGCTTCGTGATCAGGAAATAGATGTCATTTTAGGCATGAATTGGATGTGTCAGTATAAAGCCTTGATGGACATCCTGAATAGGGTTGTGAGAGTGGACATTCCTAACAGTACCTCCAGGCTCCTTCTCCAACTCCCAATGCCTTCGAAATCAGCAGCCACGCAGTTGAATACCACCTATGTTCAGGAGACCAGGGACATCCCCGTGGTCTGCGAATTCCCTGATGTTTTTCCAGAAGACTTACCTGGCCTACCTCCTGACCGTGATGTTGAGTTTGCCATAGAGCTTAAGCCCGGGACTGCTCCTATATCCCGCAGAGCTTATCGAATGCCTCCCAGAGAGTTGGCAGAGCTAAAAATCCAGTTACAAGAGTTGTTGGATAAATGCTTCATTCGCCCAAGTTCATCTCCTTGGGGCTGTCCTGCAATCTTTGTAAAGAAGAAAGACAAGAGTCTCAGATTATGCATTGATTACCGCCCACTCAACGAGGTCACCATCAAAAATAAATATCCCTTGCCTCGTATTGATCTTCTTTTTGACCAGCTAGCTGGAGCCAGAGTATTCTCCAAGATTGACCTCAGATCTGGCTACCACCAAATAAAAATACGCCCCGAAGACATTCCTAAAACAGCTTTCACTACTAGGTACGGCCTATATGAGTACCTGGTCATGTCCTTCGGTTTGACCAATGCCCCTGCCCACTTCATGTACCTCATGAACTCCGTATTCATGCCGGAGCTTGATAAATTTGTGGTCGTGTTCATTGACGACATCCTTGTCTACTCAAAAACCCCTGAAAAACATGCCGAACATCTTCGTATCGTTCTATCCCGCCTCAGAGATCATCAGCTTTATGCCAAGTTCAGTAAATGTGAGTTCTGGTTAGATCAGACACAGTTCCTTGGTCATGTCCTATCCGGCGAAGGAGTGTCAGTCGATCCCGGAAAGGTGGCAGACATTCTGGATTGGGAGCCACCTACCACTGTTCACGGAGTCCGCAGCTTCATGGGAATGGCTGGATATTATCGCCGTTTCATTCTGGATTTCTCCAGAATCGCCAAGCCTATCACCGAGTTGTTGAAGAATTCTGTGAAGTTTGTCTGGTCACCAGCCTGTGAGCAGGCCTTTCAAACCCTAAAGAAACTGTTAACCACGTCACCAGTGCTAGCCCAGCCAAACATCGAAAAGCCCTTTGATGTCTACTGTGATGCGTCTGGTACTGGTTTGGACTGTGTTTTGATGCAAGAAGGTCGAGTGATCGCGTATGCCTCCCGGCAGCTTAAGCGACATGAAGAGAATTATCCAACCCATGATCTTGAGTTAGCAGCAGTGGTGCATGCCTTAAAGATCTGGCGTCATTATTTGTTGGGCAGTACCTATAATATGTACACTGATCACAAAAGCCTGAAGTATATCTTCACTCAAGAAGAGCTGAATATGAGACAGAGAAGATGGCTCGAGTTGATTAAGGACTATGATCTCGATGTACATTACCATCCGGGTAAGGCGAATGTGGTCGCCGATGCGCTCAGTCGCAAGTCATACTGCAACTGTCTGGTGATGAAACCCTATGGTTCTTCCCTATGTTATGAATTGGAAAAGCTAGGTATTGAGATGGTTCCCAGGGAACTCTGAATAATATCAGGATAGAAACACCTATCAGGGAACAGATCATCACTACACAGAAAGATAACCCTGGAATCAAGCACATCGTCGAAAGGATCCGAGCCGGAAAAACTGATTGTTTCAGGATTGATGATGCAGGAGTGGTTTGGTTCAAGAACCGACTGGTAATTCCCAAAGTGCCTGAGTTGAGGCAGTTAATCCTTGATGAAGCACACTTGACTAGATTCTCTATCCACCCTGGCAGCAACAAGATGTACCACGACTTGAGGCAGAGATTCTGGTGGACAAAGATGAAGATTGAAATCTCCCGGTATGTCGTTCAATGTGATACTTGCCAGAGGGTTAAAGCTGTGCACATGAAGCCCGGAGGAGAATTACAACCTTTACCTGTACCTGCTTGGAAGTGGGACGATATCAGTATGGATTTTATCAATGGACTACCCAAAACACCAAGGGGTTTTGATTCCATCTGGGTGATCGTGGATCGCCTCACTAAGCAAGCTCACTTCCTGCCAGTCAAGACCAGCTACACCGTCCCCACTTACACCGCTATGTACAAGAAAAACATAGTAAAACTCCATGGCGTACCCAAGACCATTATCTCTGATCGTGGTACCCAGTTCGTCGCAAAATTCTGGAAAGCATTCCATACCTCACTTGGAACCAAACTCTTGCATAGCACGGCATATCATCCACAAACGGATGGACAAACTGAGCGAGTCAACCAAGTGTTAGAGGACATGTTGAGAGCCTGCGTGCTCACCTTCGCAGATACTTGGGATGACTGTTTAGCCTTGGCAGAATTCTCATATAATAACAGTTACCAAGAAAGCATTAAAATGGCACCCTTTGAAGCACTGTACGGTCGTCGTTGTCATACACCTCTCAGTTGGTCTGAACCTGGAGAAAAGGGAATTCTTTGAGGTTGACCTAGTAAAAGATATGGAAGAAAAAGTCAAGCAAATACAAGAGAATATGAAGATTGCGCAGTCTCGGCAGAAAAGCTATGCTGACAAGAGACGTCGACCTTTGGAGTTCCAGATCGGAGATTATGTGTATCTGAAAGTCTCACCCACCAAGGGAGTCACTCGTTTTGGAGTCAAGGGAAAGTTAGCACCACGCTATATTGGTCCCTTTGAAATTCTGGAATGTTGTGGCAAGGTAGCTTACAAACTGAAGTTACCCGATCATCTTTCCGCAGTCCATAATGTGATTCACGTCTCCCAACTCAAGAAATGTCTCCGAATACCCGAACACGTGGTGGAAGTTGAAGGTGTTGAGTTAGAACCCGATCTGTCATACTCCGAGTATCCAGTTCGCGTGTTGGATTACAAGGACCGTGTTACCCGGAGGACTACCACAAGATGGAACAAGATCCAGTGGAGCCAACACTCTGAAGAAGAAGCCACTTGGGAATCCGAAGACTTCTTAGCAAAGGCTTATCCCGACTTTCTCGATACTCTGTAGATGTAAAGTTTTGTCTTTGTCTTTTGAGGCGCGGAATCTCGGGGCGAGATTTCTTTTAGGGGGGAAGGCTGTAACACCTCTGGTGATTAATATGTAATTAACCTGACATGTCATCATATTTAGTCATTAATCATCCTTGCCATGCATTATGTTTTCCTAATGCTTGTTTTGCATTTACCTTTTTCTGGAGTGACTTGTAGTGATCTCTTTTTCAAAAACCCTAAAGGTCCGAATCTTCCTATAAGGGCAAAATGGTAATTTCATCTCTGTGTCTAGCTTTGTGTGAATCTTGTTCAGTTGAGTGCCCTGATGATTTGTTGCGTTAATCAAAGTTCAATATCAGAAATAGAATTTAAATCCCTTTTGAAAAACCCTAAATTTCCAAACTCTAGTTTTACCCCTCTATTTCTAATTCAAAAACTATTCAAAATTTGAAGTTGGCCCAATAAGAAAAGTTGTAGATCTTGCAACAAGGAACAACTTTGGTGTTTGCAGATTTTCAAGTTTCAATATAAAATCAGAAGTAATTTCAGATTCTTTCAAACTTCAATTTTGTCCCCTTTTCGGTTTTTAAAATTATCTCAAAAACTTTTGAGTTTCAGAAAAAGTTTATGTTGACAAAGTTGTAGGTCTCAAAGTTTTGAGCAACTTTGGTGTTTTGAGTTTTTGCTGCTTAGTTCAAATTTTGGGAGTTATTTCAAAAATCCAGTTAGAAGGGAGGATGATGTCTCTGCGCACGAGCTTTAAAGCAAGGGGCCCCGGCCGACGGCGGCGCAGCCTCAGCCTCGCCGAGCACGGCTGACCCACGTCCGTGTCGCCCGAGGCCAGCGCTAAGCGCTCGACCTCCCAGAGCCCCTACCTACCGCCGCCTCGCCATCCCCTACCCTACCCTCCTCTTTCCCCTACGGCCGCGGACAGCGCGCAGATGCCGGCCGCCGGCAAGCCACCGCGCCGCGCGCGAGCTCCCCGCCCACACCGAGCCGCCCTACCTTGCTCCCTACCTCCATTGATGCCGCTCGAACGCTCCTCACCCCTCGCCCGGACCCCCCCGGCGCCGCCCCGAGGCTATAAAAGCCGTCGAGCTCCGCCATTGCCGCCACCACGGCACCCCGAGCCACCAGACCACCCCAGGACCCGCCGAGCCCTCCACCGCCTTCGCCTTGAGCTGCTCCACCTTCCCGAGCAACCAATTTCACCTCTCCGCCCTCCTCTCGCCGGCACAGGAGCTTCGTCCCTGACTCTGGCAAACGGTCGCGTTTCGGCTTAGCGAGAAATTCGCCGCCGTGAGTGCTTCTCTTTTCCCTACGACCCCTGCCCTCTCTTCCTCACCTCAGCGCGCTCCTAACCGCACCCTCGGCGACCTCTTTTTGTGGACAGAGCCACCGGACGCCGGACGCCGCCGAAGAGATCCGCCACCACCGTCGGACTCCCTCCTCCGACCTTGCACCGCCTCGCCGAGCCTCCCTCCCGACTCACGGTGAGCTCGCGAATCTTCCCCCACCCTAGGCTTTCCCAGCGCGAGCCCCGAGCGGCCGGTCCACCGTCCGCCTCGCCTGCGATTCGCCCGAGCCCTGCGGTCCGCCTCGCGATTCGCCCGAGCCTGCGAGGAAGGAACACAGTGCTCTTTTTCCTTTTTGAAAGATATGAATAGTGTTTCTTTTTCATCTTTTTGTGTGATTTTCTGTGTTGCTCCAAAAATTCTGAAACTTTGAGGGTAGACTCTTTATACCTTGTAGTATTTTAGAAAAATATGAAACTTGAATTTTGTGCAAAAATTTGAAAATGTAAAATCCCTCTTTTAATTAATAAATGGATGGTTTTGGATTTTTTAGAAAATCATTTATAACTCCAAAAATCATGAGATAAATTTTTGCGAGTTTCCTATGCCATGTTTAGTCTCTGGTGAAATTTTGAAGTCTTTTGGAACAAGTTGATTTTTGAGCATTTATTTTAATTGTAAATAGTGCCTTTTGTTAATTAATGACTGATTTTAATTGAGCACCTTAATGACCTCCAAAAATTATGAAATTTGTTTTGACATCTTTTTATACCATAATGAACTTATGAGATTAATTTGGTAATTTTTGGAGCAACTTCATAAAATGACCTTTTTAAATAATTAGGAAAAATAGAAAGTCAAGAAGGGTTCATGTTGTATGCCCTGTGATGTGATGTTTGGGATTGTTTGCTGTTCATAGACCTCCACCCTTTTGGTCTATGATGTTTATGATGCTATGCATGATTTGTGTTTAGGTCGGATAAATGATGCTTAATAGGTTGATTAATTTTGCTTAGGGATAAAGATAAGTAACTTTATGTCAACACTAAGAAGTTACTTACGCGATGGAAAGTGTACTCTAGAATCA